>JAUCRC010000018.1:2144930-2744930 GCA_032399595.1 Tetragonula carbonaria | reverse complement strand
AGAAAAATCTTCGAAATTCGCTGGCACTTGACGTGTTCAACCCGTGTTCTACTATTGCATAGAGACGAAGAAAAGAAAATGAAAAATGGGGCAGTGGCACATACAATAACACTAACATGGGACGCCCGAGTGGTCCTGGCCTTGAAACCACTCAGCACTTCCAGAAGATCGTACTGCGTGTGCGTGGGAAGAGCGTTCCTTCTCGCGTAGACGCCGATGCTGGCACCGCGAGGGATATTGTAATCGAAACGCACGTACGCCGCCTCCGACTGGTAGAACTGCATGTTCCAATAACTGTACGGTGGTATTTCCTTGCTCAGCTTCTGTCCAAGGCCCACTTGGGCGAAAGTCGTGCCATCAGGCGGAAACGACCTGGCGGGGAAAGTCCTTGCACCTGGAGAACGAAAGCGAGAGACGAGGCGTGTCAGTGTCGTTATCCTCTTATCTTTCTGCCGAATCAGTTTTCTTTCGGCACGATTTTCCCGGACGTTCTTCTCGGATATTTCTCGTCGTTTGTTAAACGACAGTTTTTTTTTCCAATTCCCTCGAATTTTGTGGAATTTCGCGAATTCAAGAACAATTCGGTTGTCCTTTCATATTTCTAGAAAGAGTGTTCGTTCGACGAGAGAATTCTAGAATCTGATGTGTAAATTAAGTAACACGAATCGCAACTGAAGATTGCAAAATGTTGTTACTAATCGATACAGCAACGATTTAATATTGGAAAAAAAATCGATCTGAACTCGTTTCTTCAAGCTGGAAGATCACACTGATATAGATTGATTCAATTAATACTGAATCAAATAATAAGTTGATCGTTCAATTCAGTTAATGGCGTCCTCCTCAAGAAAACTGATTGCTCTTGCTTAAATGTGAAGCGTAAAGGGTAATATAAAAATTGCGTGGCTTTATACTTAGCTAGGCTTGCGCATCAGCGAATTTTGTGACTTTCTTTCGTACCGACTAACATCTAAACTGTTAAACAAGTTATTCATTGATCGGCAAGTTTCAACCTCGTTCGTTCCTCGAACGGCTTCGATTTAAATCTTATCGACGCAATATTCATACAAACGAATTGCTTTTTGACTGGTCTAAACGTCTGTTCGCAAAGTTCACAAATTTTGTTAGCCTTGAGAACAAAAGCTGGAACAAATCCGAAAATAGAGTCTGTCCATTTGCAAACTGGACGAATTTTCACCTTGAACGCTAAAGTTTTTAGTATTTCGATATTTTTGAAAATGATTCGAGTTCTGAAAACGGGATTCTTCGATAGGTTCCTCGACCGAATTCTTATCAGGCGTTTCTCTTTCTCTCGAGAATCTCGTGCAACAGCTGATTAGAAAATACAAAGATGGCCGCGTAAATGCCACGATGCACCAGCACTATATTG
The DNA here is from genome assembly GCA_032399595.1 of Tetragonula carbonaria. Lineage (NCBI taxonomy): Eukaryota > Metazoa > Arthropoda > Insecta > Hymenoptera > Apidae > Tetragonula > Tetragonula carbonaria. Next base: position 2,743,540 of record JAUCRC010000018.1, on the reverse strand, counting down.
CAATATTGTGCAAACTTCTCTAACCACCACCCAACGTCTAAACACAATGAACAGGCAAACGAACTTCCGGTATAATAAGTAGATTACAGACGTTTATCGAGGAATTCAAAATTTTTCTAGTCGTAGTTGATAAGAAAAAAAAAGAAAAAGAATGTGACTCAACTCACGTTCTAAATCAATATTTTTCCAACAGTTTCCCCCCCGCTTGTGGGAAACTTATCGCGTTCCCTTCGCGATATAGAAATAAAAACATCTCTTTCACGCGATAAAGCAAAGTAAATTTGCACAAACGTCCGTAATCTAACAACAACCGCTACCTCGCGAATATCTATATACATAACAATACAAACAATATTATCCAAGCTCCGGAAGAAAAGCTTCTGCGTGTCGGGAAAGATATTTTAGTAGTAAAAAACAGAGAGAGAGGGGGGGAGGAAGAGAGGAGAGAAGAAGAGTAAGAGAGATAAGCAAACAGATATATTACAGCAAATGAGAAAAGAAAAAAAATCCGCATCCAACCAACCAGGAACTACTAGAACCGAGAGGACCAAAGAGTAAACAGAGTAACGTTGGAAAGCGAGTAACGATAAAACGGGGCCTCACCTTCCAGGATCAGTATAGTGGGTTCTGGGGGTAACGCTGTTGTCCCAGAACACGACAACCCTACACCACTCGTCTGATCCTCTGAACTCGAGATAGTCCAGTACTCGACAGTAGCCACGGTACTCTCCTCAGTCGTCGTGCTCTCATAGCTCTTCATAGTGTTCATCGGCTCTTCCTTCACCGACGACGGCTCCTTCGAATCCGCGAGACTCTCTTTTTCGTCCTTATCAGCCGCTGCCGTGTCGGAGCCCACCAAGTCGGACACCGTCGACTCTCGTCGATGCTCGTCCATCGAGAGGTTCGAACTGTGCGCCAGATCGTCGAAGCCGAGGAGCGACTCGTCCATAGCTGAAAACGTGTCCCACTCGTCAGAGGACGAGCCCATGCACGGACAGGAGCACTCGCACTCGCCACCGGCCCAGATCGGCGGCGGTGGCGAAGACGGTGGCTGAGGCGGCGGAGGCAAACGATTGCCCAGATCGGCAGCAGCGACAGAGTTCTTCGCCATGCTCGAAGCATCGTCCACCACGTCCACGGGTGTGTCGTCGTGCATCTTGGTCTCGTCCACGTTTACGTTGGATGCCTGTTTGTTATCAACGGTATCTTCCTCGCCACCGGTCGGCACAGACACAGAGAGCACGTAAAGCGGTTTCGAGCTTTCCCCGGAAGCTATGGTGATGTTTACAAGCACCCGATGATTCTGCGATGGCTCTGACGAGCTCGACGATCGATGACGAGAACGATCGACCGGCACCTCGATGATTTTCACCTGCTGCGTCAACGGGGCTGACGACTCGGAAGGGTTAGGCTTAGGTTTGCTGTCCTCCTGCGTCGATTCTGACGATTCTGCGTGAAACATGTCCCCGAATTTTCTCAGGAACTCCTCGTCGCTCTCCTCTCTGGTTATCACCTTCAGATCGCTCGACTGGCGCGGCAAGCTTGATTTCCGGGGGACGTTGTTGGTCTTCAGCTCGTCTCGCTCTTCTTTATTCTTCGCCGCGGCTTCCTGGTTTAATCTCACGATCTCTACCTCGTCTTGCCCGTAGTTGTAAACGGGATAGTCTCGTTGGAGTTCCTCGGACTTCTCGGAGCTGTTTGCATAATTCGGGTAGGTCTCCGACTCGGACGAGGGATCCTCGCGGGATAGTTCTTGGATCTCTTTCACCACGTCCGAGAAGTTGGAGAAACCGGCGTTCTTGCGATCAGTCGGTTCGTTCACAGCGACACTCTCCACTTCTCCGTTCTTACCGTCCTTCTCGAGCCCTTTCCTCGCGCTGTCGGTCTTTGGAGATATCAAACTAGCGACATCTACGCGCTTTACTACTTGCGCTGGCACTACACTCGCCTCGACATCGTCGTTTATCAAGGTTGCCAAGGTACTTACGTTCGGTGGCTCGGTGATACTCGCGGGCATAGTCGCGTGTCCATTGCTCTCTACCGATTTTGTTTCGCCGAGACTCGCTACGGACACGGTACTTGCGGACGAAGTTGAACTAGTCGAACGTTCGATGCTTCTTAGCGATTTGGAGTTTGTAGGCTCAAAATTCACGGTCAAAGTCGTGTCGTACGAACGTTCAATGTTTTCTAGCGATTTCACATCTGGCGCCAGACTCACGCCAGATTCGTCATGTTTCGAATTCGAAAGTGAAGTCGCATTACCTGAATATCCGTCGCTATCCGGTGATTCGACGCCAGACTCGTCACGTTGAACAACCTTCGCGTTATCTGCGTACACCCCCAATGATTTTCCATCGTCGAAACTCGCGGGCAAAGTCGTATAACTATCGTCGCTCTCTAAATTTCTATCCACACCCTGTGCAATCGAGTCTACGCTACCGGTATCGTGTTCCTCGCTCGACCAGCGTCTCGCGTTCGCGATCGACGATTCAACGTTAAACCCGGCCGATTCCACGTCCGACGAGGACATTGCCGAACTAGACACCCCAGGGACGAAAGTTCCAGCAAGAGTACGAGCATCGCCATTGTCCACGGACTGGCCAGACTCGCCGATCGAGCCTCTCGTAACCGAACCGACATCGTCCACCAAATCGCGTCCACCGATCGTCGTCTCGCTACTCCCCGTCGTAACTCGATCCTCGCGAAGTGGAACAAAAGTGTCCACACCAGCGACAGGCTGAACAGAGGCGGATGCAGCGACAGTGGTGCGATTGTTAGCGACAGTCGAAGATTCGAGCGGGTCAGTGACATTGGCGCGAGGCAACGACTCCGACGAGAACAGAGTCGTCGAGGACAGAGACAACGGAGACGATGGTGACTTTTTATCGTCCGCATGCTTCGTTTCATGCACAGTGACCACACCACCAAGGGGAGGTTCCGCGTTTGTCGTGGCCGCCGACGACGACGATCGTTCATCGCGTTCGAGGGATGAGACCACAGTTTGGCGCAACAACCATGCATGCTGGTTATACGTGTCCCTACGTTTACGGGCGTGCTGTGACATGCTAGCCGATGGGCTGATACTACCTCCAGAGGACGCCTGTTGCCGTGTTCGGCCGCCCGACTGCGACGAGGACGCGGTCGCCGACGTGGACGTCTTGTTCCCGTCCGAGGACAGCGGTTTCGTGTCCGAGTTCTCGCCGACCAGGACCGCGCACGCTTTCGTCCCTTGGTACGACCGGTTCACTATGCTGGAAACTGAAATCGGAAACGATCGTCAGTGCTGGATTTTCAGTGGCTTTGGCAGTGATATCGCAGTTTTATTCGTGAACATTTCGTGGATTTTGAACAGTCGTCAATTTTGAAAAGATCAATTTTTATTTTTTTGATCATTTGTTTATCGCAGATACTATTTATCATACAGGGCCGAAAGCTTTTTATTTCCATTTATTTGTTTTTTTTCTAATTTCAAAATATATAAGGAGAAACTTAATTTCGTTAATTTTGAACTTCAAACGTTCGAACTTTCGAACGATTTTTTCCCCCCGATTGCGTTTTAAAAATCTTTTTTTAATAGGATTTTCGACCCTATATTGTAAGAAACTTTGAAATTATTTATTCAATTATTTATTTATTTAAAGAAAGCTGTTTCTGTAATAATTCACTTATTTTCTAATTTTGAAGTGATCCGAAAGGCTGTTAAAATTTATCAGTGAACTCGCTCTGTATTCAGCGATGAAAGTCGATCAATTATTAATCGTCGAAGGAATCGATTTAAACGGATGAGTATAAAAATATAAATCGGAGGACCTACCAACTACGTAGGCCAGCGCTGCCGTTATGCACAGCGAGACCATAAGCAGTATCATGGCGATTAATTTCCAGCTGCACCAGTCCACTCCTTTGACAAAATGGCAGCGAATGCTTTGTCTCCTCATTGGAATCATCGAGGGCGCGTGGCCGTACGGTAAAGGTACCCTAAAACCAACGAATTTCGAAACGTCATTTACGAAATTAGGCAATCATACTTTGCGCTCTAATAATCCTTCGTTCCATCAGGTGTACATTTTCTGTATATTTCTGTATATTTAACCTTGTACCTTTAAATTGATAGATTCGTTACAGATGTAATAAATTTCCCTCTCGCAGTATTGGGAACATCGAGAAACGGCGGACTAATAAAAAACGCATCAATCCGTATTGTAATTATAATTAACAATCGCACGGAGGTGTGTGCAGCAGTTTAAAAATTAAAACTCTTGAATAGAAATAAATTTCCCTCCGCGATATATATTGGAAGCAATCAAATATAATATAGGGATACGTAATTTTACAAACAATACTGATAAAAATCGCATCAACCGATGATACAATAATAATTAACAGTTACAACGGAGGTGCAACGATCCATTTTAAAAAATTAAACGGAAATAAATGTTTCTTCGCGCCACTGGAAACAATGAAATAACAACGGGGTTGCGTGGACTTTTCAGATAAACCGATAAAAATGACATACGTATAATTGTAATAATTAATTATCTCCGGTACCGATGAAAAAAAAAATACGCGATACAATTATAATTAACAGTTACAATGGAAATGCAGCGGACTCGTGAAAATTGAAAATTGAATCTCACGAAAATGAAATGTAGCCTTCGATCTCTCTGAAAACGTGAAAACACGAGAACTAAAAATTCAAACATCCGTTCGAAAATTTCCCCTCCCCCTCGGTAGTTAACTCGTACGGCAAATATATTTAAACCTGAGAAGAATCGACTCTCCCCTCCGAGGAGGAGAGGGGGGAGGAAGAAAGAAAAATAAAAATAAAAAGAGAAGAGAATTGGCGCGATTTTCGGTGTCGGAGAGGGTTGGCAAAGAAAAGACCTCCGCGAGGAGGAAGAAGAAGATGAGGAGGAGGAGAAGGAGGAAGAAGACGAGGATGGCGCGCGGCGTCTGGCTTTCGTTTTCCATTATCGCGTGATGCAACGAAAGCAAACAGGCAGCAGCCTCTCGCTGCTCGGCAGCCCCCGGGTCCCGTTTAAATATTTTTGTTAGACGTTTCGGAGTTACTTGGAAACGCGCGCGCGCCTCCACCATGTTCAGCATAAACATACTCCAGGGCTGCTGCCGTGGCCGTGTGCCTTGCGATGCTTTTGCGCGACGAGCACGTGACGAGTACAAATATATTTGCCCGCGTATCAAACGACGTGAACCGGCGTCCCCCACCGCCCCCATCCCCCGTTTCCCTTTGAAATCAACGTCGTTCGGACGACGACGAGAACGTTCGAAATCACACGGGCCCGTGTTACTTTACCACTTTACCGCGCACCAGGCCGGGGACATGTACGTACCCTTTTGCTCGCGTCTAATCGTCAGAACATATACCAGAGAGAAAGGGAGAGAAAGAGGAACATTGTCTAATGTTGTGAAAGAGTTAGTTGGTAATTTCATGTTTCACTTGACGTTGGAAAGCGAAGGGATTATTTTCAAGAATACACTACAGATAAAGTATTCTCCTCTAACTTCGCGAGAGAACGGAACGAAGTCTGTCAGTCTTTGATTACTTGAAAATGGAGTAACTTTTCAATTCACATTCTGAAGGAGAGACATTTTCTGATTCCATAAGTTAGTCTTTTTTTTTTTTTTTTGACTTTTAACAGTTCGATGATAATAAAATTTATTCGTTTATTAAAGATCCAAAGAGGGTAACATAGAGACGAAATGCATTCTTAATTTGTTCCATAGTTTTGACTCGACGCTAAGCTTTTAAGGCCCCCATAGACGTTGAAACATGTTGCGACGCATGCATCGTATCCTAGGTTTCATGAAACATCAGATGATGTTTCAGAATCAGCTTTCCTCCACTCTATCGATTCTTCAGTACTTCGTGCGACGCCAAAGTTGAAACAAGTGTTTTTAAACTTCTAAAGTGTCGGATCGTCTTCCAGCTCCAATGTTAGCGATAGTAATGTTAGATTTATTATCACGGACTTTCTTTGTCCAACTAATGCTAGAAGTCTGCATCAGTGATTCCTTGCTTCTCAGTGATGCATGCATCGCAGCATGTTTCAACGTCTATGGGGGCCTTTAGACTTTAGACTCGTTTCAAGCACTCAGAGGTTACTTTGTTTATTCGAATTTTATACATATGTAAGCCTCCCTCTTCGAACGTCCAAAAGCTAGAGGAACCCGAAAGAGAAAGAGCAAAGAGTGGCAATCTTCGAGAAACGAACGGAACGAATGAACCGTGCGATCTCTTCTTGAAGAGAAGAACGTAGTACTCGAAAGAGATACCCGTGAATCATCCATTCAGACGGTGTCGCACAATGTGTCAATGTTTAGAAGGCGAGGTGTCAGCCCTCGGTTTTTGTTGCGCGTGAAAAATCTGCGTTCCTTTGGCAACCAACTCGGTTTTCACTGGAAACGCACTCGATACGCGCTCGAAAATTTACTAAACTCGACGCCACGGGGATTCCAGTTTCGCTGGATACGTTCACCGTCCTGTCACTTTGTCGTAGTTTTCGACTGTTGTTGCCCTGTCGATCGCGATAATAAACCGCGGAAGAGTATACTCGATGAGAGGGGGGGAAAAAAGAATTAATCGTCGATAATAAGATTCATCGCAGACGAGGCAACTTTTGCAAGTATTGTAAAACGAATTCACGACGCAATTACAATTTTAGGATTATTAGTTGATACTTTATAGATCGACAACATTTTGACAGGTATATCAAATCAGATTTTAAACAGTAACATTCAAACGATGTTTTATTTATCTGTTATATTTAATTGAGATTCTCAAACGACTCGATTATTTCCTCAAATATTTATTCGATAGGTGTTCTATTAGTATTTGCAATACGTTTACGTAAATTCAATAATTCGATTGATTGCGTTGATGTAAAACATACTCCTAATATTTTAATTGTACACGTACGTGTGATGAAATTGAAGATGAAATTAAACTAGAAGAATTCAATACTGTTACGAAAATATTATTACACATCTACGTTCATCGATATTTCGTTACCAAGCACATTAAATAACGTACCTTCCATTTTTACAAAATATTGAAATATCTCTCGAACTTTCCAGCTTTCTCCGTAGAAACGAGAAATGCAAAAAAAAAAAAAAAGAAAAAAAAAAAGAAAACGCTACACACGTGCACAGAAACACGACGGTATATAGTACAGAAGATAGAAAATGAGATAGGCTTACCTGTCCATGTTGTTCTGCAGCTCGACTTTTATTGGACTATTCCCCGTGGACTGATTCTTGTTGTTATACTCATTCTTCGGTATCTCTGCGAAAAGAGAGAAGAGAACGATAGAGACAATTTGTTACGTTGCAGATCGACGAAATTTCTCGTGGGAAATGTTGCCCTACTTTTTTCCCTAACCCAACTTTTATTCAACCATCTCTCTCTCTCTCTTTCTGTATTCTTTTAGTATTTCGTTGCTCGTATATCTTCACGGTTCTTCATCGCGGTATCATAATAATTCATCGATCTACAAGTTAGTCGGACAATCGAGCTAACAACCCACCAGTCGCCGATCAAATCCCTTTAAATTCCTGCAACCTGTTCCATCAATTATTTAACCTGTTCGGATATACTCTCCGTTTGACGGATGTACGATTAGGTCCGATATTTGCAAGTCGATGTAATCTAATTCTCCTTCTCTCCCATTTATTCATTTCATTCTTCCACGGCCTTTTTTTTTTTTTTTTTAATTGAGACTAATCTTCTCCGGAGAAGATTAAATGAGACTAAAAAAGGAGATTTGAAGAGATTTGAAAGGACTAAATGAAGAGTTGCTATTTTTTTTTGGAGCATTCTACGTGAAAGTACATATTTCGAGAGCTTCGGGGAATTTGTTGAACGCTTGGATGTCGGCACAGTTTAGTCTTCCTTTTTTTTTTATAGACAATGTTTCTGTTGCGAATGAGGTGGACGCAAGAAGGAAGAAATGAGTATGGACGCAAGAAAGAAGAAATGAGCAGTTCGAAAGTGGCTGGCCGACATCGTAGACAAGTGAAATTTTACGACACCTTCGGTAATTGGAGTGTTGGTTAATTAATTTTTCTCAGGTTCGAGTAAATTTTTTAGCCGCGTCAGGCAAGCAGGTGCATTAGCGTATATTGGCAAAGTGATGCTTCTGGCCATCATTGAATTTACCAAATTCCTACTACGTACTATCACTGAACGAGTAAGGGTTAAAAAAGCGAGGGACGAACTTTAACGCGAGAAATTGAATTCATTTGTAATTTCATTCGAAAAAAAGAAAAACAAAAATCTTCTCGATAATTATCAGTGCACGTGTCTGAGAGATCTCGCCGTTGGATCTTTCAGTAATTTTATTTGACTTTACTCGCCATTAAAACGACTTTCAAAGATCAATGGACATTTTACGTTTTCGAATGAACGAATATATTTCACGCTAGAATGGTAAAAATAACCAATTTAGTGACCGAACAATTCTTGTTGGAAATTTCATAGATGCGAAATATTTAAATATTTAAATAAAATGTATAAATAAAGGTACTCCATTGTATCATATGGTTATCCTATTCCCCTTACTTTAATGTCTCTAATGGGAATATAATTTATGTATTAATACGTTGTTAAAAATCCACGTCCACGTCCACGATCAATTACATGAATTTAATTAAAATATTACCCCTCCCCCCCTCCGTGAAGATTTGAAGATGGAACTTTTCACATTCGCGTTGGAAAATTTAGTAGTCCCAAATACGTAGTTTCCTTAAAAAACGCACCTTGAAACAGAGAGTAGAGAATATTTCGCGTGTCTCTAATGGGAATTTTGTGTATTAATAGGTTGTTAAAAATCCACGTGAATTTAATTAGAATTAGAAATATTACCCCCTCCCTCCAGTGAAGATTTGAAGACGGAACTTTTCACGTTCGCGTTGGAAAATTTAGTAGTCCCAAATACGTAGTTTCCTTAAAAAACGCACCTTGAAGCAAAGAGTAGAGAATATTTCGCGTGTCTCTAATGATAATTTTGTGTATCAATCTAATGGGAATTTTACGTATTAATAGGTTGTTAAAAATCCACGTGAATTTAATTAGAATTAGAAATATTACCCCCTCCCTCCAGTGAAGATTTGAAGACGGAACTTTTCACATTCGCGTTGGAAAATTTAGTAGTCCCAAATACGTAGTTTCCTTTATAAAACGCACCTTGAAACAGTGAGTAGAGAATATTTCGCGTGTTTCGCCATGCGAGACGCGACCAGCCTTTTCCTTTTCTTTTCGCCAGCGTTGCCGCCGATATAACCCGAGGAGGATGAAAGAGGGGAAAGAGGATGAAGCGAGACAGTCGAACGAAGCTCCGTGTTGAATCGATAAGTACATGATTCATCGCGGCGGTTTCGGTTTGAATTTCAAGCGGGCAACAGCATAACGCGCATAAAGAAAAACTCAACACCTCCGGAGGAAACACCGCAAGATCCGAGGGGGAGAGGATCCGTGTAAACGACCGGTGGTTTTTCTAGCCGGATCACTCATCGATCCTTTCGTCAGACTTTCCTTCGAACCTCCGGGTAATTGAAAACGGTGTTGTATAATGAATACTGATGTCCGTGGACGAGAGAGAGGGGGTGCATCATTGTCTCAGAATTTCCTCGAAATTCTCTTTTCCCTCTTTCTCAGTGTTTCTCAGTCTCGTCGCGTGTTTCGAGCGTGCAGATTGTCAGAAGTCACGACGGAGTTTGACGACGAGGAAATGAAGTATTTTATGATTCTTCGAGAGGGGGTTTCTTGATTGATAGTTGAAGCTATAGACGAACTATGGAGATTTCTGTTGAAAAGTTCTCGTTCAAATCGTGGTGGCAAATTTAATGTTAGTTATCTGTCCTACGGGTAAATTTTCAAAACTTGCAAACTTGTAGTTTTACAGATAGACTGTAAATTTAGAATTTTGCATGTTACACTGGGTGATTGGTTCAAAAGCGATGTTCGCTACTCGAATTAATCGATCGTAGATGTCGGTAAGATACAGTTCTACAAATCTCACACGCGTCACTGTGTTTTTATTAATCAATCACCCACTGTGTTAAAAAAAATAAAAAAAAAAAATATAAAGAACTCGCGTAAAAATTCAATCTGCTTAATAATCTTCGTTCGTGTTCCACCATTAATAAATCCTCCAAGATGGATTTAAAATCAACAGAGAGTCGCGATACATAAGTTCCACTTTCATCCAAAAATATTTCGACGAGAATTTCGAATTCGAACGAGGCTCAACACTTTGAATTTAAATTCGTAATCGTAAATCATCGATACCCTTCGATTCAACGAATCTTTCGGAAAACCAAGTTCCGAGGCAATAATGAACCAACGATCAATCATAACCTCGAACGACCAAAATCGACGGGGCCTTTATTAAGCGTTAAAAACAACTGTCTTTTTTTTTCTCGCATCGCGATGGTAAATCACGGCGGGTCTGATTGGCGACCTAAAAGCAACTCTGACACGCCAACACGGATGGACACGGTCCCTTTTTCTCCACTCGGTGTTCTCGCTCTCGTATTAGGCGTCGTCTCGTGCGGGCCAGGATAATCACCGGCAAAGAAGCAAAACGAATGGGCGACGAGGGAAAAGCCAGGATCCTCGGTAATTACGGATATCTGCCTAAATGCCATAATCATCGGATTTCGGGGCCGAACGACCTGGCCAACACCTACAATTAGCGGCACGGAGTCTGCTTTTGCGGACCTTCGTCTTCCCACGCTTCGATTTCCTGCTCACCAGGTATACACGCAGGTTGCGTGGAAGAAAAGGGTAAAGCCAGCGAGTTGGAACGAGACAAAGGGTTTTCAAGTGTGTTTCACAGTACGATTCTTTTACCCTATTTTTGGCAGAGGGACGTGTGTGTCTTGCGGTTCGTTGAGTGAAAAAAGAAAAATCAAAGTTTCATCCTCAACTTTGGAAATTTCTAGGTTTTCTGATTTAATGTTTAGTAATGGGTGAACTTCGTGACTCGAGGTGGAGAGAAAGAATACACAACTGTGTGTATTTTTTTAAACGCAAAGATGAATAAAATTGAGAGAAAGAGCAATTGACTTTAAAGCGTAGAAAGGAAATTTCGAGATTATAAAATACACGAGGAAGTGTCTTTTTTTTTTAAATTTAATTCAAGAGTAAATAGGATTAATTAGAAAGGTAAGAGGTATTCGAGAATACTATAATAGTAGATGTTTTTCAAGGAAATTATTAACAAAATAAAGAGATCATTCCGTAGTTTAAAACAGTAAGAACGAAACAGAAACTGATTTCGCCGAGTATTCCAACGGGATTTTCGAATCTGTTTCTGACAATCGATCGCAATTCCAACACAAATGCAAACAGGTCGAAATTTTCACGAGAACCACCGAGAAGAAAATGCTGCTAAAAAATTCTATCCACCGCCAGAACAAGAAAAAAAAAAACCGCGAAGAACATCGAAACACGTGTACATACAAGTACGTACATCCTCAAACAACGACACAGCAGCCGCAATGTGTACACGGATTCACCTAACCGTTGGAAAAGATGAATGACCATAGAAGTTTCGCAAACACTCCTCAGCGACAGATTCGAGAAAGCCGAGAGATAGATAGAGAGAGAAAGAGAGAGAGAGAGAGAGAGAGAGAAGGGCGCTATCGTGAGCTGGCAAAAGCGACAAAAGCTCCCCGAGGAAGATTGGTGGCCCGTGTCGATGACCAGACTTTCAGCAGAGAGAAATAGAGAGAGAGAGAAAGAGAGAGGCCTTAGAAGCCTACGATATTCTGTGGAAGGTCATAAGCGCCAGACCACTGTCATAATCGAGGGTCAACAAGCCGAGCGATCATAAATCACCGTGTCCTGCGTTCTCCAAATCATGAAGAAAGACACACACACACACACACACACACACACACACCCACCATGAAGCGCGTTTCGGAAGATGCTCGAGACATTTTGAAAACCATGGAAAATGTCCACGGCACCCTCCGTGTTCCTCGGCTTCGGTGAAGAACCGTCTTATTGTGAATAAACGTTTCGAAACGTCAAGAATACCGAGGAAGGATCTCGCGTCGTTGTTTTCTGCACGGTTGACGTACCGGTCCGGGAAAACGCTTGTTCTATGGCTGTTCTATGGTCGTCTCTGGGGAGAGCGCCGCCATTTTACGGGTTATCGTTCACGGTGAACTCGAGTGAGAGCCGGTATGTCGGGGGAAGGTTGATTCCCTCGGGGTGGTTTTTTTTTTCCTTTCGGTTATCAGAGCGTGCTGTGCTTTACGCAGATCTACGTTTCTACGGTTAAGACGTTGATCGTTATGGCCTTTTTCACGCGTTCTAGAGCGAAAATATATACGAAATGTCCGGAGCGCGCCAATTTTTACCTACGTCCCGTTTTTTCCCCGACTTCTGTTAGAACGCGAATATACAAGGAGAAAGTAGCGCGTTAATTTCGTCGACTATCAATGGTTTTCAATGATTACGAAATATGCGGAACACGCATACAATTTGGCGATTTCCGCGTGTTATTTCAAACTTAACCCTGTTGCGAGGCATTCCGTCGCCTGAACAACGCAGATTTCAGAGAATCATGGAAAAGAGGAAATTTCAGATACGAATCTGACAATTTAATCCTACGAATTTGAAGAAAAAAAAAAAAGTATAAAAACCAAAGGATCATTTCCTACTACAACAAAATCCGTAATTCCTTTACTATATTTATTTAAAAAAAAAAAAAAAAAATTTTTTTTCACAGTATTTTCAAAACACAATCACGTTCGAGCGATTTAAATTTAACTTTAAAATTGATAAAATTAATTTTCTTTCTAATATTCTGATGTTTTGTTTAAAAAAAGAAGAAAAATAGATGGAGAGAAACTGTTGGCCCACCCTGTATTTATACAGGCCCTTAATTTTGTCAAAAGAGAGTGGATCTTGGGTTGAAGCTATCGGTCTCTGGCTTCGTATCTGACGAACGAAAGTAAACAGGGAAAACCGGTGGATTCTTGGAAGCGAAACTTTGCGTTTGGTGGAGGTGTGTCCGCCGATAACACGGACAGTGTTCCATCGAGGACGAGTAATAAGAAGGCTTAACCAAGAATGGGGAAAGGTGACTGACGTTTCTGACGAGGGTTGTACACGCGCTGTAATCAGTGGTAACCAATGGGCAGGCGGGGGGTGCGATAATTTCCAACACTGAGTTTTCCTTTCAGCCGCTTCTTATCTTATCGTTCAGCCAGGACTTTCGACTTTGTTTTTTCAAAAGAAATATTCGCCTGGTTTTCGTGAGGAATTTCTTTTTTCACCCAGGCATGTGTGTGTGTGTGTGTGTGTGTGTGTGTGTGTGTGTGTGTAACTTATCGAAATTCGTGGAACGACGAGGCTGTTTGCTTTCGTCGAAAGAATGGGCAACAGTGTTCCGTTCCCTTTGGAAATTTAAATAAAATCTGCTTTCGTTGTAATTATTTATGTAGAGCATGATTCGCATCGATTCGCAATAATTACAATGCTTGTCGATAATTATATATAATATTTATCGATGATATTTGCTATCGACACTTGTTAACAATATTTATTGCGAATAAATATTATTCACAAATAATACTTGTTAACAATATTTATTGTTGAATGAACGAAGCAACATTTAACATTACGAGAATTGTAATATGTCTGGCGAAACGAAACAACTGTTACGTTTACTTGACTTCTTTGAAGTCAATATTTAGAAAATTACGAGGGTAAACCAACTTTTCACGCGTAGTTTCGCGAATACGTTTTCATAGCGAGAACATTTTCATTTAAAAGGGGAAAAGCGGGGAGAGAAAGCGTAAAAGCTACAGAAGAGTTTGCTTGGCTGCAAAGTCAAGAGCTACGTGTCTCAAGCAGAAATCTTTATCTACTGTCGCCTCTTAGGCGGTCAATCTTACACTCTGGCTATTTGTTTCTCAAACACTTTTAACCGATATCATCGCTGGGAAAGCTCTCCGGGTTTCTGGAAAAATGTGAATCCGGTGTAAAGTTCGCCTACGTTTATCCGCAGATCGGTTTGTTTACAGATCCGAGGCAAACACTCGCAAAGAACTCGAAGAATTCTACTCGAAGATTTCTAATTCCTCTTCAAGGGGAAAATCTTTCCCGAATTTTCATAATTTTTTCATTTCTCCGATTGACGATTTCACCGAACTGTCTCTACTGAATCTCAATTCGAAATTCTCCCATGATTTTGTGAGAATTGATAGCGTGTTCCACGTGTTATAATTAAATTGAACTAAATGTTTAATTGATCATTATGTAAGAAAGCTCTGTTGCAATTTTTGCGTTGCCATCGAAAAGAAAAAGAACTCACTTCAAATTGACGATTAGATTTGTTAATAGGTTGGAACAGTTATCGAGCTGAACAAGCAGTAATACGTACAATATATATCGTCTCAGGGACGTGAAACCCCTCCTCAACGTCTTTTATAGTCTTCGTTGTTCGCTTTCAACGTGAATCAATAGGCTGCGAATTTTTTTGAATACAATTTCAAAAAGATGGAACACACGTGAAACAATTGTTTCATTCGGATGTCAAATGTTATAACTACAATAGTATTATATTAATTATTATTGGTAGATACGTATCATTATAATTCTATGCTACATTCCAAAATTATTTATACACCTTTATAAATATAATTATCAATTCAAGGTAATACAATCACTACGATTTCTCTATATTTTTATTACATACATTTTCTGTATTTCTATACTTTCGAATTTCAGAGAAACACAAATGCAAGAAAATTCCTAGTAGTATATATCAGTGTCAAAACAATTGAACAACCCCTAACACTCACTTGGTATGTTATAAAATTATTTGTAATCCGCATCTTTGCAAATATAATTATTAATTTCATATAATGTAATTAATAACGATTCTTCGACGATATTTTTATACTTTCGAATTTCAGAGAAACATAAATGCAAGAAAATTCCTAGTAGTATATATCAGTGTCAAAACAATTGAACAACCCCTAACACTCACTTGGTATGCTATAAAATTCTTTGTAATTCGCATCTTTGCAAATACAATTATTAATTTCATGTAATGTAATTACCACGATCCCCCCGCGTTATATTCTATTTCCGTGCTCTGATATTTCCCATAAAATGTCAGAAAATCCGCAGCTTGTAAGATCAGCGTGTTGAACAACCCCTAACACTCACTTGGTATGTTATAAAATTATTTATAATTCGCATCTTTGCAAATATAATTATTAATTTCATGTAATGTAATTAATAACGATTCTTCGACGATATTTCTATACTTTCGAATTTCAGAGAAACACAAATGCAAGAAAATTCCTAGTAGTATAAGTCAATGTCAAAACAATTGAACAACCCCTAACACTCACTTGGTATGCTATAAAATTCTTTGTAATTCGCATCTTTGCAAATACAATTATTAATTTCATGTAATGTAATTAACACGATTCCCCCGCGTTATATTATATTTCCGTGCTCTGATATTTCCCATAAAATGTCAGAAAATCCGCAGCTTGTAAGATCAGCGTGTTGAACAACCCCTAACACTCACTTGGTATACTGTAGAAGCCGCCGGATGAGGTGCGTACAAGGCAGGACGGCTGAAGGTCGGGATCACGCTCGTGATCGCTCGCTGCGTGACTTCCTGGCAATCTTCCGTTGACGCGACTCATTGTAGGATTACGGGGTGGCACATCGGGCGGGCCCCGCGGCGCCGAATTGTCCAACAAACACCCTGTAACAAGCCGTAAATGAAATACTTAATTATAAATTTTTTTTCGGACCATCGAAAATTAGATCGTCTGTCTAGACTTCTTTTCACTTTTGCAGGCATATACTTTTTTTCTTATTTTAAATCTGGATTCCCCCCTCCCCCCCTCCATTTTCATTAATCGTGCTCGCGAGTACTTATTTTTACGCTTCACTCATGAGATTTTTACCATCGGAGCTTTATGTTCTTCCCTTCTCTGCTTCATTTCCGCCTCGGATCCTTTCAAAGGTCTCAGGTTCGGGGATTTTGAAACACGTATTCAATTTGTTCAAAAGATGGAATCAGAACGAGAGAACGCAATAAAACAGATAGCATATTAAATGCGCGATACTGTAAATGTTCGAAAGATCCAGATCGTTTGAACTTTCATCTCAATGTTCTAATCGACAAAACGAAGGAAAGGAAACCCCTTTTGCGTTAAACTCGTCAAATCGACAGTTCTATTTCTAATCTAAAAGAGAAGGACAACGGGCTTGCGGTCGGGATTACCTATATATCCAGGTCTCTCCTTCTAGATACTCGAACAATGCCTACGTCGAACCTACGCACTATGTAATCCTGGGCAGGTGGCCAGGGTGGTTTTCATCGAGACGAAAGGGTTGAGCCGATCTCGCGATTAGGCACGTTTCACACAGCCAGGCTTTCGCCGCTGTTACACGGATTACAACGAGAGCAGGGAGGAGAGGAAAGGGTGGTAGTGACCCAGAATCGCGAAACTGTCTCTCTCTCTCTTTCTCCCTCCCTCTCTCTCTCTTCTCTGCGCAACCATGCGAAATGAAAATTTTTCGAAGGCAGCCGCACACAACTTTGTCACGTTGCTTCTGCGCCAGTTATAACAATGTCATCCATTCTTTCTCTCTCTCTCTCTTTTCTTTTTTTTCTGCACTCTTCTCCACTTTTCCAAAAAGCACGCACACAACGTGCTCTCGCTGTTCTTTTTTCTTCTCTCTCTCTTTTTTTTTTTTTTTTTTTTTGGCAGCCAGCGATGTATCGACAGTCTTTGTTGGAATTTCTATAAAAATTCTTTTTCTTTTTTTTTTTCCTCCCCCGCGCGCGTCGATTGATGGTCTCCAGGAAGCAATATACCAGATTGGTGACTTGTATCAACGAAATGTATGACGCAGAGACGACTGCGTTCGACGCTGGAGAGAGTCAGACCGCACACAGACGAAAGGACAATAGTTCTGGAAAGCGTAAATTCACGTATTTCACGGAGGAGATGATTAAAAACGACGATTAAGAGAACACGATTAGATTCAAAAATGGCGCCTGAAAGCGCCTGCACGGCAGGTTTAAAAAATGGCTGCCTGAGAAGCGAGATTATTTCAAACCAAGAGAGATCGAAGGCAAAGACTTCGGGAAGAGAAGAAAATGGGAGAAAAACTCGAGAAAGAAGTCCGAGGAACGCGGCGAGGTTTAAAAAAAAAAAAAAAAAAAGAAGAAGAAAATGCCGACTGAGAAGCCAAGTTTAAACTCCAATTTGGAGGAGTTTAAAGGGAAAAAAGGATTGCGCAGGAGGTTAACCGGCAACCGGGAGCGCGGTTCCATAAATTTACTTTCTCGAGCAAGCCGGATAGAGAGGGTCGCAACTCATTTTTAGATTTCCTCGAAGTCGATACTTGGAAAGTGGAGCAGTCTCTCTCTCGGCTCTTTAAGTCGATTATAAGCCCGGTCAGATTCGAAGCACCCTCTCTTCTCTCTCTCTTCATTGTATCGAGAGAGCACAATCTAAAACGCCTAACAGACCAGTGCTTCCACGGATAGGGTGACCGTGGAAGAAACTCGAGACGTGTTCTTTTTACGTGTTCTCCTCTATTAGCCAATGAACTGGATCCTTTCCGTGCCCCCGTCCCCCCTCTTTTTTTTTACACCTTTAAAGGACGTGCTTCTGACATTCGATCGACTGCTGCGCAACAGGAAGCAGAGAGAAACCTGAACGAATAAAGAACTCTGGCTCGCTGGGCTCGAGAATCGAACGGCTACCGGAGAAAGAGGTACGAGAACGTGGAGTATCAACTCGTGATAAGATTGACGTGAATCTACGACAGAGATTTACCACGTTTTTTCTCGCGACGTCTTTGCATTGTAAGAAACTTGGAGGTACGAAAAAGTACCGAATTCGAATATTACTCGAGATATTAGACGTTGTACGGTTTTAATACGATGTGAGATAAAATTTGTTAAAAAAAGTAAATGAGATTACTTTTACGTCAATAGTCTCAAGCGTTACAGATTATTTTGATAATCACCGATATATTAATTCGTGAAATTTTCGGAATTTCGATACTTTACGATGTCAAGTATGTTAAGCTTATAAACTTCATTGTTCACAGTTACGATTTCATTAATTTTAATACGCAAACGTTAAGTCCAAAAAATTTCATAATTTTACGATTACTGATACCTTGTTATCTAACTAAAAATTACCTAAATTTTGCATCGCGTTGAATCCAAAAATTTCACTATTACTAACACCTTTATCGTTACCTAAGTGTAAATTACTTAGATACGAAAATTACTTGAATTTTATATTACGTAGAATCTAAAAGTTTCGCAATTTCACGATTACTAATAACCCTGTCACTTAAATGTACAAATTGCTTAAATACATGCCTCGCCATTAGAATTTTACATATTTTTTGCAACGCCCGTATCTCGCGACTTGCGAAAACTTTCCTAATAATGTTAGTTCGACGATGCGCGAAAGAACACCGGCGTATTCGTTCACATGGGCGTTACGCCAGCAATTTACATGTCCGGGGCTTCTTTGGTGAACCGATGCACGCCGCTGGTAACGCGAAATGGCGGCGCACCCCTCGGGGGAAAATGTCGAAACTGAGAAAGTTCGCTCGTAAAAGGGTCGAGTGCTCTTGCTGGAAGGCGAAGAGGGGCGAGGAGGAGCGGTCGAGGCAGCGCAAACGGAGCACGAATCGAAATTCCCTCACGAATCGTCGGGGGTGGAAGAGGGCGAAGAAGAAAAAAGCGAGAGACTAACGATTAGCCTCTCAGATTGGCGAAATCTTTCTCCTTGGAAACTTCAACGAATGTGCGAAACGACTTTTCCCCTCGAATTTTCACATATTGTTGGAAATAATGACGCAATAGAATGGAAGCGTTTTATCAACTCCTGTCACTGCGACAGAGCCATTTCTTTTAATTTCTTAAGCGGACCGTTAAAATCGTTGCAGCCCCTCCCCCTTCTTTTAATCAATAATCGCATTGACGGTTTTTTTATTCGAGGATTTAGATAACTCTCCGTCTCGCGTGTCTGACATCGTACACGTAAAGGAAATTCCATTTCAATCATAAGTTAAATTAACGAATTGAGATTTCGCTTGTATGATTAAATCTATTCCTTTTAAACGACCAATATTATACTGATCCCATACTTCTCCACGTGATCTGAACTCTCCGTAAGAGAGAGATATCAATCAACGATAGGTTCAAATACAATTTGATTCAATGATTGCTGTCACATTTACAAAAAATTGAAAAGACGCGGTACATCGTACGCCATAGATTTCCTAAAATATTCCACGAAAGTGAGGATCAGGACACCTTTAACGAGAAATACTCGCCAGAGAGGCTCTGTGCAGGAATCTAGGTATACGATCCCATGACACTGAACGTTCGAGGGAAGAGGATCCACGAAGTTCAAGCAACCGAGCATAATTCGATTCGGCAATGGGGACCGTGGGTTCCTCGAAGGGCAGCAACGTACAGCATGAGCCCTGTACAGCTCATCCTGATGTAGAAGAAGCGTTGGCCGGTCTTCTTTTGTGCCAGTTGCTCTTTTCCTCCCTTTGACGTGACCCGATCGCCAGAGAAGAAAAGATCGGCCGTGTAACGACCGGCACAATGACTACTCCCGCCGATCTATTAGGAAGAATAACGACGTGCCGCGAGAGAGCAGTCTCTTCTTCTGGTTCGATGCTTTTTCTTGCAGTTCTTCTTCTTCTTCTGTTGCCTGCCTGACTCTGGTTGTGTCTCCGTGCCAAAGTTACTCGTGTATACTTGCTCGCCTCGCGTTGTCGAATAAACGGGGGGCGGCTCCTGGACTTTGAAAGTGGGTCGGTGGATATCGAGATGATTCTCGTCGGGTACTTATGGCGTGATCGATGGATACTACTACCGGGACTATGTATCGCCTCTTGTGGCTCTCGAGTGTCGGAATTTTCTTCGTTGCGGTTCATGGTGTTTTCAACTTGAGCTGAAAGGCGAAAGCGGTGGACGAGCTTTCTCTCTTCAACAGAGAGTTTGGAATTTCTTGGCGATTTTTTTATAGAAATATCGGAAAGAAATCCACACGTAACATAATACGCACAAGATTGAATTTCAATCAACATTGATGACA
The DNA here is from genome assembly GCA_032399595.1 of Tetragonula carbonaria. Lineage (NCBI taxonomy): Eukaryota > Metazoa > Arthropoda > Insecta > Hymenoptera > Apidae > Tetragonula > Tetragonula carbonaria. The sequence goes on along the minus strand of JAUCRC010000018.1, from coordinate 2,723,389 downwards.
GTTATGACTGTCCATTGTTCTTGTCAAACTGATAAGATTCTGGGCCATTCGCTCTTTTGAACGTTGCGCGTCCTTTCATCGAAAGATTAATTATAATATATTAGTATGAATATAGATTATATAATATGTAGATTAATAACAGCAATGCGGTACATGATACAACAGTCCAACAACGAACGTATAGTTTAACACGACCGTCGACATCGATCCAATTTTTCCACGAACGCGCAGAAAAATCCCTGGCCGCTCCATTGATCGTTCTCGAAACGTGTTCGGGGCCGTCGCTGGCACAGAAAAAAAAAAAAAAAGAGAAAAAATAAGCACACGTTGCCGAACAAACGTGGGGCCCCACTGTCTGAATCGAATTATACTTGGTTGAACCTACGCCCTGCGCCTAGGATTCTCCTCTATGTCCAAAGACTCAACGCGCCGTGCAGGACATGTTGGAGGGAGAGAGAGAGAGAGAGAGAGAGAGAAGGGTGCAGCGGCTCCGAAGAAGAGAAGAGAAGAGAAGAAAGGTAAAGAAAAGAAAAGAAAAAAAGGATTCCGATGAATGAGCGAGGCAAGGACGGTTGTTGTCACACCGGGCCGCGTAATGGATGCGCGCCCATTGAGAATGCACGTGAAAACGCGTAACATAATATAGGGTGCGCAAGAGCCCATGTCTAATGGAATTTATTAGAGAAGGGAGCAGCAGCCTCTCTTGCCTTGTACCTGAAGAAGCTTTTCTTTCCCTCTCCCCCCGTCCTTTTTCGTTCCGCGTGGCGCGCGTCTTCGATCGGAATCAAGAGCGAACGAGAGGAAGAAAGGGAGAAGGTTTCGTGATTTTTACGTTGCTCTTTTGTTGGATTCTCGAGATTAACTGTATTCGCGTGGATGGTCCGTTTTTTTTCCCCCCTCTCCTTCTTTTCTTTTTCCAGGCGAGGGTGGCGACAGCGGTGGAAATTACAAATTGATCATCTCTTTCAGGGGATTTCAGGGAGTCTCGAAGTGGCGAGAGACGTATCTTTTTGATTGTTGAAAGAGTGGAATTGTTAGGAAGAAGATTTTAGAAATATCGAGATTGAAATTGCTCAGAACAGAGTTGAGCTCGAGTAACCGTTCTCTAGGCCAGAATTAATTAAGTACTAGGAAATTAATATCATTACTAGTACATTCAGTTTCAGAAATCTAGTAGCTCGAAACAATAGAAAAAAAAAAGAAAATAGAAGCCAATAGTTGAAAAATAGTCTTTACGAAAACGAAATCTCTGAAAATCCTGAATTCGCGGTTTAGGCTGTTAAACTCGTCACTCACAGTCAGAAAAACGAGCCATCTTCATTACTTATTTATCACGTACAATTTCGAAACTTTTGGTCCAATCACACGCCGAGAAGTCTACAAAAAAAAAAAGAAGGAAAAAGGAAAACCCATTCTACCACATCCTAAAAAAAAAAAAAAAAAAAAAAAGAAAGAAGAATACTCTGTCATACACGAAAACAGAAAGACAAATCGTGGCGTTTAATACGCGCAATTCGTGCAGTCGCATTTGGTATGCAATTGTTCCATGATCTCAATCCTATTACGCGGATTCGTTTCGGGATCGCGATTCCCATGGCGATCACACGGGAAACCTGGACTTACACGCGTGCACATACACACATTTTTTCCCTTCCCTCTCTCTCTTTTTCTCTTCGTTCGTAGAGCGTGCTGCTCGATATAGTATTAATTCGTTCCAGTTCGAAAGCTAATCCAGACACGAGGCTAACCCTTGTCCATTTTCCTCCGTTCCGCTCCCCAAAATACGTCGATTTCGCTCTGGCGATACGTGACCGGCGATCCAAATCGTTCGCTCACTTTTCCCTTCCACTTTCTGTCCGTGCGATACAGGGCAAACGTTACGTCGACGGGCGTCTTGCAGCGCGTTGCTAGTTTTACTTCTGAACGATTTAACACGACGGGACGAACGGTGATCTCCCGACGAAAATTAATTCCACGCCACGAGTGGGATTTATTCCGCGTCTGTTCGTTCGGTTTCGTTACATCTTATGCAACGAGAATTATAAAAAAGTAATCGATCTGTAACTTCTAACAGTAACTTCTCACGAATATTCTGCGGATTTAGATGTGTTTTTTTTTCTTTCTTTTTTAGATGTTACATGGACATTTTAGTTCTCAAGTTAGTGCTCACAGTTCAGATGAACGAGAAACGAATCTTTCAATAGGTACGTTTCTTCTCGAGAAATTTTCGACAATCTTAATTATCACCTTTCCATTTTCAACAATATTACACGCGTAAATAAAATATCTGCCTATTTGACATGATCCAAATTTCTGAACCGTACGAGCTACTCTAACTGAAAAATCCAATTTACATAAATCGAGCTTTGTATCAGCAAGCACCAATAGTTGAAACTATCAGCGAAATCCGAGACAAATTTACATGCACTATAAATAGAGCTGTAATATTTGTGATTATTTGCAACTATTTCATTTCCCTGGAAAAGAAACGAAGGAGAAAATATATTGCACATTGGAGAGTATATATATATACACGAGTGAATACAGACTGGTCTGTAAATTTTCCAAGCTAGCCGATCCAAAGTCTTCAACTTCGACGCTTTGAAACTTTCCAGAAAGAGAGAGAGAGAGAGAGAGAGAGTAAAAGAGAGGAGAGACAGATAGTGTCTGTAAAAAGGCAAGATCGACGTGTCCCGACTGAAAACGTACTTCCGGAAGGGCTTCTGACGCAGGATGTGAATTATATCCTGCCTGCCGGCGAGATAATTATATTCTCGTAGATCCAGCCGTGAGCCGCCCAGGCCCTCTGCGAAAATATTATCGAAAGAATATTTCTGGTCCCATTATCAGCCGATACGACGCGTATCAGGCCACTTTTCCAACGTCTGTTCAGCTTCTGCCCGTCGTACGCCAAAGTCGTACGTTTTATTTAACTTTTCAGTTCTGCCAGCGCCATCATTGAAATTCCGCGGAAATTTTATATATATAAAATATGTATTACGTATTACGTATCGTATATTGTCAATATAATGTAGTATATAATTATACGATAATAATATATATATATATATATATTTATTAGTAGTACAATTATATATTGCATTATATTGACAATATACGATACGTAATACGTAATACATATTACACACACAAAATTAGTGGTAGTGGTAGTAAATAATATATATCACATAAAGTGATAGTATACTAGTAGTAGTATATAATATAGTATATAATAGTAGTAGTACTAGTAGTAGTATATAATATATATCACATAAATATATATCATAAATACATATCACATCACATAAATCTCGTTAATTACGAGATTTTTATACTTAACACGAAACATTAGACAATCCCGCCATTGACGAAGCTTAATTTCGAGGCAGCGAATGTTAGTTCGAAGCGATTGCGACGAGAGGGGAGCAGGGGGGAAAAAATGATTTTCCTTTTTGCGACGAGTCCGATCGAACGAGGGGAGGGGAGGGGGTGGGGGATTTTGATAGCGGCACTTTATCCGGCCCTCGGTATATTTCACGGAGAACGCAATTCAATTACTGAAAATTGATATAGTAGCCGGAGCGGGTTACGCGTTTTCCGCTGCCGGCAAATTTTCACGAGAACTTTGGAATACTAACCGATCAACCGCGTTCGCGATATTATTATACAATCAAATGACGACACGGTGTCGTGTCACCTGCCGCCTGTAAATTATCTATCCAAATTGTCTATGTAACATCTAAATATCTGTCTCTGTTTTGATGGTGTCTTTCGACTGCGATCGAGTCGTGAATCATTGAGAAATTTCAAAATGACGTAACGCGTAAATGCAAGAGACACAAGGAAATATAATAATATTTTGCAATTATATATTCACAAGTTTGTTTTATAATTTTTGTAAGAATCGATACAGATAAACTTATGGATCTACCTCTCGATAGTAGATGAATTTAATTTTGAATTATCACATCGATCGTTTCGCTCTCTCGACTCGATCGTCAATGGTGAATATTTCTTATTCTATATCGTTAGAATAGTACAGATTAATTTTATCTAATATCACTCCGTTGCAATATCGAATTAATATTATTATAATAATAGACAGCTACTATAATATAATATTCGTCAACTACGTTATTTAGAAAACACTACAACACTTCGAAATCTACAGCGATGGCAATTGAATTGAATTATGAATCATTACGATCGATTTACAATCAAAGGCTCTGGTCTCGGCTCGATTATTAATGAAAATAAGACTACTGTAATATTTCATATTCTATATTGATCCGCTGTAATATCAAATTAATAATATTACTATAAATAACAAATAACATAAACTAGTGTATTATAATTAGTACATAACTTACGATATTCATAAATTTAAAAAAAAAAACAAGAATAAAAGAATATATTATACTGTTTAAAATGTACTATTACTGTTGGAACACAAACTATATATACTTCAATCAACGAACGAAAATCGCACGTCGAAAAATTCCACGTCGATTTCGACTTTTCGCGCGGAACCGCACCGACAAACCGTGATTCGAACTGCTTCTTCCTTCGTATCTTCCTCTCTCGTCGCATTCGGCAAGGATAATTTTATTTTCCGCGGTGTTTCCCTCCCCCTTTTGGCCGCGAAACTCGATACGCAGTTACAACGTCGAAATAAAGAACGATTCGCCGAGAATTCTGGCTTTTTCCTCTCTGTCCGGGTCCTTCCACCCTTCAGACTTTCTTTATACCGGCAGTTTCGCAGCCTCTCTTTATTCCCGTGGCGCGTAAATTCTAATGGGAAACGAATTAAGCTCTTTTTCCACCCCTAGCCCAGTCACTCTCTCTCTCTTCTTCTCTCTCTTTCTTTTTCTTTCTCTCGAACCCGTTTTCGCCGTTTCCATTCTGCCCGCTGAAAAAACGACCGCCCTCGCCGCCATTTCGCGCTGTTTAAGGCTACGAGGAGGTAGAAAAGGAAAAAAAAGGGGGAAAAAGGAGAAAAACGGGGAGGAGGAGGGGGGGAGGGAGAGAGAACGAAAGAATTGTTGACGAAGAGAGAACGAGACGGTTGAATGATATCCGCGCGTGCACGTGTTGACGTATAAAACACGTACGATGCCGTACGTGTCGTATTTTACGCAAGAAACTTGGAAAAATGTTGGGAATACACACAGAGAGAACGTGGACGAAACCATGGTGGATGAAAATCGGTCGTTAACCGAGGTGGAAAATACGAGAGCCAAGTGTCGAATTTTTGTATCGTATTATATTGTGCGATAATACGACAACAGTGACATTAAAGCATCGAAACTGCTGTGATTTAAAAAGGAAAAAAAAAAATAGAAATGGTACGATAATAAAATCGAGCTCATTTCAAAGCTGGAAGCCTCCACTTTCGAACCGTATCGCTCGTTTCGTTGAATTTCACTGTGACAATCGAGCAAAGCACTTTTGACACCCTGAGTCGAGTCAAAATCTGAATAGAGGGAAAACCACCAACGTGGTCTTCAAGCGTTGTTGCTACGCGTAAACTTTCATCCTCGAGTGACCAGGGCGCAAAGTTCCTCTCGATTTCCCTCTTCGATTCGACTTGCCTCCGTTAAGGAGAAAAATCTTGAAAAATGTTGAATGAGCAGACTGTGACAGAAGAAGGAAGATAGATGTGTCGAGAGAGAGAGAGAGAGAGAGAGAGAGAGGGCCATGATGGACGAAAGGATTTTAATTGGAAGCCAGAAGAGGGCAACGATGGTGGTAGCGTTGCCTGGCCAAAGCTCGAGATAGGGTGAGATGAATCGCGAGGGGTGGATGCTGAGGGAAAAAGGTTAGAGGGATAGAAAGTATAGCAGAAGCCACTATGGTGGTTCTTCACTTTTCTGTTTCGTTCTTTGCTCCTTCGTACCTTCGGCTACGTACATTTTCGCGTGAACGTACACGTACACGCATATGCGTATGCACATACGTTATTGTTGAAAAAGCTTAGGACAAATAGTACACTAGTATATTTGTTTCGAAAAAAAATTAAATGGTACTTTACACGAAGAAACAAGAAAGTATATTAACACACACGTTTGTAATTGAAAAATTTCACTAGTAAAATTTCCATAGTAAAGCCCAACACTACTGTGTTTCGTCTGTCATTAAAAAAAAAAAAAAAAAAAAAAGGAAATATCAAATGAAATTTCGAGATGATCAATCATGGGAAGAAAGTTCGTCACTTTCATTCGAACTATTTCCACGAAAATCCCGAGACATAGACATCACATTTGATTTTAAGATTTCCAATGATTCTACAGATGGTCGAGTTAACCTGAACGAATCGAAAGATTCGTTGTATATTTGTCACCGAACCTCGAAAACTTTATTCCGATATCCAATTGCGCCGATCGTTTAATACAACGAATACAGCGTTATTGCCGTAGCTTTTGTGCCTTGTTTCAAACATCACAAACATCAGAGCCGATTTGTTGGAAACGTTTTAATCAAGTCCGACGAGACCAATTATCGATGACCCCTCCGGCGTCGTTGGGAAATACAATGTCGGTCATCAATGATCCCCACGGCACTTGACACTTTAAATCGTTTATACTTGTTGACTGGCGAATAAAGGTCGGCTTCATTGCGACAGCGCGGCAGAAGTTCATGTGAATGCGGTGTAAAATTATACGCGAGTATTAATACGTGTACAATGTGTACGTGCTATTGTTGCTGATCGAAAATCTTCTTTTCTCCGTCAGTTAATTCTTAATTGATCGCGAATTTCCAACCGAGGCTGTTCAACCGAGGAGCGGAACTGAATTCAGAAATTGAATAATCGCGAGTCCGCGACGATGAGAATGGCGATCAAACGTTTGTAACGTGTCTGAGATGAAATGAGAATTGAGATCGATCGACGATGATGTAAATGTAAATTTCTCGACGTTCGAGATCGTCGAATTTTACATTTCCCTGTAGTTGAATTTGAATAGCCAACGAAAAGAAAAAAAAAAAAAAAAAACAAAATTCAGAGGTCTGTGAAACGTTGCGATGTCCAACGCATGTCCCCGACTCGAAAGACGCGCCGTGCGCGTTTCAATTTCAAAGTTAAAAATTCCAGAAGGAGCGTATGGCGTAATGGCGTTGCCCTAAACGAAGCGCAGGGAAACAGAGACGGCGCGAAACGGACGAGAGGGGGGAGGGGGAGGGTGCAGAAAGGCAATAACGCTTCGATTTCACGAGTCAGTAAATTCTAATCGAGGATCGTTAATCGGCGATGAGCGGAAGTCGAGCGTGTTCCCGGTCGCGTTTTTCCCTCCGTGTCGCTTTCTTTCTTCCACCGCGCGGGGAAAACCGAGCGGACGCGTGAGTACACACAGGCCTTAAAGATCTCTTCTCTTCCACCCCTTTGCCACCCTCTCCCCCTCTTACCCAAAGACTCGCACTCGAATTCACACGGACCGGCGCGCGCTCTCTCTCCTTTGATTCCGATCCGAGCCTTTCCCATTCTTCGAGGAGAAATTCCTCGCGAAGAACACCACGAAACCCAGATGGCTTTTCCACGATCCACCGGGTGTTGGATTTTCCCTTTGGAGGAAAGGGAGAAGAAGAACGCGGGAGAGACTGGGAGACTGTCGTGCCTTCGCTGGAACGTCCACTCGAACGAGCGTGCTTCCGCGTTTGATCCTGAAGAGCCGCCGCCTTTTCGTGTCTTTTTATAGGGCGGCGTTTAATAAGAGCCAAAATAATTCGATCTCGGAGCTCGAGACGACGATTTCGAACGTTCCTGCGGCTCAAAATCTCGTTCGATGCCTGTTTCTTTTTTTTAAAGATTAGGTTAGAATTAAATTAGATATCTGTTTCTTTTAAGTTAGGTGAGAATAATTTGTAATTTTTATTAGAAATCTTACGATTTGTTTTTTGAGATTTAAATGTAAAATACATATATATAAGATTAGGTTAGATTTAAATTAGATATCTATTTCTTTTAGGTTAGGTGAGAATAATTAATAATTAATAATTTTTAGAAATTCTTACAGGAACGATGTATTTGAGATTTAAATGCAAAATATAAAAACTTGTATCCTATTACAAGGTTCTTTCGTTTTATTGAATTTTCATGTCCCTGATGGGAATTTCACGCTTTAGTTTCACCGTTAACTATAGTGAAATATAGTTAAATAAATAAAGTACAGTTTTAGATATAGATAGCTTTGTGGAGAAAAATATCGTTGAATAAGTGTTTTATTACAGACAGTCGTGGGGAATGACTTCTCCTGTAAAACGTTCACAAGATACGAATCTTCGCGAAGCTTGAAGATCTACGGACAAAAGTATTGTTCAATGTATACACGTCAAAACAGATGATTTCCTCGATCGTCTACGAGGTGTTCAAAAATAGCGGAGCAAATTCAAAATTGTCACAATTGTTGAGATAAGAGAAGTAATTTACATACGAGAAAACGTCGTTTTCAACAATCTAATTTAAAGACGAACGAAAATTTATAACTGTTCATTGACCTAGTTGGACATGTTTATCTCCAAAAAAAAAAAGAAAAAAAAACTTAGGTAAAGACACGATCTCAATCTTCAACAAAAAGAGACACAATTTTTTCGAAACGCTCTGTACATTCTGTTTCCCTCTAGCACGTTGTCCCTGCGCAACACATAAATTCTAATGGGAAACGAATTAAGCCGCGGCCCATTTCCCCGTGGACTCTTCCTGTTCTCTAGGAAACACTCTCTCCTAGCATGAATGGGGGAATATATCATTCGATTACCAGATTCGCGAGAAGCGTGCTTCTCGTTTCCTTCGCGTTCGTTTCTTTTCTTTTCCACCCGGTTCTCGTTCGTTGCTTGTATCCCAATACGGCAAACGAACGCTCATTTTTTTCATCTCCAGGCATTATCGGCTCGTTAAAGGAGTTATTACGGAGCGGCCAATCGTTTATCGGGATCCTCTTCGACCCTCTTGCCCCAGCCATTGTGAACCGCAGACGACTCGTTTGCGCCAGCGCGAGGGCCTCGTCTCAAGATGCTTTTATTCATCTCTCTCCTCTGAGAATCTCCTCTGGCCTATGGTCGTTTATCGCGTGTGTGCGTGAAAATGTGATTAAGTTATCAAGAAATTTACTCAGTTGCGTTAAAATGCGACGATTCTTTTTTTTTTTTTTTAAAGATCGAATCTTTTGACCTTCCAATTTTTGTCCAGACTTGTCGGCAAGTTCAGTTAGAACTCTTGCAATTTGTAATTCCTCAACTTCTTGATTTTCTCATAATTTGTAAGTTTGCAACAAGGAATATGCAAGATGTTTCCTTTTGTTCTTCTTCGACGAATTTGTCACTTAACTGTATCTTTCAACTTCAGTTTAGTTTCATCGAGTTAGTTACCATTTCGAACTCTTTCTTCTCCACTCAATTTACACCACTCGAAAAAAAAAACAAAAAAGAAATTCTCCCCTTATTAAGATTTATTGTTTCAACTAAACTTTCTTCCAAACGAAATCAAAAGATTAAATAAAAAGATATAAAGTAATCTACATTATGATTATGATGTAGCATGCATCCAATAAAGAGAAGAAGAAGAAAAAAAAATGTTTTATTAAACGAAGTGTACAGGTGACCGGTATTAAACGAAATAAATTTAATATTTCAATTTCAATCAATTTTAATGAAAGAAGTGCAAGGGACGGTTGTTCCCGGTTGTTTTTAACCTATTAACTCGGATAAACGCGTTAACTCGTCAGTCAGATTATCGATTTATTTGTCCAGGGGTTTCCGCGGATATTTTTACATTTACGCGGAAACGTATGCGTTCCATTTGTATTAAAAATGTATCTCACCATATTTATATTCGCAGATTAAACCGGGGTTTATTAATTTTTCAATTCGCAATCTAAACCCCCGGGCCGGTCGGTCAATTTCAATATTTCACGAAAATTATACTCGTACCGAGCAATCGTACAAGCAAGTCCGACGTGTAATTCTGTATGTGGGAGAGATTAGAATTTCGTAGACATTCGGACGGAAATCTCAAGCCTATTGCACAGACTTTACGCTGTTTCTGCGCAAACACGCCGAAATTTCAACACGCGAAAACGCGTGTCGATTTTACAAAAGGTTTCTCAATAAAATGGTCAAAGAGAAGTCTAACAACAGAGAACGGCACAGAAAAGTCGTCCACTTTTGCAAAAATCTGTCAGAGAAGAATCTCTCGAGAAAGAACTCGAATTCTTTCTGCAAACAGTTCTAAAAAGCACACAATTCTAATTCGAATTCCGTCACTTCGTTACTCGTTATTCGAGTGTGATAATTGTCGCGTTGTCCCTAGACGGCGGAGATTCGTACGGTTGCGCAATTGCGTTTATATTTCGCGATTTACGCGAGAAGCCGGCTCTCGCTTTTCTCCCCATTCTCGGTACGTTTTTCCGCTGACTTTTCCGGCGTGTAACAGCGCGTGTTTACCTGTTGTTTAGAGTGCACAGCGTGCGCGCCGCCCTTCATAAACAAGCGTCTGTTTTATCGTGACGTGAACGCGTGTCCTTCCTAGCGAGAGGATTTGAAAAAGAGAGAGAGAGAGAGAGAGCGCGCGCGAATTTTATGAAAAAAAAAAATACGCGAAAATTATCTGTGCATCGGTCCCTTTTTTCTTTATTTTTCTTCGCTGTCGCTAAATTTTTGAGATTATAAGGATATATCGTGCGTTCTGTCACTTTGCATAGAAATATAAGAAAGCTCGTTAAATAAGTATCACTTGAAATTCTCAATAAAACGTTCGAACGGGATTTTATCAATTTTATTACATTGTCGTCCCATCAGTATCCGATACTCGAATCTGCAAACTGAAGAACAACGATTACCTAAACGTAACGCTGGAACTAGCAAAATGGTCAAAGTGACCAATTTATAATTTCAGATATTCCCGTGAAATGTATAAATAAAACCTCGCGTAAAAACTTAGAACATTACAACATTAATAAAGTTATTTACATTTCCTTCACTTTAACCAATTTCTCCAATGAAAAATTTTTAGCGTTTCAATCGTCGCGATTCGCAATTGTTTTCGTGTTCATAATCACGAGCACGCGCAATTCTTCAGTCTGTCATGTATGCGAAATTTCGCGAACGTATTCCTGCGAGTGACCATGTATGAATTTATCGCGACGACTCGCGGAAAGAATCCCCGAAATTCCACGAGTGGTCGTAAAAAACCAGGAACACGAGTCGCGAACGCCGGGAACCAAAATGGTTACCTCTCGGTGGTGTCCTTTTGAGGAGCGCGACGTAACGCGGCTGAAAAGCGCCGAGCGCACGATTTCAGCGCGATTCCCACCCACGCGGTAGCTCTGACAAAGTCGACAAGATCGTTTCGTTTCAACGAGCAATTTATCTGTTGCCTGCCTGCCTGCCTGCCCCTCTTCCCTCCTCGCGCGAAGCGAACATCCTCAGCCCACAACGACAGCACTCGGTACATTGAGTGACGATCCATCGCGTCACGCTCCAAAATCTTTTGTCATTTTTCGATCGGTACATTTGCCGCATCTCCGTAATAAAAGTATCGCCTACAACCTGCTTGGATTCAATTAATTAGTTCATCGATGAATTCTCTTCGTGCATACGATTTTATAAATTATCTTCATTACTGTTATCGATGTGTATAATAACATTAATTCGTTACTATAACGAGTATTAATTATTAATTTCACATTGAATCATACTCATGTCAATATTTTTCAGCCAATCATTTTCAACTTTTTCAGCTTCAGAGAGAAGATTCGAAAACTTTCCCGCCGCCATTATCGCCAATCTTCAATTTATAGCGAGCACCGTGTGTTAATATAACAATGAATAAGTATATCATGATACGAGTATAATAATTAGAAATTTTCCTCAATTAACCTCGAATTAACCGAGATTTATTGAATTTTCCAGAAGAATCAATTCCTTCTATTAATCGAGATCAATAAGTATCTTGCTACACTTGCAAACTGTACTTGTGCACAGTAATTGATTCAATTAATTAGTTCATCAATGAATTCTCTTCGTACGTACGATTTTATAAATTATCTTCGTACATACGATTTTATAAATTATCTTTATTACTGTTATCGATGCGTATAATAATATTAATTCGTTACTATAACGAATATTAATTATTAATTTCATATTGAATCATATCTATGCCAATCATTTTCAATTTTTTCAGCTTCAGAGAGACGATTCGAAAACTTTCCCGCCGCCATTACCAATCTTCAATGTATAATGAGCACCGTGTATTAATATAACAATCAATAATATCAAAGTATATCATGATACGAGTATAATATAATATAATATAATATAATATAATATAATATAATATAATAATTAGAAATTTTTCTCAATTAACCTCGAATTAACCGAGATTTATTGAATTTTCCAGGAGAATCAATTCCTCCTATTAATCGATAAGTATCTTGCTACACTTGCAAACTATGCACAGTAATCGATCGAGGATTCGCTTGATCGTACACCTGTCACGGTATATCAGAACGCTAAGGTGTACATCTTCGATTGGAACTGAATCAGGTTTCCACTGTCGACGAAAAGCAATTATTACACACGCACGCACGCACGCACGAAACGTGTTGGAAATCTCGCAACGACGACAGCATTGATGACGATCGATAGCCGCTGATTTATTTAACCCGGTGCGGCGGCAACCTGCGAGACTTGATAACCTTGACGCGAAAGTTAATCGGAGAGGACAGATCGCGTAGGCGAGCGGACGACTTATCCTATCTCCAGAACGTGTCCCTGAATCATCTGCTCGATCGACTATGTCGTAGATTACACCTAATTATCCTGAGAAGCGTGAAAAAAAAACACACATACATGTATAGTTGGTCTGCAAATACACTCGACGAAAGCTTTGTCGATACTTTAAACGTGAGACATGTTTGTGAAAAATAGCTCATCACGTAGAGCCATCTTTTTTTTTTAAAGATATCTCTATTCCCGAAAATCATCAAAAATCCAAGCGTCTCCGGAAAAATTTTGCTCCCTGATCGAATCCACCACACGATTTTGGAAATTCGAGTTTCCTCTTTGCAACGAGCTCTCAAAACTTGCCCGATTTGTACGATTTCTTTTCCGTCATTTTATCGAAGTTCGATTTTTGAATTTCTGTCGTTCTTTTTCAACTCTGACGTTCGAAGGTCAATAAAATGGTACGGCAAGCTTCGAGGGATCTTTTTCGAAAAAAAGAAAGCTTCGATCTTGAAAATCGTGATTATCAGATTTAGCCACGGAGAAAATTTTCCAACCTCCGAATTTTCGACAATTTTCGTAACATGTTAGAATTCCTTCAATTACTGTCGTTCGACTCTAACCTTCAAAGTCCAATAAAACGGCGGGGAAAGATCGTACGGCAAGCTTCGATGGATCATTTTAAAGAAGAAACTTTAATCTTCAAAACCATGGCGGATACAGTCACGCGAAAAAATTTTTCAATGTTCGTAGACGACGAAACGTCAGGATTTCTTCAATCATCGACGTTTGATCTTAATGTTCAAAGTTCAATAAAATGGCACGATAGGTTTCAAGGGCTCGCGAAAGGAAATGTTTCTTTTCTCCAAAAAAATCGGCAATCTTCGTGTACAGAAATACCCTCGATAACCATCTTTCAAACAATCGAAATAAAAGTAAAAATATCCGCACGCCTCCCTACGAAGATCAAAAGTCACTGCAACGAAAATAGCGGATCAAGTTCTGTTTCAAGGAAATCTTAAAGAGGAAAAGGAGAAAAAAGAAAGAAGAAGAAGAAGGGAGAAACGACGTTAAAATTCTCTTAAAATGTCGCCGATAGCGTGTAACCGTGATATTTTCGCTATCGGGACTCGTCCCAAAAATAGCAGAAACCTTGCCCGGTTATTTCGAACGACTCGGTGTCACAACACGCTTGCTTTCTATTTATCACGGAAGCTGTTAGCGTGATTGATTCCATAAAAAGCCGCGCGCCGCGTTACACTTACTTACGTAACGAACGTGGTTATTATTATTACTCGGCCCGTTATCGCTCGTTGCATTAAGCGTTTCCAAGTTACAACGTGCTCGTGAAATCACGCATAAGTGAGAAGAGTTGAAAAAACGGGCCCGTTAAACGAAAACGCGACGGCGACGCGATCTGGGTCGCGAACGACAGGAAAATGGAAAAAAGGAAAAGAAGGAAAAAAAAAAGAGGCGGTGGTCATTTCGATAATGAAGCGAGGTTGCTCTCGCATTTTGTAAACACGTGAGCACTTTATCGGGGGGAATTTTATCGGTATGTTAAACGGCCCCCGGGGGGGGGGGGAATAAATTCACATAAGCGCGATTGATACTTCCTACTTAAAGTAAACTTTCGCTTCTGGATTTCTTTTTGTTTCTCTTCCTTCGCTGGAAATTGAAGTAGCCTTCCGATGCTTCATCGGGATCATAATTTTTACAGGGATCCCAAGATTTTCTTTCTTTCTTCTCGAGATTTTCAGAAAATATAACAGATCCGACCTGTTCGAAAGTTTAGACTTCAAACAGACTATTTAAACACCTTACTCGCCGAGTTTAAACACTAAACTTTACCCGGTCAAGGAATAAACAACTAAAAACAGCACAGCTAATCGCCAGTTTGACATAGGAATCAGTGCGTAAGGTAAGAAAAGAAATTGTACGTTTTCGTCTTTCTTACGCGAGAGTTAAATGAACGAAAGCGACGACGAACGTCAGAATCTGATCATCTGAATTCAAATTTTTAAATCGATCATCTGACGATCGACACGTTTAGTTCTTCGTTGCCTTTGCAACTGATTGTTTCAAACACGACGATGTTGCGTTCATGTTACAACGTTCGCCACTTTTGCAAGGATACTTTCCTCCCGCTCGCGAAACTTATTCAGAAATGTTCGAATGCGCACGCGCGCGGTTTGTTTGATTCGTTTCCCGCTCGAAAGATTCGTAAATATCGAACGAACGTGAAACGACGCGAGAAACTTCGCGCGGTGTGCATTCACCGGCGACTACAAGGATCGGCGCTGAATTAATTAACCTGGGGGTTGGGGAGGGGAGGGGAGGGAACGCGTGGGCGTTAACAGGGCGAGTGTGCATTTGACATGTGGGCACTCGTTAATCGGTAGCATTAACAGCCGATAGGAATCGCGGATAGGCTGGATATCTCGGTTGGATGGTTGTTTTCGCCTCGTACGTTATCGTCTTGCAATATCTAGGCAAGGGGAGGGCGAACGGGCGATCGGCTCGCCTTGGCTTCGGTAATCCGGTGATATAGAATCGGAGATCGCGGCCCAACTATTAATTAAAGCCCTCGGTAAAGCCTCGTTAGCTCGCCTACGCGAAGAAAGCACGTGATTTAGGGACCTCTCGATCTTCGGCGAGTTCCCAAACTACGTGCGCGGGTGTCTACGTGGGTAACGTGGCGACTCTTCTTTAACTACCAAAATAGTCGAAAACGATCAATTTATAATTTTCTCGGAGTAATATTGTTTTTGACTTAAAACGCTGCGTTGTTTTTTTTCTTTTTTTTTTTTTTTAGAGATTGATCGAATGATTTCTTTTGTAAATATATGGATAAAATTTATTGCGTTCGTCGTCGTATTATAAATGTTTTTCCTATTCCCTTATCAACTTGTAGTTGACGTTTTGGAAATTCGCGAATTTAGAAGTTGAAGGAAATTTGGTAGTTTGGAAGTTTGTAGAGTAATTTAGAGAATTTACGGAATTTTGGGAGTTTCGAATTTTGGGGGGCACAGAGAAGCTTGGTAACTTGGAAATCTCGGGAATTTCACAAGTTCAGGTATTGAAAAATATTTCGGAATAATAGAATTTCCGGGATTCAGAAATTCGAGAATCCAGACGCTTGGGAATTCAGAAGCCACGCAGCTTAGAAATTTGGAGATTTAGATGTTCGGCAACGTTGAAGCTTGGGAATCTAGATGTCTCGGCATTTAGAATCTCAGAAATTAATGGGATTTCGAAATTTGGGGGATTTAGGAATCTCGGAGCTTAGAAATCTGGAAATCTGCAAGCTTGGACGTTCAGAAATTTAAGAATTTTAGAAACCTTGAAATTTAAAAGTTTGGAAATTTCGAATTGCCGGGATTTGGAGAAGCTTGAGAATTTAGAAATCGGGCGAGTCAAAAGACCTCGGTGTTTCTAAATTTTGGGAATTCAGAATTCCCCAGAGGGAAACCCAGAGGTTTGGCAATTGAAAAATTTCGAAATTTCCGAATTTCTCAACTTTCCGATACAATTTCTCCTTCTGCGACAAATTTCACCGATCTCGCGTTAATTCTGGTATCCGAAGCCAATCGTATCTCGTAATTATTCGACTGAATTTTATTTTTATGCATTTATGAGAAATTTGAAGACGCAAATAATTTGCAAAAAAAAAAAAAAAAGAAAAAAAAATACCCAAAGAAATATCCAAAGTGCGACACTGTGATATGATAATTTCCTTTTCTGAATTTTATTTATAAAAATTAATAAATTTGCATAGGAATCCGCTACAACACGTTACGCACGCCTGGGCGGTAATAAATAAAAATTTTCAAACAAAAGGGAACCGAAAAATCCAAGAGGAACCTTAAAATCAACGAACAATAATCCGACTTCATATCCATTTTCCATCATCCCCGAGACTATTACAGGGGGTTAGTTGGTAAAGTCTGGCTAACTTCCTGTTCCGTGTCACTCTGCCGGTCCATTGTCTAGGCTGGTGGCAAAGGGGAAGCTATTTCTTCATGAAGACACGGTGGCCCGGCATTCTTGCGCCGACACAAAGGAACCGGGCCAAAATAAATCCGCAAAGCCAAGGTTAAAATCGATGCAGTAGTCGTTTAGCCAACCTCTCTCTCTCTCTTTCAGCTAGACGTTGGTAAAATGAGGAAAAGGGAAACGAAAGGAGGAAAATAAAGGCGGGAGATGAAGCAGAAGCGAGTCGTCGAGAGGGTTTCAGAGGGAGTGGGTGGAAAAAGACGTAGGAGAGAGAGATTCTGCGTTTGGCAGATCGTGGATATTGGAAGGAGGCCCGACGAGGTCATAGAAGACGATCTCTTAGGGTTGAGAGCTCTGAACTCCCGTCTTTACGCAACAAGGCAGAGAGATCTCTCTCTCTCTTTCTCTCTTCCCTCGATTTACAATCCCCGCTCGAACAATCGCATTTTGGTAATTCTGTCGAAACGATAGTTCTTTAAATAGAACTCGGCTGCTGTTGCGAAGGTATTGTACATTTGGTTGTACACGAAATATTGCATTCGAAATATGGTGTGTATCGTTTAATCAGAGTGATTTTCATATATATCGCTCGGTATATACCTTTCTGCACGTTGAGAATTATCAATTTCACAGTTCACAGAAGTTGTCACAATCGATTCGCAATAATTTGTAAATTTCGCATTATAACCCTGTGCAATTCTGAAGCCTATACATGAAAATAAATATGCTCTCCACTCTTCTACCACCTTCTGAGAATAAATCTTCGCCCCAATAGAAAAAAATTTTGATTATAAATTTTAAATTTAAAAAAAATTACAAAAGACATTGAACAAACAAGATTATAAATAAAGGCCTTGCCACTTTGGACGTGACGTTGAGTTATGTGATATTGAGCGCGGTTCACACGAGTGCTTGCTCGATTGAGAGTTGAAGATTCGTTGACAATTTGCAAATCGGCGAGCCGAGCGACACGAAATCGGCGAGGTTACACGTGCCGGGCTCATCCCTCCCCCGCGCGTAAGACATCACTTGCAGAATTGACATGGCGTCACGTAGCTAACAACCCTCGGCGAACGTTTCTATTATCGAACAGGGACGCTGAAATGCTACTGTAACGAGGGCAGGCTTCTTGAGTTACGCGACGAGATTAACGTCTAATAACAAGCGTTAGGCAGGGAAAGAATGGCTGCAGGCGTAAGCATGATTTGACGACACTTTCGAAACTTTGGAGGAGATCGTTAAGAAGACAAAAAAAAAAAAAAAAAAGGCATTGTTATAATAATTCATACTCGACTCGAATTCTGTTTGCGGACTTGAAATATCAAGATTTTATTTCCTAATATAATTAGATACAAGATTTTGCTCTAAAATTTTATTGCAAAAGAAGATATTAATTCTAGGAATATTTATTTTAGTAATAGTAAAAGGGACATTTATTCAAATAAATCAGTTATACTTCAAAGTTACAAGAGGTTAAAATTTTAATTTGCTCAGTTTATAATGTTAATGTATTAAACCAATGTTCAATACAGTATTATTTTAACGTATTTTCTTTTCAATGATAAATTTAATAGACCTGTTATTATATCGTAATTAGTACACACGTAAATACTACGATAAACACACGGTTGTACAGATATATTTCTTCCAGGGAAATAAATCTACAGTTCCCGGAGAAACTTTCCGAAAACTTCCACCAAAAACATCGACCCACTTATCCATCCTCCAGAAACTTATCTCTCCCCCCAGCCGTGTATTTTCCGAAGAAACTCGAGAGTATCGCATTAAAAAAAAAAAAAAAAAAAAAAAAAGAAGGAAAGAAAAAGAAAAAAGCAAGGAGAAAAGAGTGGAAAAGAGGAAAACCAGAGCTACACGCTCGGGCGCAGAGACTGCTTCGGGAACACTTCATCGATTCATGGATCTCCTTGGATTTCCTTGAAGCCCCAGACCACTCTCGTCTCTTTACGATCTTTCTCGCTATACTTTGCGCGAGTTATTCATACCGGTCGCTGGACGTTCTCCAGCAATCTCCGTGTCGCAGGAAATCGAACAAAAATTACCAGGGATTCGCGCACGAACGAGAGAGAGAGAGGAACGTGTCCGCGATACACACAGTTTGTTTTTACGAGGGCTCATTTCCGACGAAAGTTCGTCCCGAATCAATTCGTCGACGACGAAATCCGGCGGAAAAGCGGATGGAGTACAAACTGTTCTGGTCGACTCGTTCCCTCCTCCCTCCTCACGTCTCGTTCCTACGTGGGATCGTTACGGTGCATTCAGGAGCGTAGCGCGACGAAGCTCTGCCCGATCGCTTCGAAACTTGAAAGAGTTTCCGGCGGACGCGTTACCGTGGTCGAGAATCGAAAAACGGTCGTTCGAGTTCGACTCGTGTGGACGTCGGAAAAATTCGACAGACTTGCGAGGAACTTGCGACGATACCGACGGCGAACGATCGTTACGTCGATAATGCAGATCCTCTGAAAGCTCTGAAAGCGCAAGTAGTGCAACAATCAATTTTTCTGTATTTAAACACAGGTAATTACGTAATCGAGCCTCGAAAATTGATATGCTATCTGATATATCGTACATAATTGGATTCGTAATCGCGGTGCACGAGGCCTGTTTAAGCTCTGGCCTTTTAACATTCCGCTTAACATGAAACGGATAAGCGTGATTAAAAGATTTCATCGGTAACAACTTTCCAAAGCGGAGATCTTCAACAAGCTCGAGAGGAAATCTCCCCGGTTCTAACATGCTTTCCGCGAGTCTAGAAAAAAAAAAAAAAAAAAACACACACGTTAATCGTTAATCTCGAAATAATTATTTCAATCAACTGAATTCGACATTATTCTCTCTCACTCGCAGTTCAAAATATCCTAAAATCTTAAAATATACGATTCTTGAAATTAAGAGATGACGAATGCTTGATGATTATTTACTAGTTAAAAAAAAAAAGAAAAATTCTAAAGAACGTTAAACGTCTCGAAATAATTACTTCGATCATCTAACCAAATTCTCTCTTACTAGCAGTTCGGCCAAAATCTTAAAATATTAAATCTGAAATTAAGTGATGATTATCGCTTGATGATTATCTACTGGTTAAAATAAGAAAAAAAAAAAAAAAAAAAAAAATGCTAAATTTCAGCCGAGCTTCCTGCAAGGTGAAACGATTTGCATATCGCATTGTTCGCCTCGGCAATCGTATCAACGATCGGGAAGAAAGTTCGCGGCCGTGCGTCTTCGTGAGAGGACCGCGCGATGGTCGGAGGTTGCCGGCGCGTTTTATCAGGCTGACATTTCGAAATGTCGCGCGGTTTATCAGGTGTTCCACCCGGCGGAAGCATAAGGTCGACGGTCGCGCGCATGCGCGCCCCCGTACGCGCGTGCACCGAGCGCACCCGCGACGTCATTAAATTTACATAATAAGGCGTCGCGTGGTCGAGGCTCGGGGCTTGTAACTATCGCTACCGGCTGCTACCGCTGTTGCGACTCCGGCTCTATTGACACTTTGACGCGGACGTTTCAAGTGCAGCTGCCAACGATCGCTGCCAATTGAGAGCGAATCAAATTGCCCTCGGTCCGGGCTTGGTGGATATCAAACACCAGCTGGCGAGGTTACGCCACGGCGTTTTACAGGGATATTAATTTGGGATATCAGTTCTTGGTCGAAGTAGATCACGGCCGGATCGATCTTTGCCCGTGTGCACTCCGTGCAGCGAAACATTGCTCGTCGAGGGAGTTTCTACGTCGAGGGTGGATTTTTGGCTCAACGATTGACAAAGATCGTTGTAGAATATAAAGTAGAGGTATCACTGATTGGGCTACGTACGATTTTTTTTCTTTTTTCTTTTTTTTCTTGTGTTTCTTCCTCGAGAACTTGGAACAGTAAAGAAACGCGATAACGCGCTTGGCCACGTTGTTATCTTTTACTATTTTCTATTCCCTCTAAAAACTCCACCGCGCGCAATTTCTCGCCGGGAAACTACGGAAACTCAATTTACATCGTGCTTCGGTTAACAGCGTGAAAAGAAGATCGTCGGGGGAAATATAAATAACACTGTCCCTTTAAGAGCCTCTATCTTAATAAACGCGCCTCTCCCACCTTCTCCTTCGTTCAGAACTGCACGGCAAATTTCTGGTGACTTATAGGTAAGAGTAGTACGGCACAGAGAGAGAGAGAGAGAGAGAGACCGTGTACGTAATAGTTTCTACGTCAGGTGAAATGAGAAAGTTCAGCGAGGGTATTTTATAGTTTCGCAGGTACAAAATGCATAGTCACATAATTTCAGGCGGGAAACAAGAAGTGATTAATCAAACTGTACAAAGGACGTCAGGAACAGTCATTATTGCGTTTAACGTTGCAAAATATCGTGTGTTGCGATAAATTAATTCAAATAAAAGCCCGCGCGCCCGGAGTTCAGCTCAACTCCACTTATCCAGAAAGTCGCGTTAGCCACTGTCACGTGCTGCTCGAAGCAGATAAAAGAAACTGAAAAGAAAAAAGTGTTTTTTCCCCCCTTCGTAATTAGTTGATACTTGCAATTCAAGAAATTGTTTTCAAAGGAAATAATAAGAATCAAGAACTATATTCTTTTCTCTGCAGAATCAGTCAATCGAATACTTGTAAAAGAACTTGGAATTAATCGTCAGGGGTGGTTCTTTATGCAAAGTCAAATAACTATAATTTGGTCGATTTTCCGTGATATTCGTGCACTTTATACCGTTTATACAAAAATTGTACATTTCAAGTTTCAAAGGTTTACAACTTCACTGTGGAAGTGAATCTTTCCTACGAATGATTATTCACGATAAATATATATGTTATATTTCGTTATTGAAATACACACTCAGTCTCTAAACAGTTAGGTTTCATGCGCGACGTATTTCACCTTTTCCACAGAGAAAATGTTGCAAAAAAAAAAAGAGAAAGAAAGAAAGAAGGAGAAGAAGAGAGCGGAAGTCCTCCTCCTTGTTTCTAAAACCAGTGAAAGTGTTGCACCGGGAAAAATCGATCGTCGCTCAAAATACAGAGCACGAGATAGAAAAAGAGAGTGAGAGAGAGGGGAGAAGCGGTGGATAAGCGGAAAGGGTTGATAGGGGAGGGTTTTATCACGCGAACAGCAGGCCGATCGGTGGATAAGCCGAGATTTCGCGGTGGTAATCGATACACGTGGCGTAGAGGCCTCGGCGCATGAATTTACACGGGGATAAATTTAGCGTACCAGCGATTTGCATGAACCAGAATGGTGATAAGTGCCTCGAGACCACCCCTCCCCAAAAAACCCAACAACGTATGTCTCTCGCTCTTTCTTTCGGTCCTTCTCTCCAGTCCACGCTTCTTAATTGGCAACGACGATGACGACGACGACGACGACGCGTTCCTTAAAAGTTTCCCCGTTTCCCACGGCCGTAATTCCGGCCGACATTGAATATTTTACGCGGTGTTCTCGCGCCGCGACAGTTGACGGTCCCGTGATTTATCAAGTATAATATACGCTCCGAAACGAGGAATTTTCATATTCCGCGCCGGCGGAATTAAACGGTTGCCGCCATTTTAGTGTGGTGCGCGCGCGAGAATGTTTTCCCGGCTCTGTCTGAAGTTAAATATGCATGGAGACGTTTTTATTATTAACGTTGTTTAATGATTCGACGATCGGTTCTGCATTAGTTCCACGGTAATCAGAAATTTCATTTACTTTCATTTACATGAGTAGTGATTCACAGTTAAATTCAAAGTATAATCAAGAAAACGAAACTTCAATATGAAATATTAACGTCATAATACTGAACCTTCGTTTTGAATGTTTTGGGCAATACAAGAAGAACAGAAATCTAGAGAATAATAATATAATTAATTATTCATATTTATATCGTTATAAACACTTTTATATATACTTGTAAAAGTATTAAACTATGCTGTTACAAATACTCATGCTTAAGTTTCATTCTCACCGCTGTAATTTTCGAATGTCAGTCAATTATATTGCAATATCACCTTCTTTTTATCATTTTATCAATCTCATATATACACACGTATATTTTTATTATTATTATTATTATTATTATTATTATTATTATTATTATTATTATTATATCTCCTACCCGTCAGTCAATTATTCGATTAATTCCCACCGAATCGACTTCTTTATTTTCAGCGATCGGCGAGACGTCTTCCGCCAGAGTTTCCTTTTGTTCACGTATCGCGTGCGGGGAGGAGGGGAGAGGGGGCTCTCTCTCGATGATACGCGCGTGCCTGCTCTTTTTTTTGTTTTCTTTCTTTTTACTCTTTTCGCTGTTCCATTGTATACGGTGTTTCACAGGAGAGAAAATATGCCGTGCCTACGAGAGAATAAAGCGGGAATTTTCGACTGAAATTGATTGTGCCGCTCGCGAGCGCGGAAAAAAGACCGGGATGAAGAAAACATCCCTCGAGCTACCCGAGAGAGAGAGAGAGAGAGAGATTGGCAAGGCGGTGTCACGCAACTGCATTATCACGCCGAACATATTTGTCACGTTGACGTTTTCAAATCGTGACACGTGGAAATTTTTCATGCGCCCAAGTGGGAAATGCCGCGTCCCCGGAGGATTTTCGCCAGATTTCAAAAGAGAGATAGCGAGGGTGTATATCGCGGGACACCTTGGTTATCACCGACTTCGAATCTTTTGTTATCATTCCGTCACCGTGATTTCGAGATTTTCACGAAATTTTCCTACTTTTATATATATATATATATATATAATTATATATATATATATATATATATTATATATATATATATAATTATATATATATATATATATATATATATATATATATATATAATTCTAGCGTCCCTTTCGATGGGCGATATTTCAATGTTTTATACATGCGCGTCTGACGTGTGTTTTACATTGATACATGAGATGTACGATGCATATTTATGCATATGAATTTTTTAAATTCTTTACAGCTGATGTAAATGATTCGCGAAACATGCGAATCTTCCCAATTTTTCTACTAAATTTCCCATTTCTCTAAATGAAACAATCTTCTGACACTTCCTCTCGCTATGTAGTTAATATTCCTCGCGCTGTAACTTTGTGTAACTTGCTGTAACTAACCAAGCGTTCAGCCAAATATTTACCAAAATTATAAATTTTAGAAGGACGTATCCAATTCCAAGAAGCAATAGACCACGTCTGCGAGAAAGAACGTGGACGCGCAAGGCCAACAAAACTTCTAGAGACCCTTCGATCGAAATGACCGACATCGCGTCACGTTTAATTTTCTTTCTTTCTGATAGGACATTGTCTCGCGTGTATACGTTTACCTTGTCCCCGTAACACACACGCGTGTATTAAGAAGCTTCTGCTTGTGGCGTCGCGACGAGATCGTCAAAAAAAAAAAAAAAAAAAAACGAGAGAGACGCAACGGAGGGAAAATCCAGCACGGTTCGTTCGACGAATACCGCTTTGGACTGGTTTCTCAGGCCCCGGGACAAGAAGAAGCCAAAGGAAGAATACCACCCACCTCGACCACCACCGTAGCAATACGTGTACTCGTTATAGTCCATGGACGGCCGCTTGAGCAATCCCTCGCTCGGCACTAGGTCCAACAACGCCGTGGGATCGCACATTGAGGCCAATTTTCAATTTTCCTCGTCATCGGCAACGCGACATTTACCCGCACGCATTCACACGCACTCGCGCCGTGAGGATTTTCAAGTTCTCCTGGCCCACACAGCAACACCAGACTGATCGTTTATCGCGAATCTTTCGGACGAAAGGTTTCCAGCCGTTGATGATGACGATGAAATTTTTTCGAGCGTGAGATGTCTCCAGTTTTCAGAAGAATTTCCTTCTTTCTTCTTTCACCAGCGAATTTTTCTTTTTTTTCTTTCACTTACTCGTGTGTGAAAAACAATCCCTAGCGTAGGATTTCTCGCCTCGAATCTTCCATTCTATTCGCAAACTCTTTCTCCTTTTTTTCTTCTTTTTTTTTAGCGTTTAGAATTTATCATTCACAATTCTGGATTTTTTTTTCCCTTTTCAAATATAGATGAATTGGACCGTCGAGAGCTGTTCGTTTCGCGGCTTTCCTTCATCTGTACGAAGTTGTTTCTGACGCACGAATTTTCCTCCACGATTGATTCTGATAATTGTCGATGAATAATTTCGACGAAATGAATATCAAACGAAAATCAAATATTCAGCCGCGTTATTGATCTCTTTCACATTCTCGCGATCTTCTTCTCGATCCTCTGTTGTCTCGCTTACCTTCTCGTCGCGAATTCTTGATACAAATGAATTTTTTTCTCAAGTTGATCCCCGTGCAACAGAAGACACGTGCTCCTATTACCATCGATCAAGCCTCGATCTTTCGCTCGAAATCGCTCACAATTTCCTCGCGTCCGTCGCCTGCTGCGAATCTTCCAAAAGTTCGTCGAAACGTCAATTATCAATATTCGATTATCCCGCAATTATCAATATTCAAAGGAACTTCGTCGAAAATTTGCCTCTCGACATACACGCTCGACACTTTTCAATCACGAACGTTTCACACATGCAGCCACCGATCGTCGATGTTCCGGCAGCTCTTCAAATTTTCCTCGAGGCTTCTCGAGGAACGAGAGCAGAGAATTTCGAAGGTTCGGCGACCTTCGCACAAATGATCCTTTCCGGTATGGACTTCAAAGGGATCACACGGGGACGACGACGAGACGTCGATGGATGGCGTCTACGTACGGCAAAGTACACACGAAACTCCGCCGCGAATCCTAAATTAAACTTGCTCGTCGCGTGTTCATGTGAAATATACGACCGAGCATCGTTGAAAGTTGCGAGCGGAATTACCCCCCCGCTCGTGCACCTGTTATACCCACCGCTTCCGACGCGGGCCCAAAAATTTCTCTCTTCCTGTTTCCGAGATTCTCTCTCTCTCTCTCTGTCTCTCGAAAGTCAGACGCGAGTCGTCTCACGTGCTCGGAAACGGAGCTCTCCTCCAAGTTCCTCCTTTAATTTTCACTCGAACGTATTATTCGTCTCACGTGCGAAATTCGTAAATTTTTTTCGGGGTAAATCGTCGGAAAAATTCTCCACTCGCTGGAAGGGACCGAACTCGTCCCCCTTTCTCGATGCACGTCTAACTCAAGGAGAGAGTTCCTCGAATTCACCTGATCGATAATAACCCTCTGCTTCGTCCCGTCTTCGTCCGTTTGAAAAAGAACCTTCGCAACAAAAATATCTCTCTCTTTCTCTCCCTGTTCGTCGAGCTCGAGAAGATAAAAGGAGAAAGAAGGAGAAAGAAATTCGCTGAAATTCGTCAACGTCGGCCAGCGACGTTGCGACTGCTTCGCGTTTTCAACAACGGCACTGGGCCGAGGACTCGACTCGAGAGAGTTTACATTTACAACCAGTCACGCCGAGTCGTTTCCTCGAGTCGTGGGATCAGGGATGAAAATACCCTGCCGCGAGGGTAGGTTGCGTCGCGCACACACAGGCACACACACACACACACACGCGCGGAGGCCGCGTTTGAAAACGGGGACGATGCGCACGCTTGCGCGGTCACTGACAGACTGAGGATACAGGGCTAGCCGATGACTCCCGACACTGTAGCGGATAGTGCCGAGAGACAGAGAGAGAGAGAGAGGAGGCAAACGTAGAGGGGAGCAAACGAGCGAGGCAGGGGGACTGTTGTCAGAGGTAGGGGATGGTTCCCGTAGGACCTTTACGTCGCAAAGGGTAAGGAACGCGCACCACAAGGTGGGGGGGCAAGCACAACAGCCGGTCCTCGACGATCGGAGCAACCACTACTTCACCGATGCTGCAGTGGATTCCATCGGAAGACGCTCCTCTGCAACCACGCTGCTGCTTTCGCCTTCTTTCCCTTTCCTCGGGCCGAGACGACATCCGTGCGCTTCCTTGCCTCGTTTTCTTTTTTTTCTTTTTTTCTTTTTTTTCCTTTATTTCTCCTTGTCCTTTTCCCCTTTTTCGCCTCCCCTTCTCACCACCTTCTGTTTTGCTTCTTTTCGCTCTTCGGCGTTCGTTCGTTGAACGCGATTAAGATGTTGCGAACAGATCTCTTCATTCGCGACGACGTTATCGAAAGTACAATATGGCACTCGACTCGCGGTCGAGATTTCGAAAGTTCAAGTTCGAAGATAGCGCGCTGATTTCTTCATTTGTAACGTGCTGAATTATCGAGACTCTGTTTCCTGAGATGAAAGTAAAATTTGTTCCCCTCGGGAACTTAGTGAACTCGATCTTCTGCAACTTCAAAGCTCCGATGCGACAACGCTTGCAATCCTCCGGTGACGTTACTGTGTCGCGTGATTTTGAAATTGTCATTCAATTGTTTCTCCTCTCCAAAAAAATATGTGACGTATAATCCAAATAAATAAACGTGTCCGTTCATATTTATTTTATTTTCTAATAGATTTGTGAATTTTGTTTTTTTAAAAATAAAGTATCACGATTGAAATCGTTGCGGTGTTCGTGGCAAGAGGGGAGATTTTTTTTCGTCTTTTTCTTTTTTTTTCTCTCTCTTTCAGGGATATCGAAAGCCGTGGAAGTTTTTCGAGAACAAAAAGGTCGTCGCGTGGATTGATTAGGAGTGTTTAAGCAGGCGGATCCGGAAGGGACTGAGACGATTGTTTTTATAAGAATAAATTCCTGTCAGTTAGAGCGGAGACGGGTCGTGTCTGTGCTCGATTTAAAGAACGTCCCCGCAGTGGCCGCGATAAATCGACTTGTCGCGGGTATTTAATCTCGTTCGGTGTCGTGTGAAAGCTCGCGTTCCGCGCGCGGCACACAGTCGGCAATAGGCGGAGACACAATCGGCGGAGATCGTCATGTTTCTATATATATATATATATATATAGAAAGAGAGAATTAATTAATCTAGATTTGAAGTTTCATGCAAATCCCGCGGAAAATTATGCAAATATTCATTCTACAAATATTACGATTTACAATTTAAATGGAGTTATCTCTCTTTGGAGATTCTGCCCTCTCTTTCAGCATAAATATTCAAAACATTATTTCTGTGCTATATATATCGTCAAAAAAATGTAGAATTTAATATTAACGCAAAAAAACATCACTTCTGCACTAGTTATCGCAAACTAATTACTAAGAGATTATTTATACAAACAGAGTTCGTCACATTGCGAGAAACCGCCGTAGGAAAGTCGCGAAGCAAGCAACGAAGCGAGAAAGAAAATCGAGCAGAGTCGCGTCGCTGATTTCACAACGACTCGCCCGTCGGACGAGAGAAATTATAGAAATCGAGCTCGGTTTCAAACCAATTGACGGGCAATTCAGCCGGTTCAAAAATTCAAGCGCGTAATTTCTGAATGAAGCCGTTTTCCACGATTCCGAGCATGGAATAATAGAAGCGGAAAAGTTGCCACTTGTTTCTGTGTCGATGGATTATCGATTTAACGACAGTTGCAACTGTAACGCGGCCATGAAAAAAAAAAAAAAAAAAAGAAAAGAAGAAAGAATACGCGCGTGTGATTTTCGAAGCGAGACAGAGAATGAGAAATCAAACTCCCCCCCCTGTATATAATCTTCCGTTCTGTAGATTTTGCCAATTAGAAAAAAAAGAAAAAAAAAGAAAAAAATACAGCGCGATCTTTTTAACTTTGTTCCTCTGTTCTTTCGACCGATGTCAATCACAGTCACCCGCCATCGTATTATTGTTCGTTGTCTCTTGCTTCCCAACAAAAGCGCGCGCGCTTTTGTTTGTTTATCGTTTACGATACGAAAATAAATAAATAAAGCGATCGACGATTCGCCGCATTGTCTTCGTCGCGGTTGTTTTTCCTCTCGGTACTCGATAATACGACAATCGTGGTTGCGTCGAAAAATCGTTTATCCCCCTCCACCCCTCGGCGGGGGGAGGGGAGAGAGATTTTCATTAAAATCCGAGGGCTTGCCGATTTTCATCAATTTTTGTTTTAAGTGCCTCGTCGAACGCAAACAAATTTTTGCATTACCTCGCGCGATGCGAGAAATCCATTATCTCGTTTCATCGACAAATGAACGATAATTGAATCGAGGGTGTAACGTACGGCGTTCTCATTCTTGTAACGAAGAACGTATGTTTCGAAATGATTGTCTTAGTGAAAAAAAAAAAAAAAGAAAAAACAAACGAAACAAATCGACTCGTCGGATCATTTCGAAGCAATTTTCAAAACATAAAAAATACAGACAGGCAAGAAAGTTCAAGTTAAGAGAGAGAGAGAGAGAGAGAGAGAGAGAGAGTTATATTACGAGTGAAATAATTCACATTAATATAGTGACACTCGTATTGCTTTGTTCTTTTTTTTTCCTTTTCGTTTTGCGCGTGAATTGCATGATATTTAACGAAATCTCGTGAAGATTTTCACAGAAGGAAGAGCGCGAAGAGAATAAGCAAATGACGTCGATGGCTCTCGGAACGAGGTTATCGCCGATCCGTTTGTCGTAGTTTTGACCTTATATCCATCTGACCGGTCGACGAAAATACTGTGTTCGGTCATCGCTCGGTTCGAGGGAACCGACAGACAGACTTTATCGAGTTTCTTTTTCTTTCACGAAAAACCGCGATAACAAACGCGCTGGAATTGAATTTAAAAGTAGCCGCGCTCTTATCTTTTCAAGTTTCGTAAGAGACAACGAGCCGCTTTGATTACTGTTTCCAAGCACTGAAACACGACTGATATACCGAATATAATAAACGAAGAATTTATTGGAAAATTTAATAACAGAGATCGTCCGTGCGTTTAAACTTTCGCGCATTCCGCACGAATATTTTATTTCAGCCTCGCGGAGTACTCCGCACTTTTGCCAGAAAACAAGTTTCTCACCTTTTTTTCTCTTCTTTCTTTCTTTTTACGTTACTTTCACTCGACATCGACGATTCCACGAAGTGAGAAAGATCGCGAATTACTTACTTGCATCAGCAGCAAGCATTCAGAGAATTCGCACTCGACTTAATGCCCTCGTAATGCATCGCAAATTAATGACCGAGGGAGAGAGAGAGAAAGAGAATGAGTTAACGAGTGAATGGTTAGCGTAACGAGACTTGAATGGGCCACCGAGTAACGCGAATGCTCGTGCGTAAACGGGCCAAGTATTGACTACGCAAAACCATAGTCTCCCTCATTTTTTTTTTCTTTCTTTCTTCCCTATGTGTCTATTAATTCATTAACCCTTCAGTGGTAGTGAGCGCTGCGAGTTGAGTTGAAAATGAACGACTCGTAACTTCGTACGAGATAACTTGGAGTCTTAGAGATTCTCTCGCGGAATGTTTGAATTAATTTTCCTTGAATTAATAACAATGAAAATTCGAATTACTCTATTAATTATTGTCGACAATTCGAATTAATATAATTTCGTACGAAACGATCGACTCGGTCTCACGAAGCGCGAAGTCTTCTATTTTGACAGTCTCTGTTTTTAAAGATGATTTTTTCTTCTCAATGATCGTAAAATTTCAAAGAAATATCAAATATTTAAAAATATCAAAAAGTTTCCCCTTTGCAATTAAATCCAATATGGTCTCGAAACATTGAAATTTTCTCTCTTTGCAACGACCCCTTGAAATTCCCTTTACGATTTCTTTCTCCATTGAACCTGGTCAGGTAACGAAATGTTAGAATTTTTTTGAACTTTTGTCTCGTTTAATGGTATTAAACGGTGAAAAAGAAAAAAAAATTGTACAGCGACTTTTGAGGGATTCTCTCCCGTAAAGGGGAGATTTCGAAATGAGATTTCAAAACGAGATCGAGTTAGCTCAAATTAAATTTTTCGTTGTCACTTGCTCTTCGTAGCGTACATTTTATAATCAGTCGTCTTCTATATTTCCCTCAGTCACACTTCGATACAAGCGAATAAATAAATTGCGTGCATTGAATTCTGTGTCGGAAGATGCTGTTCGAGCTTATCGCCGGAAACTATCCTGGAAAACGAACATTTCAGCGACACTTTTAGCGTACCTCAAGCGACGAGCATCGATTCGAATGCACGTACAGCTAATACGTATTACGAATTAATATAACCGAACGATGCGAAAGGATTCGCGAGTGATTTGCTGGTAGTTAGATTTTAATGAGACATCGTTACAATTTCGTTGGATATCGGACCCGGTGATTTCGCTAGATTATAAAATATCCACCTGGTTAAATTGCACTCTGTTGATCGTCGCTCTCTCTGTGCACGGGTAAATCGCCAGTAAACCTTTGAAATGTTCCATGTTTTAAAAACGTGGCAGCCAATACCCCGATATCGTTTCATTGGCCTTTTTTTTTTTTTATTTTTTTTAGCAATCGCCTATTACTTAAAATCAGACAGTTTCTCGAAATATTGATGCGACAGTGATATACAGTATTACAATTGTTAATTGCTTTACAGTATATAACACGGTATAATCACGTATGCAGAAAAATTGTCGAGTTTCTTGTTAATTGCAGATCACTCGAATTTCTCAACTTGTATTGAATTTAAATTCGAAATCAGAACGTTATAACTTTATTTATATCAGATTACTAAAATTATGGTTCATTTATTGTTTCATTTCTCTTTCGTATTACAATAAATGAAAAATGTACGCAAACGGTGATTAGAAACTCGAAATTTTCACAAACAGCGAAGTCGCTGAAAGCGTCGATTAGCCGAAATCATTTCAGCGTTCTTTCCCGGTTCGCGACACTGGATGAAAATCCTTCGATCTCTCGTTTTCTCAAGAGGCGAGAAGAATATCTTAGTCAGTCAGTCAGTCGAAGTGAAAATTCGGAGGGCGAATCGAGTGAACCTAACCAACCAAAGTGAAATTGTCGTGGTCGTTCGCCAATGAGCCGAACGATCGCATCGCTCACTTGACAGTCAACCAAGTAATTCCTTCCACGGTAATTTACCTGGTACCGCGTCGAGCAACGATTCCCGAGCAAAAAGAACCACTTCAAAGTACCGGCGGTGCTATTACTTGATCCGGGTTCGCCACGATCTGTACAAAGAAATGGATGCACCGCGGCCAGGTACAGGCGAAAACACAGATACACGTATGAAACGCGTGAGACGGAGAAGGAGATCGAGATCGAGATCGAGAGAGAGAGAGAGAGAGAGAGAGAGGTTTACGAGGGTGAACGCCTGCCATCTGGTCGATGTGCAATCTGACTTACTCCTTTCTCTCTCTTCTTTTCTTTTCTTCTTTTTTTTTTTTACGTAATCCCAGCCGTTTCCCAATCTGGGATGAGAAACTCGTTCCTCCCTAGCTTTCGGGTTGCTTCCACGTCACTCGGCTCTCTGGCCGGCAGACTCCATTCAAGTTTCGGTGCTGCATCGTCGCGAAAATCGAATTCGAAATTCCCTGGCCCCCGATCCGTTCACCCCTTACGCGTAATCCTACGTGAGAATTCTCTCGTCTGCTGGAATCTCTCTTTGTACACGGATTTTTGCACCCGTTCCTTTCCCCCTTTTTTTTTTTTTTTTTTTTTTTTTTGAAAAAAGAAGATTTTTTGGAGAGATTCGAGGAGATCCTTCTCTGGGGAGATCCGTTTCTTATTAGAAGAGGAAATGAGAAAGAGACACCGGGGACGAAGTAATGATTATAGACTGCAAGTTTCATGACACATAATAGAATAAGAACTGTGTTAATAATTCCGACGCAACGTGGTAGAACTCGAATGTTTAGCTTAGGAAGCTGAAATACTCAAGAAGAAGAAAATTTAATTTAAAGATACGAAAATAATTTTATTTCTGTACTGATGGAATAATATAGCGATCATCTTTGTACAATAACCGAATATTTTAGCATTTTTATTAGAAGGTAGTATAGATCAATGAAGAGAGAATCTTGCTTGTTTTATATACATGTATATTTTCTAGATCTTTAGAATCGTGACTTATTATTCTCTTCTTGTCGAATCTACCTTAAAATTAAGATGAGAATTCTCTCTCTCTTCTACCAACAGAATAAAGTCGTCCAGTCGAAGCTTCGAATCAGAACAAAGAAACGAAGATTACCTCGATACCTCGTTCGCCACGAACGAAGAGGAAGAAAAAGAAGATGAAGAAAAAGTTCCACCAGAAAGATAAATGATATCACGATGACCGAATCTTATATCGAGAGAGAAACGTTTGTTCCAAAGTCTTGGAAACAAACATTACAATTCGCTGCAAATGTAAAAAGAAAGAAAGAAAGAAAGAAAAGTAACACGATATGCGCTTTGCAGAGAATCAAGTATTAACCATGGAAATTTTATATATTTACGAACAGTATTATCTTTAGATAATCGAGTGATTTTTACTAAAAAAATGTACATCAAGCTTGCGATCTTTATTGTATCGTTAACTTTCTCTTGCACGTTGCTACAAATATTCGTATACTTTGGTCGTCGTAGCGTGAAGTTGAACAAATTTGTTTCCAACGTATCGAATGGTAAAAAGGGCGATTTCTAAGGGTTGCTTGAAGCGTGTACACAGCGCGTCACTCGATCAGAGTGAATCTACGTTCCAACGAGGTTTTTGTCCGGTTTCAACTTCGCACGTTTGTCGTCGCTAAGCTGGACGCACAACTGGAACGCGGAGCAAGAATCTTCGCGTGGCAACTTCCGGGCCCACGTCCTCGCCATGCCTCATAACTGCTAGCATGGTTAAACTCGCGTGCGCGAGCGTTCGCAACGCGTAAGAAGCTGGCTGGTCAAGCCAGAGTTTCCGCGGTCTTGCGCCAACAACTTGCCATTCTAAGCGAAGCTTAGAGCTATTTATATATATATATATATATATATATATATATATATATAGAGAGAGAGAGAGAGAGAGAAAATAGAAAAATGTTACGCATAGTTGCACGCATAGTTGGCACGAGTAAACAGCCATGCAAATTATGGGACAAGTCGGGAGATTAATCGCGCGAGTTTAGACTTCAGGCTCGCGACAGGAGAAATTTCGTCGAATTTACGGCCTCTCATCGAGTGTGCTCGATCGATCGTGAGTACGATTTTAATTCGAGAGATTAAGATCGCGATTCGATGATCTCCGACTGCGTAAAATTAATTCTAATGATCCTTT
Organism: Tetragonula carbonaria; assembly: GCA_032399595.1. Lineage (NCBI taxonomy): Eukaryota > Metazoa > Arthropoda > Insecta > Hymenoptera > Apidae > Tetragonula > Tetragonula carbonaria. Next base: position 2,689,639 of record JAUCRC010000018.1, on the reverse strand, counting down.
CTTTCATTCTTTTTCTTTTTAGGCACGTTCGAGAGCTGAATCGCGGTTGATCGAACATCTGGCAGCCGAGGATGCGTTTAAAGGATCACTCTGTCCGCTTTGCCCTCTCCGTGCGCGCGGCGATACTTGCGAAGTCACGGTTCCTGAACCTGTTCGAATTAGCCGCGCTACTATTTTTCTCTAGGATGGATGGCGATGACGCGCGGAAAATTAGAAATCGGGCGCAGATTGAATCCCACTCCGTTCAAGTCTTTTGTCTCGTCTCCGTGCCAATCGTCGAGACACGGTACAACTAAAGGCTTCGGAGTTTGAGTCTTGAAACTTCGAATTTTTTCGTGTGAAACATTAAACTACGGAGCACAGATCGTGCAAATTTAGATATTTATATTTATATTTGCATTTCAAATATGTCGAGAATGTGGAACATTAAAGATTGCACGATACACACTCTGTAGAATATTATGGATTACTTAAATTGCATCGAATACCATGAATACTAAGTAGTTTAAATGTAGAATATAAAAGTTGTTTAAAATATCGTCAAAATATATTAAAATACAGAATATGTATATATATATATATATATATATATATATCTTAATTTTAATTGCACAAGCTAAAATGCCGAGTCTGCAGAATATTGAAATATTTCATAGTGAAATTGTATCGAACACTATGAATACTATGGATATTAAGCACTTCGAATACAGAATGTAAAAGTTGGGAATATTAAAATACAAAGTACAGAATATACAAAACACTAAAGATACCAAAACCTACTCATACGAATTGAACTGAAGTACATCGCCCGGAAGGCAATTTCCTTCCAAAACTGTGCCATACGCGAAACGAAACAATCGGATTTCCGATTTAAATCCATTCCCGGAAGAGGGCGCAACGATATTACACGACAAATCTCGATCGAGCCGAGCGCAATACACACGGCGGAAGGTGAAACGCGAAGAAGCACGGATTTGGTTCGATGGAACTTTCGTCTAACCAAAAAGGCGAAATGGAAGAAGGGGAGAACCCTCTCAGAAGGACACCATTGACCGAGTAGAATGAAAGGGGTGGATCCGCTCTTCTTGAAATCCAAGACGCACATGGCAACCTATGTTCCTTACCTATCTTACACACCGTCGTATCCTATAACATCAACCACCATGATTCTTCATTCTCCGCCAGCATGTGCCTCGCTACATATCGTACCACAGTGTGTGTCGCAATATCGAACAGTTTCGACGAAAGTTTGCGTGTTTTTCCAGTAGAGGCGAAACACTTGAACGTTTCTTTTCGTTTTTTTTTTTTTTTTCTCGAAAACGAACAGATATACCATTGGCAAAGTGAGTTATTATCTAGTCAATGATCTAGTTCATTAGATTAGATAATAACAAATAACGACGAGTGGGTGTGAAAATTTTTTTAAATACCGCTTCCTCTTCGAACGTTTCAAATTGATGACACGTAGATGCACGTAGAGAATTGTATTATGCAATGAAATCTAGAAAAACATTACCGGCTACGAGCGTCACTTTCAATATTCCGACAATATATATATATATATATATATATATATATATATATATATACACACTTCAAGAAACCATAGTGACGCGATATTCTTTGAATGATCCGACGATGGTGGCCATCGCCATCACAAGCGACGAAAATCCTCGGAGTAGGTGCCTCGGCCAACGACCACTCGCATCAGCGTAAATCGACTTTTTATCGCATCGGGCATCGTCTACAGAAACCCACCAACAGATCACTCGTTGCAACAACACCAAAAAAAAAAAGAAAAAAGAAAAAAAAAAAAGAAAACGTGACACGAAAAAAAAAAAAATAACGTGCAACGAAAAATATATACCGGTAATCCGACACGGTATATCCCCGTCCAGTTTATGTCTCTATAGAAAGTATCTCCACCTCCCCCCTCCCCCTTCCATGCCAAGCCGCGCGCTTAATCTCTTTAATCCACTATCGGCTGTAAAATAGTGAGTTAAGCCAATAAAACTGCGAGGCACGTGGGAGGTCGACGTCGTGCGCGATGACGCTGAAGAGAGCCAGAGAGGTTGAACACGAGTGAACGAGTTCACAGAGTCACAGAAGGGTGAAGGAGAGGGGGAGAGGAGAGAAGAGAAGGGTTGTTGCCGGTTCGAAGAGAGAACCCGTACGTGTAACAAGCCTGCGGGCCTGCGCCATCTGCATACGGAGAATGATCGGTTCGTAAATTACGCGGCTCTAGGCAAGCTGTTTCTCTTCTCTCCTCGCCGCGTCGGTCAAAGGGCTACGAGCAAATCTCTTTTATTCCTCTTCTCGCGAAAAAAACCTTTCTCGCGCGTTGCCAAGCGTGGCCGCGGGCCTGGATAAACACAAGTTCGCGCGTACTGCGAGCGTAATGTGCGAGCTCGCGCGAGATGAACGCGCGTAATAACGGGCCGTTCGCGAGAGCGAGGAGTGGCCTCTCCCTGGGAAGAAACACGCGGCGAGATCCAACGAGATCCGCGACGAAATCCGCGGTTTTTACTTCGTAGTTTCGATTTGTGAGTTGCTTCTTCTTCTTCTTCTTCTTTTTTTTTTATTGAGAATTTTATAGATTTCAGCCCGCTGGACTCGTAGATTGATTATCATCGCTCAAACTGACGAATTGTTTGAAGTAGAGTCGAGGATTAATCATCAATGTTGAAATGGTAGACTAGCTTTTGTAACTTGTAATCATTGATCGAGGCAACTTTCAAGTCATTGAATTATCAATTTATTAATTCGTCACACTCTGCAAAACGTGTTACAATTAATTACATAATTCTACATGGAAGAAGGAATCTCCTATTTTCGTTCCATTTCGTTCCATCGTGTACGTGAAAATTTAAAATTCCGTAAGAATCCGCGTTTTACAGGTTTAATCGTCCACGGTTGTGCTGTTCAATGCGATGAAATATTACTGGGAAATTGCTGTAGCTCGACATAAAGTTTATAATAATAGTCTGGTACATCTTTCATCGAAGAATCGACGAAGAAACTTATTATCAGAAAATTTTCATTATTCGGCATGTTTCTTTATTAAAGCTGATCTTCATCAAGTCGTCAGAGAAGATCGTATGCCGATCATTCGAGAATTATATACAGACTTACATATAGAGACTTTCGGTTATAGTTGACGAAAAATTGATTGAGTATTAAAATCGTAGGTTTGTACACGTAGCGAGGCGATGCAAACGATAATTATTAATTAATTAGTTTCTACGAAATATACACAATGTTGTACCGATACAGTTATAATCAGAAGCGTAATCACTTCACGATTAATGATTGTGAAATTAATCATAACGTTTGATTACAACGATTTTCACTACTTCCCTCATTCATTAATCAGCGATTACTGATTATTTGATAATAGTAATCTGTAATAATTAACAACCTGATTTCACGTTGATCGCGATCATTAATCATTAATCGGATTGCATTTTGCCTGAACTCCGTGATTAGCGTAAGATTCGACGATATATAAAAGTAATAGGAACAATTTGATCCGTGTTTATTCATTGAACAATATAACATAACTTTCTATACTTTACACATCGATCTCGAAGTAAAAAAAAAAAAAAAACGAACGATACAACTCGAAGGTTATGACACGAGTTATCGTAATCTGCACATGCTCAGCAAGTGACGCCACTTTCAATCGCAATCGCACCGAGCGGAACATACAAAGTACACAAAGACGAGTGTTTCAGATGCGGATTAAAACAAATCGACTCCGCTTGTTTATCAAATTCGTGAAATCCTTCGAACGGAGGAAAAAGAAAGAATCAAGGGGGTGAAATAAAAAAAAAAGAAGGAGGAGAGACAGAATAAATTCGTATCCGAGAGAGAGAGAGAGAGAGAGAGAGAGACAGAGATTGAGGGGGAAATTTTCAATTTTCCGGGAGAATAGTACCCCTGCTGGCCGATTTTTCGTTCGCACGCGACCTAATTCTTCTTTCTCTGCTGCCTTTCTCCAGTCACGGTTCTCCTATCGTGACACATCCGACCTTTTTCAAACCCCCCCTTCCCCGTTCCAAGACTGCGAGATCGTTTTCGACGTTTAGAACACGCGAGAATCTGATACTCTTTCTCGGTCTGCTTCGGTGCGCGTTTGCCCACGATACCGTGAGACGAATCAACCCGAACGAAGGTTAAGTTGAAAACTCGGCCACTCCCAGGGGATGAGAGAGAGACTGGAAAATTTTCTGAAATATGTATCACCTTTTTCGTTCCTCGACGAAGCTTCTTTCGTTTCTGATTCTATGAAATAAATCTCATTTCGAATCGATCGCGCGAATTAAAACGATTATAACAACGATTTTCAACGCAGAATCGCGGAAAGCGAATTAAATTGCAGGCAAGGAAACGTGGTTTTCCTTTAAAATTTACATTTGCCCGACAATTGGATCGTTACATCATTTCACGCGCACTATATTTCTTACATTCCACTTGTAAATTGTTAATGAGAAAATTTCATATGTATTTGTACGTTTTATGTGATTTTGCACAATTTCCTGTAATGTTGCAAACATATTCTGTTAATATGAGATACAATAATTCTCTCGATACTCTCACCTAGTTCTAAATTCCCTGTAACAAGCAAGGTTAGGAATCATTAGCTAGGTCAAGAATTACTTCACTACACATTGATTTACGTATACCGAGTACACCGAGGATTGGAGCAATTACACATTTCACAGAATATATCTTCGAATTTCCATCGACGACCGGATGAAATGATCCGATAGCTGCAATAGCATATATTATAATAGTTCATTCATGAACGATACCGATAGTCGATAAGAAACGAACGGAGGAACGTGATATACGTAGTTCCGCTGGAAACAATCAGCTTCTGTGAAGCTGCATAAATTATACGAGCGATTCGCCCTCCCCTGCGATATCCGGCTTCTTCTTCTTCTTCTTCTTCTTACTGTTCTGACCTATTTACAAGTATAATTAACGCGAATCGGCTCTGTCTATTTATACCATCCTTACGGATGGATAATTTCATCGAGCCGCTATCCCCGAAATCGACACCGAATCGATCAATTCTTAATGGCTTCGATTTGCTAATCGTTCGAGAACGACCGACTAAAACACTGTCAGAAATATCCTCCTACTTTACGAAAGTAGAATTCTGAAGCATGCTCCTTGAGAACAATTGAAATTGTTCGAAGAATGGTTTGACAAAACGACTTTCCTTGTACCTTCAATTTGTAATGAAATTGAGGTTTTCTTCTCGTGATATACATAAATTATTTTTACACTATCCCTTGACTAAAGAGTTGTTTAATTTTAATTGAACACGATAGAAGGGACGCTCTGTGGAAAAAGTTTTATTTGCGCTGATTAAAAAGTGGGATTATTCAAAGTTCTCCAATTTATCTGTTCTAGCATTTAGAAAATTTGCTTCAGAAGTGTATTTTAATTATTCCATATTGGCCACTATGTGTATTTATATGTACATTATCGTTTCTATTTTTATATTTGTTTGCCTGTTTGTTCGCTCGTTCGTTCGTATAATATTTATCCCTATTTTACAATTTGTTTGTTTGTCTAATATTTATTTCTACGTTCCGTATTTATTTGTTTGTTCTATATTGATCCGCTGTACTGCACAACTTTATTTACCTAATACTTGTTTATTCATATTTTCTTCTTCGTTTCATACAGGGTGGGTCAAAAGTTTCCTCCCACCTATTCTTTTTTTTCCCTAAATAAAACATCGAAGTACGAGAAATAAAATTAACTTTACTAACTTACTAAAATTATGGATTTATTTTAGTAGGGAGAAAGATTCTTGGCCCCGCTTTATATTTACCTATATTTTACATCGATCCGTCAATTTGTTTTACATTTCCGCAGGTTACGTTCTAATCAGGTTCAACATCGAAAGTATCCCAAATTCAATTCAAAAAGAATCGATGTCGCAGAGAGAAAAAGGAGTAGAAAAGAAAAGAAAAGAAAAAGATCGCCAGAAAAACCAGGCGATTTCGCGACCGATCGAACGCGTCTCCGCTTTCAGCGAGTTCCTTGCTCCTTCTAGTATTCACGGAGAGAGAAAAAAAAAAAGAAAAAAGAAAGAAAAGAAAGAAGAAGAAAAAAATGGAGGTTCTTGAGAGAAGCCTTACTGTGATTTCCTGCCTCTTGGGGATACAAGCACCCCCCGCTACCACGGCGAGGCCATAAAGGCTCGCGGAGGCAAAGGGATAGGCCGGAACTGGCCAGCCGTATAGCTTGAAATAAGGGACGACTAGCTACCCCCGGGGAAAACAACGGTGAGATACGGTGCTGAGATAACATCCACGGTGTGTCGCGAGAAGAGGAAGTGCACGGAAGAAGTTGGCGTTCTTGGTAGTGTCGTGTTTTGGAGCGAAGACATTAGTAATGGATTAACCAGAAGGGGCTAGGATTAATCTCACGTCGATTTGAAGATTAGCATTTCTTTCAATTTTTCTACACTTTCAAAATGACGTATATACTTCGATCTTTCCTTTTTTTTTTTTTAATATTCCTTAATTTATCAGTTTTAGTTTTTACGAGACGAGCGAAATGAGACAACATATTGCAAGAGAATTACCCATTATTTTAGAATCGTAAAATTTTCGATTCTACTAACTTTGGAGATATTCTTGGAAAAAAAAAAAAAGAAAGAAAAAACTCTTCAGTGCCAGTGAATCTTGAAAGTCTTTGTCAAGTCTTGCGTCACTGCTACACAGAATTTGCAGAATATTTTCCAACCTCTGAATCTGTGATTTATATCTTAAAAAAATAAAAACGGGTTCCTCGAGGAGGAATTATCCCTTTTTTTGCTCGGACGTTTACAGCGTTTCGAGCGGTAATGGGGTAGTAATGGCATTATTACTGCAACTTCTGGATATTAGCTTTCGTGAGAAAAAGGACAAGGCCTCAGCGATCGGTACTGTCGACAGGTCGAAAGCACTGGTCTCGCCAGTTTTTAGTTACTAGTCACTTAATCTCTCGTATCTGGTGGTCCATGAAGAATTCCGTAGCCTGATCCGCTTCCTTGGTGGCCGTACAAGCTATCTTCTCTTCATTATCTCTCATTTCATCCAAGAAAAGTCCGCGGATTACATTCAACTGCGAATCGAAAGTCTGCTGAAAGTTTCTCATAATTTTCAAAGTTCTCAGGGAAAATCACGCGATTGAAAAATTAATATATATTTTTTACTCGATGGCTCGAGGTAACTTTCCTCGAGACGATAATTCAAAAGTAACTTTTACCGATGATTCGGCAATTTCCAATAGAAGGAAAAAAAATTTAGTATTCTTTTTCTTTTTGCGATTGATTAACACGTGTACACGTTGTAGAAAATTTGACTTCATATTTATTTCGTTCTCTAGCAACAGATTCTGAAAATCTGCGATTTCAAAAAAAAACGAAGAGCCTCGAAATAGAGAATATTCGACTTATAAGTTTACTCGCTCGTGTCGTCCCGATTTTCCAGCTCGTACCCGCCGAAATGCTCATGCACACACACACGACGGGAGCCGGCTAATTTACCGAAACGAAATTATCCCTACAAACAATAATGGAGCGTATTATTATTAAAAGCAATGAATGCGCAGTTTTACTTGGTCAATATTAGCCGTATCGCATCGTTGAAAACGAATATAACAACGAGAACGGAATAATCACCTGCGCGCATTAATAAAATGATCACAGAAATTGATCGCTATTTATTCGGCCTAATGCAAATAAAACAATACGTCGCACGGTCCTTGATGCGCGCTCGTATCAAGCATGGCGAGTCATTTAAGTAACAATTTTCTTCATTTAGATTTCAATTTCCTTTCTCTAGCTAATTTAAATTACTAACGAATATTGACTAGAATACGATATCAGTAGAATTGCTTACAAAGAGTATCAGTGGGATTATTTCGATATTTTAATATTGTTTAAAAGAGAAATTGTCTCATTAACAACATATTTTAATATTGATATTTATTCATTGAATCATATTTATTCATATCAAATGGTTGAATCAATTTTTCTAAAGGATGCCACAAAGAATGGTCACAGCTGCACACAATATATTCCACATGTACGTATCTCTGTCTCGGTATTTATTTTGAAATATTTTGCCTTTAAAAGGATGTGCAACGCACACTTTCTATATACTTTTCGTCTTATTTAATTTACTGCTGTTTGCGTAGTTGATAATTGTCGTAGTCATTCTCGCAAGGGGAACGTCATCATCGGATGCTCGGAACTGTTTAAACAGGACTGTTCCCAAACTGCAAGGGTCCACGAGTGTACACAATCGCCGGGTATTAAGGGTAGTTTGCCACTTTCCCAAAAATCATCCGGCACGGATGAAACTTCAAAGCCTCGCAGGGGGAACAACTTTATCTCTCCTTCGGAAATTCCGCCTCGTAATCGTAAAACCTCAATAAAACTACGACCTACAAACACCAGTAAAAGCGCAAACTGCAACACGTAAGCACGTGTACTTGTGAACTTTTGTACGTACAGCGAAACTGGCAAGTATGTTGAGAAAATGCATTAGCCCGTTTAAAACCGGCCAAATATGAATCCAATCGAAACTGGATCAAAAATTGCGCAACATTTATATTTGGATGTTTAATTGACACAGTTTATTGAAAGAAGTGTTTCAATGAATTTCTGTTCAGATCGTTCAAACATCGTCAAACTTACGAATGAAATCAATCGAACACAAAACAAGAATTACATCTTGCAATGTATTTTGAGACAGAAAATCCATGTATAATGTTTAATGATCGACACAGTTTATTGGAAGAAGTGTTTCAATGAATTTCTGTTCAGATAGTTCAAACATCGTCAAACTTACGAATGACATCAATCGAACACAAAACAAGAATCACATCTTGCAATGTATTTTGAGACAGAAAATCCATGTATAATGTTTAATGATCGACACAGTTTATTGGAAGAAGTGTTTCAATGAATTTCTGTTCAGATAGTTCAAACATCGTCAAACTTACGAATGACATCAATCGAACGCGAAACAAGAATTACATCTCCTCGCTATACTAATACTTGTTATGTGTTTTGAGGTAGATGATCAATGTCTAATGATTAGATTGAAGATTTTTATGTAAAATCATATTTTTGAGAGTGTAGTCAAAGAAACGAAATCTTAACAGAAGGTTGTACTAAGAAGCACTGTACTTTGAATATTCGATACGCTGTTGATATTGTATGTTTTCTGCAATTCTGCGTATTTCAAAATGCATAAAAATCTGCAGTGTCTTAATGATCAACACCGTTATTTCGAACAAATTCGTGCTACAAATTCGAATTTAAAAAAAAAAAGTTGACTTTCCTTCTAAAACCAGTCAAACTTTGTCCAACTGGCAAACTCATTGCCAGTATACACTTGATGAATATTTCAAGTTACAAGATTCATATTTAACGACTAACTTCGTACACCATTGTGTAAAGTGTCTCGGTCGATTTTCCTCCTCCGCAACATCATAATGGTCACGATTATTCAATATCTTAATAGGAAACGTCGATAAATTAACTGCCATACAGAGAAATCGTACGCTTCTTTACGACTGTTGGGTTCGTTCGTTTCAAACTTTTTCTTTCTCTCTCTCTCTCTCTCTCTCTTTGGGTACCTACACGGGCAGCTCCTCGAGGCTGACAAGTGCCCGCAGGCGTGTAGCGTACTAATGATAACTAACGGGCGTCCGAGAACAAAGGATTGGAATAAATTTTCGGCGGCCGACAATACGCGCGGGAGGGGTCTCGCCTTATTTCCTGGCGTTTACGTTAGCCGATGCTAATCTCCGCGCGAGAAACTCGTCCCCGACGGGAGATCCTTCTGCTCTCCGCCGGCTTCTTCGTAGACCATCTGACGTCCCGGCTTACGAGACCGAGGAATCTCGAACGTTCGCTCAGCCTGAATTATGCTAATGCTCTCACCCACGTTCTCGTCCTTTTCTCGTCATCCCTCCCTCTTGCTCTTCTTTTCTTTTCTTTTTTTTTCTTTCTTCATTATTCGTTCCACCGTCGAATACGATACACGTCGATACGGTTCGAATTGGTCGATCAAGTTTTCCTTTTTTCCTTTTCCTTATTTCCCCTCGGGGCGTTCCTTGAACTTTCGCGGGCGAAAAAATTGAAAAATTGTTTTTACAATGTGATTGTATTGTATAGTTTCGCGATAGGTTTCCTTATTAATTTTGAATTAATTTCAGCAAAGTTATCGCGACTATTTCAATTTTGATGAACGTTGTACGTATAACAATCAATTGTAATTATTTCTTCTTGGTATCCTTCATTTTTCCACGGGGTTTTTACGCGCCGTCAATCTTTTGGACGGGAATGCACGTACTGTTTTCCCTGGAAAGTCAATTTTCCCGAAATTCTGCATTAACAACAGAAGTACGCCACAAGGCCATAACTACCGTGTGCACCGAGTGACAAAGTTTTCTAAAAATAACAATTTCCTCGGAATTCCGCATTAATAATCAAAATAAATGAAGTCTTTCCGAAATTCGCTACGTTAAACTTCAACCTCCCCTAAGTTGCTCCGTTAATGGCGGATCGCAACAGCTCAGAATTCGTGCCACGCAGCCACACGTATCTCACACACGCCCCTAAACACGTCGAAAAATGTTCAATTTCGCCTCGAAATTCCGCATTAACGGGCATAACAATAGCTCAGAGAGAGAGAGAGAGAGAGGCGGGTCGCGTTATTTATTTATTTTTTATTTTATTTTTTTCCATTCCCTTCCACCGGCGAAATACTTTTCGCCCAGCAGCGTGTTATAAAAGCTCGAAGGAACTCGCGAACGACGCATAAACGTCGTTTAGCGAGAAGTTACAAAGATTACTGTCGTGAAAATGAAGGCTCCGTGCCTCTTTTTTTTTCGTTTCCTTTCTTTTTATTCTTCTTTTTCTTCTCGCCTGGTTTTTCGCCCGCGAGCAGGGAAAGCCCCGCGTGTGATATAATGCGAGAAAAGGCACGTGACTCACGTGCGAACTTCCGAGGAAACAGACGATACCTATTCGTTCCGACTCCGCTGCACGTTTTACGTTTCCGTGCGTGTTCGCGCATGAAATAGGCCCCGGTGCTCGCTGTTTGCGATCGAGTCACGGAACCACTGGCCTCAAAGTTTTCAGAGAGAGAGAGAGAGAGAGAGAGAGAGACCGTTTCTGCGTATCTAAATACTTGAAACGTTGAAATAAACCAAATGTTGCTTGAAACTGAATCTTCCCTGTGCTATTTTCGCGTTAAGTATTCGAATCTTGAGATCTTGAGCGAAAAATTTCAATGCTCAAAGTTGAGAATGGAACGTGACAAAATTTTTAATTGAAACTGAACTTTGTTTCAGCAGAGTAGAAACAGAGAAGAGCTTCGAGACTTGAACGAGGCCGATTAATTAACGCAATGGTAAATATCTAGACTAATGGCAAATCGTAAAGGAGAATTAGAACAAATTAACTTTGTACGTACGTTTATTCCCGATGAATGTTTCCCAAGAGGGGAAACTTTTCGCAACGTGTGAAAAAATGAAACGAAAGATGATTTCGCGTGGCAGATTTTGCAAGGCAGAAAACATCACGATTAACAATTGTTATACGATCCTCGAATTTCGATCTTACACTAGCAAACAGAAAGGACTTATTTTTCAGAAGATGTTCGCCTAATCGAAGGACGCGTTGCTTGCAACGACTTTTGACATTTCTTCTTCTTCTTTTTTTAATTTTAAAAACATCATAGGTAGTATTAAAATGTTACACGCGAGAAACATTCAAATGCCAAATTCCTGTCAAGCAGGGCGGCATTGTCAAAGATATTTGTTTCTCGAAAAGTTTCGCAGAATCGGCGGAAGCTTTCAATATTAAACAGACGGTCAGTTGTGTAAATACAGGGCGGCATAATAATACCGTGACGATACGCGCAACACTCGCCGAATATATAGGCGAACGTCAACCGCGTATCTACAATTCTATAATTTGTATATTTAGTGCGTGGCGGATTTGTTTATCTACAACGTGTGTGTAAACCGGTATTTGCAATTTCAACGCGGCGCACGCCACCAGCCTGGAATTCGGTGGATTCGTGCATGCGCCGAAAGTGAAATATTTCTGACCCATATATATTTATATATATATATATATATATATATATAAATATAATTAATTAAACGCAAATCGCCAGCTACGCGAAATCATTCTAAATTGAATCGTCGAACTATCGCCGATCGAACTTCGTCGAGTTTCGAAAGAACCGCGCGTACATATTTCATCCAGAATGCGTGTAAATGCGAAATTGTTTCAACGTCGTCCAACCTTCAATGTTCGTTTGTGACATCATCGATCGAACGGATAATCAAACGAATTGTGTAATTCATCTACAATTCTCTTTCGTTCGTTTGCAAGCTAATGAACGCTAGAAACTGTAAACCTAGCCTAAATCTAACCAAGATGACGATGAATTTCTGTTAGATGTATCACCGATGTATAATTTTCGAGATTTAAATACACAAGTGAAAGCTTGTGTGTTCTATTGTATTTTTACAATTTCTCTATTTTCTTCGGTTTTTTTTTTTCTGCCACTTTGATATCTCCGATGAAAATTCCATGCTTCGTTAGTTTCCAGGATTAAATCGCTTTCTTCTCGCAGTTTATATATCTTTGGAATTATTCTTATAAGCTGTCTCTCCGACTCGATTCGAGGCAGACGAGATACAAGAGATATTTCTCTTCAGTCTTGGGCAATTCCCTAATTTCAAATCGGCCGCGAATCGAGATCGTAATACGAAATCGACTACCCGCAAGATATAACGCGACACATGCGACCGCGAATCGGGCTCGTTTCTCACAAATCAGCAGCGCGATGGCTACTGAATTCTTTGTATGCAAATCAACCGTCTCGATTCCTCCGCCATCGCCATCGACGAAATTCAAAGTAGCCTCTGTCACGTCTCAGCAACCAATCCTCCTCTTTCGTTTTGTATATATATATATATCATTTATCATAAACGCTTGAATTTATGTATTTATGGGCGCGACTAGGATAATCCGACCGAGTCCCCGGGTAATGGATATGGAAATTTATAATTTAATTGCATCGTTGAATAATAAGTCATTTAGCGGTTACGTGAAAACACGCGTGCACATACATACACACACACACACATATATATATATATATATATACAGCGTGAGAGACAGAGAGGAAGAGAGAGTGAGAAGGATTAGGGATGGGAAAACGAAGTTTTCGTAATGGAAAGCCTCTCCATTCAGCTGGAAAACGCATTCACCGTGCGTACACGGTGGCGGCAATTTTAATGGAAATGTAACTCTTCCTCAAACTTTAATCGAACATCTTACGTATTCGCATAAATATCACCTTGCGGTGAAACTTGCGGAGTGACTTCGCGAGGGGTAGGTGGTTTCGAGAATTTTCTAGGCAATTTAACCACTGAAGAGTAATTTTGATTAACAGGCGTGAAATTCAGGAACGTGTTTGTCGTGTTAAAATAGAAATACGTATTTCAGAAGTAGTTTCGCGTAACGAGAGAGAGAGAGAGAGAGAGTTGATAGTAAAATATTTTACTGCATGTATATTGGGAAACGTCCGAGTAATTTTACACTTAATTTAACAACCGTGTACTTTGCAATTAAAATTAAACGCGTATCTTCACACGGATTATTTAAATTGAGAAGTTAGAAGTAAAATATTTTATTCGACGTATTTATAAATATCCGAGTGAAACGACTTGAGTAAGCGACGGCACTTTGTTCGTGAACACTTTGTAATTAAAGCATCTGCGTCTTCGCGCATATATTTCAATCGAGAGTTAAAAGTAAAATATTTCATTAGATGTACGATAATAGTGTGTTTTGCAGTTAATCGATTAACAGCGTACGCTTTGTAATTAAAATCCGTCTCAACTCATATTTAAATAATTAATTAATTTAATAACGAATAGAAAACGAGGCGCAGAAAACCATAAATCTCGTCCGAGTTGTTTCGGAATGGACGCTACTGCCACAGATGTGCTACCATTTTCGTTTCATCGACCATCGCGACCATTTCGCGTTAAACGAGATAGAGAGATCGATCGGAACGATTAGGAAATTTCAATGTTTAAGATCTTTTTTTTAATGGAAATAGGTAGGCAACTACTCTTAATGGCCTGCAATTTGTGTATAACCATCCGGCCCCCCTACAATTTCATCCGAGTCCTATTCAAATAGGTCGCCCGGATGCCGGCCTACCCTTACTGAAACGGAGATGCCTCCAACGATTCCCGATATCGAGTACTATAACGAGTCGAATAACACATGTGTAATTCGTCGTAAATCAATCGTGACGTCTGTTTGATCCTGGTTGTGTCACAGAAACATTTCAATTAACTTTCCAAACGAACGAGAATTAAATCAACGTCGCACGCCTCTTTCATTGAGAAACGGAAAATTCGATTTCTCCTACATCTCCAATAGTTTATACTCTGTTCTTCGATTTCGATAATTTCAACGAGATTTTCGAGGATGGAAGTTTGTATTATATCGTTTTGTCTCGCAAGATCAGAACTCGTCGATATTCGTACACCGTTCAAAATCTAAACGTAAACCGTGAAATCCCGGTGGTGAATCCTGTTGGATTGACAAACGATCAACTCTCGAGTTAAAACCAAAGGACACAGACGCGGCGCGTGTAGTTAGTTTCGTTCGAGAAATGCTACGAATTAACGGGAAGAAAACAAGTCCCTATCGATTGTTCGCCTCAAATGGCCCGTAAACTAGCCGATCTCTCGTGGAACAATGCCAAACTATCAATACATTCGATATCTCTCTCTCTCTCTTTCGGCGAGCTGCGCGCAATTGCTCTCACTGCCGATCTTCGCGAAGCACGCTGCATGGATACACACGTACGTTCGACAACGAAATGTCGTCGCTGGAAAAAAAAAGAGAGAACGAAAGAAAGATGGCGGCGAGTATGTAACATTAATGTGCTCGTTGACATTGTGTTTCCCCCGGCGTGTACACAGGGGTCGGGAAGAAGGGACGAAGAATGAGAGACAGATAGAGAGAGAGAGACTATTGGACAAAGAGCGAAATTTTCGAAAGGGAAGCTGCGTACAGGTCCAGCATCGACCAGCCGCTCCAGAAGGGGAAAATCCCTTCTCTTCGAGCGTGGATGATGAATGTCGGGACCTTTCAAGTCCCTCTGGCTGCTCTCTCTCTCTCTCTCTCTCTTCCTTCCTCCCCCGTATGCATCGCTGTTCTTTGCTGATTATCTAATACGAGGCCTGCTGGGGCCGAGGGGGGATCGCAATTTGACTGATCGTCGCCGATACAAAGATCCCGATTGGTTGCAGAAAGAGAGAGAGAGAGAGAGAGAGAGAGAGAGAGAAGAACCAGAACGCGACGACTTACTCGCGCAGTTTGACCTTCCCTGTGAGACTTTTCGCGCTGTAAAACAGTTTTTGCAGTCGCAGAGAGTCGAACGGACAAAGAGATTTTTTTTTTTTATTTAAACTCGAGAGAGTTGTAATACTGTTGTATTTGTCTCTTTAGAAAAAGAAGAAGATAAAAGAAAAGGGACTGAAAATATAGAATACCGACTGGCCTTAACTAAAATTTCGGAAGGATCAATTTCTGTGTTAAGAGGTTCCGGCAGGTGTGTACTCGAGAGAAAGAATTGAAGATAGAACGTGGACAAGATTTTAGAAGTTTGCGCTGAATGTTTTTAAGAGATTGTTGAAGTCCTTTCAGGACTTTCGAAGAGTTTCAATTTTCGTGTTAGGAAGCGCAGAGTTTTCGATTTAAGAATTAAAAACACAGAATATTTTTGCACCAAAGAGTTCCAGAAGATTCGTTCCAGAAGACTCGAAGCCTTTCAGACTAATTTCGAGGAGTTTCAATTTTTGTGTTGCTATGTACTATCGTACATACTAGAGTTGATGGCAGAAAGAACTGGAGAACATGGAAGAAAATATTTTCACACATGGGAGAATTTTTGATCTAAATTCAATTCGTTTGTTGCACGTCGCTTTAAAACCAACGACAGAAAAAAAGAGAGAGAGAGAGAGAGAGAGCGTGTTTCTTCGTCGGTCAGACGGAGTTTCTCAAACTCGTATCGATTATTTCAGAACAAACGCCGAGGAATTTCAACGGTGCAACGCAAACCCGGTCTCGCTGCGCGCGAAAGGCGGGCATGTTCGACAGGTGGTTCCTCGGCGAGAACCCGATTCTAAATCCCGCTACAATGTATCTTGCCCTTCAATTAAACGTCGAACAACCCCTAAACACGAGACGACTCTCTGGTTCGCCGGAGGGTCGAGGGGAGAGAAAAGAAAAGAGGGAGGTGCCTGGCTGCTTGTCCCCGCAGCGTGCAAAAAGAAAAGAAGAAAGAAAGAAAGAAAGAAAGAGAGAAGAGGACAAAAAATGGAACAAAACGGGAACAGAAAGAGGTAACACGAGAGACAGAGAGAGAGAGAGAGAGAGAGAGCACGTCGCTGACAAATGCCCCGGTTAATAAGCCCGATTGTTCAGCGCCGGGCCAATTTGAGTGGCAGCCTAGCAATTTCGAGTGCGGGAAGCTCCCGGCCGCCGGAAAAAGGTGATCCCGTGTTTCCCTTCCACGTGTATATGTATGTAGCCGAGCCGAAAACGTGCAACGTCACAATGCAGGCGCCGAAAACACGCGTGCAAACCTCTTCCCCTGTTCGTTTGAAAAAAGGGTTGCGTGCACGATTTGAACCGTGTCGGTTGCTCGTGCACCGTATGTCGCACGGTGGATATCAGTTTTTTGAGTTAGGTTAGCTACGACTCAAAACGCGCGGGTTCCTACGAAAATTTCTTTCTTTTTTTTTTTTTTTTTTTTTTTAAGTGAAAACTTCTTTAGGCGCGTTGAGCGATTTTTGGTAGGGGAAAATCTTATGGGTTCGTGTCACCGACATGCAATGACGTAATGCGTTTGGTCAGCAGTGAAAGCATATGTATGTATATATATATATATATATATATACATCATTAATTGAAAATGAAGCATTAAGTTTGACTATGTCCAATGATCGAAAACTCAGCACTACAAAAGATAAAACGACAATCGATGCGGTTTTTACACGATATTTACATAAATTCCAATCAAACATTTTTGTTTCTTACTTCAGTTACCATAAGCCTATTGTATCCTTTTTAGAACACAATGAAATGAGTATTGTTGAAATTAATGATGATAATGATGCAAACAATGAAAATAACGATGAAAATTAAGTTCATTGAAATTTACTGGGCTTGCGCAGCCCATCATATGTTTTGACTAATAAATAAACCATGTAAAAATGTATATAATTGTTGCTCGGAGTGCCGATAGATGTGAAAACCAGACTAATGTTAATAATTTTCATTTACAAATTATGAAATTTTAATTTTCGATACTACAATTAATTTGAAAATTCAAGAAAAAAAAACCACTGTTATTTCATAGTTTTAAGTTTTCATTTCTGTCGACAGTCCCCATGACTGTTTTCTTTTTTTTCTTTTTTTCATTTCTCTCAGAGGATATTTAGCATTGCGAATGCGTACACGTTTCGTTGCATCACGATGTCTTATTTGGGTGCTCAATTGGAAGGCCAATGACTAATATGGCCTTCGAATTGCTCGAACTTGCTTGCAAATCGGCTCCGTAGCGATGAATTTAGTTACGTTCGATGAATTAATTAGCACACGGATAATCGATCGACGCAGAATAAATATTACTGGCAGTTGGAGTACGACGTGGTGATTAATTGCGGCATTGATTTTCGATAACTGCGCCAATAAGAAAATCGTCGACGATTACAAACGAGTTAACATCACTTCCTGGTAGGAGAAGGATCCACTTGGTCTTCTAATTTAAATCTTCCACATTGACAGTCGCCGTGTCTTGTTTTTCTTCCTTCCGCAGCGAGCGAAGAAGTAAAGATCATTGGATCAAAATTGCAACAGTCAAGATCGTAAGAAGCAGTGTGTAAAAAAAAAATTTTTCTCGCAACTTGAAGACTGAAGTTTCCTCTTCGCAAGCGAACGAACCGTGGGTTGTCTTCGATTCTCGAAACGATCTTTTTTCTCTACATTAGTTTAGATCATCGAGTCATTGGTGCCAGATTCCATTCTCTCTTATCGTTTATCGAATCTTTCAACTTCCTCGAGCGAAATCGAGCAACGATCAGAGTGGATCAGATCTCGGCGAAAAATGGGGCCGAAAATGTTCTTGAAACGCTCGTTGAATCCGCGAGATCGGATACCTTGTTTATCGCCGATATCCTCGCCGATGTCCTTGGATGTCACCAGCTGGAAAAGGTTTCACAGCTGGCTGCCCAAAGGAACAATGGTTAATAGCGTCGTCTTCCGCGGTTGTCTCTGTTTAAGGCGATCGGCTCGCGCCACAGGAAATTGTCCTCCGCCATTTCCTCCGCGGCGCACTTTGACACGCGGCGATCGTAATACGCAAAATTGATGAAGCTGAAACTCCTTCCGCGGCTATTCCGTGGGTAATTGCCTTCGAGGAATTTGTAAAAGATCCTTTGCTAGCAGAGAGAGAAAGAGAGAGAGAGAGATTATCAATCGATCATTAATACATTGGCTTCGAGTGTTGAGGGATTTTCTTTGTTGATCTTTGAGAAAGACAATTCAATTCAGAGTAATGATAAAAAATTTTGAAAGCCACGGTGGAAATACACTTGAACTAATCATCCATCGTTTCGAGGAATTTCACGAATCGGTGAAAAATTAATCGACACGATGATTTTTATTTACCATTGTTTGGCAGTAAGACGTCTCGTCACCGGCCGTTCAAGATCAGAATAATAAAAATAATCCAATGGCAAGTGAAATACCGAACATCGATCAGTTTGAACGTCAAAGTTCATCACTCGCCCGATTCCGGAATCTCGAAATAATAATATAATAGCAGAGTGTTTATTCGAGATCTCTTTTGGCACCAGAGCCAAAGATGGAATTGAAACAACAGAGAAAGAAAAATATACAATTTGATGGGATAGAACAAGCAATGTAATAATACGTAAAACGTTTGTCGCGATTGAATCAAATCTCAGTGTTCCATCCGATCTTAAAAGAACAGAATTACAGTAACGATCTCAAGATGACGAAACGGCAGAATACAACGGATTCACCCTGCAAGACAGGATATCAATTAGGAGACACCAGAATGTTAGAAAGTGGTGGAATTATCGAAGCGAAAGGAAGAAAAAAAAAAGGAAGAAAGAAAGAAAGAAAAGGAAAAAAAGATTGTTCGTAAGTGGCGTCTGATTGCGTGGTGAGGCTCGAGCTTGTTAGAGACACACACACACATACACACGCGCGCGCACGCACGCACATACACACACACACACATAGACAGACAGACGGTGAAACATCTTTTTACAATCGAAGATGTCACGTTCGAGGGAACAGCAAAAGAAAGGGGGGAGAACGATGGTCCATCTTATCTGGCTGAAGGGGCTTGCGATCGTCTCGTTCGCTCGAGTTTCAAGGAGGTCTCGATAGTCTAGCCGGATTATCCGGAGGCATGTGACCAAAGGTCGAAATCACCGGGGCAAGAGAATCGCTTTGGATTTCCCGGCAGTTTCAATAAAACATCACCGTTCGTACGTAATCGTTGTCTCTTCGTTCCGACAAGATTAAGAAAGTGTTAAACTGCATTTAAATTCTTCCAGCGACTACGAAATTTTTCGCGTGTTTTCTCTTGATTATTCGTCTTAAAGGAAAAAAAAAAAAAAGAACTCGAGACGCTGCATTTTCGAAGTTTTTTCATCATCTTTCTCGAACAGTGTTATGTCTGAATGATCTTTGTGACTTTTACGAACGATATTATCGATCTGTTAACCTGGTCATTTCTCAACTATATTAATTGTACGTTGCAGAATAATAAATTTTGGTCTGATCAACCTTAGTTCTTGTAAATGTAATTATGATACGGTTCATTGAATTATAAAACGATACTATGCTTTGAGAAAAGCACACGCACACAAACACTTCGAGTAAAGAGGTTGCATTTAAAAATTGGAATTACAACTGTCGATTAACAGGTCAACAGGCCATGTTACTTTATATTATATCATATTATGTTATCGACGAATGTTGTAAATATATTTTACTAAGAAAGAAAATTTGAGTGCAGAATTTTTTAATTGTTCGTCTCTGTCTGATAATCAGGTTCAAGCAATTTTTTTCCTTGCGTTCTCACGAACCGCGAACTCTCTGCACCTTCTACATCCCCGAATCTTCTGCAAACGCGCAGACGATTTTTTTCAAATCACGCACGAGTGTCCAAAAATTAACGAAACAGACAAATAACGGGAAACTGCATTTAAAATCCCAGATTATTTAATATCATCAATCGAGTAAATCGGTTTATATTCATATAGCGAATGATACGTCAACTTTTGATCTCGTCGAAAGCATCGCCCTTACAACGGAGTATAAACGAAACGAAACGATACCATGAGGACACGTTGAACGTCTCGAGGGATCAAACGTCAAACGCAGCGTAAAAACGTGTAAGATTCCGCTTACACACCGATCGTTATTATTGTTATCATCATCGCGGTGAAAACGACACGGTTTTATTGGCACTTTAGAGGGAGAGTCGGCTGGCTGGATCGAAAGAAAAACGCTTTTCATTTCGTCATCGCGAGAACTCGCGGCGAAGGAGAGGGGAGAAGTGCTTACTCCTAGGTCGAATAAGGCTTACAAGGGATTTTTCTCATTTTGTCTGTCGAGAGAGGAGGAAACTCTCTCTCTCTCTCTCTCTCTCTTGCCACACCATCTAAACGTATTACGATCGAGAAGTCTTTTTCACGGGCGAAGAAGGAGGAAGAAGAGAAAGAGAGAAAGAGAGGAGGGGATGTCAATAAGAGGCCATGCGTGCTGATACGAGCATATTTCGTCGTCGAGAGGGTAAAGTCTGTGGTGAAATAAGGATCCAATAACTGAAGGCGAGTGGACGAAGCGGTCGTCACGTTGGTAACACTGGTCTCCTCCGTTCGATTAACTGTCTTCGACTCGTGGAAAAAGGACGAATGTTTTTCGAGAGGATATTAATCTCCCCGAAACGAACTGCTTCGTTATTTCTGCGAAATTTCACGATATCGTTTTTTTCCCCACCCCGATAACTGCGACTTTGATTTCTTTTATTCATTGTTTGAAAATCGCACGTATATACAACCCTTTGAAATTATTCAATCCGTACTTTGCTTACGTATATTAAAAATTAAGTAGATTATAAGTTACGTAAATTATAATTAATTTACTTGTGTACTAGATAACGTATATTAAAATATATCAAAAGCGATATATGTTCAAAGAGGGACGCCCTCTTAATTTGTCTCATAATTATAATCTTCTAGAATTACGTCTAAGTCCAAGCGAAACGAGAATGAATGAAATTCTTATTATTCTCTGATTCACGTTGAACGTTTTTGATTCAATGTATATATCGGTAAATCGGTCTAGAGAAATCTGTAAGATTAGAATATGAAAAATTCGAATATTAAGTATACGAGTCTCGATTGACCGAAGTTTGAATACCGATTTCTTTCGAAATCTCGACTCTATGATGCTCTAAACTTGTTACAGAACTTATTTCTGCTTCTTCGAATCTTTCGAATCGATCGTTCAAACCAGCCGTCTTCCTTTATTTTTTTTTTTTTTCTTCTTAATCAAAGCGGAGAATTTAAAGCGGTTCCGAGCGGGAATGCACCAGCGATTACAAAATAAATCCCGGAGAAAAGAGCCGGTATCGTAAACACAGTTCCACAGGGGACGCTTCAGCGAAAATGTTTAATCCTGGTGTTCTGAAAAGTTGGATAATTTGTTCGACGAATGGCCGAGGGTCGTATATCTATCTGGAAACGCTTTCACCGGGGACACGGTTTTCCACTAATTAAAAAAAAAAATCCTTCTAATTATTGACCAGCCCGTTCGCCTTTAGTTATTTTAATTCATTTACACTCGCGGAAGTTGCAACGCTCGTCAGAGGGAACTGAGAGAATGAGAGAGAGAGAAAGGAACAGTCGCGACGTGTTTTTCGAATTTCTAGATTTCTCATATGTCAGTTTCTTTTTTTTTATTTCTGAAAAAAAAAAAAAAAATAGAATCACGGTGAAGGATCGTTTTGTTCGACGTTCTCTGCAATTTTTCGAGTAACATTCAATTGTAAATAATTCTACGAAACTTATTTTAGAATTTAAATTTTATCGTGGCGAATTATAAACGACAAGTGTAAATAATTCTGATAAATTCTAAATCGCATCGTGTACCAAATGTTGCACAGAATATTTCATTTTATTCAGCGCTTTCAACGAGTTTCTGCATCTTTAATTAAAATGACAAATTGCGAACACGATGACAGTTATAACTCTACGTATTCGATAATAACTCTAAATCACGTATTCGATGTTATACTTTTATGGAATTCCATTCAATCCTTTCCGCGAATTCTAACGTGTAAATAATTCTAAAGAAAAAAAGAAAAAAAGAAAACAAAACGCGACAGACTTTAATTTAACAAAATGACAACCGTCGTAACAATTTAATACAATAAATTCTAAATTCCAGCGCATCGCTCGCTCAATTAACCCAACCCGATTCAAATCTCCGAGCACACACCATTCTCAAACAGTGAGCTCCCTCATCATTCCAACATGTTTTTTCATCAACCGAACTAACTCGATCCCGCTTAATACCGAAGATCACACCACGTCACATCGTCACGAGAGAGTGGCCACCCGAATTTCTTTCCCGCAATAGATCTTCCAACGGGGAGAGACCTCCAACGTAACGAGCGGCAACGAGCGGGTTCTTACGCGGCTAATCGGCGTGTTCAGCGCGACTAATCGGACTTTCGGCTCGCCGAGACATCTGTTACGGCCCGGACCGGATGCTACTTCCACGCAAGCGGCACGCAAACGTGTTTGTCACGTCTGTCGTTGACTTTCGACGGTTCCTTGGTCGCGGTGCTCCAGAAAATTAGAGGGACACTTATTCAAACGCTGCGCGGTTAAAAGTGTCTTCTCTTTCTCTCTCCTCTGTTTCTAGGCATTTTCTTTAGTGGCTTTGACACGGTGACGAGTTACACCGAGCGTTGTGTCGTTTCTTTGTCGGATCGTCCATTGCGAGCCACCGACGCGTGGCTGTGAATTCGTCGACCCTCGAGAAACGCGACGCACCGCTTCCGGTCACCGGATTCTGCGCAGCGAAACGCTATCTTCTTGCCTGTCTTCTGCCCTCTGCGTTCGCCAATTCACTTCTTCGCCCGTGTATATTTTAAAAAATAGAAATTTCCCTCTTCTAACGGAGATCTATGCTTTTTTCGTCTCGTTCTCTTCGAAATTTCGCGGCGAGGCAAGCAAAGATTGACAGAAGATTCGTCCAACCAACGTCGTTCTGTCTAACGGAAACTCGAAAGAGAAGCGAATTTTTCTCATTCCTAGAAGAATCTTAAAACGACGGAGGTTCTAAAAATCCAACGATCGAAAATTAAAAAAAAAATCTGAAAACGTAGGCAAAAAAAAAAAAAGACCTATCGTCGGACATAATTGACAAAAATCCTCCTAGGAGCAAGAATACCAGGCATAGTTAACACCACTCGACTCCATTTCCCCCTGCCCCCAGCCTATCTCGCCGATCGTGAATGCTGTCTGCGTGTAGAGAGAATCGGAGAATCTTTATCGGAATTCGCCCTGTTCCCTTAGCATATTCGGATATCGCTGGGCGTACACGTGTGCGTGCGCGTGTTAATGCTCGGTGTTTTGCGCGGTTTCACGGGGGAAACGGCGGAAGGGCTTTAAGGACCCTCCAGCTCCCACCCCCGGTGCATTCGGTGCCTACATAGAATCGTCCGAATATGCGTGCATGCGCTCGGTGAAATCTTCGTCGCGCGTACGGCATAGCAGAGCCGCGAGGTCCCCCGGCGTCTCTGTTTCGGCCCCCGTAAACGGAATCACGCAAACACCCGCCGCGAATGCCGAACGAATGCCTAGCGTATCGGCCGATACGCGCAAGGGGATACGCGATAATCCGAGCCAGTTTCCGGCAGCGACTCTATCCGACGCGTTTCCATTTCGAGACGTACGAGAGTGAATCTCGTATTCTTCGCGTCGTTACATCTGTATGTGTGTGTGTGTGTGTGTGTCTATCAATCCCTCCTTCTGAGACTATTATCGCGAGTTTTTCCTCTTTTCTCTCGAAGATCCAGGTTATAGTTGGTTATCTCGAGTTGTCTTCATCGTGGCCGTTTGAAACTCGCGGCAGAATGGAACGGAATTGAAAGCAACAGTTTGAGATAGAAATCCTACGATGCGGCGCAGATTTAATTATTCCGATTCACGTGTTTTGCTCATTTTTTTTTTTTATCTCCGTCGATGTGAAGAAACTGAGTTCCAGGGATTTTATCGATACATTGACGCAAGCTGCGTTCTCCGAAATGCAAGGTTACAGCGTAAAAACAAGCTTCGTTTGTAGAAGAAGAACGTACAATTATTTGGACTAAATCTCTTGTCTTTTATTTTATTTTCATTACGATATCTGATCATGTGCAGTACATAAGTTTTTATCGCAATGAAAATAAAAAGAGGAGCGTTTTTAGTTTAAATATATATTCTTTAATGTATATGTATATAAATTATAAATTAAAAATTCATTTTTCAATGAGACCAGAAATTACAGGCCTTTCAACAGGTCTTAGTTCTTTTAATTAATCTTCTTGTTGCACTTGTTCAACGATATAGACGTTAAATTTCTTAAATGAAAAGTAAAGCGAGCCCGCCGGACCGAGTTTGACCAAAGATTGGACTTGGCTTCTTCATCGAGCGATGCTTTATTTCATG
Organism: Tetragonula carbonaria; assembly: GCA_032399595.1. Classification (NCBI taxonomy): domain Eukaryota; kingdom Metazoa; phylum Arthropoda; class Insecta; order Hymenoptera; family Apidae; genus Tetragonula; species Tetragonula carbonaria. The sequence goes on along the minus strand of JAUCRC010000018.1, from coordinate 2,664,748 downwards.
CGTAAATGGAGCGAGATGAAAAGAGGGAAGCCAACGCGTGAGATCTAATGGGGAGAAAGAAAAGAGGGGTGGAAAGTGCCGGCAACGAATGTGTACTTTTGGGTATTTGATCGAGATTTGATCGATATTCAGGTCGTTGAATCCAAAAATACCGCGATAGAGTGGAAAACGTGTAAATAAATTCATTTGCAAAATTCACGTTGCAAGGTATGTCGAAGGCTCGATATTGGAAAATATTACACCTTGTGCATGTATCAAGTATTTTTCAAACGTTCACACGATATATCTTAATTGTACGTTCAATTAAAAACGCGATGAATAAAACTATTATTGTCGTTTCGTAATTCGAAAATTTCAAGGAATCATCGAATGGGAATTCTTATATTACTATTTTAAATTCAAATCCTTCGGCAATAAGTAATAGTTACGGGAGCGAATTATAATTATAACAGGAATATTCTCAACGCGAGTTGTGTCAGCGACTTGTGCCAGAAACAAAATTCCAAAATTCAAGCAAACAAAAAAAAAAAAAAAAACGAAGCTGATCGATTTAACATTCCAGGAAAGGTAAGAAAGGATTTAACTTTCGCTCGTCGACGAATGCTTTTAACCAAGCCTATTTTAAAGAAACCCATCGGATCCGTTGCTACTTAAAAGATATTGTTATCAAGATACACACACACACACACACACATACAAGTTGGACTCTTTCTCTCTGGACGATCGAAATTCATCGGAACTCGTCGAAGAGAGGATTTGAAATGGAAAAGAGGATGGGATAGATAGGATGACTGTTCGGCCAGGAATTTCGAAGGGTGTCTAATTGCTTGAAAACCTGTCACGTCGATCTCGATGCTTGGCTGGAGCTCGCTATGATTAATGGAAGGAAAATGGAAAACTGAAAAAAAAAAAAAAAGAAAAAAGAAGAAGAAGAAAGGGCTCTAATGCGTTTCGTCGCATGATCTAGGCTTCAGACGCGACACGTCGAAACTTCCGTTTTTTCTTTTTTTTTTTTTTTTCGAGGGGAAAAGAAAGCTCAATGTCCCCCGAAACCGCGCCTCACCTAATCGTCAGAGGGGGAGCACCTTTGTGTCGACAGAGCTTCCGCTTTCAGCCCGCGACATTAATTATGAATTACGACGTGTTCGGGGAAACATGAATTTTGAATACCAAATAAGGATCACAATTTACAAGTTAATACAGGCTTAATTACAGCGATGATGGGGAGAACAGTTTGTTAGTAGCGTGGCAATACGTTTCATGGAACAGAATTTTCTTCTCTTCGACGTGGTTGAAGTCAGTCAGCTTTTTGGAATCTTTTGAAAGTTTACAAATTAATTTCTTTGAATTTATTTAGCTATTCCAGGTTTCCATGTATGTTTGTTTCTTTGATAATCATCCAAGATAGGAAATTATTTATAAAGACTTTTCAGACGATTAAGAAGTTTGACAATTAAATCCAGATGTTTCTGCAATTTTTAATCTGAACTTGATCGTCTGTGCGTTCTTTATGATGAAATGGAAAATTATTTATTCTAATTCGCCAAGGAAATGTTCATACGACATGTTTCATTCTAATTTTAATTGTACATTAAAAATAAGAAATTCAATTATATTTCGCAATATTCGTTAAACGATAAGTTTTATTTAAATCGAGCAGGAAGATATTTATACTAATCTTCACGATCCCCGCGATGCAATCCCTGCCTCGTGTTTTACCTCGCGAGTTTTCGTCGTAAGTGTTATTCAATTAATTCGTCCAAACGTCTCAATTTGTAAAAAATATACCTAGAAACGACCCTCGACCTTCCACTTAACTTTAATCCCACGTGCTGTGCACGTCTTATCGGAATACACGAACACGCGGCGCGGCGGAGAATTATTATGCGAAAACGGTGGTTTAGGGGGGAGGGAGGGCAAAATTCCCTTCAGCGTGTGGCAAAGTACAGCGAAAGACGCCAAGGCAATGCCACGAGGGGACGGGGATTAGCAATTTCTCCAAGTGCGGCTGTATTACGTCCCTGGTGTGCGATATCGTCCTCCTGATACCGATCGATCAGTCGCGTGTACTCAGAACAGAAATCTTTCCCTGGACTTCTCATCCGAACGTGAAAATGCCTCCGCTAAACTCCTCGAGTCGTTGAACTTTCAATGAATTCTACTATGATTCTCAACGATTCGACAAGATTTCTTGATAAAATCACGAAGATAATTCAGATGAGAATTAGTCGGTCCGTTTTTCGACAGAAGCATCGAAACATCGTCCACGATTCTGAAATTTCGTAACGTTTCCTCGAGGACGGTCTTCCTCGCACTTTCCTCAGTCACAGCTGGAACTGTTTGCGTTAAGAAGTGTCGTGTTCCCTCGTGTGTCCATCTGGATGTCAGGGATCATGCTTCGGGTCCGCAGGATGTACAACCCGTACGTGACCCACGTACAAACCGAAATACACGATACTCTGTTTCCTTTTGGACCTTTGTGCTTCTAATGTACAGCACTTCCTTATGGGCCGGTTTAGACAGAGGTCCAACTACGAGCACGCTTTTTAACTTAAGCAGCAATTTAACTGGGGATTCCAAGTCCATTTGCGTTGCACAATTGTTCGTTTGTTTCGTTTTATTTAGAAGACGAGAAGAAACGAATTGTTATTCCTGGCAATTTTTCCACTTGTCATTATCTTACATTGGTGAAAATTAAAAATTTTCGTTCAGAGGGCATTCGCAGAACTTTCACCTGCCGCATTTTATCAACGAACATTTAAAGAATTTAAACTGTGCCATTTTTGTGCATCGTGTCGCAAGTTCGAGAGCCGAGAATTATAATGGCGTAAGTCACAAGATACGATGCTGTTTCCGTAAACGAAATTATGACAACAACCAGGCACAAAACTAAACATACAGAGCCTACGACACTTGTGTAAAAGAGTAGAATGAAATTCACATAAAAGGAGAAACATAAAACAGACACAAAGTATCTTCGGACCTTCCAGGAACTGCGGAATACCTAGGAGGAATAAACGTGTTACCTGAAGACCATAAATGACACTTGAAAGTAAAGAAATCAATTGGATTCCATACGAGCTATCGAATTGTAAAAGAGTGTACAAATTGTATAAACTATACATAACTTTATACTCCCTCTGTCCGAAAATATGGTATACATTTTAATACTAGAACTAGCGACAGTTAAGACGAAGTTACTTCTACCAAAATTATTTTGATTTCTAATAAATAAAAATAAAATAAAATTCATTATATTATTTCTTTAGTTATCACTGTCAAAAATCATTGTATCATTGTAGGGAAAAAAAATTGTAACATGAAATAGAAATTTTAAAATAAAATTGTAAAACCAGTCATTTTGACTGGTGTGGTAGTTCTAGTGTTAATATTTTTTTTGTCCGAAAATATGGTATACATTTGCGAGAAAAATCAAATAAAACTAAAATTAAATATGAAAAAAATATTAAATTCATTTTATTATCACAATATAACTAAATACAAATGATTTTAGTGTAATCCAAATTTAGTTAAAGTGAGATTTAGCCTTGTTGAACGCTTCTTCTGAACGTATATACTTTTCAGCTAATCGAATCCTCACGACGAAGTTTTACCTTATTTATATGAGGTGTTTTATAGGAATTTGTCTCCTCCTGTCAACATAATTGATTCCATACACGTTTGTAATGTTATAAAAACGTTATCAAGAGTATTTCTCTCTAATTTATTATATGCATCTTGAACACGTTCAATCAATTCATCAATTGTGTTTGGCGAAGCTTCATGTTGTAGTGACTCCAAATCGAGAAACGTTTAAATCGGGACAGTTTGGTGGTTATGATTTAAATTGAATATTCCAACCATCAGTAGAACCTGCAGCAACAATATCACAATATGAATGTGATTTTGCATTATCTTGATTAATAACACCGTGTTCTAATTTTTCTTTGTTCTTCATATACTGTAATAGCTGTCGCGAGATACCATGACGTTGTTCATTAGTCAATTGCTTCGATTTGGCATTTCTTCTTTGTAAATTCACGTTATTTGGGTGAAAATTCTCCATTTTGAAATTACAGCGGTTCTTAAAAAAAAAAAAAAACTAATTTTTGGTCTTCAAATTCTAACTGAACTCAAAAGCAACGCCCGTCGAACATGTTAATACCGATATAATGAAATATTGCCAGTTGTTTTCGAAACTCCAGATAATCGAAGATTTTCTTTCAAATGTATACCATATTTTCGAACGGAGGGAGTATATTTTTTTCTACTTTATAAGAGCTTACACTTACAACATCATGATTTTCAGCCCCTCTAATTAATTACATCGATTGTCCTCGTGCAACGTGTCCAGCAGCTAGCTTTTTAACTTCTCGAGGAGAATCGGAGGGAAAAGCGCTGCACGTTGCACAGGTTTTCCCTTATTCCGGAGCAGAACGTGCCGAGTGTTGCCAGATTTCATCTGCTCGGATTCGGGTCGCGGTATCGGTCGATCCATCTGTTCCTAGATCTGTCTGCGATTGTTCTTCGTCACGTAGACCGCGTTCCTTTTTCCACTCCGGTCACCGGTGAACAGCACGTGGTACACAGATCGACATTCGCGAGCACGGATTTCCTCCGTACGAGAGCGAACATCTCGTTTCGCGATGCTTCGTGTAACATCAGGATGGAGTTTATTAATAAGATTCATCGACTCCAGGGACTGGTAAATTTTTCAACGCGTGATTGATGTGTGCAAAAAGTATTGGAGTTGCAGTTGCAGATTTTACAAATTAATGGAGAATACGTAGATTCGTGGGTTACGTAATTTTATAACGTGTGAAAGGTGAAGATATTGGTAGATTTTATGAGCGACGAAGTTGGAAAATATTTCCTCTCATGAAAGCAGATTTATACTTCTAGCAACTTTTGTGACGTTCCCAAAGAACACTCGAGACACGAGCCACGTGTTTAATTTGAAAAAACAAATTGGTCAAACTTACGAATCAAACCGAAATTCTATTCTCCGAAAGATCAAGAGACACTAGAAAGGAAATTAACAAAACGTTCAACGAATTAACGATGCAACACACGTTCTCGGCAAGCAAGCAAGTTCATCTGAATTCTATTCTCCTACCAAGGAGGATCGAGAAACATTAGTTTAACTACCAGAACTACGAAAATGACCAATTTATAATTTTCATTGATACGAGAAACGGTGCATTTCTTTCGAAACGAAAGTTACTTATCACCGTAAAGCTTTTCTACTTTTTTTTTTTTTCACTTTAATGTCTCTGATGGAAATTCTGCGCTTCGGCAGTTCCGCTGTTAAAACTGACTCGTCGGAAAGGCCAAGAAAGAAAATTGACAAAATGCTCGACGAATTAACGCAATGACATTTAAATATAAAAGACACTTCTCTCCGTCAAAGAGATTGAGAGACACTGTCGTTGAGACCGACGGCGTGACACTCCGGGGGCTAAAAGGGGGCTAATTGTGTCTACGAAGAAATTAGGACTGCAACCGAGGCGTACTCCAAACATCCTTCCCGAAAAGGGCAGTCCCTTTTTCAGCTCGCACGACGCTCCAACAGATATGCCCGGGTCGGATAAAAGAGAAAGAAAAAGACGATGAAAAAAAATACTGACCCAGCGGGAGAGATGCTGGGCGTCTGGCGTGCAGGAGGTCCGAAAACCGTCCATTGTCCCCCGTCAGGGCTGTTTTGCCTTTAAATGCAAATACACGGCCGAGGACAATACCTGCCGCGATTGCCGGCAACCGTTTTCGTTCGCTTTGGGTGGCGCAACAACAACAGACACCCTGTATATATACGCAGAACTGAGGATCCTCGCTATGACGATCTCGCAGTGAGTTTTTCCTCAGCGAATCTTCTTCGCGAGGAGCAAGTGTCGCGACGATTTCCTACAAAGTTTTCTGTGCCAAGTTCATCGGCCGAAAGATCGTATTCTATTGCGTTACTATAGTTGGAAGACGAACAATTTGTCAAATTGATTTTTTTATTCAGGGAATTTCGCGAAGAGAAAAATTTATAAATCTTGGTACGAAGTTTTGTAATAATTGTTCAGAGGTGACAGAATTCTTTGTTAATCTATTTATTCATAAAGTATTTATTGTATCAATCGTCCCGATAGTTGGAAAATTTTCGAGCAATTTACCGAGTGTTACGAAATGATTAAATCTTCGAAACTAAATGAGAATAGAAATCTGATTGGTTAAAGAAATTCTGTGCTCTCTTTTCACGAAGAATATATAAAACACTAGAGATCTTCGTAATCTAACGCAGATCACTCTGCTCAAGAAGGACTAACGAAAGTTGAGAACCCAAATCCAAGAAGAACACGTTTGTCAGCAACTTTCTACGTTTCTCCTTTCCATCCATCATTCTCTTCTTTTTTTCTCTCTCTCTCTATCTGTTTACCCCAGGTCCACGGAAAATTGGAAAAACAAACAACGAAGATGAGTACGATCACGAGTGTGTGTATATACATATATAGATGCTCGGATGGGAAATTGAGTCGTTAGGAGACCGATAGGCCGAGGCACGGAGCCACGGACCTCGTAATTTTAGGTACCTCAAGGGGCTATTCGGAAGCGAGCAGCGGTTGATTGGTCTGTGACGAGACCACCCTGTTAGTTGTTGGAAAATAGCGTTAGCTTTCATTCCGCCTTAACGAAGAGAGGCCGCGATAGTTCGCCCGGTGGAAAGCTTCGACGCCCGAGCGAAACGATTACGCCCGACAGAAATCTGATTATCGCCTTCGCGTTTCGCCTCGTGTAAAGCGAGAGCGTACACACGTACACACACACACACACAAACACACACACGTAGGGTGTATAAAGTGAATCGCGTGCCGTTTATCTTGGAGTAACGGTGAATTTCTACGCTGCTGCTGCTGGTGGTGGTGGTGGTTGTTCTGTGACTTTTTGAATTATGCAGCTAGATCGACGTGAATATTTGAGTCGTTTAAAGAGACTGCCGGCCGAGGGCGAAGATCGATTCTTCGGAAAATTTCCTGATGAACGCCACGCTCGGGGGAGGAAGTTCCACGCTCCGAGTTTGCTTCGAGGGAATTTTATATTTCCCGAAGATGTTGTTCGCAGAAATGTCGTAGGTTTAAACTAGGGCGAATAATTAACTGGCAGATAATTAGATTTCCCTCGGTCATCGATCATCGAGAATGTTTGTCTCTAGAAATATCAATGAATTTCTATAAATTTCTAAAATTTTTATCCCCCACGAGTAAATAAGCGGATAAGTAATATTTCTTTCTGTCGTGTCCACGCGTCTGGGGAAATTCTGCGTTTAAATGTTCAACGTACCCACGAACGAAACGTTTCACGCTTCAAATTTCAGCTTCTGTTATATTAAAATTGGGAAGTTACGGAATTTTACGAATTATATTCATATTTTAATAAAATCTATACTTATTTTACAGTAATTGATCTATTTGGTATATTACTTTTGAGAATTTTACAGTAATTGATCTATTTGGTATATTACTTTTGAGAATTATGTGTACACGTCAAATAGATATAAAATTAATTACTGCAATTTCTTCTACTGTTCATATAGGAATATTATTAATAATAAAATTAAGATTCTATGGAAGATATTATGTAATAATTAGTCATGGATTTATTTCTTGTGGATTATTTTACTTGACTAATTTAATTTATATTCAAACAAAATAGACGTAACTTTGAATGGATAAATAATCATGTAGCACGCGAAAATTTACGCGAAATACGAAAACATAAAAAATTATTCCCAACTTTTAATATATATATCCTATTATTTAGAGAAATTCAAAAATAATAAAAATAACATTCATTTGATACATTATTTTATCACTGTTATATTCAACAACGACTAATATAAATACAAAAATATTAAAAATACTCCTAATTACACTATTTATCCTGTACTTGGAAAACATTCATTCGTTGCTACACGGAAAGAAACGAAAAATAAAAATAATATTGGGAACAAATTACAACGAAGAATTTATTTGATATGTATTACCTATTACTATATATATATATAAACAGTAAATTTTTCCCGTAATAACATTCGTCACAGGCGACGGTATTTAAAAATAATCCAAAGTAACCGATTGCAGCTTAATCTCTCTCATTCATAATACACGCAAAAGAGCACACAACGGATTTAATTTTCCCTCGTCAAAATAGAGAAAGAAAAACTCGTCGGGGGGGGGGGGGAGGGACCGAATGCCAACAATAAGGAGTTGTCGTTCTCGCGATATTATTATACCACCTTGTATCTGAAAGGCGAATGGAGTCCAGCTTCGAGGACAGAATCGTGCTAGCACTTCCGCGATAAGCGCCCATTGTAGGCTAAACGGGGCCCATCCAGCCCCTCCCCTTTAAATCCCTCGTCTTTTTCTCTTTTACCTGCTTTCAATTGATCATTTTCGCATGAACGTCTCGCTCCGAAGCTGTTTGTGCAGCCGTCTCGCGTTTATCCGTACGGAGGATCAGCCGGAGCAGTCCTCTCGAGTCTTGTCTTTATCGAGACAACTCGCTGTTTATCGAGGCAATTTTCCGCTAACCGAGCGAAAAATCGCACCATCACCAATGGCCCGGCGTCATTCAACGACTCCACGTGAATCCGGAAGATTTTCCCTTTTCGGAGCCCCCCCACTTTGTTTACTTTTGACTCTCTCAGAGCCTGTAATTGCCGTATTCAAAATTTCGAGAGGTCCTATAGAAATCCGCATTTTGGACTTTAACGGACACTGAGGATTCACGAAGGATTCACGAGAGTCGCACGCAGACAGATGAAGTTCCACCTCGACGTTGTTTCGTCTTCCGACGCGATCCGATCGTTTCTGCGAAAATTTACGAATTTACTCGTCGAGCAATCCCCGAGCCAACTTCAACTCTATACTATATTCGTGGCGTTTTTCTACTGAATTCGTTTCTGCGAAGCATCGATAAAATTCACCTTTCGAAATTTCGAAATTTCGTCGTTCGTTCCGAAGCGGTGACGATTCGAATCGATGATAATTCGATTGTTTTCGAGGAGATCGTAGATCGCCTCGAAACAAAGAACAGCGCGTCAAGTAACACGCCCGAGCCAATTAAGAAGATATTAAGACACTGTGACTTTCGAGAAAAAGAACGAGGAAGAATCGAAGCGACGATGGAAAAAGGCTAAGCAAGCCTAAGTCGTGGAGCCGTTTCTCGACATTAAAGAGACCGGGTCGACCACATGTGTCGCGGCAGACGGAACTCGTTTACTCGAACGTTGGAAAATCGGTGTTTAAGCGACTCGCAAACAAACAAAGATTACGCGAGGATGATAGTCAAAGAAAGAGAAATCTGTTACAGATGCTGAGAGTATACGTTTTCCCTCGCTCTCCGTATGTCGAAAAATTGAAAAAAAAGACACTCGAATTTCGAAACAGGCCTGCGTTGTTTCATTTTTTTTTTTATTTCTCAGAATTCACTCTGGTGTTTTAATTGCATTTATGAAACTTGAAGTTCGCGCGCGTGGCTTTCAAGTTTAATACGGCTGCTTACGTTCGAGACGAGAATTTTTATTTGTAAATGCAACGCGAAATAACGCGGAAGACGTAATTATAGCGAGACACAACGTCCCTTAATATTAATGTCTAACAGGTAGAATAATTTTCTATCCACGATCTCTCTCTTTCTAAATTACCTTCGTAAAAATGTAAAAATTGTATAAACATCCACGGACCACTTAGTCACCGTGGTATTTCAATTATTATGGTATGGAAACGTTGTTTCGTTATTAGAATTTCTAACGACGTACATCGTCTCACTGTTGCGCGAACGATTTGCAATATGTATTAATACTTAACGTTGCGTCTACACGCTAAATTTAATTGTTAATTCAGTTTACTATATATATCGAATATTCGCTACGTCAGAGATTCGTTTTGAATTCCACGTTTTCACATTCGACGGTCGAAAAAATGTGCCGTTTCCGCTCTAATATCCGCAATATTTACGCCCGGTCTGTAATGCATCGCGAAAGCAAAAGAAACGATCGAATTTTCGATCGCCGCTCGTATGTAAAATGCCAAGCGAACCGGAGGGAAATTCCCTGATATAATATTCCCTCCCTTCGACGTTCGAATGGTTCGTGCCAAATTTCCCAAACTTAACACAGTCGAGAACAATTGTTGTTGCCATCGTTCAAATCTTCCGATGACCAAATCTTTGTCAGAGCGGCAACAAATACATTGAGCAGAGAATATTAATATTAATGGATAGACAGAATTCGAAATGAGAGAGAGATTGAAAGGAAATCTATTGAAAAATTTACTTACACGACGTCTCGTCCGTGTTTGTGTTAGTGGAGCGCATCAGTGTGCATCATATGTTAAAATCGTGTGTACGTACCTGAAACAAAAAAGGAACGTTCGTTCGTTAGGAAAAATTCGTGACATGGATGCAATCACATCGATACAATCCACTGACTTTCATAATAAAACATGTATTAATCACGCAGAATCTGTATATATATAGACAAAAAGATAACTCACTCTGATAATTATTGAATTTTTTTTTTCATTAAACAAACGATACAGAATCTTTTTTTTGTCAACTTTTCTGCAATACATGTTGCATTATTAAAAAAAGAAGATAGAAGCAGAAGAAACGATCATATTGAAAAATGTACTCGTCAATTATTGCAATACACATTTCGCTATTTAATTTTCTGGTAATAAATTCTTCTTAGTATATTTACAAATAATAATGTATCGGTTGAATTTGTTATACTGAAATTTCTTGTTTAACAAGAATATCGATTTTTTTCAGAATAAAGGACTGCAACATCTCGTGAAACTTCGTAGAATCACTTTTCTTTCATTAAACGTCAAAGAATGATGATATGTTGTCATATATCCAGTAAAAAAAAAAAAAAAAAAAAAAAAGAATAAATATGAAAATAATAAACAACACGAATGTATCAATTTTCGTATTGATCAATATATTTTTACTACTGCTGTTAGTATATTTATGAAGTCATTTCACACCGAAGTCGATACATTTATTCGTGTTGTTTTCATAAATACTTCCACACGGAACAATTACTTTTGAAAAGAAATATCGAACTACGCTCGTCCTACACGCTGTGTAGAAAATACGCGAGCGTCGAAAATGAGTGAATCATGCCGCTCGATTTATTGTGACAACATGATTTAATTTGTTATTGCAATTGTCGCGTTTTAACAAATTCGAAGACCCCCCCTCCCCCCACGTGTGTATATTTCGCTGGGAAGAGTAAATTTACATCTGGGCCGCGTGACTCTCGTTCGTTTGTTTGTTAATTCGAATCGTCAAATCGTTAATATGTTTCATTTCGATAGCCATAGCTTTAAACGGGCTGCACCGAAATCTATTGATCTCGCATGCGGCATAAATTACGATGTTGTCGATTTTAATTTCAACGTGCGTGTAAAAAGTCGTATGTTAATTTTCGTCTGCTATGCGAATTTCCAGCTGCCAAACGTGCGATATGTATGTATTAGAATTTTATTATATTCACGAGTACAATAAATAAACATACAATTGTATTTGTCACTAAATGTTGTTATTTGTGCTGACCGCCGATTTTTATACACTTTCAAATACTAAAAAAAAAACGTGAGTAAAGAAAGAAATATTTAAATGGAAATTTAATTTTTTTTATTGAATGTTACTATTCTATTACTCCTCTATTAAATATTCTAATAAATTCTCTGATAACAGACATTTCACATATTTTTGCGTAACATACGCATCGCGTGCACTTTCAAATTTTTCCACAAATGCACAAATATCCGCAGTCCAAGAGGAATTAGGCGGGTTTAGCATCCGCCGCAGACGAAGGTTATAAAAAATATTACACCTATCACGATTGCATTCACTGATAGAGTATTTGAAATTATTGCAATTCAAATGAATCTCTTTTGATTCGATCTTAACGCGTGCAACGTAGTAGACACATAGACAAAGAGAATAATATGAGGTGAAGACTCTGAAGCGCACAGTGATTTGAAGATATCAATTATGCCAGTCAGTTGTTGAAATTTCAAAACCAATTGATATGCGCGTGCGTGCCTGATCGCATCGTTCCACGCAAGCTTCATTTATTCGAAATGAATTCAGAAGAATTTGCTCGCCAATCGTGTCGAGAAAAAAAAAAAAGAATATCAAGCCTTCAATGGACTGGCACCTAGTCGTTTATGCACCTACCTACCTGGTGGTAACGTAACACGCAAGAATGATCAATAAACTGCAGATTTTTCACGCGAATATTTGACAAAAGGGCAGAGAGAAAATGTTGGATGCTCCTTGCAATATTTAACGCGCGTGCGATATTCCCGTAGCGAAAATAACGGGTGACTTGCACACAACTGGACACCCGAGGGTGTTCGTTTCACCCGAGCAGAGTCACGAGCTGCATTATTCAGCTTCGCGATCGCGAGAAGTTGTTTAGAGAAGTTTCGCCGATATTATTTTCTCATGGTCGTGGATCGGATACGTCTTCAGAAAGAGAGAAAGAGAGAAAGAGAGAGAGAGAGAAATCGATCCTCCCACGAATGACTCGACCCTCCGGCGAAGGTCATTACCAGCAGGTAGAATGACGAGGTACCTCGACGAATTATCATGATCGAGGCTCGCCTTCGAGATCGCTAATCGATTCGCGTTACAGTGTAATCCGTGCTTCATGCAATGACTCATGCCTCGCCCTACCGATAATTACAGGCCCGAAAAGGGATCGTTAGTTGACGGGAAATTGCGTGGATAGAAGAGCTGCCCTCCGGTATATATTTACATGTATATACCGCCACTCGTTCTCAAGCTGCACCGATTCTTCTTCAATCGCAAATTTTTCGCAAACGAAACTCTATTTCTCTTTTTCTTTTTTTTTTTTTTTGACAGCCATTGCTGTCGATATATTTTAGAATACATTTGGACTGATACTGACTATTGTATAATCTTACAGTGAATGATAAAGTAACTGGACTTCTTTGTTGACGTGGAGATTCAAAGAGGGTAATGAAACATAACGATATATCAAAAGATACGTATATATTTAGCACAGCGACCGGTTTAAAAATTTGATTTAAAATTCTGCGCTCGTTCATTGATATAACTCCTGTATAAAAAAGAATTTCTTCTCGTATCTAAAAGTCAGTTTTTGTTTGCATTATTCCCTGTATTAAATTGACAATTGGCTGTATCATTTTCGTAAAATCTCATAACCGGTCGTTTGATCGGTTTCGATTAGGAATGGGTTAAAGATGAACTCGTTACGTGCCCCTCATTCGCTATTCGACTTTGATCATTTTAAAACAACAGTGGACAATATATTACAACGAAACTAAGCTTTGAGAAAGACTTCGTCAGAGAATATTAGAAAAAAAAAAAAAAGAAAAAAAATGCATTAAACGAAGAAAAGATTGAATTTTAATCGGATTTCAGAAACGCATAATTCCTTTCATTTTTCCCAAATCAGACTTCGCGAACCTGGCTTCTCGTCAATAATAAAAGACATTTCAAAAAAAAGAAAAAAAAAGCTTTCGTCGCGAAGAGTCGCCTTCCCTCGATCGAAAATTTTAAATCAAAACTTAAGACCGGCAAAGGGCTTCGCCGCTTTCTTATCATCGACGTATCCCCTTATCGTCGACGAAAAATCTGAAATCTGAAATTCGGCAAACGCGGACGAGAAAAGAGAGAACGCGAAGTTGTTGGAACTCGAGTGTAGTATTTAAGAGGCGATGCGTGTTTTGCGAGACGAGGCTTTAAAAAACTTTCCACTGTGGAATCGATGACTCGAACCTAACCCTCCTGGCTGTCGCCATCAATCTTTAGGGTTGGCGAGTGCTACGACGTGGGGTGACACAGGTTCCAGTTACCACGCTTCCGTCACCCCATCCAGCCTGGTTAAATATAGCCTTCACCTATATTCCTTTTCCTTCATCCTTCATTTTCAATGTTTGTCTTAATTAACGTCCTCGCTCGGAGGCTGGGGCAAGATCGGCAACAATTTGACAAAATTTCGATATACGTGGTAAGTTCGCGTAACGTACTTGTTTTTTCCCTGCTGGCAAACCGAAGAGATTTTGACTTGAACATTCGCGAAACAGCGTGAGATGAAACGATATTAAAAGTGTTTTGCGTTGTTTTCTGTGGTCGATGAAGAATTTTCAATAAATTTATAATATATCCTTGCTTTTGCAGAATACACGTTGCCCAAGTTTATCCTTTGTTCGAGGACCAGTGTTTTTCTAATTTTTAATATTTTCACTGTCTCTCATCATCTGTTCGCTGTCTTTAAGAAATCTTCGCTTGCATATTCGCGAAAAGAGCGATGAAAACGAAATTTAAAGTATTGTATTGTTTTCTGTGGTTGATGAAGAATTTTCAATAAATTCACATGCTTGTTTTTGCAGAATACACGTTGCCAAGTTTATCCTTTGTCGAATTTTTAATATTTTCGCTATCTTTCAATATCTTCAATTTCTTCTAATTACAACCATCTTCTGATTCTTAATATTCTCCACACTTTTACGATATCTTATACTTCATCTAATAGTCACATTTATATTATTACTTAATATTTTCCACGGAACTTCTAATAATTTCAATGTTTTCCGATCTAAAACCTAACCACTCTCATCTGCCAATAATAACCACATCTTTTAACACTCGCAACACTTTTAACCTCTTTCACCGAGAATCTGCCGATCCTCATCGTCAGTGGTTCTCGCATCTTCCAGTCGCGAGTGTTCACGACGAGTGCTTCAACGTTCATCCATCCCAAAGGTCTAAAATGTAAAAATGCCTGGATTCTCGCGGAACGTTGCTCAACCGAGTGAAGCGAGTCGAGCAAATCGCGGCCGAAGCCAATTAACCGAGGCAAGTAATTTTGATTTACGCTACTCCGGGCCCCGTTGTCCGTGGTGGAAGCTGCGGGCGGTATCCTTTATTCCCGGGGCAAACGCGCTGCCACGGCAACCACTTTAAGAGGGATAAGTTATGTACCGTGTTCTCTCGCGGTCACCTGCTACATCGGCCCTCGAGATGCTTTCGGGGCTCGTTGCGCGAAACAGCAGGTGCATTGCGCCATCGTTCGAACTCGAGGATCGCTTACGGGGGGAAGAAGGTTTCCGGAGAGCGATCGAGCGGGGCCGGAAAGACAAAGGAGAAAGACGCGTTGCTGACCTCCGAGGAGAGAACTTTGGTTAACAGAGAGGCGCTCCTCACTCTCTCTCGGAACGATCGCGCTCTCTGACCTCTCGCGCGTCGAGTGTTTTTTCTCTTGCACGTCGAGTGCGCGTCGCTCGTGAGAGAATCGGGCACGTGGGGCAGGGGGTTGAAGAGATCGATCGAGGTTGTCTCGTGAAGCACGGTGCGAGGATTTTTAAACCTCTTGGCTTGGGTGGTGCTCTAACGCTTTGAAAAGTGCGTGAGTGTGTCTCAACGTTGTGCCGTTGGAACGACGATCTGAAACGCTCGTGAAACGCAGAAGTTGGTACGTGCAACTTCTGCGGAAATCGAGTTAAATCGTAAGGAAATAACACTAGTTTTTTCCTCTCTTTTTCTAAATCAATAATTCTGTTGTTTAACTTATTAATAGTAACGAAGTGATTATTTAGAAATGATGCAAAAGGAGTTAGTCAAGTCTAATTTCAGAATGTTTTAAAATGTCTAAATATCTACAACTACGTTTCATTTTCCACGGAACATTTAATTCATTCACAGCCAAGAGATTGAGTTCTTAGGAATTAACAAGGATCCCATTTTTTTTTTTTTTTACTATTTATTTCTCGAAGTTTCTTTCGTATCCCCTTAAATTAGAAGAAGAAGAAGAAGAGTTTCGAACATCTCTGTCAAACTCGGACCACAGTTTCGAGAAACAAGTGTCACTTTGCGAAGTGTCAAGATTTGAAGTGCGAGATATCAACTCGAAGTACGAAAAATCTATTCGACAAATTCTAATCGTTCATTTCAACCTGTAAACGGGAAATAAAACGAAAAAAAAAGAAGAGAAAAAGGAAAAAAATCAGACGATTCTTCTTAATCGACGACACCTGTTGAGCACGCGTGCACGCGTATACGTATGTACATATAATCTGTAATTGTTCCCGAAGAATCGACAATTACTCGACCGTCGCGTGGACGAGCATCGTGATCACGAATGTCGAACAGCATGACTGGCCTGTCTTTCAGCGGTGATACCGATCTGATAAACCATCGGCACGATGTTCCGGTGGACAAGAACGCGTGTTCTAAGTGACGTCGTTGTTACACACACACACACACACACACACACACACACCTGATATACATATATCAAAAGGATCGATATTTAACGCGTGAGAATGCCCGATGAAACGAAAGGCAATGGCTATCGTCCCCGTTTATCCTCATTCCGGCGGCCATCAAGGTCAGGCGTGATCCTGCCACGTCATATATCATCGTTACCGAGGCTAGAATACCAGTTAAGGGTTAAAAGCTGCCTTTATCAATCGTGGGCTGAGCTCGACGCTTTTTCCCGCTACGGCGAGAGAAGAACTCACTGTCTTCAGTGGGATATTTCGACGATTAGCGCCGTTCGACTGCTTCTTGAAGTGAACATGCTCTTTAGAAACCGATGTAGCGTGCAATTTTTAATATTTCATACCTGGTATTTTAATACTATTGTTATCGGGCAGTACGATACATTATAACTAGGTAGCAGAGATTTTAGTATACGATTTCGTCAATATAAATGTAGCACGTGTTTTTGTATTTTCATATTTTGATATATGATCAGGTAGCAAGCTAATCTTATTAATATAATCGTGGTAACGTAATTTATAAATGTGGTACGTGATTTTTAATTTTAATGTTTCAACGTTTAGTACCATTGGGTAGCAAGATTTTATTAATACAATTTTTCGGCAGAATGTTTGACACATTTCATATTTTAGCATTAGAATTTTTGACAGGATCTACAGCTTCCGATAGAATCTACATTTTGACATAACTAGGATTACAGAGCATGCAGTATAATGTAATATTTGTTACAGTGAGTAATTCTTATATTTTATATTGATAGATTCATGTTCACGTACACACATGAGAAATTTATTGTAACAACTCCTTGTAGATTGAGAAACGAAAAGAAAAAAAAAATGGCGGCACTACGAAATATATTTCTTCAGATAAACTTACGGAATCAGATCAGATTCTGTTATTTTATATATATATATATATATATATATATATATATAATTTTTTAGGTTCTCATTTACACTTAACCGCCGGTATATTTCCTCAAAAATTTAGAGAACAAAACGTGACGCGCACAATGTACAGCTAGCAAGTATCAATTCCACGAAGAGAAAAATTTCACACAGAGTGCGGCGAAAGTATCGCCTATCGTTCTATTTACCCTCTTTCTTACTGCATCCCCCCTCCCCCAGAACCGAGCCACCACCCTCCCTCGGTGGTAGTGATGGCGCGCGGCGTGTACACACAAACCCAAACCCTTTCTCTCTGTCTCTCTCGAACGATAAGAAACAGGACGCGGTTCAATATTTGAACAGCTCATGTCCAAATCCCCTAAATCGGCGCCTGAATCGAGAACAACCCCCTCTCACCCTCCTGACGTTGCCCGGTCGTCGCGCGGCGACGAAAGCAAATTATAGTCGAGCTCTCGATACAAATCCTAGCTTGACCCGGCAATTGCATCGTCGACGTTGCTCGCCGGCCGATGATCACGACGGTTCAACGTCTGCCTAATGGACGCACTAATCGACGTTAATTCGACGACAAACCGCACGAAAGCACGTAACCGTTTAAACGAGGCTTATTGACGGGCTACGTACGCGACCGCGCGATTCTGCTCGGCTTCAGTCGCAGCCGGCAATAAGATTTCTTCCGTTTTGCTCAGCTCTCGAGTTTCATCTCTTTTCAATTTTTTTTCCAGGTTTTCTTTTTCACTTTTCTTTTTAAATCAATCGATCGGTTGATTGTCGTTTCGTTCGATCGTTGGAACCAGCGGCGATTGAAGCGTGAAATTTTCATCGGACGCAAGTTTTTTTCTTTTTTACGAAAAATTATTCGAACCTTCAGAAACCGCGAAGCTCGTGAAAAATATCCGACAAGAATGATCAATTTCCTTGACAGAGTTCGACGATAATTTGAAACTTACATTAGCAGCTGGGAGCAAGATCAATGCATGTGTCTTTGCGCTCAGTTGGATCTTGAACTTCGAGTTAGAGGTTTATCTAAATCGAAATTCAAAGTTAGAGAAACCAGAAAAATTCAAATTCTGTCTCGAGTGTGTGATTTTTACACGCTTCGTATGAAACACTTTTTTTCATTCAATGATGAATCAAGCGTCTACGACAATTTTAGGAGTTTGACACGTTGACTGCCACGGTATTTTTTAGGCTTCCGGTAAAGAAGCTAATTTAATTTAATCATATTATATTATTAAAAATCCTATTATAGTAATCATCAAAAAGCATATAGAATGTGTTTTTTTGAAAAAAAAAAGATCTTGCGAATTGTCTCGTAGTTGGCTTATGTAAAGAAAGACTATTAGATGGCCCAAAAAGGGTGTATATATATATATTATACAAACTTTTTCATAAAGCAACTTCTTCTAAAATAAAACTTATAAAGTTCAGACAAGCATTCGTCGACGCGTTGATTGGAGAAGAGATTCAACTAGTTCCAAAAGAAAATTAGATTGCAAGATTAGTTTTCATTATACAGATTTATTATTATCCGAATCTGTCAGGAGAGAAGTCAGCCGTTTGCGTGGAAGATTGTTTGAAAAATAATCACAAATAAAAATATTCGTGTGCTTGTTGATTTCGAATAAACTTTGTATTGTTATATTCTCTGTTCATTTAATAATCAATTTTCTGTCCATGTAAGCCAATAATGATTTTATCTCCTCTTCCCTGAGGCTGTCTATTCAATGTATTTACACTGATACGACTACGAATTTCATCGTAGCTGGAAAAATATGGCAAGTAAACAAACTACGTGAGACAACGTGTTAACAAATCCGCTCGATGAGACGATTTTCGCAGCACCGCGCGAGGAACAAAGAGATGTTCGTGCGTACATCTCGACGAATACCACCGCGTATTTGGGTCACGTAATCGCGTTGCGTGCATACGTTTCCAACAATGAAGCCGGGGCCATCTCCACGGAGGGAGATCAAAAAAAAAGGAAAGGAAGAGAAAGAGCGAAATCCGTTTAGTCACGGTGCGCGAGTAGTCCTTTCGCCGATGAAAAAGAGCCGGCCAGCCGTGTTAGGAAGGACGCCGCTTTATCCGTGGCCAGGTTTATAGGCAGTTTGATGGATTTCAAAGTACCACTTTTATCCTCCACTGTGTGACACACGACCAGTCCGTTCTCTTTCTCTCTCTCTCTCTCTCTTTTTCTATCTTTCTCTCTTTTCCTTTCTCTGTTGCTCGCCTACAGAGTTGCCTGTAATCGGTTTTGCAAGGCATCGCGTGGCATCTGCTTGCAAGAATAGAGCACGCGATCGGAACCGCTCTCGGCTTGCTGAAAAATTTATGAGCGAACCAACGGGCCAGAGAGAGAGAGAGAGAGAGAGAGAGAGAGACAGGAGGATCGAGAATCGATCGAATTTGCCTCTCCTATATATACGCGACTGTGGGAGAATTATCTATCCCATTGCGGTGTTCGCGATATGATTTTGGTATTTTCAAATAAATATTGGAAGCTGTTTAAAAAAGAAAAAAAAAAAAAGAATAGTCATTTCATAGGTGACAGAGAGTTTCGGGTCAAAAGTTTCTTTCCACCTACTTTTTTTTTCTTTTTTTAATACAATGTCGAAATACAAGAAGAAAACTAACTTTATTAATTTCAAATTGAACTCAAGTTCGAACGTCATTTCTTTCATTGCGTTTTAAAAGTTATTTCTTTCAAATGATTGATTGTCAGAGCGTTCGCAAGTGAAACAAAATATACAATAAAAAAAGAAAAAACAGTAAGAAGTGATTTTTGGCCCGTCCTATACACTTGACAGTATCTAATCAATCAATCTACAGTTTCGTTTAATTCATTAATTTATAAACTGGCTATTATATCAATAGAAAAGAAGTCAATAGAAATTGTATCACGCCATTTTGACAAATGAAATCTGGATTGGATTGTGAGCTTAAGTCTCAGTAAGTATCTGACAATTTAAGGTTATTCGATATTCAGAATTCTGAACTCGACATTAGCTTTACTATTAAAAAAAATTCTAACCTCTGAGTAAAAGAAATTTCATTAAAAATTAAGTAACATGATCACAAAGTTTGTTTACGATCCAGTAACACTATTTAATTTCACAATTACGTCAAGCGTAATAAAGGAACATTAGCGTTATCGATGAAACAGTCTGAAAATTTTACAGAGTTTTCAGGTGTTCGGCGGAGCTTGCATGTTCTTAAAAGGCCTTCGAAATCAGTGACAAACGCGTTTGTATCAGAGAAGTTTCCATAACTTAATACCAATAAACTACCGTATATCGGCGAGTATCTTAATTGCTATAGAATAAGGTTACATTGCACTCGATGCACCTAGCCTGACCTCTGGATTGATTTATTAGCCGTAATAACGCGCGCGTAACATTTACACCACCCTAAAATATATGTGCATGTATATATATACGTTAATAAGCTCCCATCGCGGTGTGCAACGTAATTTCTCCGCATTTGAAACAAACCTCGCCAGATATCATCTGCCAAAGTTTCGCGTTCGAGTTGCTCGTGACGTAGATACGAATCGAAAACCGCGCGATTAAAGCGAACAACGTTGCACAATGCCGTTGAATTTCGCGAATTTCCACGGAAACGTGGATTCTTTCGTTCCTGATAATTGAAATCAACCCTTTGCACTCGATTATGTACCCCCCGTCGTAAAATTAAATTTATCTAACAGCTGAAAAACTATGAAAATTCATTCACAATCGCTAAAGAAAACGTTCTCGAGGATAGAGGCAAATTGACATTATCATCGAATTATTATTCGAATAATTCGGGATAATTCGCACGAAACTAAAACTTCGTATACGAATGTTTGTAAAAGGATGAAGAAAATTTTTTTTGGAACATTACAGAATTACGCGTACGTTAACTTGCTTCGAACGAAGTCACACAGTAGAGAAATGTAATCAAAATTCGGAATATAATCGAAAATGCTAAATACCATTTAAAAAGCACGATTATTTCCAACGCTGTATCGTTTTATTCGAAGTGACACTTCATTCGCTATTTCGTGAAATAAATTGTAAAAGTTCGTAAATCTTCGATCTTTCTGCTTTCAATTTGCAAATACTAACCTACACGTCTCTGAAATATAATAATTGATATAACAATATAAGAAGTCGACGATCTCAGTGCCATGTCGTTTGACCAAATCCAGTTGTAAAATCGAGGAGGGGGGGGGGGAAAGAAAATTCGTCTGCAACGGTAAAAACAACAGAGCGGACGCACCTCCTCCTCGGAACAGCGCGACTAATCGCTTCATTCCATTTCCGACTCCTCGAAGGAAACGCGCGTGCTATGCTAATTACCGCGACGACGACCGAGAAAAATACTCGAGGAGCTGTTCTCCGGCTCTTTTTGTCGCGCGTAACAACTGCAACGACTCCAACGGAATAGAAAAAAAGAAAAAAAAGGAAAAAATAGAAAAAGTTACAAAAAAAAAAGGGAGAAGACGGAGTAACAGGAAAAAAAAGGAAAAAATAGAAAAAGTTACAAAAAAAGGGGAGAAGACGGAGTAATAAAAAAAAAAAAAAAAAAAAAATAGAAAAAGTTAAAAAAAAAAGGGAGGAGACCGAATCGTGGGCTTTTTGAGAGAAGAGCTTTGAACCCTTCCTCGTCACCAGGCAATCGTTACGTACGATTTTCCACGCGACTCCCGAAATAAAGGGGAGCAACCTTTCGACGCAACCCTTTCACCAACGACGTTCGAGAAAAAGAAGAAGAGGAAGAAGAAGAAAAAAAAAGAAAGGAAAGAAGAGAACTCGGCTCTATACTTCTTTCATCCAGTTGTTCGGAACGAAACATCGTTCGAAAATCGTCGAACGGCCCATTTGCAGCGGCGTTCCCGTAAATAGCTAATGGTCCGAGAACGCCATGTCGAACGCCACGTCGTGTCGTGTTTCTTTAGCCCTAAGCTAACAGATCCAACGTCTCCCTCTCCCCTGCAAACGTGCTTTTCCTATAATTTGCCCTTCCCCTCTCTCGCGCGCGCTTCCGCTCGTTTTCCTCCAGCCGGTATTCTTTCGCGCGACACTTGGAGCTGTCTAAATTTTCACGGTGGTTCTATGGTGGTGCTTCGACGTCTTTCTGTAGGTTGGAGAGCGTTGAGAACGGATTGTAGGGTTCACGTGTCACTTGTTAATTGATGGGTTTCCTTTCAACGCGACGATCTTGTTAGAATTGATTTTTAATACGTTTAATTCTTTCGATTATTTTCCAACATGCTTTAGAATTCGTGCTTCTCTGTTTCGTCTGGACAATTGTAATTTCCAAATGTGGAAATACCGCTAGCCCTTCGATAATATTCGAGGCGTTCTTTTTTTCTTTTTTTTGTTTAGTTTATTCCAACGTGAGGAAGGTTGGATCATTCTTGTCGAAGAATTGAATGAATAATTTTCGTGCGTTTCTCAACAATGGAAACCTAAGTTGACCAAGGCGGTCAAAACGACTGATTCATAATTTTTGTTAGATCTATTATAGATGTAAAACAGTGTATTCTTGTATTTTTTGTAATTTTTGAACGTAAAAATTCTATCTTTTCTTTTTTTATGTCTTTAACATTTCTGACGACGATTCTATGCTTCTAACGTTAAATTATTTTCTACTTGCTTAAAATTGGAACTCGAGACTCTCCGTTTTATCTGAGCGATTACTATGTGAAAAATGTGCTGCTTGTGATAATATTCTTCTCTCGAATTTTCGAAACTAATTTTCTAAATAAATTGGAAAGTCTCTTGTATCTTTCAGATTTGAAATATCGAGCGTCACAGTTTTCTTCGTCGTCGTCGTCTCCTAACGAGACACTTTACGGAAAAAACTGAGCGTAGGGTTGATTGTTTTTGTACGAAGATTAGACTGAATTCATTTCTCGGAGGTTGCCGGTTTATCGGTGATCAATAGCTGCTCGTTAACTGAACGCAATATTTTCGGAGCGACGCGTGCAACAGCCCGCGACCGTTTCGTTATCGTCGACAGAAGGCATAAATCCCGAAATTCTCAGACGTCAGCGAGAGGACCGAGAGATGGTGGTGGTGGGGGGAGGGGGAGAAAAAAATACAGCGTACACGTCGGTAGATTGTTTGTTTTACCAGTCGTAAAAATCTAGCGGAGCAGCCGCGTCGAAACGTGGAATCGTAAAAACACGCTATCTAAAAGCACTGGAAAAGTTATAACCGTTTCGGCTGTAAAATTCAAGTGCGATTGTCAGGAAAATTTCTTCTTTGGCCGAAGAGAAAATTTAACAGAACAATACAACAAGCTTTTCGACTCGATGGTGCTTCGAACCATCGTGTTTCATCGTCTTCTTTCTCTGCTGCAATTTCCGTGTTTGCTTCGTTCAGTTCTTGCCTCGATTTTTATTTCTATATCGACTCTATGTTTTGCATTTTAATCAGCGTATTTAATCGAATGCTTTCTCAGTCTTCAATTCGATATCAATCTTGTATTTTATATCACGATTGTTCATTGTAACGCTTAATTTTCGTGCTTACGTGATATTTCTAAATTAAAATCATCTTGTAGCTGTAACTCGTTATTTGCCACCGTATATTTCACAAAAATTTCTCTCGTACTTTGTCACAACACCGGGGCCAAATAATATATGTATATATATTTAATCGAAAAATTATCACACGTAATCCCTTCGTTCTTGCAACGGTAGCTCAACCAAAGTTCATTTAACCGAGCATTGAAATTTCGAAAGTTTCTCACTCGATACCTCGTTATGCGAGAAAAATTTCGAACTGCTCGCGAATTTTCGATCGAATCGAGCTACGTTGCGCCACAGTCTCTTGCCTGCGCATCATCTGATCCCAAGACTTTTCAGCGGGAATTTCGAACTCGACAAGACAAAGCGGAGTTTCTCCGAAATTCCGTTCCAAAAAGCCACCAAAAAAAGAAAAAGAAAAAGAAAAAAAAAAGGTGAGAACGGCGATATACACACAGGTCGCCAGCTATCGATTGGCCGCATCGTCGTGCCTGACCAGAACACGATGTCCCAATTTCCCTGCTACAAAAGAGTGGGTGCACGTGTGTGTTGACAGGACGGAGTACAGCACAGTCAACAGCCGAACAGGAACCTCTCTTTTTCGTGTTCTACGCCGATCGGCCATCACGGCGGAATCGAGCGAAAGATAGACAAAGAGAGCGCGCGAAAGAACGTATCAGAGAAGAGGCGCGCGCGTATTCCTTTCTCTCCTTCGCCTCTGCAGGAAAATAATACGCGGCCGTCTTTCTCTCTTTTTTTATTTTTTCTATTTTTTTTTTTTTTTTTTTTTGGGAGGGGAGAGATCAGGATGGTCGATCTCTTTGATCTGTCAGAGGCACCTGGCAACGCGGAAAGTCTGTCATTCGTAATAATAACGGAGACCTTCCACGAGAAGCCTCTTTGGGGGTCCTGGCTTATCTCCCGGTTGCATCTTATTGCCAGATTTCGTACATTGTCTCGTCTTTTTCTTCTTCTTCTTCTTTCTTCTTTCCTTAAAAAAAAAAGGTTCGCGATGCTTTTCTGCTCGTTATCGGGTTATATGTATGTATGTATGTATGTATGTATGTATGTGGTGCACGGCCCTCTTTCGTTCCGCTTTACTCGCGTCCTTCGCGAACATCTGCCCGCTTGGGTGGAGTTGGCTCGTACACCCCGGGACAAAAAGATGGCTCCAACAATTATTAAATCTCTGTTTTCGTTGAACAAATGATACGAAATCCTCCTTGTACACGTTCTTCTGTATTTAAGTGTTTTTTTTTTATCAACAATGTACAAGTGATGTAAATTTTACATTATTGTAAAGAAAATAATAAATATGGTAATTCAGTGATAAATGACAGCATGTCTCGTGAAGAACACTGGACGAATGAAACGGATCGTGTTGAATAATGCGACTGCTATACACAGCGTATTGCTTCGAGAATACGAGTTTCGTTCAGTTGAATTTTACTGGGCCTTCATTCAAGAGACTCGAAATTTGATTTACAATCACTTATCACTCGTGAAACTGAAACAGTTTCACGTAACTGATTAATTGGACTTCCATTTGCATGAAATAAATTGTTAACTCGAGCTTCGTTTGTAAGAGCCAAGTTCTTGGCCAATTCATTCTTCGAAGAAACATCGAAACCTTTACTATTCGCTCGAAAAGAGTAAACATTATAGCAATCGGACGCAGATTGAATTGGCCAATTGTTATCACATCGTGCATAAAATTAAATTTCATATTTATTTGTGTCTTCTCCTCCAACATCTTTCGCTAGTTATTCACGCTTCTTATCCAGCTCAATGCAGATATTATCAACGGATCGGTAATTCATTGTGTAATTGCCAGGCCATTACAGTTGCATCAATCTGGACTAGAAGCAGAGTGGGCGGAGGGGAGAGGAGAGGAGAGATTACAATTTAGTCCTCCCCTTGCTGCCGAAGCCGATCTTGGACAAGGCTTGCTCCGAACATAATTATTAACCCCTTAATTAGAGAGCAGACGCACGTATCTGCAGTTGCCGCGCATTTGTATTTTAATTATAGGGCCACGATCGTTCATCGATCGGTCCTAACAATTTACGATTCGAGAGAAATCGTCGTTGGTTTGAACAGTCGTAGAATCAGTTTGGACTGTGATTAGTGTACAATACAGTGGGAGTCAAAAGCTTACGTGTATTGTATCAAATTTCGGAAAGTTCAGAATAATCTTAAATTGTTATAATCGTTGTAATTGGCAAGAGATCATGCGACAACGAATCTGTACGAATCACGTTTCAAGCGTGAAGCTTCATTCGCAATTGTCGATTCATTTTTATCGTACAATAGAAAGTGAGAGAGTGAAGACAGTGCAAGAGTGTTTTTCCTCGAGAAATACCCCCAAATTCAAGTGAAATGGGAAATTTGTTTCATCATCGAAACGACGATGGATTTGACGGATCGAAGCTTTCCGTTTACGATAACTTTCTGCAGTCTCGTTCTACTAATCTTTCTTCGCCGGAAGCTATCGAACTTTCCAAGAACTGAAAAGTCCCCAAAATCTTTTTCTACTGTCCGAAGCTCGATAAAAAATCAGTGCTAATTTCAATACAGTACTAATTTCAAAGAATTATTAAGAAGAAGTAAGAAATCTGTTCAAATTCATTTGTGAAAAAATTTCTTCAAAGTCTCGAGAGCAACCGTCGAATTTTATGGAATTTTCTGCACGATGTAGAAACACAGTTTCGCGAAAAGTGAATCGCAACTGAAAGATTCGTCGCTGCACGGTATTCTGTTACGAAATTACCACAGTTCGAATATCGTCAATTTTTTTCGGAAGATCGGTAAACTGGAAATTGGCGCGTAAACTTGCATGGAACCAATTAACTTTGGAAATTCAATTTGGAATTTTGCATGGAACAATGAAACTTGTTCCGCAAGACAATTGCGACGACATTATTAACATTCGAAAAAACAATTATTAACATTCGAAAAAACGAACAAAGAGAACACATTTGATCGTAGAACCGAGCGAAAAGGTTCCCTTCAAGTTTTACATTGTGCTTTTGCAATTCAAACAGAATTAAGGCGAAATTGAATTATCACGATGGGATTAAAACGAAAATCAGCACCAAGGAATTTTCATCGATTTTATCCATAGCAGTTTCGAAGCTGAGACTTTCATTTTTGTCCGAGGGATTATAGTTGGATTTCACGCCGCTCGGTGATTAAGGGTAATTAAATACAAGGAGAATATTTCTAAACGAAAAATAGAATCTATTATTAAAGGAAAATTCCTGATCGAGCTTTTCAATTAAGTTTCGAAGGATTACCGCCTGAACCGAGTAGATTAACGAACGGTAAGATGCTCCTATTACAGATTACCTGGAGCCCTTACAGCTGAAACGAATTTCATACAAAATGGCGATCCAACGAACGTTGCTGTTGAAAAAAAAATTTCATTTATTCATTGCCTTTTTTATATACAAATATCGTTACTTTAATTTTCTCTCTCTTTCTCCTTTATTCTTTCTTCTTCTTCTCTCTTTTTTTTTTCAAAAGATTAAAAAGACAAATATTTCTCAGACGTATATTGTTGTAAATTTACAAAATTCCACGTCATTAATTTTTTAAATAATTTTTCTTGAATTTTGCTAGCCAGATAATTAGACTTTAATATTTCTTAAAAATATTTCTTAAAAATATTGTTCGTATATGTTGCGGATTTGTGAAATTCTACGTCATCAATTTTAAATTAAAAGTGAGTTGGAAAGGATTATACATTACAGATCCTTTTCCGCTTTTTTTTTTTTCACACACAGTCTATGCGTCTAATTTTCTTTCGCATAAAAGAGAATTAAGAAATTCAAATACCACGCTGATTTTCGGAGATCAGATGCGAAGCGCATCTGCAAAAAGATTTTTGGAAGTACTATCGACGATTTTAGGTCTCTTTTTCTTTTCACGTGTATGTATATATGTATTAAAGGTTTCAAATTAGAGGGTCAAAACAAAAAATAGTTTCTTTTTAGAGTCTGCAGAGAGGTTTTGCATACGTGAAAAATTCATGAAGTCGTGGGAGGAAAATTTGCAGACTCTGCGGCGTTAAAAATTTCAAAAGTGGCGCGAATGAGATCTCCCCCCTTTCGTTTTAACGAGGGAAAGAAATACAATTTCTTACGTATCGAAAGTATTGCGAGATCAAAAACCGAGGGATCGATTAAAAGACAATCTCCCGACGATGCAAAAATTCCGTGATCTCAAAAATTCCCTATACGTCCCTGGCAGGAACGTTCCACGCGGTATTTAAAAAAGAAAAAAAAAAAAACAGAAAAAGAAATACGAGCGAAATTATTTTACGGCGCGACGAATTACTCTTCTTTCTTTTTTTCTTTCGTGAGAAACGCTGCCCCATTTATGAAGAGGTGGAGTGTTAAACAAGCGCTTGAATCCCACTGAAGCGACAAAAAACTATGCCAACTCTCGTGATACGTAACGATTAATAAGCTTTTATCAACGAGCAGAAGGAGAGAAACAGAAAGAGAGAGAGAGAGACAGAGAGTGCACAATTCACTCCGCGATTTACCGCGAACCGCTTCGAATCGAACAAACAGTCGAGTACCAACGCTTCCAATCGATGTTTTTAAATCGGAATTAATTAACTGGTGGCGTTAAGAGCGAAGCACTCGCTGAACCGATGGCCGATCTCTCGAATCTTAGACCCGTCGAAACCCGTAACTTTGATATTAATTATCCTGGCTGATGGTTTCCATCGGTACCATCGTGATCGATCGACGAAGAACGAACGATTTCGACGGGTCGATTGCTGAAAAACGCGTCACGATTCGCGGCTCGAAATTGGATTTTCTTCGGGTATTTCTTCGGTGCATCTCTTGCAACTAGCGTCGTGTACAATCGACTTTGTCGAATTTCATAGTGGCTGTAACGCGTAGAGCAACTTGTAAGACACTACATATATGATATCGTCTCGAGTTCGTTCTCTTTTTCGTGAGTTGTAAATTTTGGAGCTTCGCGCGCAGGTATCATATCTAATATTGTAAAAATCCTCGCAGGCCATTTAACATTTGCAAACGCGAACGATACAGAAAATATCCGAAGGAAGGACTGTTTTCCAAATGATTCCCAATTGGATTGCAGAATATTTGTACGCGATTAATTTTGTTACGCAGATACATATGAAGAGCGAGTAGCATGAGACACAAAAATATATATATATATATATATATATATATATATAGAAGCACAGAAATATAACAAATATTCGAAGACGTACGAAGTAAACGAAAATATTTGAAGATGCACGAGATAAGTAGAAATATAATTCGAAGACGTATTCGTGAGATAAATATAAATGAAATATTGGAGATATTTCGTAACATCTACCTCATTCAAATATATCCGAATGTAAAGCAGAAAACATCGAAACGGTTGGACAAACACGTACAAGGAAGAGACACGCGTACGGAAAAGGCAGTCAAGTATCGAAATTTCGTTACAACGACTCGCGAGGCAATTCCTCTTTGCTGTAATACAACGTAATATCCCAACTGTGAATTTCCGTTCCTTTCCGGTTATCCCGCCCGATTTACGTAATCCGCCGTCTAGTAAAATACAAGCAGGCGCTCCGCAGGAATATAATAATAATACACCACGTTGTCGCGTATTTCAATGAAATCGCCGTTATTCGTCCGAAAATTGCTGCCCGAAGCGCGGAGGGGTCGCGTGGTAAATTCACGGCAACGGCCGCCATATTTTCGGCGATTACGTCTCGCGCTTTTTACTTTCGCTCTCTCCGACGACGTTCTTCCACGTTGGCGAGTTGCTCGTTGCCACCGTTTATAATCCATTGCCTCACGATTTTCTTCTTCGAATTCTTTTTCAGCCGAGTATTTTTCCGATTTTATTCAGATCCGTGTATACTGAATATATACAGTGTGATATATACGATCATCAGAATTGTATTGGTAAATTTGGAAACGTAAATCTGGATAAGTATAACAAATGTTGCAAGGAACATGGATATTCCTGCACTTCGAGGAATATTTCACGGTCCAACACTGCGAATTACCGACGAAGCATGAAATTTCTGAAATATATAGGCAAGAGTTTACAATGCAAACGCATGCCTATTAAAATCATTTAGATCTTTGGAAACTTACGTGCATGGGAACTCGTACGTCGTGAAATATTGATCAAAAATTATAAATTACAAATCATTTTGTTCATTTTGTTAAGAGAGCAAAACTTGAGGTTTGGACAGAAAAATTTTCATTTTGACTTCTATAAATTTCATTAATACACCGTAGTGAGATAAAGGGTGTAGCGATACATCATATTTCCGAAATTTTATTAACACCGTAGCGTCAGATATTAAAATTTGAAACGAGCCCGCGAAGTGTACGCAGATGTTGCAAGGAGTCGGATATTCATTTGCGAGAACATTTTAACACATCGTACATTTAAAGGAATATGAAAATTTATTATTTTTAATCGAGCGAACTTCCACGTTTTATTAACAGTTGAATTACTCTGGCAACGTATTGTTCTACAATGCGAAACGTTTCACATCGTGTGTTACACATCGTAACCAACTTCAGTTTCAGAATTATTCCAGCATTATTGCAATTGTTCTGATAGAAACAGCGAAACCATAGTTATTGAATTCAACTGATTAATCGCTGCTAATATATATATATATTGATATATAATTAAATGTATAACGTAACAATTGAGACCTAACAGCGTGCTTTATTGGAAAGCACAAATGGAAACTGAAAAGTTCCAGCATCCCTCCTTCTTTTCATGCATTTTTTTCTCTTTTCGAACTTTTGAACTTGTATTTAAACTTCACAGAAGTGTAAAAAACAGTTGAGTTGAAACACTGTAAAACGTGATCAAACATATTTTCAAACTTTCCATTAAAAAAAAAAAAAAATTACGAGTTGTTCATTTCCCCTACAAATCAAGTTATATCAACCAGCAACGATAGTTCGATCTCTGTCTGTCTGTAGTTTCTACCTTCAACCCAATCACACACACACACACACACACACACACACACGTGTGCACGACCATGTAATTAACGTAATATTATTGACGACTTTTTAATGAAATAAAGCGCCGCGCGACAGGAAATTAAGCGTCCCTCTTTTGACGCGGCTCTTTCTCCGTCTTTCCACCCCTCTGTATTCTCCTCTCTTCTGTTCTCCTCTCCTCTCGTCGTGATTTTCTCCTTGTTTCTGCTTGCAAGCAGTGTCTGGCGCTGCTGCACGCTGTTTGGTTTACCAGGGGGTGAAAAATATCGCGGAGAGCAGCGGCTCGCGCACTCCCTCCCCCCACCGAACGAAGGAGATTAGATTTATAAAGCCCCTTGTTCGGTGAAAAGGTACAAATGAAGAAAGACGAGAGGCGAGGGCGGCGAGGCGCTTCTTCGACGCCGTTCTGTTCTTCTTTCGCTCGGTTGGACAAGATTTAGCGCCACTTGTTTAACAAATGCACTAATTGACGCGTCGTTTCACAGACGTATTCGTTGCTCGCACGTGTGCGACGCGAGCGGATCGTTTCGTTGGAAGACTTTTTGTCACTCAATCACGTTGTTATTAAATTGATTTTTTCTATACTATGCAATTCCTTCGCACTGTACTGATCCGCTTTTGTAATAATAATCGCAAGCTGCGCTCGAGAACGAGCAGAAGAGCACGTGATCGTGATCAACGACGAGAAATTAAATGTTATACAACTTTGATGATTTTGATACGTTCTCGTCAATGGCACGTTTATCGAATCGCTTATTTTTTTCTGAAAACGTCTCTGGAAATATTGGAGAATTTCTTTCATGACTCGAAGACTAAGTCTTCCGCTTTACAACGAGACCTCGACGTTTCCATAGAACGAAAGAACAAGAGTTCCGCAAAGTGAAGAGAGAAAATGAAAAAAAAGAGAAACAAATCATACACCAAGTTCTGAGAATTCGCCGTGATCCTCAAGACCATAGCTGCGGTCTACTTTCTTGAAAAAAAATTTCTCAACTCGTTTCTGGAGACGTTCGAGATATTTCAAGAATAAAAGTTACACGCAAACGATGCGAAAATACTTTCGAGAAAGAACCAATTCAGGGCCGTCGAAGCACGCTGGAGCTTTGTTACGCGATATTCTTTCACAAGGTGTTGTAACAATTTCAAGTGTATCAACAATTTTTCATTCTCGTGTACAGTTACGTTTAGCAACGTACGCAGAATGAACAGCAACGTTCAAAAATTCACCGTGGTTGGAACGAGTTAAATCACGTCGAATCCATCAATCACAATCGATTTGCCTGGAAAACCGATCGCGGCACAGACAGCAGGAAGAAAATCACGGTTACGTGAGAAAAGAGAAGGGGGGAAAAAAAAGACCCAGCTGACTCTATAATAATCGGTCAGGAGATGCGCGCGCGCGCGTGACAAATTGAGGCGCGAAGAATCGCCGACTTCCGGCATCGTTGACAGACTAGTGAACCGTGTTCCCGTGGCCGCATGCGGGTAATTCCAGATTCCCCCTAACAACGTCGTTATTTCTCTTCTTCGGATATTTCTCAATGGACCACGAGCACGAATTTTCGGTAATATCAGCTTCAAAAGCATCATCAGATCGTTCGGTATGAAATTCCGATTGACTAGAATCATTTCTTGACCTTTGAAGAGTGAAGCTTCGAAAACGATTTAAAACACGAAGCTTCACTCAATCTCAGCACGATCGGTGGTTTTTGTTGATCGTTCTATTACAGAAAGATAGTTTCGAATTATTTGCATCGATTAATCGGCTTATTCGTCCTGAGTTAACATCTTTTGTAATGCGTGAAAATTTTTTCAAAGGCTTTTCAAATCAACGTTTGGACGATAAATTGTATCGTCGAAAATAGTCTTGAGATAATTTGAATTGATAAAAAGGATTCTTAATTTCAAAGCAAAAAACCACAAAATCGTTCGAAAAAACGATCGAGCGAAGACATTTCAATCGTGAATAATTATCTGATTTACGGGAGAATCAGAAGCGTGAAGAAAATTCGCGGAATGCGAAATACTCGAAGAAGTCGAGTGGCTCCTCGTTGTTATATTTTTTTAAACGGGGAAAGCCGAATTTCTTCGGATCTGTACGTGGAAAACGCGAAATTTCACAGGGAAAAAATCGCGGCTCGGGTGCGGAAATTCTTATCCCGTCTTCTGCAATTCGACGCTTTCGCAACTTACGAAACTCGCTCAGGACTCGCTCGAAACGTTCCAATTATCGCGCGGCGGAAACTTGGGGCTCGAGCCATCGCATCGCAATATCCAGCAATTTTCGTCCCGGGCAATAATTCAGCCAGACTGAACTCTGTGTGTGTGTGTAACTTCCATAGCCACGAGCACGAACGAGGCGAGCAATCACTCATCGATTCTCGGACAGCGGCTGAAGAGATCTGAAAAGTCTCGACAAAGAACAATCGATAACAAGAACAATCCCGCCATCGTTTCCAATCTCTCAACATCGTCAGAAACAACGATTTCCATTTGTCCCCTTAATACGGGGACATCGTCGATTTTTCAATATTTTTCCCGAAAAGCGTCCCGCAACACCCCTCTCCCCCCTCCCGCCAACCGAAGAACCGGCCCCGTCCATCAAGCCCCGGAGGATTGATTCCGGGAGAGAAAGCGGTCAAACGGTGTTCAATTTCGTCCAATTATCCGTTCCAAGTCGAAGTTCCGTCTGTCGTCCCGTGGAATCGAGTTCGTGGACGAGTTAAAGGGTTTTCTCTCTACTCTCCCTCTCTCGCTCGACCCCACGAGTTCGTGAAACTCAAAATTCCAACGTGCAGGCAGAGTCGGCAAGAGTCCCGCGAGACATTCGCCGCGCGGCCGAATGGAAATGTAAAAAAAAAAAAAAAACGCGGAACGAGCATCGATCGCGTCCAATACCGATTTTCGGAGTTTCACGAGGGAGAACGACGTTTGAACGACGTTTGGTGGATAAATAACCGAGGGAACAACCGATCAGAGGATCGTAAATTTGAAGGCTGAAGACTCTGTTTCGATAGTTTTGCCCTCGTTTTCTCGACAGATTTTCCATTCTCGAGAGTTGCCGAAATTCGAACGTCTCTGAAAATTGTTGGCAAATTCTTCTCGCGATTCTTTTGTCGAATTTTCAACGTTAGGATGACGAAATGTCGGAGTTTCTTCAGCCTGACATTCAAAGTTCGACAAAATGGCGGTAAAAAATCGTACGGCACCTTGTAAGAGGTGGTTTTAAAGAGGAGGCTTCAAGATCGCGGTGGGTTCAGTTACGGGGAAATATTTTTCAACGTTTCTAGAAATGTTTGCAAATGACGAAACATTGAGAAATTTCCTGAATACCTGTCTTTTAACCTTGATGTTTAAAATTCGACAAAATGGCAGAAGAAGATTATACGGCAATTTTCGACGGCTCGTTTTAAATGAGAGACTTCAATCTTCAAGATCGTGACCGCCCTAGTCGTGAAAAAAATTTTTTCAAATTTTTCAATTTTTCCAAGAGATATTTAAATTTGCTGCTGCGAAGCGTTTTCGTGTAAAAATCAAGGAGAAAAGAAATTGAACAGAGAACAATTGATATTATTTCAAGTGTCCAACGCTCGACACAAATATGAAAAAGAAGCTATATGGCGAGAGAGTGATTTTCGAACGTTCGATGCGAAATAGATTGGAACGTTCGTTGGATTTCGTGCGTGGCGGTTTACAAATGGCGGCGTGGAAGGATCGTACGCGGATCGAATATCCATACGGATTCATCGTGGTGCCTCGATTACACTAATTAATTCGCCGAGCAGGTTATTTTTTGACGCTGCGTCATCGCGACCGAGGCGATGTGATTAATTAAATTTAATTAAGCTCGCTCGATTTCTTGCAACTTGAGCCCCTGCCTCCCCCCCATCTTCTTCCACAGTACGGTCAATAATTAACGCGATCGGTTCGACTATAAGACGATAAGAGAAACCAAATTTTCTGTGTACGCACTCTCGACAGGCCATAATCTTAAACTTGTGTTAACGAAAATTCCTTACACGAATGTCGTTCTGTCTGCTCGTAAAGATTGGAAGATTAAACGATTTCTGTTGAAACTTTCCCGATCGTGGTACTTTCAGATATCATGAATTACAATATAAATATAGATCAACTATAAATCATCGCACAGTGAATCATAGACGATTAAATGAAATTGAAGATTCCAAGGTGAAACGACTTTTCTTCGAATCAGTGTCCCCCTTGCAATGAGATGCAGCGATACCACTCAAGAGTCGAACATTCCCCAGTCGAACTTTCAAAGAACCAAACAGCTAGTTGTTATTAAATTCGAAAGCGAGCCGATATTTCCTCTACTGGGATAGCGTCCGTAGCCAGATAATTTTCAACTTAAACTGTTTAAGCTCCCCGGGAGCATCGAGGCCCCGGAATCACTCGAAAAAGCTTCACGGTTTGTTTCAACAGAGAACACCGAGTTGTTCCGCGAATTGTTCTGCACACACAATTCCAGTTGCCGAGCTGCAGCTCGGCCGCTCGCCATTCATCTCCATCGAGAGAAGCTGATATTTGGCGCACGCCCCGGCCAATTGTCCGATTTCTCAAATCAATGACACTCGTCGTAACTCGTCGAATCTCGTCGCGCTGGAACGCGCTGGTGCACGCGAGTCAACGAGCGAGGTAATAAACAAAGTATGCGCGATGATCTGTTGAAAAACTGTGCCGAGCACGAAACAAACGGACGGACAAAAGCACTCGACAAATGGATAGATTCTTCAAACTGATTAACAGATTATCTCGCAAAAAAAGAATGGAAACGCAATGGTTGCAAATTGCGTAGAGGGGCTCCGGGCGAATCCTTAATTCCTTTGCACGCGGGAAACGCGGTGAAGCGTGCTCGAAAAATATTTATACACAAAATAGATCGCGGTGTGATGGTCTGGCGATTGTGCGATCAAGTTTTTATTCAAATGAAAACGAAACGGATGATTAATTATATAATAAAGAAACAGAGAAATAACCGTAACATTTTTTCAATTGCAAATTCTTAAATCATCGAGATGTGTTTCGATCAATTCTCTTTTCTTTTTCTCTTTCAGATATCGGTCGTCGAATTTTTAAAAGACAATTTCCGAAGTTCATTAATACGAATGTCGAAACGTGAATATTAACTTACAACGATAGCTGATCTTGATCTTCCACCTTCGATTGCTTGAAAGATACGGGTATTTTTGTCAAAGTTAATTATTGTCGTTTAAATTGTAATGATCTGCAGGGTGTTTCGCGAAAGCCAGGTCACCTGAATATCTTCTCTATTAGTACGAAAATCTGTCCTTGAACAGGCGAACCGGAAAGAACTATTCTTTTTTAATGTTCCTTTCAAGATCACTGGCATTCTTTACGTAGAAAGCGTATATTCTTTTACGAGTAAATATCTTCAGATATCATTTATGATATGACCCATATATTTTGGCACAAACTGTCGGGATTACAAAGTTACGTCCAATTTTATCGAACCCGTGTTCTGTTACCGAAAGTTGTCTGGATTTTGAAACGTTCACAGCTCTCTTTCTCTCTTTCTCGCGAGAAAAAAAATTCGTGTTGCCCCGGTCGCCACGGGACTCCTCCACGGGACGTGTAATCCTTTATCCGGTGTTTATGACTTCCGGCGTGGCCTTTTCTTCCCTTTTCCAGCGCATCCCCGCTGACGCGTCGACGTCCGACGAAATTAAGAAGCTCGTTCGTCTTTCGTTCGGCCGATAAAGAAAAACCAGCGGTCTCTTGCCGTGTTTCTGTCACCATTTTTCCGAAATGCGAAAGCACTGGTGCTTCGGAGGATGACAATTTCTCACCGACCGCTCAGAGAGGGGGGGGGGAGAAATGGAGCCGAGTGTCTCTCGAAATCCGACGAATCGCGAGATCCAATGATTAATTCATTACCCCCGGCTGGAAATAGTGTGACAAACTGCGAGGACACAACGGCCCCCCCCCTCGTTTTTCTCGTTCCACTTTTCACGGGGGATTTTTGGCGTCGCAGCTGTGAAATGTTTACGATTTTACTTCTATCTTTTCATCTTTTTATTTAAGTAACAACTGCAGCTCTATGGTTCTACTGAAGTTCGTAGCAACAGAGAGACGGATAATTCTGTAAAGAATGGCACGATCTCTGGAAATTTCGGTGCCTTTTGAAATGCTGGAATGGTCGTCATCTTGTAAATTTCAATTTTTTTTTCATTTGGTCCCGTGATCGTACGGTTCTGAAACTTCGTACGGCCGTATAGTTTTTCGACTGCTGAAGATTTCGATTTCCCTGATTTTTGAAAATATCCGCGATCCCGTAGTTGCGATTTTATTTTAAAATTCTAAAACCCTGCGATTCATTTTCGATGCCGACGGATTCTGTCGATGTTCCCTTCGGAATTCAGAGATTAACGGCAGATGAAATCGCTGAAAAATTGCTCTCGTGTGTAACTAAGTATTTTGTCAATATTTAACAAAATATTCGGCGACGAATCTGTTCAAGAATCAGAAAGACCGAAAGATCATTTCGTACACTATCCAATTAATACAAAATCTGCTTTACTTTCGCAGACTGAAGTAACTGAACAAGAGCGAAACCCTCGATGTGACATCGAACGAAACGCAGATCGCTGCGAGATTTTTTTGCGAACGTTGCGTTCGGAACAGAGAAGAAGAAAAAAAAGGAAGCGGTAAATCAACCGGGTGAAACCACAAGTGGAAACGGATTCAGTGTAAAATTTTTTAACCGTTCTTTCCCACGCGGTGCGCGAGCGAAAGCATAATTCCGTCAGTCAAATTTCCCGACGGTTTGTTCCAAATTTCCAGGGTGATTGAAATATCACGAATTTAGAAACGCGCGCGCGTTTTCGATTTATTTATACATCCCGCGCGCAGAATTCTCTCGCATAATACGCGGAGCAGATATTAACATTGTTATCGGCCGAAAATCGTGGATATTTCGGTACAGAAAAAAAAAAAAAAAAAGGAAAAAGAAAAAATTCCATTTCGATGTATACGATTATTTGTTACAGCGGGAACGAACTGTGCGCGTCTCTGTAAACTAACAAATTTCGTACAAATCGGTGCGTGTGTGCGTGTATCGCGATCGTCAATTAAAACAAACTGATCCTGAGCCGTCACGTCAGCCGGACAATGCGGCATTTTGCCGAATTTGTATTTCGCGTCGAATAATTTCATCAAAATCGAAAACACGGTGCCACGGCACACGGAGTCAAAATTATTTTAATATGTAAATTTGCGCAGTGATGGTGGTTTTGGTATCCACTTAGGCACGGATTGCGAGACCGTCGCGATGTATTTTGTTCTTCGTAATAGCGAGAAGAAATCTAGATTTTTTTTTTTTTTTTAATGAAATAAATATTCAATAAACTTGGATTCATTTGTTGAGTATTCTTTTCCTCTTTGACGCGAACGCAAGTAATCGCAAGTTGATTATGCGATTTTTATGAAGGCACGACTGACTGAATGTATATTTAGAATATTTTGTAGTGAAATAAAGCAATATCTAAATCAGAGAGGGCTAACTGGCGTTCTGCGGATCCTTCCCCTACTCTTCTGATCGCTAGCGCTACCCCCACCATTGCATCGATCTCTCCCTACTCTCCCACTCTCTCACGGGCCGCCAGTTAGCCAACTCGAATCTAAATGTACTTTTACTATAATACAAATATTAATAATTTTCGACTTCCTAGAGGTGAGAGATATATCATTAAAACAATCCAATTTATAAGAATAATAACTGTAGATAATTATTATCTAATTCGAAGTTTCCACCAAAATTTATAACCTATTTGCCGTAACACTTTCAATAATTTGACGAATAAATCGCAAAATTGTTGAGTTAAACTCTACACAATTTTTACAGGCGTGACGTACGAAATCCACTTTCGATTTATTTATTACAAACCATTGTGAAATGTCGCGTCGAATCGACGTTTCGTTCGGCAGAATCGTCCGCGAGGGAAACAGAAACGAGTCGAGAGAAAAAGCATCGAGGAGGAAGCTTTTTCGAGAGATACGACGCGGTTAGGATATAAAAGAGGCTCGTCGAAGAAACAAAGTAGATGGAAGTTTCTTTCTTTCTTTCTTGTTTTTTTTTTTTTTTATGAACGTCGTATGCTAAGCTGTTCTCATCGAGAAACAAATGAGCATGAGATTTTACGCGACCGCTTATCCTTTGTATGTATTATATCGTACCGAGACAGAGGACGATACTTTAAATTGGTTTCCATATCGAGATTGCATAAAACCTCGTTTCATTTGTATCTGACGTTTATCGTCGCTTTACGAACCTTGTTTAAACGAATGAAACAGCTAGCACGGGCTACAAACTTCCAACTCTGCTTTGTATAAATATGATTTCAAGTACGATTCGAAGGATTTCGACACGCGCGCGACACGTCTTCTGCAAAGTAATCTCGAACGTTCGTATTTTGTAAATCCTTCGAATCATAACGCTTTCCAAGTGCAGCGAAAAGTTCGCGAATGATTCGACAAATTCAGAAATATTTAACGTAATAAATATCGAAACAATAATGTGTAAAAATATTGAAAAATAAGAATAAATTCAAGTTTATCCAACATTTGCTTGGCAAAA
This sequence comes from Tetragonula carbonaria, assembly GCA_032399595.1. Taxonomy (NCBI): domain Eukaryota; kingdom Metazoa; phylum Arthropoda; class Insecta; order Hymenoptera; family Apidae; genus Tetragonula; species Tetragonula carbonaria. The sequence goes on along the minus strand of JAUCRC010000018.1, from coordinate 2,625,361 downwards.
GTGTATTTCTAAGAAGGAAAGCTTTCAGCTTTCTGATCGTCGAGCATTAGCGTTTTCCAAACGAGACGTTCACCTTCGCTGTTTGAAGAAGCTGGCAATTTAGCGGACAACGAGCGTTGACCGGCGAGTCTGCCGCGAGATTCGAGCCACTGGAAGGGTGGGTTTTCAACAAGCTCTGACAATGGCCTGGGACAATGCGAGCGCCGTATGCTCGCACAAAGGCTGGCAATATATCGGTAAAAAGGTAAGCAAGTAAATACGAGAGGGACCTCCCATCTCGTACATGAGAATTACATTAATGAAACTAACTAATACTTGAAACAATACACACAGGGAAGGAGAGAGAGTGAGACGTCTCCCCTGCGATATCACAACAATCTTCATTCGTTTTAATTTCTTCTATCGTACGCAGTGTAAAGGATCTGTTATATCCTCCCCTTTAATTCTTTTGTTTTTCATTATTTCTGTTTGTTTCCTCTCATTTCCCTTTCGCATTTTCATTATTTAAAGTATTCGCTATCAACCGCTTGGAATCAAATTTGAAAATTTATTCTAAAAGGCTAGACTGTCTTAGAAAGTGTATTACTTTTGGAATCGATTCTTGATCTTTTAGGTGGTTGCTAAAGGAAGAACTTATGTTCAATTGATGTCTATCAACGATGTACTTTCTACACTGGACAATAATACGTTCCACTGTGTGAATTGAATTTAATTTATTAATTTTTTTTTTTTCATTATTTTGAGATTCGACGACGAAGAGAGATCGGTGATATTTGAATTCAAAACACGATACACATCACGATTACGATTCGCGTACATACGTCGAGTTGACAAATACTAAATATTAGGAATCACACAACGACTGTTCTAAATAATTGTCCAATTGTCGAAAGTCCAGCTGAAAATCTCACCGAAATTTCACAGTCGCGAATTGATTGCGAAAGCCGCTCGGAAAACCGCGTTACGTCATTTCGACTAACGAAAGAATTTTAATCAGCCAACCTGCGACCCGCCGTAGAAAAGAAAGAAAGAAGAAACAGCTGGAACAAAACCATTCACCGGCGCAGTCTCCTTCCGACAGTGAAATAATTATGAAAACACACAGATGCGCTGGTAAATTGTATCTCGCATAATGAGAGGAAGTCTGTAATTCGCATCATTATTTCATAATCAATTTCATCCCCTCCCCCCCTGTTCGCCCGGTTGCTAATTACGTTTGTAACCGCACACGGACGCTTTTGTTTCCCCCCGAAACCTGTGAATTTGAAATTTTGTTTTCTGAACGCCACGATACGTGCAACACACCGTCGTTTCGTTCGGGCCGCGATTCATCGAGCCCGATCGAGGCGAAAATTTCGATCTGATCGAACGCGAAATTCAGATGTTCGATGCCAAAACGATGCACGTGCACACACATACTCAGCTTGAGAGAGAGACAGAGAGTAATAATTAAACGTTTCGATAATTATGGACTTGTCATGTCCATTAAAATCGGGCCCCGTTGCCCGAGAGATAATAATCTGATCTCGACGATTGTTCCTTAATGGCTAAATGTTCTTTTTCGTACGACAGGACCCTCCAAGATGCTGTGTTATGGCTAAATCTCGCGGCTCGTTCCGTTTCGAGAAGGTTTTTTTTGAGTTCGATGGTGGAAAACGTATCGGAGAGCACTCTATCCGAGAATTTGGAAATTTCATTGTAAATGTGCATAGCGCGGAATCACGGGATTTCGGAATTTTGAAAGATAGAAAACACTGGGGATTTTAGGGATTTTTTTAGAATTTAGGAACTGTGGAGAGAGTTTAGGAGAGTTTCAGAGTTTTACAGCCAAGTATTGTGGAATTATAAGATTTCGGGGCAAAAATTGAAGTTTCTTAAACGCTGCGGTCTCACCTTGCGAGATTTTAGAATTTAAGAATTGTAGAGTTTAAAAGTTTGGAAACTTCAGAAATGTAGAAATTCAGGAAACTTGGGAATTTTAGAACGCGAGAATTTTACAGTTGACGAGACTCTTAGAATTTCACAGTCGAGTTACTGTAGAATTTTGGGGACAGAAATTAAAGTTTCTCGAAATCTATGTTCTCACCTTGCGAGATTTTAGCATTTAGAAATTCAGGGAACTAGGAATTTTGCAACTTGGGAAATTTCCGCAATCGACGGAGAGTCTTTTTATCGCGGAATTGCAAAACATTGGTACAAGGATCAAAATTTTCTGGAAAATCCTGCGATCTCAGGACCTGCGAAATTACAAACGTCCGAGGCTTCGCTCCGTCTGCGAGAAAGAAACCAGAGGGGATATTTCTAGTCGTCGATTCCACGGGAGGCACGTCGGGGTAATCAGTTAGAAGGATTTACGAGCGGCGAGAGGCGGTTTCCAGCGTGTTCCGCAACGAAATATTGGCACTTGCGCTCGTATGCTGATAAGAACTGCATCTCACGACCTTTCGTTACGGTTGTATCGCGCCGGTGCTCGGTTAAAGCAGCCGGAGAATAAAGATGAAACGAAGGATAGAGAAATTTATTGCCGCGATTGTGTTTCAACGGGGGGGAGGTTTTGTATGATGGGTTCGTAAGTCTCGATGCTTTCAAACAGAGCAACCTGATACTTGTTCAGAAATTTCGATGCAAATGCAGTTCCTTCGTTCCGAGTCGTTTATTTATTTATAACATTTAGGAAACAATTTCAGCAATTGTTTAGTAAGTTTAGCGGGGCAATCGTTAATTGTTCGCTCCTCTTCTTCTTTTAGTCTTTCTCTTTTCTTTTTCCTCTTGCGAGTATAATTAAGTAAAAATGATTTGGACATTTGTTGTTTCGTAAGAAATGAAACCTTGACTTTCACCCTAATGTCCCGTAATCCTGTAATTTAAAAATTCCGGAAAATCCCGCGAAGCTTCTAAATTCAAAGATCCTCGAATCCCAGATATTCTCGAATTCCGTGGCCGCTGTAACATAAAATTCTCGAACTCTCAAGATAGAGAAACTTGAAAATGTCTGCACTTCGAGGAACTCCTTCGTTTCAAACACTCGTCCAACATCCGAGAGGGCTCTGTGAAGCTCGCAGTTTCGAAAGTTACCAGATTCTAACAAATTCCCCCCAAAAAGGGAGGTACGGGGGATAATATTAATAATTCCAAAGCTCGCGATTATCCTCGAAATATTACGCCCGGATGAAACCAGGCTTGTTTCCCCCGAAACTAAAGCGAGACTACGGCGATTGATTTATACCGAGAGGGGCCAAGAATAATAATAATAACAACAACAATAATAATAATCTAACCAAGGGCAATTTGTAAGACGCCGCGAAAGGGGGATGAAAGCGGCGGTAAGGAGGTTGGCTCCAGCGAGAGGGTGTGTGGGGGGGGGGAGAAGAGAGGGGATGCCTCTGGTTTGAAAGGAAATCGCGGCGAGTATTTCGTTCCAGCCGACAGCCAGGAATTTTGGGCTCTTTGTGATTGGCAATAGACCGAGGAAATTGGCTCGAAATTCGCGGGTCTATGGAATGTATTGGCAATCAGATTTTCCACCTTTCTCACCCGTTTCGTTCTCGCACACGGGAGAAAATCGCTGGGAAAAATCCTCTTCTCCCTCGCGCGCTCTGTTAGGGGTCAGCGTTCCTCGGCAGGGAGGGGGTGGATTTTCTCGCGAGATTGTACACCAACAGGAGCGAGGAGCTTCGTGATTTCTCTCGTTCGGAGGTTTCGCGAATCGAACCGAATCGAACGATCTCGCGTAACCTTCGTGTGCCTTCGTTGGCCCATTATCGTCGGTCGTCGTAAAGAAAATCGCAGTATCGATCGGTCTCGCCGATCGCGGCGCCAGGCGAGCGAGTTGCGCCTGAAATTTTCGAAAACTCGATCGCGCTATGCCGTTCAGTGAAATAATTCGTTGTTATTGGAGTATATTTTTGAGAATCTGTATTGGCAGAATTACGATAGAGCTGGATTTTTGGATACGTTTCGATCGTATTTCCTCGCATTTGAATGATATTTTAGAATCTGCGCGACTATCCACGAACGAAAATGATTGTCAACTGAAAGAAAAGAGGGTACTCCGATTATTTATTTAGCGGGAGAAGCCCACTAAGAAAAAAAAAAAAGAAACAATAAAGTGAAATAATGTAACGAAAATAATTTTTGATACTTCAATGTCTCTCTCTCTCTCTTTCTTCGAATTTGCTCTCCACGAATGAAAACTATTGTCTCATCTAACAGAAAAGAGGATGCTCCAATTATTTCTTTATTGTTTATTCGTTTGATCCATGAAGCTAAGAGAAGCTCATCAAGAAAAGAAAGAATAACGATAAAGTAAAATAGTACAAATTATAAATTGAAACGACGATTGTAACTCGTTGCTTCTGAAATCGTGATCTTACGAGGATGATTACACGTGAAAATAAAAATGGAAACGAGTCATTACTCTCGTAAAGCAGAGCAGAAGACAATAGCAAGAAGACAAATGGACTTTCAGAAAGTCGATATAACTTCTCCATTCGACAATTATACGTCTGAAATGGTTATTGACTCGCTGAAAATCGAAAGGGTTCCTTGGATACGGACCGAATTAATGTCCAACGAGGGCAGAGGATTGCCCGGCAGCTGGACTTTATCGATCTGACTGCTTGTTTAGAATTTCTTTTCGGACGAGGGTGAACAACCGGAAGCCACCGGGAACCGGAGACGCTTCCGACCGGTTTATTTTGATGTATCGAGCTTTCACTCGGAACTGGGGGAGAGGAACTGCAAGGATGTAATATACAGAAATTAAGTAGTATATAAATAAAACATGAAATGTAAAGAGAGTTCATTTCGCGAATTATTATTTCTTTCTATATACTATATAGCAACATACTTTTTTTTCCTATTAGTAATATATCCATTCGCACTATGCTACAGTAACATGTTTCGTAATTATTATATTTTACGTATAATATTTGTTTAATATTTTCGTTGAAAAATTCGAACGTTATAATGTTATAATTTTTTTTTATCATTCGTATGTTTCATTTCGTTCATTTGTATATCACGTGCATTTCACGCAATAATAAAAAAAAATTTAATTAACACAGCGCAGCAATGATATCAATACAGCAAAAATTTCAACCAGAATGGTCGTCCACTTCCGGGGAGTAAATAAAAGACACAACCAGCTCATGCATCGCTCGAAACTTCTAATTCAATTTTCACTCTAGATTAAATTTTTCCTCGCCGCGCCAAATCTAAAGCGCGACCCACTTCCACGAGGGGAGAAACCTTGTTACATCTCGGATCTCCGCGCAAGAAACTCCTCTAGAACCTAAACCTAACCTATAAACCTTTAGAAATCCTTCGAAGAAGGTAACCTATAATCCTCCAGAAATCTTTCAAGGAAGGTAACGGTAATCTAAACCTAACTTATAAATCCTCAGAAATTTTTTTAAATAAGGTGACGATAACATAGACCTAACCTATAAACCTTTAGAAATCTTTCGAAAAAGGTAATCTGTAAACCTAACCTATAAACCTTCAGAGATTTTTTAAATAAGCTTTTTAATTAACGATAACATGAACCTTAACTTATAAACTTTCAGAAATCTTTCGAGAAATAAGGCCAGTGTGGCGCCCACGCGTGGCGAAAATAAATCCGTATCGCGACTTGCGTGCAAACATTATATGGCCGGTGACGTGACCAATGAACGGGCCCGTTGTGTGTTTCAGAAATTTTGACAAACATCGTCCATTATTCATGGCAGGTGGTGGGACCGGTTGGATACGATCTTCCTCCAAGCGAGAGTGTCAGTTTCATCCCTAGTCGCGCGCTTGTATCGAGAAAATTGATTTCGAAATCGTTCGTTTCCAGACATCCTGTAACTTCCGTTTCCCGCGAGAGGCTCCTTCGTGCTCCGCGGATGCCACCACGCGGCCATTGAAGTTTCAGCTTCGATCCACGTTTTAATGCCGATCCACGGCCTTAAATCCATGGAATTTGTTTCCGTCACGCGGCGCTGATTTAAATATCGCGGACGTCCGAAGCGATAGTTTCGCCGGTGACAATTGGACGAGCTTGGTTTTTATGCAAAATGCGCCTGCTTTCGGCCGTTGTTTGCAATTGAATTGTAAATCGAACGGTATAACTGCAGTTTAACCGTTGTAAACTGAACGATGACTATGTATATATACGTGAGACTTGGAGTAAGAATCTTTGCAAATTCAACAGCATTGTAGAAATTAAATGGAATAATGATTAAATGGTAATAGAGAATTATGCGTAAGAGTAACGATAAATTGTATAACATCGTAAAAGTTGAATAATAGAGAATACGTATGTGCAACGACGTGCGCGTGAATATTATTATCGAATGAATTTCAGGAGAAGCTTGTAAATAATAACAGCAATAAATGTCGAAGAAAAAATAAAATAATTGCACGATGAATTGTAGAATATTATATTGAATTAAATCGAATGACAGAAACCAAATGATATTAATAGAAAGGATACAGCAGTGATTTTTCCCAATGACGCGCGCGAATATTAATAACATTTCAACAACAATGTTGATTCCATTGTTGAATATAAACGTGACAGTTGAATGAACTTGAGTGAATTGAAGGTGTAATTGCAGACGATAGTAATAACAACGAATTGAACGAAAGTGATAAAATGATAAATTGAATTTGAACATTGAGTTAAACTATATAGTAAATAATTTCTGCGATGGGCTGACTTTCACAGCAACGAGTTAAATAAATAAAAAGCACGGAAATTAAATGCTGATAATCTACAAAACGAGGCTGTGAACGGACACCGTGCTTTTTTTTTTCTTTCTCTCTGCAAAACAGGAAACTCGCGAAACTTGTAAAACAATAGTGTTAACTATGTACTAAGCCACTTGGCTTTGGATTCGTTCGAGCGGGGGTTTGTAATGAAGCGTCGCGCGACACGCGAGTCATTCGCGAGCAAACAGAGAAAGTTGGGAAAAAAAAAGGTCGATTTCTAACGCGCGACGGGAGATCGTCGGCCGGGTCTGTGCTTTCGAAATGTGCCCCGGCACTCGCTTATCACCGAGCGCGATACGGGACGATACACCGCGTGTTGGCTTTTATACGATACGTTTCGTGACCACGGTATTACATAGTCACGTACGTGTACCTCAATTTTCAAGCAGCATGAGAAAAAGAGAGAGAGAGAAAGAGAAGTTGAGGGAGTGAAGGCTCGCGAAAGAACCGGGCAGAAAAGAGCTTATCCTCGGGTCATCGACTAGGTCACCCACTTGCGAGTAACCATCGTTCCCAACCCAGTCGGCCATCAAACAGCGGAAAACGACGTTCCGCGAATAATACAAGCCGCGAATTTTCAGCACGACGAGACGATAACAGGCGGTGAGAAACTCGTTCCAACGTCGTTGCGGCTCTCGATAACTCTCTCGCGATGCTTATTTCCATAGAATCGGCAACATTGCAAGAAGTTAGTTTTTCACACACTATGTATCATTTCATCTTGGAAAGAGAAGAATTATTCAATCGGTTAGTTAATAATTTAAAAGGATTCCTCCCTTGCTATAATGTCAAACTCTTGATGCCTAGTGCTTAAACACACGATCAGAAGAGACAAGCGTAGAGTATGAAACAAAAATGGCGGGATTAAAGAAACAATGCCGCAACTTCGAATCTCTTTACCTCGAGGGAAGGGGGAAGAGGAACACTCTGAGAGCTATTGACCAATATTGGCGAACAATTAAATACGGCGAGCGCTCCGTGGAAAATCCAGGATAAGAAAGATCCGAAGAGCAAGCTCTCGCCATTCTTTCACATCAATCACGCTTCCAATTACGGGTAATCGAAGCTCGTCAACTCGAAAATTATCGCGGGGTACATTGACGGTCCGATATCGAGCCAGATATTACCGCTCTTAAACTTCCCTCCGTTCGTTCGCGATCACAGCAGTCGTCGAATCGATTTGCTGCGAGAAATCTGCTCTTGGAGAGGGATGGAGGAATCGTAGAACGGTATTACCTTCACGCTAATATAATCGAAAAAAAGATATAATTATAAATTGAAATCTGACAACAGTACGATCTCGTGGACAATCATGAAGTTATAAGTTGAATGATAATTGCACTATTATCAAAGTTGAAAAGGATATGATTCTCAGGAACCAAACAATGTCAATCAACCGATCACAGTTTTCTTTTCTTTTCTGTCAATCTCTCGAGCTCGCTAATATCTCATTCTTGAAAAGAAATTTCGATTCGTTCGATTCCGCTCTTGCAAACGATGTGATATGAAATCCACGGACAGGACAAGAAATGACACGAATTTAAAAAGAAAGGAAAATTGTGTTGTCGCTTCTTTCTGCTTTTCAATCTGCGTCAACGTTGATCAGCGTGGCTTCTGCATTTACGGGAGAATGTCTCTCACAATCGGCGGTTATCCGAAAAGTCGGAAGACGGAAGATCTCTCGTCTGGATCTCTCGGCGCTGAGCGTTGAAACATCTCGTTGGCTCGTTGCAAGGCTGCTGGCCAACCGAGGAAGCCAATTTCCCCTGTGCGGAGCACGGCTACGTCGGCTCTTTCGATAATAATTGGCAGCATGAATGGACGAGGCTGCGCGAACATCGGTATCGTGTATTCGCGTGGACTCTCGTCTCGACACAAGCCCGAGCCCGCCCAACATGTTACAATTGAAATTGCGCGTAGACGAGCGTGCCTCCCTCGCCCTTCTCGCCCGCCCGTCATCTGAATTTGATTCCTCGATGCGTCTGGTCATTAGCAAGCCTGACCGCGCCTCTGCGTATGTGTATGCGGGAACGTGTACGTGGTGCGAGTGGCACGAGTGTGCGAGCGTCGCGCCGAGAGAGGCCCTATTCACGCACGCGGGTGCACTGTCTCCAAAGGGAGAACCACGACTCCTGTCATATTCGACGGGACACGGGCAGAAAGGGTCGACGAAGGGAGAATGCCGATAGCCAGCCTGGCTCAACTACGCTCGCACAGAGGTTACAACGTGCTCTCGTGCCACTACGTGCTCTCGTTGCCAGCCACAGTTGCCAGCAGGCTGTTCGCGAGCAGACCGATTGAAAAGTTCGACAGATCGGGAAAGCGGACGATCGGGAAATTTCCAGAGCCAGTCTCTAAATCCGTATGAATTTTAATTCGATGAATTTCATCGACAGTTAATTGCGAAATATACACAGTTCCTGTGTTCTCTGTTTTTTTGGTTTCCAAGAGGTAAGAAGACAATCTGTCCAAGAGGTCTTCAGTGACATTTCGTGGGCATTTGTGAGACTCCGCAAGAACGGTAGATTTCTGTGAACGTCAGCGTTTGAACGCGTGTTCGTTGTCCAATGATATTTCTCGGAATATCAAACGAACATAATAAACGACTTCTAAATCGAGAAATTAACAAAAAAAAGGGAGAACTATACTGGCTCGATTAAGGGCACAGGAGACATCTGATTAAGAAGACGATAAATGCCAAAAAATCTGTCACAGTTCAACACGTTCTATACGAACGCACAAACTTTAAGTTGCAGAAAATTCCATACGATTAATCCCATCTTTGACTTTCCAAAACCAATTCAAACACTTTAATACTCGGACATACGATGGACACGAATCTATACCATAAAATATCAGTGATCTCGATGTCGACGAGACATCAAATCTTCATTAAAAAAAAGAAAGAAATATTTATTCGGAGTTTCCTAAAATATCTAAAAATTTCATTAAAAAATACTTAATACGAACTCATACTTGGTCATCTATTAACGAAACTTTAAAAAACTAACAGCATACACCAAAAAAAGATAGTACGAAGTATGAAAAATACGAGAAATTGCTAGCAGGTTGTTCGATCTAATTTGTGAATTCAAGCGTCTCGAATTTCGAGAAAAGTTTCTCCGTTCAATTTCCACGCGTTCGATTCGCCGAGGAGGAGTTTCTCGGCGAGCGTACACGTTATCACAGCGCGTTTTAATAGAAACGTTAGCCGTGAGCAATCTTAACGAGGGCGGAGTGAAGCGGCGGTGATTTTCCACGCGTGCAGCTGAAATTCATATTTGAAATATGCACGAGCGTAATGGAGTGCTCGCGAAACGTTCCTTCCTCCCCCCCCGCCCCCATCTTTAATCGTGAAAAATGTTTCCTGTTATTAGGATCGTTAAGCACGCGTGCTATAATTACGACCGCAATTAAATAACGCAGCTCATTTTCGTGGCCCGACCTCGAAAAATTTTCAACCACTTCGCCTTATCCCGTCTCCATTCTTCCTTCTTTCTTTCTTTCTTTTTCTTTTTATCCTCGCTCTTTCTTGCAACCATTGTTTCTCTCTTTTACAGCCAAACTTTATAATAAATAATTTGTTAAAGTCTCGAATCGTTCAGATCGTTTTTTTACACTTTATAATCACGACAGACCGGTTTCGATTTAATTCTGTAAAAATCAACGCATTTATATATTTATCTTTAAATGACTAAACAACGTACATTAAATTTTAATTGATTAATTAAATTTCCATTGTGTTTATATTCGTGTTCCCTCTGAACGTTTAGCAATGCAGAATTGCAACGGATAACGTTGTAGTTGAAAATAAAGTAATCTCGGTTTACTCAAGGAAGTATGTAAAATACTACAACCCAAAAACTATACAAGTTTTAAAGACGAATGCAATATCGACCTCGTTCAATATCGAACTTCCAGATTGCGATTAATTACGTATGTTCTCTTTACAAAACCGTGTTCGAACCGACACAACTGTTCGAACACTCTCGGACTATTTTTCTTTTCGTCCCCTTTTCGTTTATTCAAAATTGATCGAAACGAGCGATGAAAAATCACCGGGGCGCAATCCTCAGACGCAATTTCGCAAAGCCGCGCGCGCGCTACTTTCCATTTGCATTCGCCACGTTAACGCACGCTAACGAAATTAATGCGCCGGCGATTGCACGAAACTGCTGATAAAATGCGGCACAATATAAAATCCCATCAAATTCCACCGGTCGCCGGACAAATGCGTTTTCCCAGTGTCGATACACGAAAGGGGGGGGGGGGGGGAGGAGGGAGCCACCCGGCAACTTCGTTTCGCCGCGGTTAATTACGTCAGACAATTTTAACATTTTCGATTTCCATTCCCCTCCCCACTCATCATCCGTTTGTTTGTTTTCCCCCCAGCCCCGAAACGAACGAAAGTCACCGAAATTTTTAACGAACGTATCGCTCGGAATCCCCTTCCCCGCCTCGCGTTCCCGTTTTTTTTTCGCCTCCTTTCATTTTTTTCGTACTCCTTTCATAAATCCCATCAAACTCGCTAAATTCACCGAGTGAATTCTTTTCGCGGCTTGTTATTGTTCTTTTTCTTTTCTTTTTTTTCCCCCCGAGAGAAATTCAGAACACTGCCATTTTAATCCTATTAAAAGTTTAGTAAATTCATCGGAAGAAATTTTTTTTTTTTTCGTTTCTGCCGGAGAATTCGCTGTACCGTGGAAATTCACTTTTGTTCACGATTTTCTGTTTTTCCTCTTTGAAGATTCATAAACTTCTTCGTTGCATAAAAAATTTACTGCTGATCAAACGTTGAGGAAATTTGCAACAGAAATACCACTGAAACTTCTCTTGAATACGAAAGATCAATCACTGTGATTATTTTGTGAAATGATATCGCACGACAATAAACTTGACTTTATTCTAAAGCCTGAAGCCTTTGCTCTCAAAACGCGCGGTTCATTTTATTCTAAAATGTTCTTGCACTGCGTAGCGCATGACAAAGTGGTATATAAAGTGGTCACCGAATATAAAAACATTAAAAAATTATTCTCACGATTGAACGTACAACGAATTTGAAGATCAAAGTCTTCCTTTTACAACGATCCATCAAAACTTGCTGCACGATTTTTCCTCGCCAGTTTATCGTACTCTGAACATCGAAAACGGGTGAAAATGAACATCGCACGATTCTTCATCTGAGTCTAAGATACGAAGCTCAATAAAATGACGAAAAAAGAAAAACAAAAGATTGTACATCAAGTTTTGAGAAAGTCGTCACAAAGCAGTGGCTTCGATCTTTAAACACGCGCTAGACACAGTAATCAGAAAGTGCTATGACAATGTTATAGCAATATCGGCAAGAAAACTGTCTTCATCCACTCGTTTCACGCGGTAAAAAAATATTCTCGAATGAAATAAACGATGCATTAGGAACAGTGTCGCGAAACTTCGAAATAAGCCCAGATCTGCTGTCGTGCGATTTCTCTCTACAAAATTCAGACAGTTTCAACATCTGTATCATGTACTCGACCCTCTTGGTGTAAGCTAATTAAAACATCCCCGTACTAAAGAACATCAACGTACCATCGACATTGTATGTACATAGATCGACAAAAAGGAAAAGAGAGAGAGAGAGAGTGGGGCGAGAATTGAAAGAAGGAAAGCGAAGAGGGGTCGCTAAACCGGAAGACGGTGAAGAAAAAGCGGAAGACCGAGCTTAAGGGGCCAAAGGCCCCCATTCACGTCGTCGCATTGCGACCCATTGAAAAACACGCAACAGTACACCGTCGTCTGCGCGGCTTAATCCCGTCGTCTGCCTCCTAATTCCCCGATAACTACCGTTTAACGACAATGGAAAGTGTGTCTGGGTCGCGGCAGCGATTCGCCGACCTGCTTCCACTTTCGGGGAATGCACCCCTCCCCCTCTCCCACAGTCATGGATAATAGAAAAAAATGCTTGAATAACTTGGCGGATTTGCGTTAGCAGCGGGGAAATAGGATTTCACCATTGGCGAGACCGGCGATCGATGAATCCCGCCGGGCAAAGCGCATTAAACGGTGCTCTCGAAACGAAATTGGGAACAATTGGCCCTCGAAGAGCAACCGCTCGGAGGGAAAAGCGCCAGAAACGTACGAAGAAACCGGGGCTCGAACGCGTCTTTCGAAACGACAGAGGTAGGTTGGCTTATGCCAACCTGGTGCACCGAAGCGTGCACGGTATTACTCATAGTGTCTTCTCGTCGTTTACCTGCCACTCGAATGTAGAAACTTCTAAATATATAAGCGCCGAGAGAGAGTGACAGAGAGAGAGAGATCGAATTCCCTTACGTTATTATTGGAAGGTACGTATACACTTGGTTCGAGGACAAAACTGGGACGATTACGATTTTTGTTCCATTTTTTCTCTCTGTCTCTTCTTCTTTTCATTTTTCTTTCTTTTTTTTTTTAGATACGTGTCGAAATGCAACAATTCTATCGAAATATCAATAAAATCACCAAAGCGACCATAATTTTCGAAAATTTTCGGATACTTCGTGAAGCTAAAACAGCGTACTTTTAGAAATCTTAGAATATCAGAAAGTTCGACGTCTCTGAAATTTCATATATATTTTTACGCTTTGATCGTCGGTTAGGCGAGTTTGCAGATTTGTCTTTCTTCCTTTCTTCTCGAGAATTTTTACGAAAAGTCGAAAAGATCCAGTCTCGCAATGTCTAAGCAACATTCAATTCTGCGAACTTTGCGCATCATACACGTGCGGTCAAGTTTCGTTTCCAACACTTGAATGCCAAAACCCGTTTAATACGAGCCCGGGTTGTTCGTGTATTTTGCGAGAAATTACCGCGAGGCTATAACAACGCGAAAATTTATCTTGTTTTCTATCTCCACACACGGCGAGACACAGATTCCCGTCCCCTTCAACCCCGGGTTATCCTTCAGCCCCTCTGTGTTAGTTTTAAGAGAAAACGTGAATTGTGTAACTGAGAAATTGAGAATTGAACCACGAAGTGCACTGTGTACGGAGAAAATAGAGCCCTCGCGGGTTATAATCTCCAGGTTATATTTACGCTGTCCCAGTTTATTCTTACTGAACACATATTTATATTTGTACCATGTTCCTCGTACGTACGTCGCCGCCTGCTCCATTTCGTTTTTTCGAAATTCTGTTTTCCAACGATTCTCATCTCACGTCGTCATTCGACATTTCATCGCCAAAATTTGAAAAAAAAAAAAAAAAAAAAAAAAAGAAACAAGGAGTTTCATTTCTAGGATTCTAGATTTCATTTTTATCTCGTTTCGTTCGGAAACCCATCGTCGAGGACATCTGGAAGAACGTGGCGCGAGAGTTGAAAATAAAAATTTCCCGACGGGAAATCTCTCTTAGCGCGTTAAAGCTCTCTGCAACAAGCTCGGCAATCATATTTGAAATATTCGAAATAAACAGAAGTAAAAATCTGTCGATACGAGGGCGAAATCTCTCGGAGTGGGCGGCGCGTGTTTGGAAACTGGACTTTTCAACGGGGGAGGGGCTGGAGGGAGGATAAATAAAAAGCGCGGGCAATTAGATATTTGATATTTTTCATTTTCGGCCGTATCGTTTTGTTTCTAACAATAACACTTCCACGCCGATTCCGCGCTGTACACGGCCGCGTTCTTTTTGTTTCGTTCATTCATTTCGGCGAACAATGAGGGTAATATCATGAGTTGCGTTTTGTTCCCGGCGAAATAACAGAGAGAGAGAGAGAGAGAGGAATCAATCCCGGGCTGTGCTCCGAAACTCGCTAATTATCACGCACGAATATGTTTTGTTCTCCTATTATCTATTCGCAACAGGGATTAAATCAAGGATGATTATATCGGCGCGAGTGTAACGCGTTCACAGTTAATTTGTCATCGATTAAAACAAACGGGTGTCTCTCCGACAGGAGGTGACGTTCTGGTCCGCCGATCGAAATCCGCCTTTACGGAAACAGAGCGGTAATTAATCGGAGAAACGACGCGATACGCTTGTGACAGAGCACCGCGAAGCGACCACCGTGCTCAAACGTTGGAATTTTTGGAAAAATTCGGCAACAGCAACAGGAATTCCAGAGTCGAGGGCACCGCAGAGTCGCGTAGCCGGGGAATTTTTAAAATTTAAAAATTGAAGATAATCGCGGAATTTCGGTATTAACAAACGCGCCGCGTGCCGTGGCTGCAGGATTTTAGAGTTGAAAAATCATGGAAATTTTGAATTTTAGAATTCAAATAACAGGATTCTGCGATCGTGGACAATCGCGCATGTAAATATTTAAATACTTAAAATTACAGAAATTAATATTGTGAAATGAAATATTTAAAGTTAAATATCACAGAGTTGCAAAGCTTCAGATTACGAAATTTTCGAAATAAGCATCGCAGTTTAAAGCACACCGAATTCTGTTGCACTGAAATTGTCACCAAGCGGCCACTGAAAAGTGAACGAAGATCTCCAAATCTCTCCCATTGTAGTTAATCTCAAAATTCTGCTACAGACACGCTTACGATACAATTTTGCGATCAAATTCTCGCCAAATACATTATTCAGAGTCTTCCGCGTTGCGTCAATTCTTAAAAACTTTTCCATCTTTTTGGGAAAAAGAAAGGAAAAAAACCGACAGCGAGCCGAGCCAGAGTCCAGCTCTCGACTTTCGAGGCTAATCGACGATTACGTTTTACGAGAAGTTGGCCATATTTTTACGAGCGCCGTTCCACGATAAAAGTATCCCTCTCGCGCGCTTTTCATCCAGCTACAAAGCTGCGCCTAAAGATTCTTCCACGACACTCTACGGCCGACACTATACGGGAAATTATCGTTACGTGCAACAACTTTCATTTTTTTATGAACGCTGACCGAGCGTAAAAAGCAACGGAGGATACGACGAAGACCAGTTTGATCAATGTTCTTCCAGGGACACTTCAACGTTTTTATATGCGATCTGAAAGACGAAACTTTCCGCTTTCGTTCCAATTTATTGACCAATTTCTGCTAGTTTTGTCCAGAGCATTTCCGGTAGAAGATGGATCTGCTGATGATTGATTTGGGAAAAAGTTTCTGGATAATTCGGAAAATCGTGATAGTTAAATTCAATGAAATTTTCGAAAGTTCCCGAGTTCGAGAAGATTTTATAAGTTTGCAAGTCCAAGGTGAAAGTGAATTTGTTGGAAATTCGAAAATCTTCAAGTGATATATTCTACGAAATTTAGTCGAAGTTAAAAAGATGGCGATTCGAATTTATTATTGAAATTCCTGGAAATTTCTAAGTATTCTCAGTTTCCAAACCAAAAGGTTATCAAAGCAGAAGATATATCTAAAGTACTTCTGCGAATTAGAAGATATACTTGTCAAATTTCTCAAATTCCACAGACCTTTAATTTGTAAATCCAAGGATTTCCCCAAGGGAATAAATTCGTCAATGTTCGACAATTTTCAAGGGACATTCTACGAAATTAGAAAGATCGCGACTCGAAATTCTACTCAAATTTCCATGTTATGGATTCCAAGTTCGGAAATTTTTAAACCCGAAATCACACGATTTTTCGAGCCTGTCTGAACGGGTTGTCGTTCGAAAAACGAATGAAATTTTTCCGAAACAAGTAAACTCATCAACGAAGCTGCGTAACGGCGAAATTAATATCTGGCATCCGCTATCGTATAAAACATCGTTACAAACAGATTTTAATTTTGTAATTACGCGTTCAATTATTAATCCCGGAGCCAGCGTCCCGGTCGTTCGCTGATGTTCGCCTATATATATATATATGCAATATAGTCGCGATATAACACCGTGATATATATATATTATCAATTCCGGCGCGGCCGTATGCAACGCAAAGATTTTTACCAGTTCAAATATTTGACGAAGATCGAAAATATGCCGATATTTAAACGAAAAATTCAATGCGCCCGGCGATTTAACTCTGTCTGCTTATACGCTTTTCAAATTGCGATGCATTACGTTATCCAATTCAACGGGAGTACAAACCGATGCGGAGAGTGGAAATTAAAACTGCCGATTGAACACGAGCCATCGGCAGAGAAACAGAGAGAGAGAGAGAGAGAGAGAGAGAAGCGAATTTTAAAAAGAGACGAATTGAAGGGAAATGGTATGAGAACACGAACGAGATTTCTACAAAGATCTTGATCGTTTGTTAATTTATAAAGAAAATTAAAACGTGTAACAATATCTCGTTTATTCGCCTTTCGTTGTGTTTGTTCGAAAAATATTGGTCAACTGTTTGCCGGACAAAGGTCACTCAATAATGGAAATATGTTTTTTCCCTTTTTTACGAACGAGTGTAATTGTGTTTGTTATTCGAAAAATATTCATAGTAGTTGGAAATTTGACGATCTGAAATAACCACTCGCAACGATACTTTCATTCTCATTCTCATTCGTTTAATGTTTAGTATACAAAACTAAAGGTATTACTACTGATTTTTATGCGTTTTCACAGAAAGCTTTAAATGCGAAAAAATCACGTACGATGTGATAAACAATCTGTCAAAAATACCCGAAAGCACAGTGGTTTCTGTAACATTTGAGAGTCCATTCTTTTCGTTACGGTATCAAAAATATCAATACTAATTTAATTAATTAGATTAACTTAATTAATTAAATAAATGCATTAATTTAATATATAATAAATATCAATATTATATTCATCTGCGTTATAACACGTTACACGATATTATTATATTGTATGTCACAATAAAATTAAAAATTATATTTAATACAGTACTGAACAATCTCCGCGTTACAATAAATATTCCAACAACTTCAGGCGTCTGACGCTCTTACGCTACCCTGTCAAACCTCCCCTAAATGCACGCACGAAAAAAAGCCAGCGATCTGATTTCACCGTC
This sequence comes from Tetragonula carbonaria, assembly GCA_032399595.1. Classification (NCBI taxonomy): domain Eukaryota; kingdom Metazoa; phylum Arthropoda; class Insecta; order Hymenoptera; family Apidae; genus Tetragonula; species Tetragonula carbonaria. The sequence goes on along the minus strand of JAUCRC010000018.1, from coordinate 2,607,741 downwards.
GCGGAAACGGCCAAAACGAGAGATCAGGGCCAAAAAATCGCGATCCTTCGCGGTTCCCCTCCCCTCCCCTCCCCGGGGAGGCAAAGAACAAGCCGACGGTTATGTCAGCACGGTGGGGGCCCACCTACGAATTATCGTTCGGCCTGTTCCGTTGTCGTCAATTTCGCATACGTGATATTTCATTAGCTCGCGGTCAAAAGGAAGGCGAGGGTGGCCCCGTTCGCGTCCCTTGGCGGCGATCCGCTCAACATTGAAGGGGTGGGGGGTGGAGGTGGGGGACGTTTAGCCCGGTGCGCTTCACCCCGCGGGATCGCTCCCGCTCCATTTCGACGATTTCTCTCTCCTCTTTCCCGTTCCCCAACCGACGCGTGTTGGTTGGTATTCATTCGGCGCAGTGCCGCCGCGACATATGAATATCATTATCGAATGTTTTATGGGATTGCAGTGGCTGACGGCGTGACAAATCGATCGTGGCTGCCGCCACGGCGTAAGCGTTTCGCCAAATTTCCCCGTGACGACATTAACGCCAACGATACACCGTGTCCCGCCTACGTCCCCCTCTCTGTCTGTCCCCCACCTCCTCTCGAGCAATTTTTCGTGATTTTTCGACACGACAGGCAAATATCAGGGAAGGAAGGGGAGTTGAAAACGAAGGAGCTTTTCCCTTACTTTCCGGATAAAAGTACCGGAAGTCTAAAACAGATAACGAATTAAAGCAATGGTTCCCAAAAACCTGTGCGACGCATGGATTCTTATTACTCGAAGAACTAGCTTCCAAAGAACACGGCAAAAAGGAAGGAACGAAATTAGAACGTTAAATTTTCATTCAGAGAGATGCAAGAAATTCACTTTGTTGACTTGTCCTCCAATCGTCCCCCCCCCCCCTAGAAAATTTACTTCAGGCGAAATTCACGTGAAGAGGAGAGAGTACCGAGAGAGGGTTGTTCTTGGTTTTTAGAAAAAATAACCATTATTTAGATAAATAATTATTTTGGAAAAAGAACTTCACGAATATGAATTAATATCAAATGTCGATTGAGCGGTTTTAATGCAAGAATGTTTAAACGAAAAAAATTTACGCGTATTCCAATATATATATATATATATATATATATACACCTTCATTTTTATTATTCGTTTTGTTACAACAACGAAGGTTGCCTCGACCATAACACTGTCAAAAGTTACTTCGACTGTTACGTACGTAAGTTACGTACTTTTGAAGTTCGAACAACTTGTTATTGTAAGAATTGTTATAAATCATTCAAACAACTATTGAAACAACTGCAACTGTCGGTGACACTATGAAATATCAAGGCCATGGAAAATCACGATTATTAAGATTTGCAATTGGTAGATACCGTAGAAGCGAATCTAAATTGCCAAAAATTCCTAAGTCGCTCGAGCGATTGCTCGCATGCGCCACGACGCGGCGGAAACCCTGGCAAAGGGGAAGCATGAGAAATGGCGGTTATAAAGGGGATGGAAAAGAGAAGAATATCCCCTCGACGCAAGGAAACACCCTAACAAAGCGTCCAACAGATAATTCCCCGTCTGCTGCAACGTCATTAAGTTCTTCTTATTGCGCCAGTTACACCCTACGCGCATTCGTCGTAACGTAGCGGGGGGTTGCTCACCCTCCAATGTTATTTGTAACTCATCGATCAACCACCAGTGCAAAAGAGAGAGAGAGAGAGAGAGAGAGAGAGAGAGAAATAAAAGAATGCCAAAGGATATATGTACACCTCCGTGGAACACGGATTTCCTTCGTAATCGAGTTTGTTCTCGATTATTGGCGGTCGCGCCTACCGGAAACGCCGCGTTTCCGCTTCAACTCCTCCCTGCTTTTTATCGTTATTCGAAGCCCTCTCTTACGATAGGATTTCGAATGAATGATTTTCGTCGAATCGAAGATACAAGAAGATCGATCAAATCGACAAACGTTACATCGCGCGAGAATTAAATTAAACTTGAATGAAGGAACTTGTTGTTGCACACAGGGTGTGTATTTCAAAACTGTCGGCAAATGGACGAAAGATGTTGGAAATCTGAAGATTCGAAAATGCATGCAACGCTGTAAGGAAAGTATCCAAAGCATGGTGTATTCGTTACGACAAGGAATTGAAGGCACTGACCTCTATTCAAGTTCTTCAAATTCAAATTTGCAGTCTAGTTACAAGCGTCCGAAGATTCTTATTAATTACTGTGATGACTGCAACGAAGCGAAGGGTTCTATTCATCGAACTTCTTCCTACTGTTATTAACGTTGACAACGTCAACTTTTTATTTATTTTTACTTACATCTCTGCCTGCTCGACATTCGCCCATATCGGTTCAATTAAAAAATCCTAACACGTCACCTAATACAAGCTTGTGATCCCGTGATAAATTTCGAAAAAAAAAAAAAAAACGTCACAACGTCACAAGACAGTTCTAACTAACTAGCGATATTCTACGGGAGAGCGACAGAGACAGAGCGAAGAAGTATCGACGAAGCGAAAGAAACAACCGTACGAAGTTTCCCCAGGACTCGCAGCCCCGGTGGCCGTAATTAAGAGACAAGAATAGACAGGCTAGCAACTTTTCTAAGGTTGATTGGCTCTTCAAGATTCGAGACACACGTGTTCCCTGCGGTACAGCCCCAAAGGGTCCCCGGGGTGCTCGTCGTACGTGCGCATCCAAGACTCGGACGATTCCTCCGGAGTTACAGGGGGCAAAACTTTACCCCCTCTCGTGATACACCGTGAAGCATACGGGGCAACTACTAAGTTTAGGTTTTATAATTGAACTTTGCCATCGACTATCCTCGACTGGATCTTCAATCCGAAGCTGATATAAAATTTAAGTCCCTGTTTCCATTTTGTTCCTTTGGAAAATCTCAGCCCGCTTCGGAAATCAGATTCGTTTTTATATCCAATAAATCTGAAAGGGCGGATTTACACTGGCGAGAAGTCTAGAATTATCGCGAATTGCAATGCAGCCGGTGTTTCTCGAATGTGGAATTTAGTTGAGATTAAAATTGAGATTAAAACCGCTGGATTTAGATAAATCTGCCTTAAACGTCCTCGATCTGATGATAAGAAAACAAAGATTTCTGCCTGTTTCGCGGCGAAGAACGGGAGAGATAGAAACGGGCCGAGCCGAGGGAAGAATTATTTTTGCGTGAGAAGGGCAACGTGTCCGTCCGTGGCAATACGCAGTGTTCGCAATTAGTGGCACTGGGCCACCTCGGTCGTTCGTGCAAGAGTTTTAGCCGCAGGCTGCGCGAATATGGCCAGAGCCAGGCCAGGCTTCGCGTTCGACCTTCTCGTCTACATGCGCACGTACATGTACATGCACGTCTTTTGTTGTACAAGCTGTTTCCAAACTTGCGGCGAGCATAGTACGAACGGATTTAGTTTGCAGAAATAACGCGGGATACTCGTGCAAATAGCCATTTAGGGTATCATATTGTTCCTGAATTATAGACTCCTTGTGACCTAGTTGCGGGTCGCCTGCACTTTAAAGGAGCTGGATAAATGCGTCCGCTTCAAGCTGCCCTATTGATCGCCGCTTTTGAATACAATGCATGTTTCTAGCGCGCGCGAAACTAAAGGCGAAAGTTTCGTCTTTATTCTCGAAAATTGTCGAAATTCAAACTTTTCCACGGAACTGAATTTACCACGGTTCTCGGGATCTCCCCTTGACAACGATCCCTCAATACTTGCCGTGCAATTTTTCTTCTCGTCGAACTTTATCGAGCATTGAACTTTGTCACCGGTTAAATGACGAAAATTTAAAGAAACCTCAACATTCGGTTGTAAAATGTTAGAAAGAAAATTTTCTTCGCGAACGAGACCGCCGTGCATCTTGAAAAATCGAAGTTCCTTCGCCGCGCGATTTTCATTCACCATTTTACCGAATTCTGAATAACGTTCAAGGAAATTCGAGACTTCGCGGCGATATGGCGGAAAGGGAATCGTAAAGCAAATTTTAAAATAGCAAAAGAGAAAACGAAAATCTTCAAAACTGCAGTATGCACGGTCGAGCAAAAATAGAAAAAAAAAAAAGAAAGAAATTCTTTCGGTACGAAAACAAATTGACGATTGTCCGAAACTTTTGTTAGAAACTTCTCGTATCATCTGCCAGCAATTTATCCACGAAGCATCACTTCGAATAAAATAACGTAGCATTGGAAATGGTATTTAACACGAAATTTCGTGTCGATCGTGTCTTTGCAACGTGTGATATCGTTTAAATTTAAAGCAATCGTGCGTTTGTCAGAACAAGCATGATAATACAAAGAGTTTCAATCTTTGGAAAAACAATATCCTCCGCCATTTTCTGAACTTTTGTAGGAAGCAACTTTCGTTATTTATGTAAATTATTCCGAACTGTATGAATTATCGAGTGTCGATTGACTTGTCTTCAGAATTTTCTTCTTCTTACGTTTTCTTATAGCTTAGTCTGTTCATCAGCAAATTATAAGAAGAGCAAGTCGAAGAGCTGTTGGCTAGATTGAAGTACAGGTAACTCTCTTATAACACGGTAGATAGATTCCTAGAAAATGCTATGTTGTGTGAGACCCAGAGCCAGTACAAAAAGTTACGTTCAGAAAACTTATTAAAAACAAGCATTTTTTTTAAATTCCATATTAAGCAACTTAATTTTTATTAATAATATAAATGTCTGTATAATTTCGTCAGAACGAAAAGAAACAAAAAGTATTATTTTCATTTAACGCGACCTTAATTTAATAAATTTCTTTCTCATCACTGCTCAGAACAATCAAACGAGAAAGTTTCTTGCACTTTTGTAAACTGTGCATGACGCTTTCCGCTATGACATCGGAATAGAGTTATAAATGTATAAATTATAATTTGTTTATACATTTTCATGTATAACAAGCCAGTATAATTCATTATTCCTTCCCGTCATTATTTTAAGGTAATTTAGTTTTTAAATGTGTCAAACAAAAATCATGTTATCTAGTGCTGTAGACGTACAGTGTTGTACAAAGCAATTTTCGCAATGTTTTTTATCGTGTTAGAGCGAAACCGTGTTACAGGTTGCAGTGTGTTATACGAGGGTTCCCGCAATTTATCCTATCGTGTTGGAGTCGAGTGGCAAATGATTAGAAAGGCTCCTCTCGCGAAAGTCGTATCGTCGTATCGCGACGACGGCAGTTCAAAGCATCGGCAATTTTCGGCGTTTGTCGCCGCTCGGTCTGTCAAGCTCTCAGCCGCGGCGTAGCTGAATTCTAGAATTTTTCAAAAATTACGCGATACTCGGGCGAGCGGCGCGTAAACGGCCGCGGGGTAGCACTCGAGATTTCACGAGAGCGCCGCGCGTACTATGCATTATGCAAGAAAACATCGAGACTTCTGTACGAGCACCGCGGGTATTGTTATCGCTGGAGCAGCTGCCAAGCCGCGGGGTTTTACCTTCCCCGCGTGCCTCCCAAAGTCGTACTCGCAGCACGACCCAGAAACACACGTATTCGCGCACTTTCAAGCGAAATTCATGCACGCTGGCTGTGCTTCGTTCCTTAATACCGTGCCCGGTGCCATCGAGAATCTCGAACTTCCCGCTGGTCTGATGAAAATTTGCGACGTGTCCTCTGCCGCGAGATTCTCGGCCGATCTCGGAACAGATCCACCAAATCTGACCATGCGAAATTATCAGAATTCTTGGAATTTACAAATTTAAAGAATCGTTGTTGGCCTTCTTCGACGATCCAACGCGATTAGCGCCAATATTTAGAGTCTCGAAATTCGAGGAATTTTGGGGTGCAGGAGTTCTGGAGTTTAGCAACGTCGAGATCCAGGAACCCTAGGATTCATAAATTGTGGAATTTAGAAATTTGGAGACAGCTGCTGGATCTCGACGCAATTATGGCCAATCTCCGACCATTTGACATTTCCAGAATTTCGAATTTCCAGGAATCTTGGGGATTCTAAAGCTTAGAATTTACGAACTGTGAAATTTAGAAACTTCCGAAACGTACGATTTTTGGGATTCAGGGATCGTAGAATTTGGAAACGACAACGTAGGAACATTCAGAATCCAGAGAGAACGAATCGGAGTTTTAAAAATTGTCCAATTTACGAAATTGTCTCTCGAATTTTCGAAATTTCAAAGTTGAAAAATTTTCAAATGCAGGGAGATCCTGAAATGTCGAAATTTCAGAACAGACGAGAGGATTAGCCTCCCCTTTTAAAGCCCCTTCTCGGCGTAAATGAAAATTTCTGCAATTGCAATTTCTGCGAGCGAATCTCGACGCCCGAATGGATCCTCTGTGTGTGTGTGTGTGTGTGTGTGTTTTAACTCTTTTATTCCCACATCGCGATTCATCGTCTTGCATTTCGAAAAAATCGTCGAACGAAACACGCTCGTCCAATTTTTGCGTACGAATACACGCACACGGCTTATATATTCGTTCGTCCTTATATTCCCTTTTCAACGGGAATATTCCGCCCTATATTGCCGACGGTCCGATTAATCGATTAAGTCGTTTTATTGAAATTTTACAGAACAAATCACGCGTCGGTTCTGCCGGTCCCGGCCAGTCACCGGCAATGACGTGATTAGCGAATTCATTGGACCGAGTATGCGGTTTAATTAAAAAGTGGAACAGGTGCGTGTACACGATCCAAGTGTCGCTCCAGCGCCGAGAAATTTCAAGTTGCGTCGTTTCGCTTTTTCACCTGCACAGAAGACAATTTTAATCGCGACACTCACGACGCGGCCCATTTTTTTCCCTTTTCTTTTCTTTTTTTTGGGGGGGGGGTTAAAATCACGAATTTCAGTTCGTCTTTTTCTCTCTCTCTCCTGTCTCTGTCTCTCGTGTCGTTGGAGATTGTAGGATTTTTTTCAGGAGCGGAATTAAAATGTTTCGGGGGCACTCGGCACTTGGAAATTCCCGAAACTCGGGGATTTTGAAATATTATTTGGGAATTCTGAAATTTCCAGAATCTCGGATACCCTCTACTCGAAACGTGGGAACGTCGGAATTTTCTAATTTCCGAGAAACGTTGCGAACCAACGAGAACTTCAGGATCTCACGATTTTGGGATCTTCGGGAACTTTCGAGACATCGGGAACTTTGAAATTTTGGAACTTCGACGCTCTCGATCTTTAGAATGTTAACGCCCTGGAAATTTTGGCATTTTCAAACTTCGCCAACTTCAGAATGCCATTCATCTCGAGTATTTCAAATTTAATTCTACAATATTTTATTCGTCCACTTCTGTCTCCAATTCAACTCAGAATTCCAGAATTTGCAAATATTTCTAAACAGTTCGGACAAAAATTCATTCAACAATCTCAAAAAAAAAAAAAAAAATATATATATATATATATATATTTTAATAAGATAAAAGATCGATATCTGAAAGCATCGAAAGCAAATTTCTTTTCTCTCGCGTTGGAAAATACGGAGAGGAGATATGGGGCAGATCGCTGGAAAAATATCAGCGAAATGCGTGCATTAAAAAAGAAAAAAAAAAAATAGTGGAAAAAGAGAGAAATGAGGGAGAAAAAGAATAATGCGATAATTCGAGAGGAGATCTCTCCCCTCCCCCCCCGGGGGGAGGGAGGGTTAAAAACAATATCGTTTATTAGCGCGATTGACGAAAGCTTTTCACCGATTGTCCGATACTTTCGATTATTTGACAACGATAGCCTCGTCGATCGTGATTTTTGGTTTCCGAACGGCAGCATGTGTCCTTTGATACTGACGACGAAAATGTATCTGTAAACGTGGCCTCTCTCGTAAACCATATCGGCGAATGGATAGATACACATGCTCGCATTATACCTGTCCGTGTGCGTCAAGTTTATTTTACTAAAACACTCGATTGAAACTGAAAATGAAAAAGGGAGAAAGAAAACAGCTGCAAAGCTCTACATTTTGAACACGTATTTTTCTTTTTTTTTTTTTAGTTTTACTTTTGAATAATGTAAGTGGATTTCTCAACGTATATAGGTATACGAAATTGATGTATAATGTAGTCCAATTTCTTATTTCTTATTCTTCAACAATTGAAATAGACGTTTAAACAAAGTTAGAAAGAGTTCTCTGGCTGGCAGTTCTTTTACTCTCCGAAGTAACGAAACTCGAAATAAAACACGAAATTGTAACGTAATTGAAATTTATCGGTTCAAAGATCCTAACTAGATCAAAAAAAAAAAAAAAAAAAAAAAGAAAAAAAAAGAAAAGAAAAATCCTCGTTGTAATTGAAATTGACGAGGAACGAAAATATCTAGAAATTCGAGATAAACGATGCACCCTGCGGCACGATGGCAAATCTCTCGCAAAAGTCCCCCCCCCCCCTACAGTGAAAAGCTAACAAAATAAGATTCTCTAACCTAAATTCATGGATTCTAATCGAGAGAAACGATGCGTTATTCAACGACGAGCGCGATTTCGTACGGGCGTCTTGCGTTTTTATGTCCGTAATTTCTTTCTTTCAGGGTCGCTCGCCTTAATAAATTACGCCGACAGGTCCGGCGTTTTATGAATTATTCACCCTTAGATTTTCCCCGTCGATATTGTCCCTTGGATCTCTCTTTCTCTTTTACACACGCGTACATTGAGAAAAGACGGAATGAAAAACAATCAGCACACCGGTATAATCCGATCCCCACAGATGTCGAAGGAGAAAGAGAAGTGAAAAGAGAAAGAGAGAGAGAGAGAGAGAGAGAGAGAGAGAAAGAAGCGCGATCGAATCGGAGATTCAAGTTGGGCTGGCTCGTCGAATTTTCTGCCACGACGATCATGTGTTTGACTTTCCAATGCATGAAAATACCGAACGAGCCATGGACGGGACGCCGTTTAACTTTACTCCGCCATGAAATTTCGACGAAATCGCATTGCGTCGCGAATGGCATTAATTGGAGCGAGATACGAGACGAGCGTATATTTGTGTGTGTGTGTGTATATATTTGAGTGATATCGAAGTTTTGAAACTTTGAAGTTTCAGAATTTAGGAATTGAGGATTTTCAGGAACTCCAGCTTTTAGAAATTTTAAAATTCAGATGTGTTGGAATTTTGCAGCTCAAGAGACGTGAAGTTTCAACAGAATTTAGGAATTTTAAACTTTTAGGAATTTCAGAACTCAGAAAATCTAGAATCTGGAAATTTTAGGATTCAGGTGTCTCGGAATTTTGGAGCTTAAGAGATGAGAAATTTAGGAATTTAGGAATTTTAAATTTTTAGGAACCTCGGAACTCAGAAATCTAGAGCCAGACGTGATTTCTAGGTATCTTTGAATTTTGGAGCCTCGAAACATGAGAAATTGTAACAATTCAGAAATCTTGAATTTTAGAAATTTCAGAATCTAGAATTTTAGAAGACCTTCGAAACTTAGACAGATACGGAAATTTGAATTTCAGGAGCATCAGAAGCCAGGGTTCGATTAGAAATTTCGAAATTTCGCAGAAGCGGCGGTCAACGTTACTTGCTGGAATTTTAATTTCCATACGCAGAAAATTACCGAGGTAGGAAGAGTGTTGGGAAATTTTCACTTTAATTGAAAGTCATTGCTCATTAATAGAACTAATATCCAAAACGAATCCCCATTTGAACGAATTCCGATTGACACGCTGGCCCGATACATAGCTATACTTGATCAAAAACGTCATTTTCGATGGATTGGAAATTGCTTCGCGAGATTTCCTTTTAAATCGCGTAGCACACACACACACACACACACCTGCAACGCGTCTAAATAATGTACGATAATAAATGCTCGTTTCTTTGAAAGACACGTGTGACAATTAATTAATTTAACCGGACTGGCCTTAAATACAAAACCATTTCCGGCGAGAGTCCCGATCGAAACGCATTTCATTTTCCCAAACCAAACATTCGACGGCTCTTTGTCCAGAGATATAACAAACAACGTGAAAATCGTGCCACGCGATAAGTCGCAGTCTCTCGTCCTTCGTGGAGTAATAAAATTACGTACACACACGAAATGCGAAATGTGGTGCGAAATTCGACGTACGTGCTATCTGCCATAAATTACGAAACAAAATTCGAATACGATTGTTGCGAAAATATACCACTTGACGTGACCGAATGTAACATGTTATGGTTTCTAAAAAATGTCATTATTCAATTAATCCGCTTTGATGATCTCATGTTTCTTCATTTCGATCGAGTGATTAAAATCTGAGGGCAGCGAAGAACAGGATCGAAAATTCGTATAAAATACTCGTTGTCGAGATCAAAAAAAAAAAAAAAAAAAAAAAAAAAGAAAAAGAAAAGAAAGAAAAAAGAAAAGAAGAAAGAAAGAGAAAAATAATAAAGACAATGTTCGTTTGAAGCTGAGATACGCAAAGAATTTCCAGAGAGCGGAAATAATTCTAACGTGGAGAACTTTTATTTTGCATTTTGCGGGTAACGAAGCGACCGAAAGGGAGAAACAGACGATACATGTGAAAACGATAACGATGTGAGAACGATAACGCCAATAATTTGCCAATAGAGGCGCATTGACAGGGCGAGAGCGCGCGTTATGAACGGAGCCGCAGCTCTCGCGCGTAATTATATAAAAAAGTTCCGTTCGAATGTGAACGCGCAACGAGGAGCCGGATTATTTATCACCGGTATAATATGCAAACGAACCTACGAGCGAGAGAGTACCCTTTTGTTAGATCATACCTCGTTTCCTCATGGCGAATCAACTCGTTATCCGCCGCCGATGCGCCGAATTTCCCAACACGGGTGGGGAAAAATGAAAACGCGCCGGGAAAATCGCCGCTTTCATTGGCCGTTTGTTTCGGCATTAATAAACGTAACAAACAAAGCGCGCCGAAAACGCGTGTAATCAAAATTTAAAAGCGACGTGAAAGGATCATGCTCAGGTATCGTGCATCAGTGTTGTGCAAGTGTATCTGGACAGTTCTTTATACCGCGCGAAAATGTACACGCGAAAATACACGATTCGAACGAGTATTTCCCATTTAACCAGTATTCGTGGACTCATGGCTAACGTCGATTGCGAATGAATAAAAAATAATCTCTCCGATGACCGACTCTTCAGAGACGAGTGAGAAGGATTGCAGCGTGTCTCTTTACTTTACTTGTTCGCGAGTAGCATGAATTTAAAATTGAAACGTGAATTAAGATTAATTAAAATTAATAATTGTTCAGTTACAATATCGTGCAAATGATCGAAGACGTTTCGAGTAAAGTTTCTATTCTATACACCGAATGGAAATCCGCGTGTATAGAATAGACGTATTAAAAAATATATATCTGCGCTCCTGATTTGTTTCTCTCGGTGAAGCTTCAAGCATACCTGTTTGCTCGTCGCGAGGATAACAAAACGACGCGGCCGAACGAAGCCTAAAACGCAAACTTTCCGGCTGGCGAATTTAAACGTGAAATTCAGTGACGCGGGCAGACAGTCGGCGCGGTTTTCAATCGACCGGTATCCATCAATCATCGAGCCCCCTCGTTTTTCCACCCTCCACCCTTTCTCTCGTTTTTTCCTCTCCTCTGATCGATTTCTCTTTTCTTTCCATCTTTTTTCCTTTCTTTCTTTCTTTCTTTCCTTTTTATTTCTTCGCTCTGTCCACTTCGGTTTTCATCTTGAAAATTATTGGATCAATGGCGCGTTTTCTCCGCGAGTTACGTGTCACTCCTTCGTCCTCGATAAAAAAATATTTAAAACAGATTCGTCAGATTGAGCGTGTAATTAAATTGAACGTCGTGTGAATCTATCCGAAACTTGCAAAGTCGCAAAGCTTTGATAGAGTGACCGTATTAATTCAGTTGGACTTTATATTTAATCCATGTCGACTTGGCACGAACGCGTGCAACTAAATTTCCCTTTGCAGTTTTTGGAAATATTATTAAAAAAAATAGTATACATAATGTAACATTTTCAGTTCGAAACGATTCATTTTTCCAAGGTTTTCCAGATCTGGTTCACGCAACAATCGACGATCGTGACGCGAATTTTCAAACGTATCGTACAACACATTTGAAACTTATTGAAAATTATTTAGAGTACATTAAAATTCCCCATTAAGATCGACGTTCGATTTCAATTAATTTCATCATCGTCAATTACCGCCAATTATCGTTAATTCTTCCCCGTGTTTATCTCGCAGTATGCTTCGCAAACTGCGTGGAACTGCAACCCGGTTAAATTCAAGTTACGTCGATAAAAATCGCGGAACGAAGACAGTCGTTAGCCACCGTGCGTCTCACTATACCGCCAATGGGGAATGTGTACCATTTTCCATCGTATCGGCGTTCCAGTAAACGAGCAGTCGATTTATCCTTTTGTTGCACTTTCTCGGCTTTCATTGTTGCGCCGAGCGGCGGTGCGGCGCGCAACAGAAATTTCACCCACGTTTCCCCGTTATTGGAAACGTAATTAGCGATTGTTTGGTCGTCGTCAATAACCAATGATCTCGCGGCGTGGAAGAAAGAATGATCAAATCATTAGCCGACTCGAATCGCCGCCGTTTTATCGTTTCGATGAAACTCCCGTTCACTCGCGTCGCGTGCTCGTTTTCATAATTACCGCGTGTTTAAAAACAGTCTATAGAAGTCTACAGAAACGCCGCCTTATTAAGGCCAATTTTATTGGTTAACCGAGTTTCATCGCCTGTCCGAGAGTTAATTCGCGTTTATTCAAGGTCTCGTCATCACGTTTTGTCGCGCAGTTCACGTACGAATTTCACGTTCATTGAAGTGTCCAAACATCTTCAAACCTGATGACCAGATATTTCTTGATATTTCTTCGAATAAACATCGATGGCTTTCAATATTCCCAACATTCTGCGCGGAGCGAAAGCAGGAATTCTTCTTTCCAAAATTTAGCAATAAAATGCCAAAAGAGTGCTAGAATTTTCAAACTACTCCCGATTTATCTTCAAAACTTGCACCTCCCACGTTTCAGTTCCAATATTTTCGCCACGAAGAAAATAAAGGAACATCCTCCATTAAAAGATCCACAGTGAAACTCGCTTTAAAAGAAAATCAACCCAAGAGAAATTCGAAAATTTTCCAAGGTTTGAAAGTCCGTGGAAATTTTACATTCGTCGAAGTGTCCAAACTTCTTCAAACCTGAATCAACTTCGACGGTTTTCAATATTCTGTGAAAGCAGGAGTTCCTGTTTCCAAAATTCCGCGATGTTCTTCGAGTGCTTGACTTCAAACTTACATCTCCCACGTTTCAATATTTTCGCCAATAAAAAAAAAAAAAAAAAAAAGAAACAAAATAAAAAAATATTCTCCGTTAAAATTCCACGGTAAAATTCACTCAAGAGAAGTGCCAAAATTTTCAAGGCTGCTTCCAACCCTGCTCCCGTAAACTGCCTCCAATTTCTTTTAAACTGAACTTCCCTACACCCAGCAAACTATCTCGAATTCCAACACACACACACACGTTTTCACAGCGGCGTGGCAAAACTCATAACTTCCGTTCGCTGCCAGGGTAACGAGCAGCCGAGCAACTAATCAATCCCCCTACGTTCTCTCGGCTCTCTGTCCTGCTCATTTTTATGAAGCTGCCTGGTCCCTGTGTGCCGGCCATGGTTGTTCGTCGCCGGCATGTGCCGGGAACGCAAGAGGCAGACAGAACACATACCTGACGGTAATTCCCGCGCGACGTAACCAACTATCCGCAGGGAGTTCGAATGCTGGCCCCCCTTCCGCTCGTGGCCGATCCTCCACGGATAAAGGGTTGCTCGCGGATGATGTAGTGCCATGTTTATTGCGTCCTATTTGCTGCTGCGCCATCAGGCTGGCCGCAATAGCGCCAACCAGACGACAACCGTAACTCTGCTAACGCTACTATACGTGTGTTCCTGAACGTGTTTTATACATACGTGTGTGTGGTTTTGATCGCGTTTTATCTTGTACGTCCAGCGTGGAAAAAGGTTTATGCTAGGGATACAATGCCAGACGAAGGATTTCACGTTCACATTCATGTTCTTGAGGTAACAGGATGGGCCAAAAGTTTCTTCCTATTTTTCTTTTTTCTTTTTTTTTTTGACAAAACGTCAGGATATAAGAAAAAACTAATTTTATTAATTTTGAATTAAATTCAAGTTCAAACGTCAGTGATTTTTTTCATTGTGTTTCAAGAATTATTTCTCAGTAGAAAGATCCAGATTTATTTCAGTAGGATAAGTGATTTTTGGCTCACCCTACGTAATTCTGTTTTCCAAGAACGTGATGGCACATCCCTTAAAAATCTCAACTTTTGTACGCTTGTTTCATAGAATGACGGGGATGATAATTCACGGGATGACTAACGCGTGAAACAATTGGGAGATTTTCAATCGATTTCAAAGAATATAGAAATTTCGCGATTCTTCTGTGAGATTTTATTTATTATTCATCCTTGGGTGGAATTTCAAGAAACCCAAAGTAAATTACAACAACATTTTCGTCGACGAAACCCTTCTCAAAGAATCAACAGCCTCGAACCAAGCCCAGGACCATTGCCCCATCGGGAAACTCGCGAACACGCCAATTTCGTTTCAAAACCGCCAAAAAATTCTAAACACCGTGATCTAATCATCCGCCACCGCGTCGCTTATTTCCGCCATAAGCACCTATATCAAACCAAAGCAAACATCGCTCCACCCTCGTTTATTGGTCGCGTAGCATCCCGTTTCGTGTCTGTGTCGCCGGACGCAACCTTTCAAAAGAGAGCCGATGTTTTTCTCGTTTAAAAAAACAGGATTTCGCATTGGCAGAGCCGAGGATTGCGATCCTCGCCGCCCTGTTCCAAGGGGCGTGGGAGGAGGGTGGTTTAGGTGGGTGGACAGACGACCGCGGATAAAACGGACCAGGAGAGAGAGAGAGAGAGAGAGAGAGAGGAAGCGAGGGGAGGAGAAGCAGCGATGGTGCACAAGAACGAAAACATTGCACTCTCCCCGGCCAACAAGCCGAGCTTCGTTGTAATTAGTTTCTGTAGAGCAAGAGTTCAGCCAGCTCAGCATACAGAGGAAAACACAGAGAGGCTGCTGTCCAGGCTCGCGTATACGAACCGACATCCTGCCATGAGAACACCAGCCTCTATGTGCACACGCATACACATACACACGCGCAAGCGTATAAATATATATATGCATTAGAAGCAAACATTGGATAATACGCGCAGATTTTTTGTTTAAGAACCTTGAATCTCGTTTCTGATATTCTATGCGTTTTATGTTCTTTTACTATCTTTCAGTATTTTGCGTTCGTTCGTGATGAAATTGTAATTCGCGAAACGCGATATTCTAGAAAGTCTACGGCAGAGTGTCTCAGCGTGTCCTCGTGCGTTTATAGGAAGTCTCGGTTAGCGAGATTCTACAAAGTGTGTGTCGCACTGCGCGCAAATGTAAATTCTACAGAATTGACCATTGCGCGTAGCGCTTTCTACAACGTTCGGTAACTAACAGAGAATTTTCTATTAAAATTCCATTGTTTAAAACATATCCGTGTTGTCTATCGATCTGTCAACCGCGATCGGCAGAACCTTCCGAACGGATGATGATCGGCAATCGCGCGAAAATGTCAGTCAGCCAGTCAGAAACGTGTCAGCACGGTTTAGAAACGACATTTTCACTATTCAAATTTAAGATTCTCCACACTGTGGCAGCAACATTGCGCCAGAGAACACACAGTAGAAACAGAGAAAGAGAGAGAGAGAGAGAGAGAGAGAGAAAGTTGACTGGCGTTTCACAGTCGCAAAGCGCAAAGAATCGCGAATCGCCACGGGATTCCTGGCGCAACCCCTATCGACGACCCCAATTACTCCGGTTGCCGGTCGACGGGATAAAGGGCCGAAAGCCAGAAGAAAAAGCAAACAAAGGAAAACACCGGTCCTTTGAGCCGGGCCCGAAGTATTACCGATAAAACGCGGTGGGAACAAACGTAACACCGTGGAAATCTCCCTTTTGTTACGTGCCCGTCGTGGCCTATCGCTGGATAAATATCGATTGGCAAGCGTTACACACACACACACATACGTATACACGTCGCGTTTCTCGCTGTCGAGCCCGATTTCGCCGCGATCGTGACGAGTGCGCGCTCATCGAGCTTCTGCTACTCTTTTTTTCTCCGTTCCGTGCCATTTTTCTCTCTCTCTCTTTCTCTCTGTTTTTCTTTCTTCCTTTCTTTTTTTTCTCTGTTCGAAAGAACCCCGAAGAGATATAGTTTGCACGTACGTGTGTTCGCGAATCGTGTGTCTGCAAAAGCGTGGAACACGTGTCTCCCGGGGGATGGAAAATAGTTCGGAAGCGAATGATCATTAAAGAGGACTTGGACGAACACGTAATCCGCGGCGACGTTACGCTAGATTCACCCTGTCTCATTTGCTTTGCGTGTATTCGGCCGCAGCGAGCGTTCGTGTTGCGAGAAGATGGCCTCGCAGGTGCGAAAGTAACGGAGCAAACCTGTGCGCGCCGCGCATTCGACTCGCAGCTAATTACTCTGGCTTTCACTCGTACACTGGCTGTTTCACTTTATTTCGCGACTTTATTGGCCAACCCTCCAACGCCAATTGTCGACCTGAGAATATTTATTTCAATACACGAAACACTCGATATCGTGTTGCATCAAATTGCAGAATTTAACGTGCACGAACGTGTACGTCATAATTTATAACGTGTATGTACAACTTTTCCTACACATCGTCGATTGTCGAAAGATGTTCGAAACGAAGTGAAAACGAAAATCACGTTTCTCCGCAAGAGAGAGCGAAAACGAGGCGCGATTGAATTTCGAACACCCGGACTAGAAAACCAATCTCCCTAACGCTGTTTCGAAACAACACTTCGATCGTGATCTCGAATTTGTCACTTCCTGTCGAACAAGCGAACTTCCCTCCCCTCTCCGCCTCAATGTACCGAGGAACGCTGAATTTTTGCCGCGAAAACAACCAAATACGCGTCGAGTGTGTTTCGAGCCAGCAGCGCGTGATATTACCACGAATCATCGGAGCGTTGAATCGCGACCAGCTGGACCTGGACAAGCTCGGCACTGTGTTCTCTCTCTCTCTCTGTCTCTGCTTTCTCGATATGCTTTGCTTTCGCTCGTGTTAGGAAGAAACGGAGGAACGGAAACGAGAGGGGAAAAGCCAAGACGGCAAGAACGCGTGTCAGCGATCTATGTCGAGTCGCGATCCGCCCTTACAATGGCGTCGATTGTTTATCTGGAGATCGCAGCAGGCAATGAAAGCTCACTCGAGGTCTTTCGGATGCTATCGTTTGTCCCTAGAGAGAAAGAGAGAGACAGAGAGAGTGGAGAAGCCTCTGGATCAAGCGGTGTCATTGTCTCGACGGTGCGTCGGTGCCTATTCTGCGCTCTGCCTTCGTCTCGAAAGACACTTCGCAGAAGTGCCGGCCAAGATCGACCGGTTGTCTGCTCCACGGATTACCGGCCATCATTCATCGTCGGCACGGCTCGTTACGTTCTCCCTCGTTCTCGAATTCTTCTCAGATTAGGCGCTTTTCGATCGAATCGCGCGCCCGATACGTCAGAGTGACGATCTACAGCTACGCGAGAGACAGTTTCGTCGCAAGTGATTTCCGGATCGGACGAAACTGATGGTTCTCTCTCTCTCTTTTTTTCTTCTAAGCGAAGATTTTTTTTTTTTTAGGATTATTGATAACCTAAGTTCGTAAAAATATTCTGTGTTTATTCTCGATTATCATGCGCTTTTTTTTTATTAATTTACGCCAACATTGCCAACGCGATCAATCCCTGCGTCGTGCTTTCTCTCCTTTCGGCGAGAGAAATATAAACACCACGCTACTCCCACTTCCGAGCGTGGCAAGAAAATCTTATTATTCTCTTACGCTGCGGCAGCGAAATTGGCGAAAAGGAAAAAGACAAAAAAAAAAAAGAAAAGGAAAGAAAAAAGAGGGTGCAATATTCGCGTTGAACCGTACAAATTCAAGCAGCATTTCTCACCCTCGCCCGGTTCTCCGGCCGACTTAAGCCACGATAATCGCGCCACGAAAAAGCAATGAGGTCGCGAAAGAGTAATTTCTGCGGGGAATTTTCAACCCGTGACGTGATTAATATTTTCGGCCCGGTGTGTCAGCTTCTCGCTTTCTAACGAAATAATTTCCCGCCTTTATCACGCCAGCATTACCTCCGACAGGTAATCCCTGCTTGTTGTCAGTTATTTTATATATACATACATATATATATATATATATATATATATATACATATATATATATGTTGTATGTATGTATGTTAAAAACACCTCGAGAAACCGGCTCTGTTCAGCGATCGTTGCCTAATTACCGCGCGCGATACTATTAGAGCATTGTCGTTTGCTAATTAAGAAGCGGATTACTTCAGAGCTAATTGCTTGGAGAATCGGGACAGGTAACTTTGTAGTTTGTAAAATAACAGGAGATGTTCTTGCAAGTTGGTAGGCATAGAAAATTATGAGTCAAATGCACGTAATAGTGCATGTTAAACGTACGGGAAAAATGAAAACGAATGATAAACGGGAAAATATCGACAAGATTAAAGGCAATTTGAACTCTTTTCTCGCCTGATACAGAAAACGTGTAAGTGGAAATTTATTATTAAATTACGAGCAATTTATCGTACGTTTCCAAACGTTCCTGAATATTTATTAAAATATCGCAATGATTAAATTAATTAAGTTAATTAAGTCTCGGTCGTGCACGAAATTCCGTTTCTTTTCTTTGAACCAGTTACAGACATTAACGGCATGAAATCCTCGAGGATCTTGCTTTTTCTTCGTTCGGAAAGGCAAAAAAGTGAAACGAACGTGGAAAAAAGAACGTTCGACGCACGTTTCAAGCACGAGGCGAATGTGAAACGCTTTTGCGCGCGGAAATACCGTCATTTTGTTAATTCACCGTAATTGCAAAATTTAAGTTGAATGCATACTGTGATGAGATTCGCGAATGTTTCAACAACGTCGCGCGTGATTTAATTAAACGCTTACGTTGCCCGCAATCGCGGATGCAGGCGAGTAAATTGAAATTTCCCCGCCGGCGAATATTTTGAAAAATTTATCGTGTAATTAAAACGTGATCCAGCGGAGTCTGTTTATTTTAATCTTAGCTGCTGCGCGAAGGGTTCGAGGAACTTTCGTAAAGTGTACTCTCTCTCTCTCTCTCTCTCATTCACCGAAATTTCTCTCCCGCGAAAAAAAGTAATATCCGTAAATAGAGATTACGATGTGCGTAACGAGCGAGCGAGATGTGGCTAATGGCCGTAATTAACGGAAACGCTTTCGAAAATTTTCGAAATTTCGAACGTCAGCGATGAAAGCGAGTTTCCGTCGAGTTTCCCGGTGTAGATTTTTGACAGGCAGATGAAACACAGTGATTTCTGTATCGAGTTGACCTCTGGACGTAGATTAAATCGGGATTTAATTACACGTGACGCGGAGACAAATTAAACGTAATTGTGCGATTCAAGACAGAGATCGCAAAATCAGATGAAAATTTAATTCGCATTCGAGAGATTGTGCAATGCAATTTTGAACGAAACTTAGCACTGGTAAGTGAGATTCGTGCGGTGAAGTTTGTCTGCCTCGACGATTTTTTTTGAACAGATGGAAAATGACGAGCGCACGAACAGATGCAAGCGCTTCTAATTATACATCGTTTTATTTCGGAGATAGTTCTGTCTAAAGTGTACGTTGGGCGGTACCGCGAGTATTTTCGCTCTCTAGCGAAGTAATAAAATTCATTTAAGAGTAACTGGCACAAGTCCCGTATGAATTATGAAAACAAAATGCTCACCGTTTTAACTCTCTCTCTTTCTTGCGAGCGCGCGCGCTCGTATCTGTCGCAACTACGTCGCAATTGCACAATTACGGTTTAACACTTTATTAACCAACTAAACGACGAATGTGCAATTTTTGACGAGTTACGAGCACCGTGCAGCGCGATGATTCTTCGAAAATGGAAATTTTTGGAAATTTTTGGAAAATTTCGAATTTTACAGTCTTACGATTATGTGTATTATGTGTAAAAAATTCAAATTCTGAACTTTTACAATAAATACTACACTTTGACACGATTGTACATTACATTGTAATGAATATAATATATATTTCGATGTGATGCTACTTTGATTTGATCAAAGTGGAATGCTATATTATAATAAATATTACACCCTGATTTGACTGCAGATCGCTACATTGTAATAAATGAAATATTTTTATTTGATTATATGTATAGAATACTGTATTGTAATAAATGCTACACTTTGATAGTACTGTAGAATACTACATTATGTCATATCACAAAAATTATATTATTAACCACTATAAGAAATACCAGAATGAATACTTTGATTGAATTGTCGACTACTAATAATCTATATATTGTAGGAATTACATTATCATAGATAATTATTGACCGCTGCATTATAAGAAATACTATAATAAATATTTTAATTGAACTGTCGACTAGTAACAATATATTATAAGAATTATATATCGTGACAGATAATTATCGAGTACTGTATTGTAAAAAATACCACAATGAATAAATACTTTGATTGAACTATTGACAACTAACAACCTATATATATTGTAAGAATTATATTATTACAGATAGTTATTGACCAGAATAAATACTTTGTATTTAGTAAATAAATACTTTAATTGAACTGTCGACTAGTAACAATATATTATAAGAATTATATATCGTGACAGATAATTATCGAGTACTGTATTGTAAAAAATACCACAATGAATAAATACTTTGATTGAACTATTGACAACTAACAACCTATATATATTGTAAGAATTATATTATTACAGATAGTTATTGACCAGAATAAATACTTTGTATTTAGTAGATAAATACTTTAATTGAACTGTGGACTACCATATATTATAAGACTACTTAAATTAAACTGCAGACTGCTATACTACGCATTCTATATATTTCACATTATCAACGCTGCATTTTCTTACCAGCGTACAACAACCAGAACAGAACTATTTGCAAACAGTCTCTCTTCGAGTGGTAAAATTACGATACAATATCACACCGGTGCGAAACACGCACGTACACACGCACACAGCGGGGAAATGGGTCTGATAATAATTCATAACTCTTTCGGAATCCGGGATTTCACTCTCGCCGCAAGTCCCTGCCGCCGGATTACCGCGATTTCGGGGCTACAAATGATTCATCTTCTAATTGCATGACGGGGCATTGCAGCAGCACCCCACGCTCTTGCCTAGCTATCACAATCAAAACTCGGCTGGCTCATTAATCATTCGGCTCGGCCGCCCTCGTCTTTCATGCCGAAGGTGCAAAATACCGCGACGCGGCCGCGCTTCGCGTCCTCTCGCGCGTGCGAGGAACCGCAAGCGGCGGACAATGCGGTTCTGTTGCTTCGTCGCTTCTTTTTCGCCCCCCTTTGCACTCCCCGATAAAAGGGCCGGCCTAATTCTTTCATTAAGACGACGATTAATCACCGGGTCGACGGTTTCTCGCGTCATCGGGCCGGAAGGAAAAAATTCGGATATTTTTCACACGGCGAGAGAGTGTCGCGCGACGATGATGCTCGAGGAGGGTACGGAGGCTCTCGCGATTGCCAAATCAATCACCGATCAACGCCTTGGAACACGTTTATTGATAAATATTCACCGCAAAGTCCAATAATGATATATATAGTAATTTTGTATCATCACATTTGTACGTGATACAAATTATAAATTGTTACGTATAACTCGCGCATCTGACGCAACTTTTTCAATCGCCCGTCTAATGAAAAGTTGTTTGATTACACAGTTTATAGTATAGTATAATTTCAAGGGAATGTCGATTCTTTTTGTTTTTTTTTTTTTTTTTTTTTTTTTTGGTGCGTTAAGGGGTCTCGAAATTTCCAGGGGGTCGTCGTGAATCGAAAGGACATTAAATTATAAGTGAACAGTATCACAGCCACACACAGGTCTTGAAATTTTGAAAGTTTCAGATTCACCCTGTATGTAATGTTATTTCGTTACGATTTCGAGTAGGATCGAACGAAAAACAGAGAATCCGAAAAATCGATGTGAATCAACTCGAAACTCTCGCGGACGTCTGCAGGTAGCTGGATCCAATTTATCTCACCTTCAGCGGTGAGGTTAAAGTTTCCAAGACTCTCGTACCGATCGTCATACAAATCACAAAGAACTGCAATATTCTTCTCGAAGTATCTCTCTCTTTCGCGCGCGGATGCCCGTAGATAAGATCAGAAATTTTCGAGATATATATCCACGGGAAATATTTGCGAAGCTTAATGGTTTAATATATTTCAGATACCCCGTTGAAACTCTTTTATTAAGCGGATGATTAATCATCCCCGGGAGGATTTTCCACGTCATCGTGGCTCAGACAACAAAGAGTTTAATACACCGACGTTTTTCACCGCGAAGGGGGATGGCGAGGGGAGGGGAAGGAAGAAATACTCGTGCTTCTCGCAAGGATCCAGCGTTTTCGATGAAAAACCGAACGATAAAATATGCGGTGACACGAGAATTAATTGCCGACTCGTTTAAGGAAATATTACCTAGCCAAAGAGAGAGAGAGAGAGAGAGAGAGAGAGAGAGAGAGAAAGAGAGAAGGACAGGGGGGGGAGCCTGTTTTCAACGTTCCAACGGTTTAAGCGACTAAACTTAACGATTTTCGAAGAATCCTCCTTCTTGCGCTTGATATATTTATGGCCCTGCTTGGCTCCGAGATTAAACAGTTCGACCCAATTCGATTCGGCGCGATCCGATTTCTTGGTTTTCGCCGAAGGAACTGATCGACTGAATATCTCATAACATCGCTCAGGGAGGAACATTTTAAGAAGAGAAGAAGGAGGACGTTAAAAAGGAATCTCTGTAAATGAAAGAACGGTCGAAGGACGTTTCTTGAAGAAATATCGACACTCACCGGATTCGCATCATTCGGACGTGTGAAGGGCGGAAAATTGGAAAGGAGGGTGAAGAAGGGACGAATTTCTTTGTTGTTAAAAGCTTCGAATATTTGAGCGTGTTTCGAGCGAGGATTCGCAAAACGTCCGTCCGTCTCTGTCCGTTGCAATCGAAACGATTTTTCATTTAACAAATTTTGGGCGCCTCGCAATTGGAAAATTTATTCAATTTCCTTCTCTCTCCTCCCACGCCCCGCGAGTTATTTCCGCAGATACAAACGAAAACAGCGGACCGGATCCTTTTGCGGAAATTTCACGGAAGTGAGCGTGGACAATGCGGATTAAACGACACGCCTCTGCAAATGGAACTTAGTGTTTCAAACGATCGGCGCTTTTGTATCATCATTATTTTCCCTCGTAAACTTCGAAGTCATCCGCGGCAGGCAGGCACTTGGACGACAGGGGAGGGGGAGAAGACAATGCTTCATTATATTCCGGGGTCACAGCCGAATCAATCGGTGAAAACACCGCCAAGTCGACGTAATCGCGTGCGCAGCACAATTGTGCAACGCGACAGTTTCGCCTCGTATTTACCGAGAGTTTCGATGCACGGTACTTAGCAATTTCCGGTGTGTCCGCGCATTCAGCCGGCTGCCAGAGGAAACGGCAGCCCCGATTTTACGTAAGAATCGACTACCACGCTGTTCCAATTACCTGGGTGTCAAAATATCAATCAGGCTCCGATCTGTGCTCTCTGAACTGGAAATTGAACACGACGTTCCGAGATTCGAGTCGCAGGAATTTACAGAACGTGCACGTTCAACGGAAAGTTGAACGTGCAGTTGAATTTCTTTTTTTTCCTTTTTTCTTCTTTTTTTTTTTTTTTTTTTTTTTTGAGGGGTAACGATGTCTTGTAGAACAGAGTATGCACGTATGTGCGAAAAAAATTATATACGAATGTGAAATGATATTTTCGTGGAATTCGATGAAACGAGGGTACAGGGTTGAATTTTTTCAATGGAACGGTGTGAATACATTTAACGAAGTACAAAAGAGTACATATATAGAAGGTATAATATATGTACAAAAATTACGTATAAATTTTAATATGGAATTTGGAATTTATTACAATGTTTAGAGTAATATTTTATAGATATTTATACGAAAGATATTCACGGTGACTAGTTCATTGTTTATGGGATAAAAGAATTAACAAATAAATGTCATTA
Source organism: Tetragonula carbonaria (assembly GCA_032399595.1). NCBI lineage: Eukaryota > Metazoa > Arthropoda > Insecta > Hymenoptera > Apidae > Tetragonula > Tetragonula carbonaria. The sequence goes on along the minus strand of JAUCRC010000018.1, from coordinate 2,583,653 downwards.
TTGTAGCACGAAAGGCAGAGTATGCGTAATAATATTTTACAAACTACAAAAATCTTTATTGAATTGCAATGATAACTCGTTCGTTATTGCAATATCTCGAACAATTGAAAAGCTAACAAATGCTCCAAAAATTTGAAAGAGGAAGTTATCGCGGGAGAAAGTCTGCGAAACGGTGAAAGGAATTGGAATTAAACGCTAAAAATAATTCGCTGAATAGAAAATAATAATAAAAAGAAATAAAACTAAAACGTTAAGAGGAATTAGAATCGAAAAGCAAATGCCTCGGTCATCCAACGTGAAGGGTTAATATTGAAATATTATACAGATATATCAACGCACGGAATCGCAAACGATATGAAACAGATCGCGATCCTCGATTCAAGATTCAATGATATTACGTGTAATAGTTACGTATAATGCCGGTACTATCGGCTCGCTGTTGTATTTTATTTTCACGCTAATGGTGAACGCAAAGGGGAGGAGGAAGAGGAGGAGGAAGAGAGGTGGGGTAAAGTGTGATTACTTATCAGCGATAACCGGCCAGAGCCACTTGACACGGAATGTTCGTTACAGTCATTACGTTTCGATGAGGTTGCGCGAATCGATAGAACCAGGCTGCGGTGAAGCTCGCCAGAGAGACAGGCTAAATAGCCAGATAAACAGATAGCGAAATAACGCGCTAAAATGGAACGCCACGGTGTATTCTCGTCATCACGTGACGTGCGAGTTACCATTATCCCTATCCATCGAAGATATTGAAAGCAGGATACGTTCCGTTGCGAATAACCTGCTCGATTGTTATCGCACGTGAATATGGAATTATTCGCTAATTATTCGATATAAGTAAAAAAATCGGTCAGATAGTTAATGAATCAATCAGATAATTAATTAATCAGACAATTGATCAATTAACCAGAGAATCCATCGATCGATCGATCAGAGAATTAATCAATCGATCAGAGGATTAATCAATGGATCAGACAATTAATCAATCAATCAGATAATCAATCAGTTCAGATAATTAATCAATCGATCTACAGGTAATTCGCTACATGTACCTGTTACCTTCGAATCTTCTTCGATTTTCCTCGATTTTACTCTTTACTAACATTCGCGTAGTTCGATCGTTTTGAAATTCTTCGTTTCTCTTCTCTTCCGATTCATTTCTTCGGATTCATTCGAGAAATATTTTTACCAAGCCTGTTAAATTCTATTTTCGATTCTATTTTCGCTCTATTTCTCGTGTCTCGTCTCTGGCAGGTAACCCAGACGACAAATAACAGGGAGAAAAACAGATTGCAGTGGTAAACACTACAATTGTAAACGGGCGACGAGAAGTTTCTCAACAGTTTTCCAATGGATACCTCGCGGTCGAAAATTTTCCAAAATTTTCCAAATTTTCCGAGTAAGGACCCGAGCCGGGCGCGAATTAGAAAATGTTATGCGGCGTTTTCTCTCTCTCTCTCTGGAGGGGGAGAGGGCGGTGGCACGACGGCAGAGAATTCGAGCAAACATGCAACAGCAGGTGCACAGACAATGGAAATCGGCGAGCGCAGCTGCGTTTAACGAGTGATGGATTGTGCTGCACACTTCACGAGGCGCTCTTTTGCTGGTTTGCACGATTGCTCGCACTTGTACCAGATTTTCAAAACGGCAACATGACGCTGTTGTTTATCGCGGAAAACTATGCGTCGCTGAAAGATCCTCCTTCTCTCTTTTTTTTTCGATTTTTATTTCGCGAGAATCGAGAATCGAGTTCACGAACAGTCAATTTTCAAACGCTCGTGATATCCGCCGCCGAAATGAAGGGAAAAGAAAAAAAAAGGAAAAGGAAAAAAAAACAAAACGAAACTTTCCGTGACTTAGTGAATTGCGCGTGAGATATCGAAGTTCACTTGAACTTGAAGACTTTTGACGGTGACTGTCGGCCCAGGTCGCAACGGTTCGCCTCGGCAAAATTTCGAAACCGGGTTCCGAAACGTCAAATTTATTTTTCGTATCGTTCTTTATCCAGACACCGAGCGCAAGTCGAACGACGTTTGTCAGATGTCAATTCGACGTTTCGAAGCTCTGACAAATTTCATCGTTTTATCGTAAATTTCTAACTTTTCGAACAAGGTTCCACGTAATTCTAAACAAATAAAATTCTATGTTCGAAATTCTCCTGAACAAGATTCGAAGACAACCACGTTCTATCAAACACTTACGCATGATGAATTTCTGCATTTTCAAACGCAATTCTAAACCAAATAAATTCCATTCTAATAAATTCTAAAAAGGAAAAAAAGAAAATTCGGCGTTCCCCAGATTGGGTCGACAAATTCTCGAAATTCCCTCTCGACACTGTACGCTCGATACATCTGTCCGCTCGATCGGAGGAAAAAGAAGATTGTCTGGGATTTGGACAAGCGTCGGATTTTCTCGTTTAATTGTCGGCTAGGAGGCCAAGCAACGTGCTTGCAAGTCTCGTAACTCTTAATGGAATCATTCGTCCGTAATCACAGCCATTACTGTCGGTGAACTTGTGCCAGAGTGTACTGCACACACAGAGATAGATAGATAGAGAGAGAGAGAGAAATCGAGGCGCCCAAGGCAATCGATATTTCGAGGCCAGTAAAGGTGAAAGGGGTAGGTGCGAAACGGATGACGAGAGAGTGAAGGTTTTCCACCAGGATTATAGGGGTAGTGGACTTTGTTCCCGAGGTGGGATGAGCGCAGATCAAATAACCTGAATCGTTCTACCGTCACGACAATTGCTACTTTTTGATAACGTCGCCTATTAATCAATTATTTCGCCGATGTTGAAAACTACGTGATGTGATGTGATTTAATCGTCGACGTTCGATGATTTTTGAATAACCTCGTTGCGTTAAATTCGCAGTCCAATTAGAAGTGCGATCCTCGTTGCTTTGGTAATTAATTTACAGACCGAACTACATTATTGTCGTTTCTTTTCTTCAACAATTCTCTTTTCTCGAATTACGAATTCTTACGATATTCGAATTATTCCGACTAGCAAGAAGTATCTGGCTGCAAACTGACGAGACGAAATGGCGCAAAGGTGTAGAAAATTTTGCTATCTAAATCTACTCACAAGCTCGCAATCTTTACAGCTACTTCGATCTCCGTGGCCAACTCACCTGCAACAGAAAATAGAGACACGCTTTAATATACAATTCTGTTCCGAGAAATTTACAGTAAAATAATGGAAATTCGAAATTTAGAAGAGAAATCAGAGAGATACTTTTAAACGGATCAAGAACAATCAAGAAACTCTGTAATTTCGTTCCGTTTGACGGGCGAAAATTCATCGTTTCCCATTTCCCATCTAAAGGCTTGAGACTCGAAAAGATTCCACGCACGACGCCCAGGCATCGAGAGCTATTTTAATATCCCCGGGTAATCTATGACGAGGCTATTAATTAGAGCGGAGCAGGTGATGAGACTGAGGGATCGACGAGGGTAACGAGGGTAACCAGCGCGGTCGAGACGGATGCCAAGCTTGCTAGCATCCCTTCAGCGTACACGGTGGGCCGAGCTTCTTGCCGTGCGCAAGCAGCAGCAGCAGCAGCAGAGCACTCTCTCGCGTTCACGACCCCTCGAACACTACCGCGAGCTACCTTTCGCCATCCTTTCTCGTTCCCGGGCCCTCCGGTCTCCTTTCTTCGCGTTACGCGCTCGCGAGCCCCCGTATATTGAAATATAATTAGGGGCGGTTTAATAAGCGTCGGTCTGTGGCTTTCTGCCCCGAGTCTTGAGAAGCGTAAGCTTTGCCCTGTTAACCGGTACGCTTGCTACGGCTTTCCGTCTAACGAGCTGCCAGCTGAAAATCCCCCCTCCCCCCACTGCGCAGCCGCTTCCCTTGCCAACCGAATTCCTGGCGAGGCAAGCTTACCACCCCGAGCTTCGGACAATCGATGTTTGCTTTATTAACTTCCCTCTCTGGCGATTTTTCTCCCGCCAAGTGTGTCCGAGCACAGTGACTTGCCCCGTTAGCATTCGAAGTATTCGTGAAACGAAACTTGAGCAGCTTATTTCGAAGTTTCAAGACTTCTTTTTATCTTCAACGAAGGCACACTATTCTTCACGATGTTACCGACGATGCAATTTGTCGCGCTACCTGTGCTGAAGTGTTGAAAAATTTTTTCCTCCCCTTTGCAACGACCTCTCGAATATCGATGTACGATTTTTCTCTTCGCCGCTTTATCGAACTTTGAATGTTAGACATCGAAGAAATCGTTTGACAAATCAGTGGGGAAAAAAAGCAAGTTTCGTGCACTGCAATCTTCGAATTCATTGCAGGCTCAGGCCGTGATGAAAATGTCTTCGATATTTTCATTTCACTTGTGGCATTTTCGAGGAGAAAAATATCTTCGCCATCCGCCACTTGATGCGGAAACATTTTGGAACAGAGTGAAAGCGTTCAAGGTTTAAAACGTAGTTTATAACTTTGGTACCGCGCGATTCCTTTTCACGAAATTACAAGCGAGCTGAAATTCTTCAAGAATCATCGTCTTTGTTACGTTATTATCACGTGTATTAATCGATCGTTATCACTGTTTTTCGTTCGGCAGAGTAACTGTTTTTTTAATTATATCCGCAGCGAAAGTATGGCACACGCACGAAAATAATGAATAAGCAAATGTTTCCGAAGTAAGTGTTTGGCAAACAGCGCGATTGTTGAAGCCCTATGAATAAACAATAAGCAACAAGAAGTAACTACCGCCTTGAAGATGCTTGCCAATCCACACGAGCTTGAACTCGACGCAAAACAGCTCGCGTTACATGTTTGATGAGTTAACAAATCGAGCGAAACTCTTACGAAATCGCTGTGGAACACACGCGTGATGTCTGAGCTATAACGGACGTATTCCACTTGAACGTGCCAGTCTCCTCGTGACGGACAAACTTTTGTGCTTCGAATGGCCAAGCGGGAGCCGTTAAGCAACTTGCTAGTTCGAAAAACGAAATCCCGACTTGAAATGCTGATTTAAAAACTCGAGTGAAATTTGTTTGACGAGCGGCAAACGTCAAACCGAAGTCAAAATTGAAGAATCGGAGGGAAAAAACTCAAAGGTGTAAGAAAGATCGAGGTAAAAAAGAATCTCTGAAGATTGTAACAATCCGTCTGCCGCGATGAAATTCAGCTCGATCGAGGAGAGAATAACACTGAGACCCCACGTGCTGGGAGAGAACTCTCGTTTCCTTTCTCGCGCTGTCTGCGTCGCCGAGGCTAATAAGCAACGGCAGTTGTAGGATTATACGAGTTAATAAATCACTGCCGAGTCCGCGGTTGCATAAAGGTAAACGAGAACAAAGTTTCGCGAGGGGGGGAGGGAGGGAAGAAGGGTGGTGGCCAGCCAACGGCGAAGAGGTGCTCGCTCATCCGCGCCCGCTTCAAGGAGAAACAACCGGGTTTGGAAACGGCTGCGCGGCACACTCGTTCAGAGTGCATTCTGCCGGCAATTAAAGTTTTTCAATATATTAGGCGGCGGAGATGGGGCACGCCACGAGCGTCTGATGTTTATAGACACGCGTCAGCTGGCGTATCGCGAGACTATGAATTTCTCGGAGGGGGAAGGAGCGCGCCTGAAGTTCAAGGGACGAGACACCCAGCTCGAAGGGTGGATTTCGAATGGAAGTTCTCGCGACTTTTGGATATATTTTATTATTTTATTACACGCAACTGGTAGACTGTTGGTCCACGCTCGTTTTAGAAATAAGATAATTTCGCTGCATAAATAGTTGAAATGAATGAATAAACAACTTGGACGAATAAAGGAATAAGATATAAATTGAATCGGACGAAACTCTATCGCGAGGCACGGCAGTGAAATCTGTGTCGAATATCAACCATAGATTACAAATATCATTATGTGTTAATTATACAATATATAATGTAATACAATAAAATATTAACCCTTCCAATGCCGCGTATATGGCGGCAAAAACCAATTTATTTTCATCACTGTTAGACTTGTCATATTTACTATTAACGCGTTAAGTATTGTGCCATGCCATTTCTGTGAATTTGTTTTCGCTTGTTATCTATGTTCTGTGCGCGTTATCGGAGTTCTTTTACACAGTTTAGTTTATTATATTTTATTTTGTTAATAAAACCGTAAAATATGGCCGGAAACTCTGAAAGAATAATACACGATGATAACGATAATTTCAATGATATTAGCAGTAGTGACGACGAGTTTGAATTGATGAAAATGAAAATCTGAGAAGCATTACGTTTTCAGACTATAATGACAGTGACAATAGCAGTGATAGCGAAGTAGTTCCTAGAAAAAGAAGAAAAATTCCAAATATAAGTTACAGTGATGATGAAGAAGATGAACATGATACCGCTGAAGAGAATACCGAGTGGAAAAATGTTACAGAAATTGATGATGACGTTCCACCTCGGATACAATTCGATACTTTTTCCCTTCGTATGAAAAATAGGTTGGACCTGGTGGGAAGTAAACTTGAAATACTTCCGGACCGGGTTAAGGGTTAAGTTCTAAATTCTAAATAATACAAATATTTCTCAACATTCGCTTGTACGCTTGGCGTCCTCTTTGTCACCTTGGACACATTTTATGAATAATATTACGATCTTCCAACGACGTGACGATCGCCGACTGAAAAATTGAATTCGTCGCTCTCTCGCAACTTTGTTCAACGCTTGAGAGAGGGTTGTTTCGCGTTTCGTGGCAACGGGTTGCCGTAGGTCGTACACCTTTCCGGAGCGTCGAGACAAGCAGACCGTGCAACAGCAGACGGCTGCAGCTGCACATCGGCTCTCCGTCTCCAGTGGCCGACTATTTCCGTTTTGTCGATTAATTCGCTGCGAAACAGGCTGCGCCTGCCGCTTTTCCGACCCCTCTCTCTTCTGAAATTGCATGGTCGACGAATCATTTCACGGACGACTCGCGCCACCGACGAAATTTCGTTATTAACTTCGGACGGTCACTGCCTTCTTCGTGGAATGTTCGGATGAGTTTAATTCTCGGCCCAGGGGATACGGCTCGGACATTGTTTCTCGACGAGGGGGTGGACGAGCAACACCGGACGAAGAAGGCAGAGACGCAAGGAGGAATTATTGCATCGCCCGATGGAGTGGTTCGAGTTCACCAACTTGTATGGAATCTTCGATGTACAGGCTGTTCCACCTGAATGTTGTTTTCTCTAGTAGCGAAAATCCGTTCCCGACGCGACTTAAACTGGTCGAAGAGACGAGTCGGATTTTTTTTCTCCATTTCATCACGTACGTACGTTTGTGACATGATCTTCGAACGACGTTGGACTAGAAAATTTTTTTAAATTAAACTCACGTCGTGACAAAAGAAAAAAATTTCCTACGGATACAGTGACTCCATGTTCTTCTTCTTCTTTGGAATCGTCGAGATAATTCGAACGACACATACGATTCACTTAAAGTTCTAAAATCCAGCAATTGCGTTTCAGTTCTTCGATTATCCGCAGCATCGGGGGGAAACAAATTTCTAAGAAACTGTAAAACCGACGAATCGAGCAATGTTTGCAAAATCGTCAGCATCAGTGACAGACAATATGATCGTTATTCAGTTAGGACTGTTCAATTGAAAACCGCGTCCTAAGAAAAAGAACGATTTCTAAAAAGAAGAAAATGACAAAATGTATCCAGCAAGTTGATCTCTCTAGTTAAAGCTTCCGAGTAGTAGAGTCGATCGATGGTCGATCGAACGAATCTTCCAACTTTTACACGTCGCGCGAATCTTTCGCGTGTATATTTCGTTACCCCGCGGCGGAGGGTGAAATAGAAACGAGCGATCACGCTGGGTGAAAATAGCGGCGAGGGGGGTGACTGGCTGGTTAGGTCGCAGAGGGCGAAGCGGTCGGTGCACGCTCGCTCGTCGCGACAGAAGTTTCGCCGGTGGCTGGTGTGTTCGAAGCGAGGAAACTTCGCCGGCACGCTCGTCGAACGTAAGAGCCATGAGTGACGCGTAATTACTCGCATCCGAATAGCAGACAACTGGGATTGAAGGGTACCGGGGCCCGGAGTGACAGAGCGTGTCAAAGTTAAGCGCGCGCTAGAAAAAGATCGTGACACTAATTGCTCGAAAATATATAGGCGATGCTGACGGTGTGCCTCTCGCGGGAGGGAAAGTCCTCTCTCCTCTCGCTGACGTCTCTCTCTCTCTCTCTCTCTTTCTGTGATCCCGTTCACGTCCTTTCCGCACGCTTGACGAAGACGTTCTAATATCCGCGTCGCTTCCATCCTCGGCGCGAGCGATCGAAAGCGTTGCCACGCTCCGCGAGTCTCAACGTAACGTGTATTCTTCGTTGGCATCGTGCCACCACGGGTAATAATTTACGATTAAGTCGCTTACATAGATTTACACGTTTTCGTCCGATTTAATTTTACTATTAATTTCTGTAAATCTCTGCAAATGATCAGGTAAAATTGAACAGTCCAAGTCCCAACCGAGTTGGGATCGTTATCTGTCAAAATGAATTCAATATCGACTAATGTTATCACGCTAGTGCGCGTGGACGTTGCGTTTCCGAGAAGAGTGATCAAAAACAGGCTGCTTATCTCAAATCTTCATGCGGACGTGAACATTATTTGCATGTGCATCGATTAACGAGCACTCGGTCAACTTGCGTCCGATGAAATATAATTTCTTACTTGTATATCCCACACAAAGGCAGATAATCGAACTCGCTTCCTCGAATTCGCTGTCTCGCGAGTGAATCATTGACGCGAAATAATCCAAAATAAAGAAAGAAAAAAAAAACGAACAACGCAAACGAGAGAACGGAGGAAAAAGTACAATATTATAATAATTAGACAATTCACGTGTATTTACGTTCATTATGTATCGTGGAAATTAAGAAGCAACGAAAAGGAGAGCGCAAGCTCTCGTTCGTATTAATTATAAAAATAATCAAACGCGAAGTAGAAAAATTACTCCGACAGAAGAGAGACTTGAATTTAAAAAAAAATTTACAACTGGAAACTCGAAAATACGTGAAAAACGAAAGAATATATTTCTAAAGGAATAATTGAACTGATTGTGAGTATTCTCTCGGAGCTAATCTCGTAGTTCGTACCACCCTCATGATAGTAGCGAGCAGCAAAAGCAGATGATTTAATACAAAATACAAATATTATTGCAGCCAGCGCGGTATAATGTATTCTCAAGACTGGAAACTTCCGTCGTATAATTAAACCGCATGTATGATCGTGTTAGCGGTGATAATAATTCGCGATACGCGAGCGTCTGAGTGTTGTTTTACGATCCATATATATATATATATATATATATATGTGTGTGTGTGTGTGTGTGTGTGTAATATACGTATATGTATGTAGATGCATCGAGGCTTGGTCTCTGTGTGTCGATGGCACCAGATCAGTTTATTACGCATCTAGTCTGCGCAGAGGTCATCAATCGTCGATTAATCAACCGGAAATGCTCGATTTAATGCGTTACGGCCGCTGATACGCGTATCTCCGTTAACCCCCGCTGTTAATTAACGTGATATAGACACTTTCGCGTTATATCGAGTTCTTCGGCAAGTCCGTAGTGCCAATTTCTACCGAATAATCAAACGTTCGGATAAATATTACGGTTAATTGGATTTTCCAAGAGGGGGAGGGGAGGGAAAGATTAACAAGAAATTTGTCGATGAAATAGGCGAAATAACGAATTTCGAGTATAACACGGAATGGTTGAACTCTGAGACGTAACGTGGTTATAATGTTGTTTGCTTGAAAACAATATCATTGCCTTTACAAATTCGACTCTGAAATACAATCTAGAATGTAATACTACTATTTATCGTCGTGTTTGCGAAAATTATGAAAAAAGAAGAAAAACGTATTATTCGAAAAATGGCAAATTTAATGAAGTTTGAAGGGAACTTTCACTCGAGGAAACTCGAGTTGCCAAAGAAAAGGAAAAAAGGAATTGAAAAGATTCCTCGAAAAAATAATTATCGACAGACGACGCATACATATTTACGACGCGAGGGAAGAACACGCTATTTAATTCATATCGATAAACCGCGCGAAAATGGAATATTCGATTTTCCTCGGAATTTTCGGGGACAACTTAATATTATACTTGGAGGGACAGGTTTGTTCGTCAGCGCGGAGCTTCTTTTTTTTTGTTTTTTTTTTTTTTGTTTTTTCCTACGGGGTGAATCAATTCTCTCGCCGTAACGCTTTTTTCAGCGACGAAGTCTTTTTTTTTATTATTATTTCTTCCTATCTTTTTTCTTTTTTTTTTTCGTCGAGACGATCCGACTCTCTGGCCGATCGTTAACCGGCACGTGCGTTATATCGGGAAAAAAATATCGCGGGCGAAAGCCGGTCCGCCGCGCGAATCCGTTAATCCCGGAATGGCCACGGAGGATGGGAGTGTCGCAACACAGTTGAATTTAGGAGAACCGGTGACAAGATAGCATTATTTCCGCTGATATTTCCCGGTTTGCCCATCGCCGCTGTGGAAATTGAGATAGAGTAAATCCTTAATGGGATCCCCGAGTGTTTTCCTAGGAAATTTTCGATCGCGATCGCGCGATTTGCGTGATTTATTAAACAGCAGAAAATCCGATTTAAATCGCGGATCGTGTTCAGTTCCCAAATAATTAATTATTATCGCTAGTAACAGTAAGTAGTAGTACTAGGTCATGCTAGCTAGTCCATGTTCCTTCAACAAACAAATTCTGAACGCATTCTGATGTACCAAGAGATCGTGCGTAATTCAATATTTCTTAGTTCAGCAGGTTGTTGTCTTCGAAAATTGGAACGTGGCAGGTCTGTAATGAAATTTTAAACTATTTCTCGACGGAGATTCAGATTATTTTCATTTATCACGAAAGTAGAACATTATTTTAAAACAATTCCGCGTCCACAATAATACTTGACGTCTCGCTCCAATTACGGAAGAGAACAAAGATTATGACTTGCACTTGTGCAAACAAATGATCCAAGCGGGAAGTATGACGTTACTTATGGTTATTATTGGACGAGACTTCAATTCACGTGGTAGAAAAATGAGCAGAAAGATAAGCGTTTAGTCACAGAGTGCGATGCACAATGCGATTCTTTCGTATCGAGGGAAAGCCACGCGCCGACGTCTCTTTGGTGGCATTTTTATGCCGAACTCTCCGCTATCGATCATTCACGGAGAAGAGAGTACGATATCTAGATAAATGAGACATGTAAATGCCCCAGATATTCCATAAACATTGCAGAATCTCTGAAATTGATGGTTAAACATTCAGTGAACTTGACAGTGAGTTCCAACTTCTGGAGTGTGGTTAATCTTTCAGTAGAATTGTAAGTTTGCAAGATTTAATAACGAGTCTCTCTGTTGCAAAATTCAAAGGGAAAAACAACTTCTAAATGTCAGGATACATCTCGTGAAACGCAAATCGAAGTTCAAATCACTCTGTCTGAGCAAGAGTCGCAGGAGTCGGAGAATGACGCGATATGAATCGAACATTTCCGATATTATTAATTCGACCGGTTCACCCTACATTTTGAAATCGCCACGCGTCGATCTATTCTTACGTAGTTCGTTTATATCAGCGCCTCGAGCGAGCAGACCCACTCGGTACCTCCTCAACAACGTCAGAGGCATTCTTTAAAAAAAGAAGGCAATTTCCAACCGAAAGAGTCGAAAGGACAACGTCACACTAGGAATACAGATAGCCCGGCAATTTGCGTCATTAATATCAGGTATAATACGAAGCTCCACGAGCTTGGAATATCTGCTGCGAGAGGTGCCGATTTTATTCCAGCCTGGCCAGTAAATTTAGAATCTAAAATTACACGTGTATTCGCTACTCGCGAGAAGAATACGCGAGTATAATAGGCAGAAAGTAAACACGGATTACGTGGAACACGACGAACAGTGCGGTTCATCATGCACGCGCGCATTCCGGTTGACGAGTGAAATTTATTTTTAATTAACGTGCAAATGAATGCGGCGACGACCGTTTCCTACTTATCAGCACGGATGGCATTCGTTGGCGTTGATAGCACTCGCTGGCCGGCGAGCAGAGATTATACCCGTGGATCTGTCGGCGAAGCCCACTGTCCAGAAAATGTGACGTGAACATCGTCATCGCCTAGTTAAGAAGCGTTAAAACGGAAAATCTTTGCCTTCGACCGTTGCACTCCGACAACGCCGGCACTCCACCAACGCCGGCCTTGATGGACGTGTAATTTACACAGGCGGCACTCCGCGGTGATTAAAGGACCGCGTAATTAAACCAGCTAATTTATATTTCGACGGGACCGATCACGTCGAATCCTCTCGTCGGTTCCCGCATTTTGCAGATCGATTTCTCTTTTTTTTTCTTCTTTTCCTTTTTTTTCTCTTTTTCTTTCTCTTTGAAAATGTTTGGATCGGCGGGGGAAATCGGCAGCAAAGAGAAACGTTTGAGAGAAACGTAAGAAAAAAAGTTCTTGTAGCGTTCTCCGTGACACACACACACACACACATACACACAGAAACATTTTGCACGAATAGAAAGATGAAGATGATGTTAGAAATAAAATCAATATAACATATTCTATGTATTACAATGTATAAAATAATCCTATACAATTTATTGTATACTATATACAATATTGTACGTTTTATACTATACATTGTACACAATGTATACTATTTAGTGTGCCATATTATAATATATATTATACTACATTACAATATTGTAATCCTATACAATATAATTATATATATATGTATCAATACTGTATACTCTATACAATGTACTATACAGTATTGGAATCCTATGCAATGCATATCAACATATATCAATATAATACACACACACACATTCTACAATACATCAATATAATTATTCCAAAAAGAAATTATTTCAATCGATCTATCAACTGCAGAACGAACCAAATCTTCGCCAAGATTGAACTAATTTATATTTAATATCTATTATCTCGATCTATATATTACCTCATCAAGTTGTATCTCAATATGGATAGTGCTATCCAGAAGAATAAAGCCGAAATACGTACGTACGAATCGCCAGGCTCTATTAATAGCTAGATACACGTGCAAAACGCGTCTGCCTCACGCGGTTCGTCGTGTTTCGTGATTATTTTATTTTTCCAGTTAACTACGCGCGCACGGCCCCTTTCATCTTCAGCCTGGCCGAGGCACGACGTCTATCGCTTGTAGTCGCCATCTCGTACGGTTTTCTTTTCGAGTTTACGAGAACGCGTCGTAAATCGCGCAGTGGAGAGTTACGGCACTTTTCCCTGTCTATTCGCAGATAGAGGAAACCATGCAGCTCGCGGCAGCTGTCGCACTCGTCGCGCCCGAATAATCGCCGGTAATTTCTCCCGAGCGAGGCTCCCCGTATATCGGCGTCGTTTTCTTTTCTTCGTAGCGGCTCTAACACGCTGCAGAAGACGACTCCTCGGCGTTTCGCTTCTGTAATTAGGTCTCCTGCGATACATCGAAGCGTTCGTTAGGCGTTTGGTCGCCGTGATTCATGGTCACACGCTGCTTTGAGCGTCTCTGTGTGTGGAAAAGTTTCCTTCTGTACAGGGTGTTCCTTGGTTAAGTGGCTAAATTGACGCGACACGCGCGCCAGTAGAATGTGTACGAAGAGCCAGACGCACAATCTACACTCTACAGTTGTTCTCTATTAAATTTGTACAATATTTAGATTTCGTTTTCTTCGTGAGAATTTGTACGGTACTTTATAAACAATCTGAGATCCATCTAGTATTGGCGGTATGATTAAATCAATACATCATGCATGTTAGTAAAATGTGTCAGTGGAATGTGTCTGAGGAATCAGACACACAATCTATATTTTCCTGTTAATTTAATGCAATATTAAAAAATCTATATTTTTCTGTTGAATTAATGCAATATTCAAAAATTAATGTAAACTTACACAATTTGATATTCTGAGCTTTCAGATCTATTACTAGCAGTGTGATTAAATGGTGCGTTAGTAGAATGTGTCCGAAGAACCAGACGTGAAATCAATAGTTCGTTGTTCAAATAGAATATACACGATAACACACGCTCGATTTTTTTATTTTAATATTTCGCGAGAAGCAAATATAATTCAGAAAGAGACTCACCGACGAAAGAAAATAGGAAGACAAATGAGTAACTGATCTTAGTTTTGAACGGTGTTTTAATTCTAGTACTATGTCACTTATATAGGAAACGGAGTCACGTCCATTTCCGTGGACGAGAGGATATCAAAAAGGCGGAGAGGCGGGCGAATCTTAACGTTTCCGGTCAAAGCAGCGATACAGTTTCCGTGATATAATTACCTGCTATCGCAGCCAGAGATAATTAAGGAGGAAGAAAGACGGAAGTGCCGTATCAAAAATAGGCGACGGAGATAATGATTTCGATTTTTTCGATTCTTGACCGACTGAGAATCTCTCCGTCATAGTGCATATTCAATGAATATGATATAAATGTGGAGAGAGAGGAAACTGCGACTCACGTTTTAAAAAATTTGCGTGTACTTTAATAGAAATGCTGTTGAAACGTTTTGACGTGTTTGTTCTATCGTACGATCTACATTTTTTAAGGTTCTTTCTCCCGCGTTACAGTAAATTGCTTCCAGTGGATTTTCTGGCACACGCGTGCACGTATATTTGAAAACAGAGATGGAATTCGTAATTTATATCTCTTTTTCGCGAAGTTTGTACATTCTGTTTCAGAATGTGTGATTATCCCGCAAATTCTTTCATCAAGTGATTTTGCAAAGGGGATGAAAAATTTGAGAACAAAGCTCGAAATTTATCAGGTTTGCATCGACGTTTCGTTTCATTTTATTTCACTCGATAGTTTCATTAGTTCATTCTCGTCTATGAGATATCAGATATAGCAATTAGAAATTTCACATTTCGACGAACGTAACGTAAATGAACATTCGTTTTCATCCTCTAAACGTTGCAACAAACGCTTGTCACTTTGTATTCTATCCCCAACTACAAATAAGCGCAATAGTAATGGCAGAATAATTTTTCGTAGCAACTATGGCTTTTAATTAAAATTAATAATCAACCGGATTGCTGTCGGCGCTACGCGATCTATTATTCGCGGGCGATAGAGGGAAGCTTATTATCACCGGTGTGCAATTATTTGTCATCCGCGTAACGGCGAACGAAAGCAGAACAAAAACGCGCGACTCCACTTCCGGTACATTGTAAACTCTCTTCAGAACTGGCCAAAAACCGGCGAGTTGCAACACACCCTCGGAGGGGAGCCGAGTCGAAGGTTTGTGTTTAATTAGGCCGAAATCTATTTTTCACCTCGCCTTCCCTTCGTTTTCTTTCTTTCTTTCTTTTTTTTTTTTTCGTTTTCTTTTCGTTTCGCGCAGTCGAATTAATTAGAGGAGCTACATACACGCGTGTGTACACGTATATGTACATCCGCGTACGTAGTTTGCCGGAGACGGATCGATAATTCGAGAAATACCCTTCTAATTTGAATTGTAACCGGTCGTTATGAGACCGGGGCCGGCGAGGAAGGGGTGGAGGAGGAGGGGGGGAAAAATTGTACGAACGTGCAACGCGGACGCTAATTGCAATACATCAATTACTTAGCCGGTAATAAGATAATATTATTTATTATCCTTTATTAGCCCCGGGCCGCAATCATCGTCAGCGCACACGCAAATTGCCCAGCGAGCTAATAACGCTTGCTTAATGTGATTAATCATTAATGGATTGAAGAACCTACGTCTTGGAAAGACGTTCTTCAGTCAGTCTCAGTTAGGTATAATACGAACAGTTCACTTTGAACCTAGAAATTTACGAGTACAAGCAACAGTGTACACGCAGTTGGTTCGCGTCTGATTCTTCCACTGCGTCGACTTATGTTAGGTCCACCGTACGAAAGTCATGCGTGGAATTAAGATCAAAGGGAGATAGCCAAACGAAAGAGAGAGAGAGAGAGAGAGAGAGAAAGCGTCACGCACAAGAGAGGGCGAGGTCAGAAACTGAAAAGCCAGAAGAGCGCTTCGGAGAAAAGGTAGAAAACGATAGAACAAGATGGAAGACGGGAGGAGGAGGAGGGACAGAGTTTTTATTGGTATGGAGCCCCATAATTGAACCCACATAAGTACTCTTTTCATATCATCGTTGCGAAATGATAGAAGAGGATTACGTCGATCCCGCGGGACCGAGGCCTGACGTGGAAACGGGGAAAAGGGCGGACTGTGAAAAGAGCAAAAGAAGGAGAGAAAGAGAGAAGACTGGACCTGTAGAAGAAGCTAGATTCAGGCAAATTTCCAGCTTCTCTCGGCGATGACGACGTCTGAGTACGAGCCATGCACAGCCAGCAGAGTCAGCAGGCATAAAATACTCTATCTTCCTTTCTTTCTCACGGCACAACTTTTGCACCAATATCTCCTCGACTACGTAGCTCTACTAGACTAAGTAGCTACTACCTTCTCGACTCGCGTGTATATTATACGTGCAAATATTGTATCGTATAACAGAGCTTTAGATTTTAATAAGGTTAATTCGGTTCGTAGCAGGTTAATTACAGTATTACGGACGAGTACATGACACAGGCTCTTGTTTATGAGTATTAATACTTGGGTAATGGACAATTTTTACACTGAATCATTAACGATGAAAAAACGTCGATATTCAAACGAATTTTTGTTTAGAAAAATTGAGAAATTTTTTAAATCACCTCTTGTAAATTGAAATATTCTATTTACAACGATCCCTTAAAACTATACGTGCAATTTTTTTTTTTTTGGTCACCATTTTATGAAACTTTGAAAATTAGGGTTGGACAACGAAGTGTTAGAATTTCTTGAATTTTTGTGGTTTGATCACCCATCGTTCCAAATTCGATAAAATGACGAAAAGAAATCGCAGAGCAAATAAGAAAGACTTCGATCTTCAAGATCGCGGTAGATTCGATCACGAGAAAAAAATTTCTAATATTTTCAGAGACGTTCGAAAACGATGGAATTTTCAGATTTCTTCGATCGTTTTCGTTCAATCTTAATTCAATAAAATGGTGAAAAAGAATCAGCAAGATTTATAGGAGTGATCGTAGCGGATCCAGTCATGAAAAAGACTCTTCAATCGTCGGTGGTTCAGTTACTTTCACCGGACTCGCCTTTTCATCGAATATTTTAGTTTCTCAAGTTGTTCTATTACGCAATTCACGTTCAAAAAAAAAAAAAAAAAGAAAAAAAAAGTGAAATTTCTGCGTGACAGTTCTAATTGGATGGTCAGAGACTGCGCTACGTAGACACGATTACAAGGAATTTTAGTTGTGTGTTGGTCGGGCGTCGATACGCTTCGACGTGCGGTTCACGAACGTGCCGTAAGTGGTCCCGGACAATTTAAGCCGCGAGAAACGAGCTCGAAATTTAGCCCCGGTCCCGGGGAAAGTCGCCCCGGTCGAAACTCTCTCTTTCTCTCTCTCTCTCTCTCTGTACGATGCGAGAAGACTCTCGTGTTCGTGACTCGTAGTTTCGCGGAGAATGGATGCCTGGCAGTTTATAAAATCGGCTACGTGCGAGCCACCTTTCCCCGGGAAATTGCGCGAGACTGCTGCGGGATATTTAGCGCGAATTCTAGACTGTAGTTTCCTTTTGATGGCGTTTCTTTTTCTTTTTTTTTACTGTAAAATGTAGACGTCATATTTTGGATAATCTTATATATATATATATATATATAAATTTATTTTAGACGAAAAGTAGCGTAGCAGAACTTATGACTAAATCTCTTTAGGATGCCATATTATAAGAGAGAAATTGATTAATAGATCAGTAGCAGCAGTTTACTTCGGTTTAAGAACTAATAATTTTTACAAAGAATTCGTTTGCGGCATTTTCATAACAAGTACTTTCGAGATGGGAAAAATACAAGTTTGAAGATAGACGTATAAAAAGATTGAATGGGATACAATTTACGATAAACGAGTAATGAAAAACGACACGAGAAAGATGAAAGAAATGCAGATTGTAAATTTGAAAATATACACAGATATTCTCGAAATGTATCTTTCCAGTTCTCCTACTTTAATCTCCAAAATATTTTATACAAATTCATACTCAACGTATATATTCATAAAAAGTTCGCTGTGTGAAGAACTTACTTGCAATGTAGCACGCGGAAACGGAAAAACGAAACGTACGAAAAAAAAAAAAAAAAAAGGGAGAGAAGGTAAAAGCGGTAACCTAATCGAAACGAAACTTTATTTTCATGGAGAGTAATGAAAACGCGGAGTCGACCGCGTCGCGATATCAATACGAATCAATTTTCTCGTCGAAGTCCATCGATTCCCGGATTCAAACCGCGTACTATAATAAAAAATACCGTTTCCAAAAAAAGAAAAAAAAAAGGAAAAAAGAATCCACGACAGTATCTATTCCACAGAGCTATTGTTTCGCGGGATAATCTTGACCTCTGTTCGAAAACTGGGCCACTCTCTCTCGCGAAATTGAATGATCAAAAGATTGAATTTTCGTTTTTTTTTTTGAGTTGAAACTTAAACATCTCTTTGAATTAGCCTTTCAATTAGGGAAGTACGCTATTTACAAACGCTTAAGGAATTTTCAGGTGAAAATTAATTGAAACGTTTCAGCAATCAATGAAATGTTTAATTATTAACTGATATTTAGTAATAACTATCGGGAATATTGTTAATATAACAATATTACTGACATTACTAATATTTAATTTAACATTATTTAACGTAACGTTACTAAACATTAGCTGAACTAATATTAAGCTCACAATCGAGTCTTAACTAATTAATTCCCGTAGAATTTTACTTTCGTTCAACGCTACATTCCCCCCCCCCCCCCGGTTGTTCATAACTTTCAGAGTTCATAGTTACAAAGGTTAATACCGAGGATTTTTCTAATCGTAGCGTCAAAGCGATTTTGTTGCAAGACGAAACAACGGAAGTAATATTCGCATCGGTGCGAACCTACAAATCCCCGTCACAAAGGGGTTCTTCCAGGAAACAGAGTTGAAACGAATTACTAGACCAGGAGGATAAAAGGCGGCCATTCCTCATAACCGAAGAAACGAAACGACAATGATATCGTTTCTCTGTCAGCGCTGGGAATATTACTTGGCCGAATATCCTTCGGAAAGTTAGGCTTTTCCATCCCATTGTAAAGGAGACGCGAATTAGGGGTTATCCAATCGAGGAAATGAAGCGGCCGTCCACGGTGAAACATAAAAGTATGCAAAAAGAAAGCGTCCCACCCTTTTCCTTTTTCCTCTACAGTGGTGGCCGCAGTTCCTCCACGGTTTGACAAAAAGAGTTTTAATTTCCGGCGAGGAAAAAGCAACACGGTGGACTTTCGTCGGTTATGCGCGGCTGCACCGGCCAACCTCAAACAAAATATTACCGCAGCTTAACACGCCGCGCGCAACTTTGCCTCTCCGACTTCCGTTTCGCTTAGTCCGCTCTGCCAAGAGAATCCACGTATTATCGCCAACACGTAGTATATTTCTTTCTCTCTCTCGCTTTCTTCTCTGCTTGAATTCTATTTGATCCTTTTGTTTATTCGCTGACGTACACCTCTGCTCACAAGCGTTAGCGCATTTATTAGGGGATGCTTAAATTAGGGAGGTATCAGGGCCTTCTCGTGCAAGTGAGAGTTTTGTGTTATGTACGAAATGAAACCAATTTCTTGATGCGTGCATTATTTGAAAAAAAACCTTGAACGATTTTCTTAATCTTTTTATCACGTTCGTACGATCACTGTCATACTTGGTTACTCGATTCTGTATATCCTAGAAACGATTTCATAATTCAGATCCTCAGGAAACTACGTGTATACTTTCGTTCGTAGCCATTAGAATTAGAACATTCGCAGGAAGCGAGGTTAACCTCAGAAACGATTACGATCTGAAGAAATTGAAATCTGAAGGAATTGATTTATATATATATATATATATATATATATATGATTTTTCTCGATCACGAGAAGTTCCTTTCTGACACTATTTATACCTTTCAACACGATCACGTTTAACCAATTCTAACGAATGAAATTCTATTCTGAATTATACATTATTGAATAAAATTTGCGACTTTTACATTCCGTAAGTATTTTAAACTTTAGAAAAATAAATATACTGTAAGAAATTTTTATAACACTGTGTATAGATGCACCTATGCATCTATACTCTAAATTCTTCTCGTATGTATTATCCCAAATTGCAAACAATATTTGTTCATTCTTACAACACCGCCTTCGTTGCATTTTTACTATTTTTTCAAAAACTGTCCCGTTCTGCATTCGAGCAGATTTTTCCCGAAAATCATTATTATCGCATGGCAGTACCAACCACGTGTTCCAATTTTGTCTTTTTGTCGGTGAATCCGCACGGAATACAAAATACAGAAGAACCGGTTCATTGAAATTTTGAATAACCCGCGCATTTTGTTTTGTTCCCTCTTTCTCTTTCTCTCGTTGTTATTGCTAAGCGGAGGAGTATCGCGATCGGTTCGGGATCTGTGTGCGGAAATGTTTTTACATCGCGGGTGTTTTTACGGGCAGGTACGTACGGTCGAACCCTGTACGCTTGAAATCGTTGCCCTGGTCAAAGATATCGGCGTATTTTTTGAAAAGTGTAATTTTAGAAGCACCGCGCGCGAAAAAATCGCTCGCCGCCCGACAAAGAAATATTTTAAATGTACGTCCATACAGAAAAGAGCAAACTTGTCGACCCGTAAACAACACGCGCCGTATTTTTACTAACGTTGCTCCAACGTATTGGCGATTTATTGTAAATCGACGTGGACTCGCCATTTCGAAGAACCGTATTCTTTCCACGAATCGTTGTACACCAACAATTTTGAAAATCATTTTACAGAAGAAATTACAACGGCATTGTTATGATTACTCTTTTTTTAGGTTATGTTGCGTGACACTGATTACTGTTAATGTGTTGGATTTACGAGTATTGTGAGAGCATCCCGTTCGATATTTGGTGAGTATGTGTTTGTTATAAGTGAATTGATGTAAATGTATATGTATGATGTACAATGTACATGTAGTATGTACAATGTAGTACATAATGTAGTATGTACAATGTATACGTACAATGACATATTTATAACATACATATCTATAGTGTACCTGGTGTAGAATAATTTTCTCATTCATTCAGAAGACTCGAATTCATTCTCCAATATCTCCAGCACACCTCTCAAGACCTCATTCGCACAACAAAAAGACTTTAGACATTCTCTCCACGCATAACCAAAGTCACACATTGCATCATACATCTGCTCACTCATTCTCCGACTCAATCGACCCACGATCATTACCGACATCTCAGCAGACACATTCGCTCGATTCACTATCACTCCACACGAATCATTCACGCGTATTTTCTCATTTTTATTCGTTTCGAATCGCGAAATTAGACGCACGACGTTACTCGTCACGGCGGCCATCTTGAACTGACGCGTCCTGCCGAATTAAAAGCGCGGGAAGATTCCTTACGATCATCGGCGATAATTGCCGAAGTCTGCCGAGTAGCCGGAAGCAATGATTCGCGCGCCAATCAGTGAAACAATTCAAATAATGCGAATGAATTTTCTTTTTTATTTTACGTGATATTGGTTACGATTAATCTGTTAGATTTCTATGAGTATTTTGAAAATATTTTATTCGATTTTTAGCGAATGTATCTCTTATAAATGAACTCATGTAAATATGTATAATGTATATCTATAATTTACCTGGTGTAGAATAATTTTCTCATTCATTCAGAAGACTCGAATTCATTTTCCAATATCTCCAGCACACCTCTCAAGACCTCATTCGCACAACAAAAAGACTTTAGACATTCTCTCCACGCATAACCAAAGTCACACACTGCATCATGCATCTGCTCATTCATTCTCCGACTCAATCGACTCACGATCATTACCGACATCTCAGCAGACACATTCGCTCGATTCACTATCACTCCACACGAATCATTCACGCGTATTTTCTCATTTTTATTCGTTTCGAATCGCGAAATTAGACGCACGACGTTACTCGTCACGGCGGCCATCTTGAACTGACGCGTCCTGCCGAATTAAACGCGCGGGAAGATTCCTTACGATCATCGGCGATAATTGCCGAAGTCTGCCGAATAGTCGTAGCAAAATTCGCGCGTTAATATGAATATAAATATAAATATAAATATAAATATAAATATAAATATAAATATAAATAAATATATATATACAAAATATATAAATATAAATATAAATATAAATATATATATATATACACAAAAATATGTAAAATATAAAAAGAAAATTAGCTGTTGAATATCTATATATCAGTAAATTTCTATAAAAAAAAAAAACACGTAAGAAAAATAAGAAAATTGCCTAATTTTAATTTTGATAGATACCTTCGAGATATATTCGAAAGTTTGAGCTGAACAAAATAAAATTGTATAAACGATTTCAGTTTTTTAAGTGAATTTAGTTATCCAATATAGCAGAGGCGAAGATAGACTTGAGAAGTCTAAAATTCCTGGTTGGAGAAAAATACTCTGCTGATCGGTATCCTGTTTCAGCACCTCAGCAAGATCCTCGATATATCCGAGACAAGGCAATAGGCGCTACGTTATGTTCGTAGTGTATGAAGTACGTATATAACATACGTCATGTTACCGGTATGCGCAAAGATGAAAGCAGCTGTTTCCACTGAAACTAGAGAATAGCGTGAGATGTCACAACTACGCCATCTTTATCCAGAATTAATGCGATAGGGCTATGTCGGGAAAATGGAGAATTACGTACCGTACGTAGCAGCACGAAGGATAGAAGCTATATTTTCTATGCATGAAATTCATCGCAAACTAGGTAATGGAGAGATTCAAATATACATTAAATACATCAACGATTGGCGACTCGTATGCTGCT
Organism: Tetragonula carbonaria; assembly: GCA_032399595.1. Classification (NCBI taxonomy): domain Eukaryota; kingdom Metazoa; phylum Arthropoda; class Insecta; order Hymenoptera; family Apidae; genus Tetragonula; species Tetragonula carbonaria. The sequence goes on along the minus strand of JAUCRC010000018.1, from coordinate 2,560,734 downwards.
CCTTCGCATTTCGTTTATCACGTTTTGAGATCGTGAAAAGTAAATCTAAAGGTGAAAATTTATTCAATTTATTCAAATAAAAAAAAAAAAAAAATTCGAAATAAATTGTAACGATCCAACAAATTACTGGAAGAAAAAATTCAACAATTGCACTGAAGTTCGAATTTATTGGAACAAGCGTTTCTCAAATAAACTGAAAATAAAACTTTCAAGGCATAAAAACTACCAGGGTGTTTTGTGAATTTAAATATTTAAACCAGTCCAATATCGCGATATTATTATGAGACGTTCTCAAAAGTTCCGCACTTTCCTCTAGAAAAAGCAGAACGCGATTAACACAAAGCGAACGACGAGACATCGCTGATGGCGGGCGGCTCACATCCGGCAAACCTGATAAGCCCGGGAGGGGTAGGGAGGAGGGGGGAGGAACTTGGCCGAGCCATAACGATGTAAATGGCCTCGGTGGAAATTTACATGGCTCTCTTTTCGTCGCGTCGAGAATTTTTGCGGCTCGGCTGGCCAAGCTTTTTAAAGCATGCACGTTCGATTTACGCGTCCGCCCTTTGAACACTTACACCCTTGCTCTGTCGCCAAAGGCGATCGCCGATGCACGGAAACACCCGGAAGCGCTTGCACGCTTACACACTCTAGCGACGACCAGCGAATCTCGGGCACGAGGTTATTAAACCTCGCGCAGCTACGCGAAGTAGCCCACGATTACAGATAGGATCGAGCACCTCGCTGGCAGATACGGACTTCCAGTCGTTGAATTCGAACCAGTTGCAAGTAATACCGAGTACACGCGAATCTAAGCGCGATAGCATCGAATGTTTCATGAAACGAAGTGCTTCGCGAAATGAAAACAGTACTTCCAAGTAGACTCTGGAAACATAGACGACGAGCTTCACTTGTACAAAATGGTCTTGACGAAACGAGTGTATTCTGTACGTTCCGAACTATGATGAAACGCATACATTGACCTCCCACCTCCCTCGATACGTGTTTCTAGCGTCAATAAAACAAGACAATCAGAGTTTTAGGGAGTCTTCTGCCGAAAAGCGGCATAAATATTAAAGGGGTTAAAGCCGGTCGATCGGCAGTACGGGGACAGAGGGGGATTGCGTCGTTCGGTGCATTTTGATTGGGCAGCTCGCGGCTCGACGTGTGACCAAGCCAGCTAACACGGGGAACACGACCGAGTGGGAAAAGCCCAGCACCGCGTCACGTTTCCCTCTGCTGACGGAATCGTTCGTGTCCCGTGTATATTGAATATAAACCGGGCCGCAGGAATTATTTGTTCTACGCGGCGAGCTTTATTAGCAAGAGGGTGGACGAGTAAAAAGAGTGGCTCTCTCGCGTCTTGCACTTTCCACGAACACGGTTAATTCGATGCCGTTGACGCGCCGCTATTTTATCTGCTGTCTACGAAAGTACGCGAACAGACAGGCAAAGATAGATAGAGAAAAAGGAGGAAAAGGAAGGCACAGAGGCGGAAAGTTCAGAGGTAATGCTGATTACTGGCGACTCTGTTAGACATAAAGAGAACGAATAAAAATATAAATATAAATATATATATATATAGGGTGACTGACTTTAATTACTGGTAAACTATTTGTTAAATAAATACAGTGTTTGCACAACACTGTATTTATTGTAGAATTGATAGCATAGTAATTAATCAGGTCAGAATTATGTTGAATTTTCTATCGTTCAACAGTGCTTTCATGTCGGCGTAAAAATTAAGTCTGAATGTGTTTCTCAAAATTGTGGAATTTGAAAGGATCATCCTTTATAAATTCACAAATAATAATATTTCTACTATATGATTATTATACTACGAGTCAACAGATGTTGGAACATTGGAATGAATGTATGTCTAAATATTGTATCATAAATTGATATAATATTTAGACATGATCCGATAAGAAGAAAACTCGAGTTGTATATGCAAATGATTCTGTAGCTATTATATGAAAAAAAAGAAAGAAAGAAAGGAATTCGTAGCATAGTATGACGAGCAGTTTGCCAATGATTTTCGTTTATAGATTAAAACCAGTCACCCCTGCATGTACATATACGGACAGAGAGGCGAAATAGAGGGAAGCTAATAAACGAAAAAGGTGTTCCCTCTGGTATGGATCTCTCTTTGTTGGTGTTTTAATAGCGACAGATATCGATATCTCGTTTTTCCTTCCGCTAGTCGCCGTTTTGTTTGCGGATCTATTATCTGTATTCGGATTATTTTGCCTCTGTCAGGGTAATAAAGAGATTTAATATGCCGGTATAAATTGCACGTGACTAGCGGAATGAATACGACATACGTCGTACATGGGCCATGTCAATTTCTTGTTCTATTTTACACGCTATCGAGCTTTTTTCGTTTTAAAGGACGGATTTTTATAAGGTTCTCTTTTTCACGTGCGCGTTGGATTATCCTTTTATTGTCGTCTCTTTCTTTTTCATCGTAAGGATCCCGCGAATCATCGTTCTCGCTTCGGGCGACGAGCGTAGAAAATCTTCGTGGACAGTCAGAGGAATATTTATTGTTGCTATTGTGTATATTAATTTTGGCCATTTTACTTTTGCAGATTTCGTTTGTAAAAAGTTGCAACGAAGAAAAAGTTTATCTCTGGTTTATCTCTAAATCTTGCCTCATCCAGATTAATTCGACTCGAAGCTCCAAGCTTTGAACATTTTGAAACGCGTTGCGCGAAATTTATTGAAATAACACAGAACCAGCCCGATTTAATTAAATTCAACTATCCTGTGCTCTGGTCGTGGAATTAAGAAACCCTTCCAAGAAACATTGCAATTGAATCGTATTAACTACTTTCAACTTAACGCCCCGTCGCCTATCCACGTTCTAATCCGCTAATCACCGCCGATCAACGACAGCTTGACATTTCAACCCCTCCGGAATCCCAGAGAATCGTCAATCTAACATGGCTTTGAAGATAATCGTCGCCTCCTCGACCCAGAACCCACCACACAGAGAATTGACATCCGGGAATTCGGCAAAGGAAGCTACTGTCTCGGAAACGAGAGCAAAATGCCGGGAGAGATTATAGACTTTCGTCGCAATTAGGCTGCGGATTTTTACGCGAAATTTAAAGACACGAAACGTACATAAAATATTCGAAATATTCAGCCGAATGAAAAAATGGCTTTTCACGATACAACACTCGGTACAAGAAATAATTTTCTATCTAGGCTCGACTTCTCTATACTATAGTCCCGAAAATGATCCGCAGTTTAGTTCTATGTACCAGAAAGAAAGTGCTCAGAAGTAAGCAAGCGAGATTCGAGAAAGCTATACAAAATAACTTGTAATCTCAATTCATCGTGACTTTTCTCTGCTGTTTATTTTGTTCTCATTTACGCCCGTTTACGCTGTCACGAGCCACGAAGCAGCACGCAAAAACAGATTTCGCCTTTCCCAAAAAACATATTGCCGGTTGCGGTATTAATTATCCCTCGGTGTAACTAATTTCGATGGGTGCATTAACTTGCTCGACTCTTAGTTTCGCTCGATCCTCTGCATGAATATGCAAACCGTGGCCAAGTGTGCTATATAGGGAATCGTATAAGTTTAGGGTGTCAGTGAAAATCAATAGTTTCGGGGTTGCCCGGTTATTAACAAGTTTACGTTGGCTCGGGGGTGTGGGTGCGGACCCGCTGGTTGGCTGGGATTACTATCAACGTGTACACCGTCCGGACAGATTCGAGTGTGGACACTTCGCTCTTTAACTCGATTTCCTCGGAAGTGGTGTAAACGCTGTCGCATTGATCAGACGCTCGCCACAGTCATGAATGTCTCGTTTGATTTAACGGAAAGTTTCCGCCCCTTCGATTCGGAATTAACGGCATTATGTCGTGCACGCCAGGCCACGTCCACAACGCTTGTAATACGACCGGTTTATTTTACAGTTAATCAACGATCGCGCCTCTGCCCGGCCGGCTGTTTGCTCGCGCTAATGTCCGACGAAATATTTGCGCATCCCATCGTCAAATAAAACGTCATCCAGCCGACGTCGCGCGCTCGCCGCGGCAAAATCGATCGACGTCCTTTCTTTCCCATCGTTGGAATTTACCTCGGCAACTCTTGCCTTTACTGGCAGCTGCACGCTGCCTGCTGTAAATTCGGTAATTCGGATTTTTCCGATTCGCTGTTTCCGAACCGACTTTATTTATGTCAGTTAGTTGAACGACCGCCACGGGATATTTCGGATCTGGAAAGATCGAACATCGTTTGAAGATAATAATAATTTATCGTTGGTTAAGAACTGTTGCGGGTCATCCGTCAATTGGAGATCATATCTCTGACGTCGCAGTTATGTCTCGATTAAAGAAATCATCTGGGAGAGAGAACTTTCCTTAACACTATTCCTACCGACCGGTCTTCAGCACAACTTATATTTTTTAATATAGAATGAAGATAAAAGCCAATTTGACAGTATAAAAATATAGTTTCTTTTATTCAGAATTATATAATGTACATTTTATTCGTTTTCACCGCATTTTCTATTTATTTTACAGTCATAGTAGATAAGACGGTGTAAGAAAATCCGAGGTTCTGGACCGCTTCGGATACCGATCAGGCAAATAAGCACCGCGAGGCCGATAGGCGAGCGAGAAACTGTAAAACACTTGGAAGTGTCGTAAATCAATCCTAGGAAGGCTAAATCCTTTTCGGCTAAAATCATGCCACAACTGCATTGTCTTTTTGTTTGTAACGACTTTATAGTTTTGGAATTGGAGTCCTTGAGAGAATACCATTACAAAAAGATATAAATCGTTTTACCGGTCAAATGACCGGTCGTGGTACGTAAGACGGACTACAAATTTTTCTCAACAAATAAACAATAAAAAAAGAAGTGAATATCGAAAAATGTATTATACGTATATTTGAGGAAAAGTCGTGAAGTTTAAAGTCGATTTAATTACGTTGTATACAGGGAATTCTAATCGACATTTTAAAAACGGTCATTTGACCGGTCGTGGTAGGAATAGTGTTAAACTCGGATATCAACTGATTAGGTTAGGTTTTAAATTTTACCTCAATCAGTATTTCGTGAATTTCAATGGAGACAGTTTTCCCTCGAGACGAATTTGTTTAACCGTCGACGTTTCAACTGGCGAAAAATCTGTCTGACCGTGCAGTGGGTTACACTACTGCTTCTCGTCGTCGATTCTTTTCAGCATTACCTTACTAGTTTTTACTCATTTGCGTTGAGCTATAGTACCAAATTCCTGGACAACAGATAAATTTAGTCGTCGCTAAATAAATACCTTCTAGAGACGTTGCATTTCGAAATATCAAAATTCAAATTCGATGCATAAAGCTGAATTAATACGAAGCATCGAAGCCGAAATATTCCTTCTGGATATATCACGCTACATGATTCTTCGAATCTTTCGCACACTCGCGCGCTCAAATTTCTCGAATCTATTTACGTTCGAGCAATCGCTCCACGTACGACCAACACGGGCGCGTCAATTTCGAACAAGTTCTTTTTCTGTCTTGCAATCAGCGCGGAAACAACGAATTCCCGAATTCGTTTCTCGTCAGTGAATGCTGCGTCTCTCCAACGACAGACAGACAGACAGATAGATAAATAGAGAAAACAAGGGAGAGGGAGGGAAAAAAAAAGAGAAAAGAAAAAAAATTTCGTCGAGAGTGAGAGACAAATCGAACGTGGACATTCCTATTGTACGTGGAAATGATCGATCCGTAACCATCCGCCAGTTGCCTTTCAAGGCGCACTCTCGACTCGCAGCCCAAGTCTTTTTCTTTTCTCTTCGGCGACGTTCCCGGAGTATTCGTTCGGGTCGATACTTTAGCTCGCGCCTGTCTTCCGCCAGGAAAGATCCTATCTGCCAGAAACGCGACCGACCTACTTTCGCTTCGTGATATCGAGTCATGCGATATTAGCTTTCCCTCTTTCTCTTTTTCTCTTTATTTCTTTCTCTTTTTTCCTCTCTGTTCGCAAAGTGATTTGTACGGTCGAGAAGTACTTTTGCCACGGTCAAGTCGGACCTCTTGAGCCGACGTTTCTATCCAATCCTGAATCTAACCGTTCGATGAATAGGTACTGTTTCCTCTCATTTCGTCCGTTCGATTCTCGCGAATTGATTAGACCGAAATTTTAAATTCAATCCCGCGTAAATCAACGAACGGGAGAAAGAAACGAAACGAAAGAAAGAAATATATGGGGAAGTAAAAATATTTAGTTGCAAGAAGCTCAGCAATATACTTTCTTTTCTAAAACGACGTCGCGATAGCACACATTTTTTCCCCTCTTTCTTTTCTTTTTCATCAGCCAGTCGCAGTTCTACGTTCTTTCCGTTCTTCTCTCTTTTATCTATCCTCTTTCATTCGATCCATTTATTCAAGACAACAACTCTCTCTCTTGCGCGCGAATTCCCAGGGATCTCTTTTCAAAGCGCGTGCACTCACTTTCTTTTTTTTTTTTTTTCTCCACGAGACGCGTCCCACATTCCGCGATATGCATCGTCATTACCGCGATATTTACCAGATATCTAGCTACCGTATCCGTCGTTCGTATCCATTAGCGTGAAACGCGCCGAGCGTCTGGCTGCGCTGTCACTTCTCAGTGCCCCGATTTCAATCCACATGGCAGCGAAATTCTCTCGAAACAACGCAGCTCTCTTTGCTCTTTGCTCGCTCGATCGACAACCCCCTTCCCTCCCGTTTTCGTCGCCACGTCTTCGCGCCATCGCCGCATGATCGGTAATCTTTAACGGCGTCTCTAAATCCGTCACGTCGCGGCGAGCAAGCGTCAAGCGACGTCTCTCTCGGGTCGCGCCGCGAGTTTCGTTGCGTGTGACGACGCGATTCTCTCGGCATCGGTATGTAGGAACGCGTCCCTCATCACTCTGGCTGATTAATTCATTGCGCGCGAGAGAACACGCACACGCGCATTCACGGACGCACGTGCGTAAAGGGTGGCGAAGAGAGAGAGAGAGAGAGAGAGAGAGAGAAAGAGAGACGAGAGGGAATGTTTGGCCCATGGTAACGGACCGGTCGGACGTTTTGATTCAATGCCGCCTGGACGCATTGATTAAATGACTTGAAATTAAAACGGATAGTGCAGCAGGTGCGGCAGCGGCGGCTCAATCGGAAAATGCGAGAGCTCGCCCGCTGAATATCGGCCTGCGTGCACTATATATATGTATATAGTATATATTTATATATATGTATATATATATATATATATATATTTCCCCGGCGAGCTCTCGTGCGGGTTTAATCATCGCGATGACCGGATTTTCTTTGAGGAGGATTTTCTCCGCGTCGATTTTGTCTTGCCAAAGTCTCTCCAAGTGCGCGCGTACGCTGCGAGAGAAATTACCGCGACTTCTGAAAATCCAGAGTGCACGAATATATATATATATATATATATATATATACACTCATATCCGTTTCTTTCTTTTTCTGTTCTTTTGCTGTTTTGGCTGGAATAGGTAGGAGTTTGCGCTGATTCAATTTTTAATCACGCCCGGCTCTCTGTTCTGGGATTTGAATTTCAAATTTATATAATTTCATCCTCTTTATCGCTGTACAATTATTATTATTTGTCCAATTTTAAACTCATAACTTGTAAATTTGCAAATTTCCCTGCGAGCGGTTGGATGGAAGTGAAATTGAAGAGGTCTCGGTAGAAATTGTTTCATCTGACAAATATTAACTCGTCCGAGATTTGCGTGTAATTTATACTTTGGAGAACATGGAGAAATGTTCGTTTATCTTATGCGTCGCAACAGTTTGACTGCGCTTTCGTTTTGCAACCGTCTTGTCTCCTGACTCTCTGTGCTCTCTGCTTTTTCTCTCTCGCTCGATTATTTTTTCTTTAATGATTCTTATCCAACGATTGCGTCACACTAGAACGATTAATTAATCAGGTGAAAGGCGCGCTGTTCTTTTTTCCTTTCTCTCCGTTCGTTTTGCTCGGTACGTGTTTTAATTTCTGCTCTTTTTGTCGCCGTTCAAGTTCATTGATTAATTCCTTCGTCATCCGTAAACGTGGATAATCAAATGGCGATTTCGATTGTTTTGCTCCTAATAATTTGTAAAAACAATTTACAATCGGCCGTTCTCTGTATAATTTTTTTCCTGCTTAATTCACTTACACGATTTATTTTCCTTCCGCTCTATTGGTTTATCAATTTTTTTCTCTCTGTTTTCCGTCCATTAGCCATCTGAGTTTAATTTATTTACTATTTAAATAGATCTAGAATCAACAAAATTACTGCCGCGATCTGTCTGTGATTCATGGACACTAACTAGAAAATAACGATTCTTCTCTCCAATCGTTTCCGTTTAAAAAATAAAGACGAAAAAAAATACATTAAATGGAATTGAATATGTTCACAGTGCCGATTCGAAATTTAAAGTAAATGAGAAAGCCAGCTACAGCTAGCGCTTTACAGTTAGCGAACCTATTCATCAATTGAGAGCTATCCTTCCATTGAAAAGCAAAGAACACCGATGCAAAATTAAATAAACTTTTCCCTCAAAATTTCGCTAAATCAACTACCTTATTAACTCTATTAATCATCGATCGTTCCTACGCAAAAGTATGTTTCTCTTTCAAAAAAATCCCATCAGAGATGAACTAACTTCAATCACCCGTAAATCAACCGAAAATTAGCAACCCTGTTCTTCGATCGTTCCCACGATTATTCCAAAAATGAAATAAAAGTCTTTACGCCCCAAATAAAATGCCCGATTATTCCCTTGCTTGAGATCCCCTTTTCCTCCTCTGTACGAATATCACGCGATTCCAAAAATCAACTAACCCAAATTTCTTCGTCCGGATTCGTAATCCAACTTTGTCAACACCCCAAGATCCCAACTTAAACAGCCAACCTCTCCACCCCCCTCAATTAAAATTCTACTAAAATTCTATCCCACAATTCTCTCGATCAATCCACCTCCGCTCTTTATACACAGTCTACTCTCTCTCTCTCTCTATCTCCCTGTTCGGTCAGACTCGCTACAGACGATCGGCAGCGAGTCTGCTTCAACTATCGACGGTTTACGGTCGCCAACCCCTCTCGGTGCCTTCGTTGCTTCGTTGACCTGGCGCGGTCAGCAGAATCCTCCCGCGGCAAAGATATTAATAGGCATAGTTGCGAAAGTGAGTATGCCCTTAAGCGTGAAACACGGTACAGCCACAGCCATATCCGGAACCGCCGGATATCGAGATACGAGTACGCACGTTGCTTGCCAGCAGCGGCGGAAGTCGAATGCTTACGGGGGGGGCGGGGGGTAGGGCAACCAGGTGGATGTTCACGATCGACGTGGTTCATCGGGATAATGGGCTCCCGATGTGCAATTTAATAAGCAGCCTATGTTTCTGATTTCGACGGCGCGCGAGCCAGCTCTAGCTTGTATTGGCAGCTAATTATCAGGCAGTTAGATGGAACGCATTTCCGCGATTGAAGGGGCTCGTCGGAACGACGGGGCAAGGAACGACCGATCCCTCCGAGGGACGACCAAATCACAACGTAGACTCGTCGAGAATTTCTGAAATTTCCGCGTTATTTTATATCTTTCAGCACAGTCGTTGTCAGTCGGTTGCTGTTCTAATTACGCTCGAAGAACTATCATTTTTTTTTTTTTTTCGAATTCAGTTCGAAAATTAACGAACCTCTTCGGTGAAACCTAGGCCTGCAGTTAAAGTTACATATGAAATAAAACGAAGAAACGACTGGTACGAACGAAAGCTAGAAAAGGATTCGACAATGGGATATAGAGCATTCTTTTCCAGAACGCTGGCGTTGAATTTCGGCGTTGGCTACCCAGCGCTGGCAAGATCTCTGCAACCCCGTATTCTCCGCCATCTTCTGCGGGGCCACCACCGTAATGCACCTGCTCGATCAATACTGCTTACGCGGCATCGATGCACGCGCTGCTCGGTACCGTTCAATCCACAGGATATCCAACGAAGTAGCTTGCAATTCCTTGCTCTCGAAAGCAATGAATCCCGAACGCTGAACCAAATATCCACTGTCGTTCGTGTCTTTCAATGGGGGAATTTTCAATGGCGAAACGACCAGCGTATAAAATTCGCACATTGAGAAATCACAGCGATACGAGAAACTTGTCGGGATGAGTTGAACGAATTGAAGTGCCAGATACGATGTCGTACGAAATATCCGAAATGCTTTGCACAGTGTTCTACGAAAATTCTATTCTTTGCCACGTGAAAATTCTAACTGCGATAATTTTCCTTTTCTATCTTTTCTTTTTTTTGCCAGCGTGTTGGAGAAAATCCTGTATAATGAATTTTTAAATACTGTAATTTTTAAATACACATTACTACTACTATACTTTTGTACTTCAAAGTACATTTGTTCGTCGTTCGCAGATTTTCACGTGAAAACGTGGCTGGAAGAAATGGAAACCTACACACGGAGGAGATACACGTTTCGCCTTTTTTGCAACACTGTGCTCATATTGCACATTCCTGCGTGAAAATTCGCAATCTACTCGAAAACTTTCTCTCGCCTTCTTTTTTTCTCAATTACACCGGCGAAAAGACGACGAATACTTGCAGCTTACGAGCAGCTGCACGTGACGGCAGGAAAAAATGTCAGATATCTCTCACGTGTTTCCCACCCTCGTCCAATAACCTACGCACACGCACGCACACGCACACGCACACGCACACACACGCATGCCCCGGTAGGCAGAGCCAAGAATCACTCACAGAATTTCCGATCCGTGATGACGTTCAGAGAATCAGATCACGGCCGAGCGAAACGAAGCTCATCGTTGCACACGCTCCGGTTCACAACGCTTTGGCTACACGTGTTGGACGTGTTGTCGTCGCGTTACCCAGGACCGGTCCGGCCTGGGTAACTGCGTATTCGTCAGGCGTGTTCTCCACGCACGTCCTCGTTCGCGACACGCGCGTGCGATCCTGCCGAGACAGAGGACGCGTGCGTACCATTCGCCAAAGCGTATCGTTGCTTGTCTGACGGTCAACAGAGACACAGAGAAAGAGAGATAGAGAGAGAGAGAGGGCGAGGGGGTCACGGACGACTAGCTCGCGTTAAGGGTCACGCTCGGCTGCATCTAACTTGCACTCGCACGCCGGTCAATGCACGTTGACCGGACGATTTCTGATCCCGGGGCACGTCGTCTCTCGTGGTGTGTGCGAACCGAGAGAGAGAGAGAGAGAGAGAGAGAAAGAGAGATAGAAGCGCGGAATCGAACGGAGGGAAGAGCTGCATCGGAAGGACGCGAAGGATCGAGGAGGACGCGACCGGTAGCGAAGGGATCGAGTCACTCGCGAGTTTTCTCAACCCTTTCCAAGAAGTGTGTGTATCTACATCGCAGTGTATCTCTCGAATTCAACCAGGATAATTTCTAACGCGAGTATCGTTCCAAGCAACTACTCTGTTTCTCACTCTCTCTCTCTCTCTCTTTCGCGAATAGGTTAGAATTTTCCAAGGTTTCTCAAGGAATGTTTTTGTCTTTCGCGTTTCGCCGGCGAAAAGAGAAGGGAGATCGGGGCGCGTGGGAGCAGAAACAGATTCCTCGGGCATAACCGGTTCGCGCGCGATCGCGAGCCCGAGCGCGCACACGTTCCCTCCTGCAGTTACCATAAGCGAGTTTACGGTGCCGGGGGCTAGCCGACGTCAACTCGCCGGGGTTAAGTTAACCGGCAGTGAATCGCAGAGAAATATTCATCGACCCACGGTCCCGGCCGCGTCTTGGTCTTCCACGTCCGACTCCACTACATCGATTTTTAATAGTCCTAATGATGGGAAGGCGGATAAGACGACGAACGGAGAGTTGGATTACCGCCGCGATGGACCGAGAACGAGGGATAGATGGGATTCTATCCCGGGGTATCTCACGCTGTCGGGCACTGGCTTCTTCGTTAGGTTGGCTGGCTTAGCTAGTTTTCGTTGCCAACGGCGGGAAACCGGGAAACAGTGACTCTTCTATCTATTTATTTTAGCTTAGGATCATCATCGACGATCCTTCAATTTTGGAGATTTTGTTTTTTCTTTTCTTTTCTTTTCTTTTTATCCTACGAAGGAATAGTTCAAGTTTGAACTCTTCAGTTTTAATTGATCTCAATCGCTTTCCTGTTTCTCTCCGGTTAGTTCTTGCACAGTACGACTCGTACCCCTATATATATATATATACATCGATCGGAAAATCAGCTGAAACCACTCGTTACCAACTTCCATTTCGCATGTATCAGCACTTAATTGCCAACGAATTTTTTCCCCCCGTTCCTCCATGGGCGAAAGAAATTGATTATCCCGGCCGGGGTTGCCGATTCCCGGGGTTGAATACGTGACTTGGCCGAGGGTTTCACGGCACTCTCGACCCTGGAGATTGCGCTATTACGCTTCCTGGACAATCAGTGCGAGACAAATGAGAGGAATACTGATGTGAACCGTGGCACGTTTGAAGAACAGTGCCTGAGAAGGTTAAATCCTCCTTTCTCTCTCCTCGTCTCTCCCTCTTCGCAAAAGAAGAAGAAGAAGAAGAAGAAGAAGAAGAGAACAAGAAATAAAGCGAAATTTACATTGGGGAAAAAGAAAGAGAAATGGAAAAAGAAATAAATTAGCTAGCCCCGCGAGGAGCTAGAAGTGACTTTCAATCGAGGGTGTTTCCGGCGAGTTTTTCACCCCGAAGCTCGGCCGCTTGTTCGCATCGGTTAAAAGGAAAAGACGTACACCTGGCCTGAAAGGAGGACTTTTGCTAATTGCATCCTGTCTAACGTCGCTCGTTAGCCCCGACATCCGTGCCGGGCGAGCAACGACACGATTCCAACGGGAACGGATGAACAAGAGAGGGTGGATGATACGGAACGCCACCGGAGAGAAAGTTATGGCTCGCCTTTTCGCAAAGAGGCGAAGCATCCCGACGCGAACACCGACAGGAAGAAAGTTGAAAGTGGTACTTATCGATGGACTGACGTCCAATTAAATTCGCCGCGTGTTTTTCGTCTGCACCGCGGACGTGTACGAGAATTCGACGAACAACTCACGATGCTTTCGCAGAGACTTACGCTGCATGGATCTTTGGATGACTGATCGTGGTTCGACTTGATACAGTTGGGCTTACCTGCAACAGAAAGAAATTCGTATGAGTAAAGTTCTCGTGATCATTTGAAAGAAAAATCTTCGATTATCTAGAGTTTCGAAAGCAACTGGCAATATTTCATTATATTGGTATTGTTCACATTGATAGCTGAATGACCTAACATGTTCGACAGGCGTTGCATTTGAGTTAAGTTGGAATTTGAAGACAAAAATTAGTTTTCTTAAGAAAAATGGAATAGTCACCGCTGTAATTTCAAAATGGAAAATTCTAATCCAAGTAACGTGAATTTACAAAGAAGAGGTGCCAAATCGAAGCAATTGACTAATGAACAACGTCATGGTATCTCGCAACAGCTATTACAATATATGAAAAACATAGAAAAATTAGAACACGGTGCTATTAATGAATTGATCGAATGTGTTCAAGATGCATTTAATAAATTAGAGAGAAATACTCTTGATAACGTTTTTATAACATTACAAACGTGTATGGAATCAATTATGTTGACAGAAGGGGGAAATTCCTATAAAACACCTCATATAAATAAGGTAAAACTTCGTCGTGAGGGTCGATTAGCTGAAAAGTATATATATTCGAAAGAAGCGTTCAACAAGGCTAAATCTCGCTTGAACTAAATTTCGATTACACTAAAATTATTTGTATTTAGTTATATTGTGATAATAAAATGAATTTAATATTTCTTTTATATTTAATTTTAGTTTTATTTGATTTTTCTCGCAAATGTATATCATATTTTCGGACAAAAGAAAATATTAAAATGTATACCATATTTTCGGACAGAGGGAGTATAAATTAACCGCGTTATATAAATTGTAATTTAACTGCGGAGCTAACTTATTAAAAGCGCACTGAGAGTAAAAGCGAGAGTAAAAACATATCGGTACAAGTTTTAATCTACGATCGAAAGAAACGATCGATCACGTTTAAATCTACGTGCGTCGCTTTTAAAGTTCCACAATGACGAGGAAGGCTATCTCGCCTACACGTGTTGAGAAGCATTCTCGTGATGACGAGTTGACTCGTCATAGACAAGATCAATATTGTAATTGTGATATTAGATTCAGGGTTGAAACGAAAGATTCATTTTTGTCAATTTTCTTTTGTTACAACGGGACAGTACGAAAAGAAGAAAGAAACAATGAAACAAACAAAACGTTGCTAAAAATTACAGTAACGATATTTTCGCGTCTTCGAGCAGATAAAAACCCGATAATAACGATTCTCGATGGAAGCAATATTCCCACTAGAAACAAATAAACGAAAAAAAAAAAGAAAAAAGAAAAAGAAGGAAAGAAAGAAAGAAAAGAATGATTTTGATTCGATCAATCACAACGAAATCGCGAAATGAAATTTCCCGATCGTGGAAAGAGAAACCTTTTTTTATATTCCCTCTTTTCTCGGAAAATTCCGCCGCCTCTTGGCTGCTGCTTGCGCGCGCGCAGTATTAAAAACAAAAAAAAAAGAAACAGCAACAAAAAAAAAGCAACACCAACAATGAAAAAGGAAAAAAAAACCAAAAAATAATACTGAAAAAAAAAACGCGCTCGTTTTCCAGAGCGAGGTAGCGCGCACAAAGAGATCGCTCGATTTTCCTGGCTGCCGCGCGATATTTCGGACACGCGCGTAATTTCGTCGAAACGTACTTAAATCAAATTTCAACCGGATGATAGTCGATTGTTTTCGCGTTCATAGCACTGCCCGAGCAGGGGTAGGGGGCGGGGGTGCACGAGAAGAGAGGCAGGAGTTATATCACGCGCGGAGCGAAACGCAACGCGACCGCAGGGGATGGCTTTTATCCTGGGAAAACGGGCCGGCAAAAATCGCGGGGGGTTGATTAATTAATATAATTCCGATTCGCCGGTCGCAAAACGAGTTAGTCACGAGTCTCGCGTCTTCGGTTAACGCGTTTCTCGCTCGCGGACTACGAGCGAACACGTCGAAATCACGCGAAATATCTCGAGAGGAATTCTCTCCTCGCGAAGGCAAGACGGATTTGAAAATCGACGTGATAAACAAAACGCTGTTAATTGCAACCGAGGACATTAAGAATGAACTTTCGATCGGCGAAAGTCGACGATTAATTATCAAAAAAGTATTTCAAATCTTCCGAAGGGAATCCTTTCGATAATGCGTTCGATCAACGGCAACCTTGGAAAAAGAATAGATTCCAAAGTCGACGCGATACACTCGCGCTTGTTGTTAATTGCAACGGAGGATATTAACGCTAGAACTACCGACGATCGAAGCACAAGACTATGAAGGACAGATTAAAATAAAAAAAAATAAAAAAATAGAGAAGTAATATACTTTGTAACGAAGTATACAAGCTTGTATTTAAACGAAAAATCATCGAAATCTTTAAAAATACGCTCACGTAACAAAAATTACAAATTGGCCATTTCGACCGCTTTGATAGTTCCATTTGGAACGTTCCAAGAATGAACTTTTGGATCAGTGATCGGTTGACAGTGAAATCTTCGAGGAAGAACGTCATTGAAATCTTCCTTTGGAAGGAGATCCTTTGGATTCGTGTCGTTCGACCACGAGCACCGTTGGAAAAGAACCGGCCGGTTCTCGCAGTGCGTACCGCCGTCAAAGTTCATTGACAGACCGTCCCGAGCGTATTAGCTCGCGCTCCATTAGCGGGCGGGGCAGTCGGCGAGAGGCCTGTGATAATTCAGCGGCGAATCTCCAACGTGAACGTGAGCGACGGGAAGAGAAGGGACGAGAAGGGAAGCGAGCGACGAAGAGAAGGGCTGCCGGGTACGCGGTCAGCGCACCCTCGCTCCCTAGAAACAAGGGTCGCCACCGAGATTTTTCCCCCGATAGGTGGTAGGCGTTTTGTCAAGCGGCTAAAGTGGTTCGCTGGCTCTGGTTTAGCCAGAGCGGGGCGATCGTCGTCGGGACGGACGGACGGACGGAGGAAAAAGCGGCCAGTGGAAAAGGGAAGCAACGGATAAAAGGGGGTGGCACGACGGTGATGGTGACGGTGGTGGTGGTGGTGGTGGCGTGGTGGTTCGACGAGTTGAAAGGAAAGGGCTGTGATTCTCGACGGCAGCCGAGGTTCGCGTGTAGGGAGGACATGGCATGTCAGGTTACTCCTTTCGGATCGGTCGATCGGTAGCGCGCCCAGCCTAGCTTTCACGGCGTTCGCCTGCCGTGATTACGAGAGGTTCGCAGACCGCGTCGGATATAAAACTGACTTGCCTCGGCGTGTGTGTGCGTGCGTGCGTGTGGGATAAAACTTGAATTAGACAATTTGGCAAGGCCTCGAACAGGGAGGTTTAACGTGTTTGTTCACTTGTTTGGCCGTAGATATTGCGATACTTCCTCAGGGGTTTTCGTGCGGTCATTTCAGCCAAGTAATAATTTGGTTGTTACTTTTGGTGGCGAAATGAAATAAAACTGGTGGCAAAGTAAATGGTAAAATATAGTATGGGCTTGAAGGGAGGAATAGCAGGGCACGTTCCTTGTTTCGAAACTTATACTTGAGAAAATCTAACAATTTGTTACCCAGATTGCGGATTGATTTTAGCTGATCAGTTAATTTAAATTTTCGTTCGCCTTCATTGACAAGGCGAGTAATTGCAAATAATAATTACAAATAATACAAATGTGACGGATCCTGGTCAAAAAAATTTCTGACTTGTTATCGAAGAAATTAATGATTGAGTGGTGATTCGATGCATCGAACGCGTGCCCTGGCACAGGGCGGAGGGAAAGTTCGAAACACGGACCCTCGAAGCTCGTCCAGTTGATCCTTTATTTATTTCCCTCGCTGTAATATTCATCGAGCAGAAATTGATTTGAAATTAGACCTCCTCTTAGACCTCTCTTGTACTTCCTAGACAGTCTCGAGGGTAGACAGCCCCTTCGATAAGAGAATCATTCAACCATGCCCACTGCCACGCCACGTAATTCTTCCAGTAATTTCGGGTAACTCCTGTACAGATTTAATTGCCCCAATTGACTCAGCATTGCGGGAAAATCACGTAATCAACTAATTATTGTTATTGTTTTTATTTATTATTATCATCATCACTGCGAACGTAAATTACAAAGCGAATATATAATTCAGAGATGCTACACACACGCACACACATTTCAAAGGAACGCTCGGAGTTAGCCAATGGTTGTTATATTTTCGGACGGTATTTTACAGTGACCCGCTTTTGACATAATAGGAAGTATATTTATTCCTGTTCTATCAGTCTTGAATCGGGGCAGCGCGCAATCAATAGCTTTGACCATAAACCGCACTTTTATTGACAATCGCGAGTGATATGACCACATTTCGTTCGCTTTACCACAGATGCCACTAATCTTTTCGCGACCGCATGGGAAATCACATCGGGGGCCAGAAACGTCGTTTCCGCTCGGCGGATTGCGCCCGGAACATTAGCGGAAAGTTTGGATTTTTAAACATCCGTGCGAGGGGAACATCGTCTGGTTGAATTTCAAACACGACGAAAGTATACCTGTATTCAAATTTTCTGGATGAAACTTCAAACATTGAAAAACAGAAATAGCAAACATTCCTTATGATTTACTTTAATAATTGAACAATCAATTCGTTCGTTATTTACTTATTTTTAAAGTTAAGGAACTTGTATTGCGCCTAGTATAAACATTTATTTATTTTCCTTTCTACTTTGAAATATGATATATATTACTTTCTACGTACACCAAACATAAATTATTATTATTATTATTATTATTATTATTATTATTATTATTATTATTATTATTATTATTATTATTATTATTATTATTATTATTATTATTATTATATCACTGAAAACTGTTGCCAGTTATTATTATTTAATATACACCTATCTTCCTTTTCACTTTACAGAAATATTTGTAAATTTGTTATTTGAACTTTGAACGTTTTACACCCCCGCATTGACCTTCAATTGCTCCGGATTTGTTTCAACCCTATTTCGTTTCACCGTCGTACAATATTTACTGCTAGACTGCACGAAAGCCAGAAGTTTTCCACTAAAGTTAGACCATCTTATAAACTGTCTCTCTCAATTAAACATCAGGGACGATAAAAATGGCCTTCCCTCGTTCTATAAACGGGAATGGTTATATCTGATCGCATCAATGTCTCGATGCCTAAGCTGTTTAATTTATTAGCAGATAATTGTCAGTGTGGATTTATTGTCGGCTGTTAACGGCATTAAACACCTCGACTTCTTTCTCTTTCTGCCGATCGTACGACTCGTTAATAGCCACTATGTTTCGTGATTTCTCGCCCGTCGTAACGCCGTGATTGATGGAACCAACGGAGCCGTGATAAGAATATCGAAGAGCCTGTCGTTTGTTGGATAACAAATACGCCAACGATGCTTTGATTAAACCCTATCACGGTATCGTTCACTGCTTCAACGATTCAGATTGAAAATAACTCGGTATAAAATTGAAGTATGTAACACTATGAAGTTTGTATCATCTTCGAGCTTTTGGTTTCACTAGAACTAGAGCATCCTTGCGGTAATCGGTAATGAAATTATTGGTTTATTTGTTGGTGACTCGTACGTGTCACTGTATCTTCAATAATTATACCGAGATGTTTGAAAATATATTCCGTTGTTACCCAACTTTGAGGGTAGTTCTCACCCCTTCGACATCGACGATTGCCGATAAAAGAAAAACACGCATCAAATATATATATATATATATATATATATATATATACATATATATGTATATATGTATATATTTTTTTTTTCTTTAAACTACACTCATACCAAATTTCATTAAAATCATGATTAACACTTCGTGTACGTTCGCTTGTTAGATTGGCGGATTGACGTTTCTCACACGTGGCGACCAAAAAGTTTAATTTCCAACCCCTTAATTTCCAAAATTGGATTCGCAAGTAAATTGTCAAGCACCCGCGACGTCGTCGTTATCGTCTTCCTTCTCAGCTTACTACCATGGAGAGGATCATCGTGCAATTTCAATTAACCGGACATCTTTCAAATTTTGAGGAACAAAACGCCTTAATTCCCAGATGCAATTCAAAGATCTATTCATCGCAGAAGAAGATGACGAAGAAAACGACGGCAGATTTCCCCAACGTTGCCACGTTTCCCCGTGATTTTAATTTACACGCGCGACGAAACAGAAACGATCGACGACTCGATTATTCAATCGTTCTCGCGAGTTTCCAAACGACCGAGGAACTCCAGAGTTTCGGTAATTAATCGTTGCCAGACTCACACATGCATACAGAGAAAGAGAAAAAGAGAGATACAGAGAGAGAGAGAGAGAGGGAGAAACAAAGAGATAAGCAGAGAGGGTGACGAGAGGCAAGCTACGGCGAAGGAATCGTTGCCATTCGGGCCGTGTATGCAAATGAGCGGCAGAAGCCGCGACGATTCCACACGCTGGTTGCGTGCACAGAGATAGAGATAGATAGAGAGAGAGAAAGAAAGAGAGAGAGAGAGGTTCGCGGTACTCCGCTCAGATAGTCGCCACGATTCGGCGAATTTGCATTTTTAGCGAATTTACAATTTGATTAGGGCCCGGTGCCTACGGAGTCGTCGGATCCGCGCTCTCGCGGCCTATAAGGGAGCTGCTGCGTCGTGTTATCTCGCGAGTTCGTAGCTCTCGCAGTTGTCTACCGGCCACGCCTGCCGCTTCGCAGAAGACAGATTTCGGATAACACAGTCACGGACACTTTCAACCACTTGCGCCCTTTTCTCCTTTTTCTTTCTCCGCTGCGCGATAAATGCGCAATTGCACACACTCTCGCACAGCGTCTCTTCCTTCAGGATAGGGCTAGGTCTCGCGAAGCACGCGAGACTGGAAAACGTAAAAATCGGCGTAGCACGTTGTCTCAACACCTCCCCCGCGGGAAACAAATTCGTACGGAAGGTGAACTGTTCCGTTTCTCGAGCGATCGTTTCACGAATCATCTAACAAGACGAAGCTGTTCGTCGACCCACGTATTTCGGAATTAATTTTGGAATTTATTGCTTGCATCGTACGTGTTTCCTTCCTTTTTCTTCGAAACGATGAAAATGTTCAAGCAGCAAAGAATTAAGCGTGCATTGCACTCGTCGTTTACGAATCATCTGTTTGTCGTATGTTGAAATAAATTTTGGAATTCATTTGGTGATCGTTTGGATCATACGTTTCTTTTTCTTTTTTCTTTTTTTTTTTTTTTTTTTTTTTTGAGATCATGAAAAAACGTCTCGAAGCAACGAATTTTTTCAATTTTTTAGAACACTACCTCGCGGCACGTAAAACGACTATCAAAATATTCGACAATTTCATTTTTCGAATTGGAACTTGAATCGATCACGATCGAGGACCGCGACACGCAGTGATTGTTAATTAATCGTCGCACCTAGGGGCGTATCATCGCGATGCAAAATAGGGTTGGACTGGAGATCGATAGATCGAGAGTTGCCGAAACGAGCATCGAACGAAACGTGTGCACGGCTCTCTCTCTCTTTCTCCCGTGTATCCGGGTACAAAAAGCACGAGAAAGAAGCGCGGAAAGAAGCCACGTTCGTTCCAATTTCTTCGAGTTTCTCCCTCAATGAGACGTCGCATTACCAGATTAAATCGTCGCACTTTAACAGACATTTTCCATCTCCTTGATAAGAAACGCGCTGCCACGATGCTGTTTGCACTCTATTTCGCGTGCGAGTTTCCTTCTCCACTCGAAGAACTGGAGCATCGAACTCCCTTGTCGAACGTTTTCTCGAATACAGACGAGTCGAGAAACTGTGTGGCAACCGTTCCACGGACGTTCGTGACGTTCTAAAAGCAAGGGGGATATCTGGATCAAAAGGTTTGCACAGTCCCGGCGCTGTCTTTCGCGGACCGCGCAGTTGAAATTTATTCGTTGCGCTGCCGTGATTTTTGCTCGTCGACGAAATTAAGGGACGAGCGCGTTCTACATTTCTAAATGTTGTCACACGAACGTCGAGCCCATTAAAATCGTGCAACGATACATCTATCTTGATGTTAATTGATTTGAAATAGAATACTTGAGAGAGAGAGAGAGAGAAAGAATTATTAATTATAACAGTAGACCGAGGAAATTTAAAATTCCAAAAATCTACAGAACATATCATTGAATGACGTTAATTAAGATATAATTCACATTATACGCGAAAATTATACAAATATTGAAACGAAATTTACGTATCGATCTTAGCAAATTGCTGACGTGCCAGACGTTTGGGACTTTTTTAGAAAATTGATTTGGAGACAGAAAATTCGAGAGTGAGAGAAAGAGAGAATTATCAAGACTGATAGATTTCTTTGAAAAATTTAAAGTTCCAAAATATATATAATTTTTAATCATTTTAAAACATCGTCACGTAACACTGAACATCGATATAAAGATCGAAGCAACCGGAATAGAAATATAATTTCGTTTCGCTCCAAGACAGACAGATTGTACGTCATATGTCTTTTACATACTCGTCAAATCAAGCCAGAATTATTAACAACGTTTGAAAGATCCTCAACTTTGTCACAGAAACGAAACACGAATTTGACCGAGAATTTTTATTAACATTCATTTCGCGTGAAATCGGGATCTAACCGTTTCGGTAAGCGAAATAAAAGGAAGGAAAACGCTCGGACACTTTATCAAACAGAGCCGTGGATTTCGACAGCGACGGAACCCTTTCGTTTTTCGCCTGCACGCGAATCTCAATAATCAAACAATGCGAGGTTTGTATCGTGAGAGATAACGATCCTTCGTGACGAGCAGAGGCTTCGCCAAAAAGGCTACTAATTATTTTTTCATTACCCGATAAGGGATACGAACGTACACGGTCATTACTGGGCTTTGCCCCGTAAAAAATCTCGGATATGATAGAAAAGCTGGGCATTACGGCACGCTAACAATCGTTAAATATACCAACATCAGCAGACATTAAGCTTATCTGATTCTATAAACGGCAGAAGAAAAACGAAGCGGACGAAAGCACATCAACGATCAAAGTCAAGTCGTTATGATAGCATAATCAAATATTCTACGTTTTCCTCTTTTTCTAATGAACATTTCCCTATTCTATTTCTGGCTCGAATTAAACAAACGAATTTAACAAAACTCTATAGAATAGTTTAGAAATACCATCTGTAATATATATTGTACCATGTATTACGAAATATTCATTTTATCAATCTAAAGATTAAAAATTTTAGTAACTTACTTGAATTACGTCTACTAACAAGTGTACACTTATTACACTTAGCAGTGAATTATTCAAACAGCATGTGTTGTGCCACTGGATTATGTGTAATAACTGGATAATAATTCCATATGGAGCAGGAGGGGACAGATTACGACCATGATTAGAGATAAGACTGTTTCAGACGAGATTTCTTGGATACTGGTAAGCCTCTTTGCATCTGCGTGCGAGAGGCACGCTCGAGAGCCAGCTCGTGAAATAGAACCATCTCCTTTTCGAGAGCTCTCGATGCTCTTGGTCGCCGTTTCTCACGAGATAATTGAACTCGCTTGAGATTAGGTTCCGAATTTAGGCATAATCATACGAAAAACTTGAATACCTTTTTTGTTTCAACGGACACTCGACTTCGAGTTCGGACAAGACAGAATAATATTAGAAACTGGAAGAAAAAGAAATTTGAAATACTAGAAATTAGAACGCATGTAACACAGGGCCAGAAAATTGTAATTAAAAGTGTTGGAAAGTAGAGAAAAAGAATTGGCAATGTTAGAAATTATAACGAGTTAGAGTTAGAAACACCGGAGGCTAGAGAATCGAAAAATTGGGAACACCAAAAATTGGAAGACAAAAATTAGAAACACTAGAGGCTGAAAAGGCTGACACTGGGAACACCGAAAATTGGAAAATGAAAATTAGAAACACTGGAAGCTAGAAGATCGTAATTGGGGACACCAAAAATTGGAAAATAAAAATTAGAAACACTAAAGGCTGAGAAGGCTGACACTTAGAACACCGGAAACTGGAAAATAAAAATTAACATTGCAGGCTAGAAGATCAAAATTAGAAACACTAAAAATTGGAAGATAAAAATTAGGTACACTGAGAGACTGGGAAATTGAAACCGGGAAATGCCAAAAATTGGAAGAAAAAAAAATTAGAAACACTAGAGGCTGACACTGGAAACACCGAAAATTGGAAAATGAAAATTAGGAACACTGCAGGCTAGAAGATCGAAATTAGAAAACGCCGAAAGGAAACATTGAAAAATAAAAGTTAGAAAATTGAAACTGGCAACGTTAAAAGCTGGAAGGCAAAAGTTAGAAAGACGGTAGGCATTTAAATATTATTGGAAGCTTTAAACGTGGGACACTTGAACTCTAGATTACATCATTGCGACTGTGTCGAGAAAGAACCTTGTTTCTCGAGAGAGGAACGCCCTTAATATTCTTTATCTGGATTTTCTTGCTCGAGAGACAATGGGATTCTTCGCTCTCGACAAAGGTAAATTTCTATATTAAATGGAAAAATATTTCCTCGGCTTGTAGACAAACACGTTAAACAAAAAAAAAAAAAAAAAAAAAAGAAAAAGAAAAAGAAAAAGAGAGGAAAAAACAACAAAGAAAAGAAAGAAAAATGAAAGCGAAACGAAAAAGGGAATTTCGATCAATTCTCGGATTCTAAGTGTACGAGCGCACTTTAATTTCGGAAACAACCAAGTTTCCAGGCCGTGTTTCTACTAAAATCCCCGCCGGAGCCTATATTTTCAATAAACACGCTGGTCACTCCGAACACCAGGCCGTTAATATTAACGAGGGGAACTCGATTAATCTGGTTATTATAATTATTCATTTACGGGATCAATAATAATTTCATGAATGAATGCTAGTTTAATTATGACGGACAAACGCGTCGATACGGTTTACGATAATAAATGTAAAATACCAGCGTTTCTAATCATCGACTGACGACACCAAATGGCGGTCAATTCGGTCACGTTCAATTCGTAATAAGCGTACAGCGAACGCAGGGAGCATTCACATGCTCGAACAAACGACCGAAGAAAAAGTCACACGACAAATTTTACGACAAGGTGGAGATTTATTTACGAAACAGATTTATCAACGTTCACGCAAATTGGAAACATTGAAAAAAGCTGAAGAACAGAGATTTTGGAAACGCGGAAAGGCTGAGATATTGAAATTGGGAACGCTGAAAATTGGAAAATAAAAATTCGAAACACCGAAGGTTAAAGGATTGACGCTGGGAACGCGAAAAATTGAGAGATAAAAATTAGAAACATTGGAGGCTAGAAGATTGGAACTGGGAACAAAGAGAATTCGAATTTAAATTCGCGAAATTTTCAAGAGAGAGGAGTAACAGAGAGAATTTCGCTCGAAAAACGAACGACGTGAAATCATCTTTGAAATGAAGATGAAACAATCGATAAACAGTTTAAGAGATCGTCACAATAGCTCTCGTTGGTGAAGGAAATTTTAAACAGCTTAGAAGAAGCAAATGCAAATGCTCGCGTACCAATTAACAATCCTCTATTAGCGGTTGCGTTTGTTCATACCGGTTGAATTATCATTGACGATTGAGAGTAAGCCTCGTTAACGATAATAATTAGAATGAAGCAGCAGTTACACCCGACGAGGCAACGATTGTTTCCTAGGTAATAAACAGAGCGGGGCGTTCTCTCGGCAGAGAACGAGAGACTCGTTGACTTAAAACTTCCTTCCGTTTAATGAAACGTGAGGTTATCCCGCGCAATGCGATAAATTAATTACTCGAAATGTTTATTATTCCCGGTATTACATCTTACCGAACGATTATCGTATCTACTCGGCGATAACCGAACGTTTATCTCTGTCAATAAAGACATCTCTCTCTCTCTCTCTCTCTCTCTCTCTGTAAAGTTTATCACTCTTAATAAAGAAAGTTTGGATTTATTCTATACGAGTAATGTAAATTATTGTAAAAGTTTTATACGAATATTTAACCAACCGTAATTTGAAATTTAGAAATTTCGAATATCTAATTAAATCGGTAGTTTTCAGAAATTTTGTTTGGCTAGTTTTCCTTGATTCTCAAACCCTCGGCTTTCAAACGTTGCAACGAGGAAATTCAAAATTCCGAAAAAGGCGAAGTAATCGGAAATCTCGCGGAAGGGGGAAATCCTTCGTTTGGCCAGAATTTCGTTCGTGCGATCGACCGAGACGACGAAGAGGAGGAGGAGGAACGACGAAAGATCTCGAGCGGTGAAATTTTTTTTCAATCGCCGCTTCCCGGCCGGGAAACTCTCGCGCGGAAAAAGGAGCCGGCCGCCGTTTGTTTACTTGGTCGTCTAGGCTCGGCCCGCAATAAAGAAGTCGGGCGAGAACGTAGAATTCGCAGCGACAGGAGTCGGAGAGAAACCACGTAGGTGGTTTCTTGTCGGCGGCGACGAAAAACACGGCGGCAACGAAATTCACCGAGGGAGGTCGAGGCAACGATGAAGAAGAACAGGGGAGGGAAGGAAGCAAAGAGAACGAGAAAGAAGAAAAAAAAGAAAAAAGAAAAAGAAACACAGAGAAAAAGAGGGAGAAAGAGAGGGAACTCGGCTGGGATGGGTGAATGGGCTTCTTGGAAAATGAGAAGAGACTTTATCCAGCGTGGATGGATACCGAGTGAGAGAGTAACCCTCCCCTGCAGCCAGCGCGGAGGAATACTCGAAAGCTCTTTGGCCTTAGTCTGACATCCACGGCCGACTTTAATCGTATCCATTGCCCTGAGACATTCACGTTTCTATTCACCTTCTCGTTCGCCTCTTCTTTTAACTCTCGCCACCGCGTCTCTCCAGCGTTATTAACCTCTGACACACGCGCTCGTTCTCGTACCAGTTATCCGTGAAAGTGAAGTTCCACCATTTTTCCTGTCAGCGTCAGTTGCATTGGATTTCGACGTCGTTGTTTCATCATTCTCCCCTAAAAAAAGGGAGTTCACTCTCCGCTACGAAATCAAAAAGTCGTCCTCGATTCTCCGCGAAATTAAATTCTCAGTCAAAACGGTTTTTTTCTTCTTCTTATCGATCTGTCTTCATCTTTTCCTTCATCCGCGGCCGAAATTACCTTCACGCACCTAACCGAGGGTTATCCGAGCTATCGAGACGGTTTGATCGCAACACGTGGCGGGTAGGGGAAAAAAATTGCCGGTTGTTACCTCGCATTGACCGATACCGTTTACATTTAGCCCCCGAAATAGGCGAGGAGATCGGCGAGTAGGTGGCGGAGAAGCGAGTCCCAAACGCACACGCCAACTGTCGGGTTAACTGCTCGCAGTTTGCAACCCGTTATTTCGCGGTTAGCCGTACGAACGATAAGTAGAGAGGGCGAGGCTCCCCTCGCCCCTCTGTTTACTGCCGCGAGCCCCCTCTTCGCAGCCGCGAAATTTACGGCCCTGCCACGTGAACCGGGCGACGCGTCGATATCAAACGCGTATATGTACGTATGTGTGCGCGTACCGGCTCGATTCCGATAAAACAGAGTCGCCGGAAATCGGGGGCGTGCGGGAAACGGAAGCTGCGGCGTTCCTTAGATACTCCCCTATCGCGCGTTGTGTTAAAAATACAGTGCAGAGAGCGCGAGAGGTGGAGACGAATGCATCCGCGCGCTCCGATCAAATATTCTGCCGGCTTAAAACTGCTTGCAACTCTGGTGAAAAGAGACCCGATTGGTCTTATTTCGTCTTACTTCGAGAACTGTAAAGCCTCTACCTTGGGACAGGTCTCATGTTACGTTTCGTGATTTCGAAAATCTTTCGACGTCACGTAGCGAGGATAATTTTGCTCTCTTCGAGAGCTGTGGAAATTCAAACGCTCGTGAAAAAAATTCTCATCTTTGCGACGATCTCTAAAAGTTCGCAGCAGTTAACTCCGCAGCAGTGTTCAGTGATACGATAAAATGGCGAGGAGAAAATTGGAAAAACACGTTCCGCTACTACGAGTCGTCTCTTCCGAGCGAGACGTAATAGAATCGACGAGACGAGCACAAAAACGAGAACTGCGTCTGTGAATCTGCAATTAGATAAACGCGCGTAAATTTCGCGAAACGGGTCATCGGTTTGCCGCGTAACGCGAGAAATAAAAGAAAAAAAGGGAGGGAGGGAGAAAGAAAAACGCGAGAGCCAGCGTTTCGCGCTCTCAGGGAGATTAAACGCGCGAGCGCTCTGCCTCGCCGAGATTTAGATAAATTTGAGAAATTGGCTGCAGTTATTCAGATTTCACGACAGATTATAACTCCGGTCGAGGGCAATTAAGTGACGCGAGCGGTTTCTGGTCTGGCTGGGACCAGCCCGAATGTGCTTGGCCCCGGCCTTTTTGGCCGGCCACCGTGGAATTTCAAGTGGAATTGGGGGATTATTTAATTCGCGTCTTTCAGGAGGGAGGGGGCAGAGAGAGAGACAGAGAGAGAGAGAGAGAGAGAGAGAGAAAGCTTCGTATCCCCTACGTGCCACGTTCCGTCGTTTCAAGCGTTTTCCATAATGCCTGCGTGCGTTTACCCCCGGCGAATTACCATTTTAATTAGAGGACAGTACTCCGGTTCGACGTTTGTACGAAAATTCCATTATGCCGTTTTAATCAATCCGAAATTTCTTGCACGCGAACTAGTCGGCCGATGTTTCGCGCAACGCAACGTAAAAACAGCTGGAAATTCTTCGGATTGTTGTTATCACGTTGTTGATTCGTTCAAACGTAAAACCGACGAAATGTCACGTGTTTCTTACATGATCTTCTATGCTTTTTAATTTGCAATTTATATTTAACTGCCCGAAAAGACGAAAATTTCAAATCTTTGTACCAATACGGTACAATCTAATGAAGTAATTGAGAAAATTTTGGACAAAATGGTAACTCGAAGAACCTCTTAAATTGTCTAATTAAAATACGTGGGAACACGAGCGAACCGCGATTTAAACGTCATTATGCGTGTTGAAACGGTACGAAGCGATCGGCTCCGGTGTCTATCTTCTCGATTTCAAAACGACCGCGAATTCACCCCTCCAATCTGCCAGCTCCCGTTCCTCAAAACAACGTGAACCGGCATCGGCCATGTCACGTGCCATTATCGCTTTCCTATCAACCGAAACGAAAGGCTGATCAGTCGTCAATTTAAACAACTTTGAGCAACCGTTGCCTTCCCCTTTTGCGCACACGACGCGAGAATAGCAAGATTCAACATAGTCGAAACCAAGCAGGGATCACTAAAATTTAAGAATTTTATTTAAATTTATACAGAATTATTATTCATCTGAATAATAATTCATAGAAATATTCTATAATTCATAGAAAAGGGAATGTTTCAATGAAGTTTCGTATTATAGGATATTTGTAATATTCAGAGATCACTCGACGTCTGCAGTTTTTCACGAATATTTTTACTACACGTGAAATATTTACGAGTCCCATTTTAATTCGAAATTCCATTTCATTACGCTGCAAGAATCCCACAGATTTGCTACTGCTTCATCCGGGTTTCTGTGAATTTTGTGAGATCCTGTGACGATTCGTTACATCTAACGTACTACTTTCTAATATCAGAGTGTTAATATTTTTTTCATGGCCGGGTGAAATTACTCTCGTAATTTCGAGAGATCTCAGGGATCTCAGACATTCGAAAAAATTACCTAAAAAGCGTGCCGAATCAAGATCAATCCGAGACTGGTGTTACTACAGATTGCAATTATCAACTCTACAATTACAACAAGAGCAATTTTTTTCAAGAGGTTTGTTGTTCATGCACATACATAATTCGTATTTTGGCTCCGAATGGACGAGACGTCTCTGGACATGAAAGTAAAGTCAAAAGTGTTCAGTGACAGGACCGTAAAGAGCTGACAAAAAGCCCGCACGGCCAGAAGCTTGCGTTGGAGTGAATATTCGCGCACTGCCTACGCGTGCCTGCGCCACATTCGTCAGCCACGGCTGCAAAGCGAATTCTAAAGAGGGGCCTAGCCCCCGTCTAATATACTCGTCCAACCCCCTCTGGTCTAACCAGTCAGAGAGGCAACGATACCATCTTCGCTACGCTAGTTATGCCACGGTTCGAGAGACGTGTCGAGATAGCCTCGGTGATATATTTCCTTCGTCCCGACTTTTCGAGCCTCCCTCCTGCCTTCCCATTTTCCTTCCCCTCTCCCTCTCCACCCCACCTTTCTCTTCTCTACGTTCCTCTTCCTTCCATTGCTTTATCCGTCGCCTCTCATTCTCCCGAGCGTCCGTGATTTATGACAGTTTTTCCCGTTATCGCGCGCACGAATCCTCCGCGGCACCGGGGACGAAACTCAACCCTCAACCCTCAGCCCTCTCCTCCTCCTTTGAAAACGCTGCACGCGTCGTACACCAAACGTTCCCATATTTCCTACGTGTTCCTCTGTTGCCGCGAGGAGTTTGATCACAGACACTGTCTTGTTTTTTCTTTTCTTTTTTTTCTTCTAGGGACGTTGTTTCCTAGATTTATTCGGTAACTCGAAATTTATAGTGCTCGGCGCTCGGTACATTAATATATTCGATAAGTTTCATTTTAAAAAGATATTCGATCCTCGAGCGCCATTATAGGAGACAATGTTTCGCACGATTCCAATTTCCAAGTGTAAAATATATGAAATTATCAAGTCAAAGATTAACTCTGTCAGCACACTGTGACAGAAGAATTGAGAGCATCGAGCGTCGCTCTTCTTCTTTTTTTTTTTCCTTTTTTCTTTTTCATCGATGAAAAGGCAGCCAATAAAAATTGATCAACGCGAGACGGAAAGTACCGCGAGAAGCTTTCCCGAAAATCGTACTTGTTCAATTTTCAATCAACTTGTTTATTCCCGGTACACAGTGCAAATTCTCCGAACGCTTTTTTCCCCCACCCCTCAAAACGTTGCGAATCAATTCGTCAGTTTGCACGAGGCGATACTTCTCGTTACCAATAACGCATCCTCAGCCCATCCTGTCGTGCGCTTTTATTCCACTGCGCCGATTTTCCACGATTTTCCGCGAGAACGCTGCGCGAAAAGTATACATTTTCTTCATTTTCGAAACTCTTCATTATCAGCTGCTCTTGTATTATTTTGATTTAATATTTATAACCGGACCGCGGCATTAGTCGGAGCCGAATCCACTCCGAATTCGTTGTGTGGATCACCGAGTATAAACGTCTCTCGGCGAAATTTTCCTTTGTAGTTTCTCCCAATAGAAATTAAAAAAGAAAAAAAAAGAAGGAATTCAATTGCTGTGTTCGATTGAGACGTTATGTCGATATTTTTACTCAGCTTGAAGCTATTTACTCTCGTCGATAATTTTCCATCAACTCGAAATATTTTCAATAGTTCGCGTGGATATCTCACGAAACAACAAAATCCATCTGGGATTTTAATTTCAAATATTATATTATAATTTCTAGCGTTCTCGTCGCAAATCCATTCTATTATATTCAATATTATATTCTATTATTCAATTTCAAGCGTTTTCACTGTAAATTCACTTTCATTCTGAAAATTATAAATTTTCCGATTCCCACCAAATTGTGACACAGAATATTCACCTAATATATCAAAACCGACAAGTCTACTTCTCTAACAAGAAAACCGAACCGAACGAAAGTTCACCCACTGGCAATTTTTTTCCCTCCGACAAACTCCCGTACGATCAGAAAATTGTTGAAACCAAACTGGATTGTTATTCCATGGAACACCAAATCCTCTCTCTCTCTCTCTCTCTGCTTCGTCCTGAGACTCCATTAAGACGAGAAATTGCGGAATCGGTAGCGATTCGGCCGATCGGGCGCCGATGGTTAATTAAATCAGAATCAACATCGAATTAAATTGAAGCCTGGCCGCCGCAGAATCATCTCTTATTCTGCGCGGTGGCGCGCGGATCGTCTGAAAACTTTCGATAAGAAGGGAAGAAAGAGAACAAGGGAGGCCCCGGGATGGCAAAAGGGTGTGGGCGCGCGCGGCACACAGCTTGGACAGAGAGGAAAAAGGCGACCGGGAGTAGATCGAATAAGAGTGCCAGCGGAGTATCTGGTCGAATCCGAGCTTCCTTCCTTCCTTCCTTCCTTCCTTCCTTCCTTCCTTCCTTACTTCCCTCTTCCATTCCAAGTTTCCAATGTATAATTCCGAACTTTCCGCCGACAATGGCAGTTCGCCGCAGTTCCGCAACACAATTGATCGCACCGTCGCGATTCACCGTCCCTCCCTCCCTCCCCCTGTGCTGCGACCAGCCAACTGCCACCCTCGAGGAATCGAGAGGAAAAGAAAGTGCCTGGCAAGTTTCCGTGAGACTAGGCACGCGTGTGTCCGGCCTAATTTGGATTGGCGGAAGCTTCCTCGGGGCTTCCCCCCTTTACAGCCAGTGAAACAGTCGGGATTCGATCGGCAAAATTACAGCTACGAGCGAGGGACTAAAATACTTTTTCTTGCGGAGCTTTCTAAAAGAATCAACAACTCGCTGAAAGAGAAAATCGTGCAAGGGATTAGAATCACTTCCGAGACACCGGGAAGGGTGCAACTGTCGTTTAGCGTCTCGACAGCCAAGGTCACCACCTTCGAATATCATTCATGGAAGATAAACTTTGCGCGGAGTTGAATGACCTTGGAATACCAACGTTACCTAGTTGAATTCGTCTCGACGTCAGCTGCGAGGCTGCGAACTTGAAAATATACAGTTCTATTTAAAGGAAGCAAAGGTCACCTTGAAATCACGGAAGCGTGACCTAGACAAGATTCGTCGAATCTCCATAAGATGTCTCTCACGAAACAGCGTAAATTTTAATTTGAAACGTTCTCCTCTATAGCGAATAGTTTAAGAGAAAATTGCGTGAATAGTTTCATATGGGACACTCTATATATTTTATATAAATATGATAGAATGCGAATAATTGGACTGTTAGATTTTACGCGTTTATAGAAAAAAACGTGAAAAATGCCCAAAGCCCGGTTTTTTTTCCCTCTAACGTTTGGCACGCAGAAATTGAAGCACATATGAGAGCACGTTAGAAAATTTAATCGAATCTGTCATCATTTCGAAGATTGAAGTCTTCGTCTTCTCGTTCTATGATTTTCTTTTTCTTCTCACCATTTTGTTAAGCGTTGAACATCAGGTACAAACGACGAAAATTCAAGGAATTTTAACTAATTTCCCAATTCTAAAAAAGTTCGATAAAATGGTAAAAAAGAAAAAGAAAGGAGAAACGTACAGCGAGAGATTGTAAGGGGAATGTATCAATTTTCAAGGTTCAGTCGCGGAAGAAATTTCTCGAATGTTTTTACAATTTTCGAGAAAAGAAAGTATCCTTACATCTTCAAAGAAAAAAGAAAAAAAAAACCTCACGATAATCAAAGATGCAGAGGCAACACGCTCAGGGAATGAAACAAAGCGGATCGTCGCACGCGATCCTTTTTTACAAAAATCGCATTATCGACGATTCGTTCTTCACTGAAACTGCAACACGTAACACGTGTGCAATATACACGCGTGCACGTGCAATTTCAAACTTCATTCTTGCCTCATTTTCATAAACAGGGCGAGGAAGAAACGGGGGGAAGCTGGTTAACGAGGTGGTGTAAAAACCGCGGACAATAGAAACCTCTGCCCCTGGATCCGGGGGAGAGGAGGAGCTCGTCGAGCTGGTTCCGTGACTTTGGAATTTGGCTGGCGAACGATAGCGACATGTGTGTGTGTGTATGTGTGTGTCCCTATCAAAAACGCAGCGCCCGTGCAATAACGTAATCGAAAACAAAACCAACATAGCACGACATCAATCGGAATTCACTGATCATTGACCAGAAGCGATTTGGAAACGCGACGCGATAACACGAGGCGCGCAACCCCCGCTGCGATGGATCGATGCTAACGACGCCCCGGTTTTGTTTATGCACTAACCTGGCCCCCTCCCACGCACACACCTACAGGGGCAAATAGCACACACACGTAGAGCAGGTTTTGCGCAGCTTGATATTCGCGTCGAATGACATCGTGCAGCCAGATAAAGTGAACCGTGTATCAAAATAAAGCAATCGGCCTGTTCCACACGCGCCATTGAAATTCTCAGATGAATCTATAAACTTGTGAATTCAAATGTATTATTATTATTATACTCGTGTATTATCGCGTACATACGGTGTATTCTGAACGTTTCTCGATATTTTCGGAAATTTTTCTTGGATGTATGTTTAAGTTACCTTACGATATTGGGATATATATATATATATATTTTTTTTTTATTTTGAGATATCGAGAAAGTGTCGGAGTGGCTTTCCTTTCTGTTATTAATTTCGAAATTGTTCCGCAATGTGTGCCAATTAATTATAAATACACAAGTCAAGAAATTGAAATGAAGACTCAAAACGCTGAATAATTTTAAATCGAGCAAACCTTTCGATTTCTGCGAAGCTAGTTTCCTTTTTCTAACGAGAGATGTTCCAACGCGTGCAACACAAGCTCTCTTTCGTTCCAGACGTTCTCCAACGAATTGTAGAATCAACTACTGTTTCGAATGTGCAAAAGCCCTCTTATTAATCAACAGACGATAACAACTTGACTGTCCCATATTTCGCACCTTCTCGAAAAATTCGCGGCAAGTGACCCAATTATCCCCCGGTTGACTGCGTTCCATCGGCTGCGCGATCCACGATCTCGGCGCGGCAATTCGTAAACTAAATTCATCAACAAGTTACAGTCCGGTTATAGTGAAACTTGCGCGGAAACTTCCGTGAAACCGGCCCTACCCTCGCGAGAGAGGAACAGCCAATCTTCGACGAAAGAGACGAGCAAGCCCTCCGAGACGAAGTTGAAAAATTCACGACCGGTCGATGAAGTGATTTCACCTCGCCTGGGCGGAGGAAACGCGCTAACGCGTTGGCTAAGAATTCCCAGCGATTTGCAAATTGCGGGCCAGCGGTAAAATGGCGGGGAAAAAGTTGCGGAAGTAGCATCGTTAATTTCAAAAGTAAGGATCTCTTAGCGTGAACTCCCCTTTCTCTCTTCTTTGTTGCCATGTAGAACGAACGAACGAACGAACGCTTGGCGTTCGTTAGAGTGGACGAGAAGGAGAAACGAGCTGGGTGTTCGCTGCTCGAGGAGTCTGACCCCCCGAGCTGGGTTTCTCTGTGCCGCGCGCTTTTGACCTAGTATCACGCCGGTGGCGCAAGTGGCCGACGTGCTCAAAAAGCGTACGTAGATAACGAGAAAACGTAATAGCCACTTTGTCCGCGCGCGGCGTTTCCACGGTGTATCAACAGCGCGCTGTTCCCCTTCTACCGGCTGCCAGTTTTATTACCTGTACCTGCACACTCGCACCAAGTTTACCGCCGAAGTGATCCGCGCCGAAGTGTCGAAAATTTCGTTGACAACGTAACGAGACGCCAGCCTTTCGTGAATTTGGCCAACTGACGCGAGCGTTGAACGAATGTGAAATTTTAGCAATACGACGGATAATTTCGTATGATGTCCAATTCTGTGTCAAATGTCAATTTCGATTTCTACGAAAATTAAATCCCATTTGCATGTGATATGAATTCACATGAGTAGCATAATGCAAGCGGATGATTAAATTTTAGTAGAATAATTTGGGTAATTTTATGACGTACTTTAACATGTAACTCGAGTTACTGAGCTTTCTTCAATTCTCGAGACGAATACGAGACTTTCGAGCAGTGACGTACATATTTAAATTCGTTCTAATTTCGTGAAAGCTCGAAATTCTTCGGAAGAATCGTCACCTAAAGAGGAGATATTTGCACGAGGATCAAAAGTTTAGTTCACCGACTGAAAATTATTATCAGATATCAGAGTCTCTCTGTTCTTGTCTACGACCTGAATTCTACGCGAATTTCGAAACTCGCGAGAGTCGAAGAGGCTGGAATCCTTCGCTCCCACGGGCTGACCCTCTGGGGGCTGACTCCACGAGTTCACGGTCAGAATCCAAGGTTAAACCGGCGACAGTCCCGCGAGACAGGGATCCCTTAATTTTCGACAAGCGCTAAATAGCTGTCGCGAGTCCAGTGACATGGATGTCCTGCTCTCTTGACACTTGAGCGACTCCTACAAGTGTGAATCAAATTCTGACACGGTGACAATCGAATTTCATTCGTCAGTGGTGGGAGAGTGGCCTTGCGACCACGAATGAGGAAACTTCTTTCCTTCTTCGAGCCAGCAGAAAATTAATTCATCGACTGCGCGATTACGATATGAAATTATAATATTTCAAGCCAACCGAAGAGACAGAACCACAAGCAGAAGATATTCTGAATAAATTAAGATTTGATGCAATTAAGACTTATATATTTAAATGGCACTTTGATAGCAATATAGTATTGAAAAAATTATAATTGAACAACAAACTTTTTTAAAATAAAAGAGCAAAGCGAAACGATATACAACCCCGAGAATAAATTCCATTTCTTACACATTCTCGCGTCCCGTTTATTTTCCAATGTTTACTTTGCCCACACGTTCGTGTCGCAGCAGACGGATTTTTGGAAAATGAGCGTCCCTCGGAGGACAAAGTCGCGGAGCGAAAGGCTACGAAGTGAAATTTCATTTCCGGTTAACCACCGGAACGGGAAGCGGAGCGTGGGGCGCTTTCAGGGCGCTCCGCTCGTAGAAAAGTCGCGGTTCGGCCCGTAAAGTGCAAATCCACTCTCCGCCGAAGAAAGGAAGACAAACGGTCTCGCGATCTCAACTACGCGTTCTCAAATCGCCCGTTATAAGTTTCCATTATTTCCACCTGGTCACAGTCGAGCTGCTAGCGGCTCGGGTTCGATCCTTTGTGCGCCAGCCTTTTCTTCCCCGCGACTTTCCGCCCCGCCAAGACAAATAACCTGCCGATCGCCCGCGGCCGTTCGTCAGTTTTTCAACTAGGAAAAATAGTTTCGCCGGCCAGACGTGATTAAACCAGACGTTCCCCGGACGTTGCCGGCGAACGAAATGGCGAACTCTCGACGATAGAAACTTCGGCAATTTCATCTTGCACGATAATTTGGCAATTAATCGTGCGAACGAATCGGCAAGTTTCGATGCTGTGCGCACTTTCGATGCTCAACGCTTCGTGCAATCGCGAACACGGTTTTTACGATGTTCCCGAATTTCCATTGCGTTTTAACGAATCTTTGTGATGAAAAAAATATGCTTAATAAATGAAACACACTTGAGAACGAACGTGCATTGTTGATTTAACGATAAATAAAGCAATGAAGAAAATTTGGTAAACGTCTGGCAAAAACGAAACAAACTCCTATTGAAGTTCTGCATCTCCGATTTTCTTTTAAAATAATAGGAACTCGAGCGTCCTCGGTTTAACAGGTTAATTCCAACAAAATCATTCAAATTGCTCGAGTAAAGTAAATTAATCCAAATAAATCAAACTTTTATTAAAATATTCCTCGATTTAACGAAGAAAATAGCCCAAACTCCCATCGAAATTCCTCGCCTCTGGATTTCTTCTCGAAACTATAAATTTTATTAACGAACGTTAATAATTCAACGACGAATCAAATAAATCGTTCCGTGTAAATGATCTTGACCAATGATTCGAAAAATATCCGCGATATATACTTAAATAACTCGCGAGACGAACTTTCTCGATCGTGTCCCTGAAAACTAGGAAGAACATTTCCGCGAGCTGCGAGTACCAAAGCTGGCCAAAGGGTTAACAGCGGTTCTCTTTCACGCGCAAAGGAAACAAACTGATGATAGTAGAAACGCGCGTCTCTGGAAAAAAGAAAAGGAGGGGATCTTTATTTCGCATGGTACACTTATTCCTTTAACGGAGCCAAGGGCTGATTAATGGGTGTTAGTTTTATTCCTTCCTACCTCCCCGAGTTTTCTACTACAGTCGGCTGCTTCGAGGCTGCCCCGAGACCTTTGCCCCGGAACTCGAAAACCAGCCATTCCCCTTTACCCCTACCCCCTCCCCCACCTCTTTCGTAGGCATCTAGCGTAGCTCCGCCACTGGACCGTGAAATGATATAATGAAAAAGACGCAATTGCCCTCGTCCTCTTTATTATTATGTTTCTCGTCCTTTCTCTCTACCCCATTTTCACGGTGAATTTCTCCAACCGGAAGAATTTCACGCTGCGTGCCATTTTTCTTTTTACCTCTCTTCGTTAGTATCTCCTTTTATCGCAGTTTTATTCCTTTTCGAACTTTCTCTCTCTCTCTCTCTCTCTCTCTGACCCTTTGCAATGCACGGTGTTATTTGAAAATTATCCATACGTATGTATATATATACACACACACACACATACATACATATATCGACGTTTTGAAAATTTCCGTTTTGTTCCGTTATTTCAATTGAATTGTTCGTTTAATTGGAATGCAAGTAGATACAAATGAATATTTCTCGTTCGTAAGCAGAAATTCGGTCAATGGTTAAATCGACAATGGGATGTCGTGAAAGATCGTAAGATCGGAATTTAACTCTCTGTACACTCCGCAACCATAAGTTTTCGAAATTCGGAAAATTTTATTGTCCGCCTGTTGCCTCGCTAATTACATACAATTTACTTATCCTGTTCAGTTAATGATTTCATCTTCCAGACGATTAACTGGAATACCAATAATCCTTTTTATTACTTGTAAGCAAAAATTCGATCGAGGGAATTGAATCTAGTATCTCGAAACATTGTAAGATCATATCGCGTCAATTTCGATTTCGCAAATAACACTTCGGGATCACACCGCGAACGTTGCACACGGGCGAATCGAATAACAATCGGAATTTTATCGTCGCGTTTCGTTATTCCGTTATTTCCTTTCTCGGCTGAAAAAAAAAAATGAACGATCAGTGTCTCTAACATTGCGCGTGAAGGAAGAAACAATTACAACCGGTGCAAAACAAAACGAGAAGAGAGAGAGAGAGAAAAAAATATATGTATATATGTACCGAGGCACTAGAAAACAACGGGCGGGGATATTCGATCGGGCGAGTCACGTTTTTTAACAAGTGAGACTGGAAAATGACAAATTTTCATGCGAATGAAAATGCCCGGTGAATTTAATGAGAGCACTGGCCGGCAACCGAGCAAGAATCCCCCCCCACGCGCGCGCGCGCGCGTTATTAAACGCTCGCCGCGGAAATATGTAAAATAACGTCGAAATAACAGGACGTAGAACGTTGAAAAACGACGCGAGCATGTTTTTAATATTTACTCGGTGGCCGTGTGCGCGCCGCCGAGCGAAAAATCGCCGATTTTCGATGGAAACGCGTTTTACGTGTTGGCTCGAGCAAAATGCTCGTCAGCTGATACTCGTTGATACTGTAATATTCCGCGAGAATGGATTTTTTCCCTATTTTTAACTCGGATCTATCGTTGTCGTTTATCGTACGGTTTCGGGTGCGACGCACCCGGTGAAATTTCGAAGATAGATTATTCTTGTGCAAAGGAATTCAATCGAGGATTTTTTTAGACATCCTGCACTATTTTTTTCTTTTTCCTTTTTTTTGTTAGAATTGTACCGTACACGTCATTTTTCAACAATTTTTACTCGAAAGGAAATCCCGAGAAGTTTATCCACGTAAAAAAAGGATTCTGTACAGTTGCGACGACGTATGTCACATTAAACGCGTTGGTTTTCTACAAATTTGAGCTCGAAACAGCCCCTAATCTAAAATGTCCGATTCATACAGCCCCGTATCCGAACGAAATTACGAAAAATCGAGAATCAGCGATTTCCAAATGATCTACAAAGACACGTGGTGGATCTACTCTCGTTTCAACCTCGACGATGGTCGACTAAAAGTCGAAGCCTGCACCCGAAATCCGTTTGTACCATTTCGTCGCCTCCACGAAAAACGTCCAACATTCAACGGAAGAAGACGACAAAGAAAAAAATCGCAGTCCGAACAAACAAACTGGTGCCTGCCGAATGGAAACAGCCGAGTTCAATCGCCCTTAAAAACACCAGTTCCCCGTGATACGTTTAATTATTGGGAAATTGATTTCCACGAAGTCGCGGTGATATCGCGCGCCGCATTTATACGGATGTAATTAATTACTTTCATTGCCGTGAACGGTTCTAACGGGTGTGCGTCGAAAACGTGAACGCACGACCCGCTCGTCTCGCGAGAGAGCGAGTTGCTCGATCCCATCTTTTTAACCTCTTGATCGCTGTGCGCGCCAATCCCTATATCCTAAATAAATGCGAAATTAATCTCGATTTTTTAACAGTGACATATACAATCATTTTCTACCACTAAAAAAAATCGAAAGAATATATATATTCTTTCTTGATTTTGGATTTATTCGAAAAAAAGGCAAGAAACTATTTACTTCAAAGCATAGCACACCATAAATAAATATTAGTTTCATTGTGTATAATATATATGTGTATTTTTTAGACTATAGATTTATAACAAACATGCACATAATTTTTTTAATTTTTTTAATATTTAGTGAGAATCAAGTTTTTTTTTGTGCAAATTATATCCTAATTGGTTGTGGCTCAGCAATTATGTAAGTGAAAAATATTTAAGTTATTAGCAAAAGTACATATTTCTTAAAATTGAAAATACGCGGCGATCTGATGCGCGGTCTTTAAAAAAATGCGGCGATCAAAAGGTTAAACTACGGCGAAGAGATCGCGACAGGCTGCATCGACGACAACGACGGGCTAACGAGAATCCACGACGGATATATAAAGTCACGGAGAGGCGGAAGTTGCTCTGCTCTGCTCTGCTCTGCTCTGCTCTGCTCTGCTCGCTCGCTCGCGCCGACGTAACAAGTTCAACGAGCAAGCTGACCAAGTTAAGTAATTTGCGGCGGCGGACCAGCTGCGGCGAATAAGTCATAACTAAGGCAGATTGTGACTAATTACGTCCCCAGGTTTTCATTTTCGAAAACGCGCCCAGCTCTCGAAACGTCGGTCGGTTAACTTCCCTTTCAATCTTTCTACCGAAATAATCAACTTCCCGGCCGAACGAAAGATGACAATGAACGTTACAGCTGCGCAACTCGCGAGCAGACATACTCGTTACTTCGGCGATTAAGTTGCTGCAGGCATCTGACAAACTGCAACTCAACTTGCAGACGAAAATCGTGGGAAAATTGCTTGTGTGAAAACAATTGATTGTGTGAAATTGCGCGTGTGAAATTTGCACGCGAATGCAGCGCGTTCACAGCTGTCAATTGCCGATAATGAGCTGGAATGACAGTGGATACAGTGTGACGTAAAAATTCGAGAATCGAGAAAGCTTCTCTAAAGCGACTCTATTATGTAGATATTTGAAGACAGAATGTAAAATATTTTTCATGGTTCAAAGAGTTCTTTCCTATCGTTCATTTTGCAATTTTTTTTCTTAACGACAATTAATCCGCTATGATTAAATACATGGAATTACAAGCGTATTTTTTTTTGACGTTTTTTTATACCTTTGTACCTAGTGAACCCATTCACGGAAACGTACTATATTTTCAGACATTCGTCTTCGTAGAAACATCGTCATAAAGTTCGTCAGCGTGCCAATACTTGTCTCACTAACAGAAAATGTGAATAATCGACGAAATATTCAACGAGTTTCTCCCGAGACACCCGATACTTGCGAATAAAAATTATTATTCTCTGGATCGAAGGAGCGCAAGTCAGAATTGTCAAAGTGCAACGTGAAATCAGGCTTGTAAAAATTAAAATCGCACGTCTCGAAATATATACGTATATATATATAGATCGCAAGAATAACGATCGAATTTTTGCCGAAAATAACGACTCATGTCACTCCACCAAAACAAATTGGACTTGTACTCTTTCTCTCGCGGCCACGACAGAGGAATTAAGAAGGGAAATCACGCGTTTTACCTCTAACCTACATTTCGTTCTCCCTTTGTGGCTGGCGCGATCGATAGATCGTTCTCACCGCGAAAGGCGCGAGCAAGGTGTACTCCGTCCGTGCTCGGCGAAGAATGGCACGGCAGGATCGCGTTCGAGGCGCAAACGCACGCAAGATAACGAAATCGCCGCTGGCGGCTACAGTTACGCCGGTTTCCACCGATTTCCACGCGACTGAAGCTCGAATTAGAAGCCGGTAAACTCGATTCGGCTTACGTCTCTTCGAATTAGACGGGGAACTCTCTCGTCCCGATATCTGTCACCTACCGATCCAACGTGCATTCTCCTCCTCTCTCTCTCTCTCTCTCTCGTTCTCTGTGTGTAATTCACGACAGGAGAATTTTGCAATTCTGCACAACTGTCGGAAACTACGTGGAAGGAATTTTGAAGATTCTTCAATGTCGGAGAGTTCACGTGTTTTCCCTATGAAATTTAAAGAATCACGAGAATTTTTCTGGTTCTGGATTTTTATAGATTCTGAGACTTTTAGATTTCTGAATTTCTGAATTCACTCTCCACAAGCTAGCTTTCAGCTTTTGTACGTGTGTATGTACATCAAGTTTCATTCGCGTTGCTTTAATCCTTCTGCTTGCGAGATTGAAAAGAGAAGAAATGAAGAAAGAAAGAAAAATGCACGGAAGCGGCTAGTCAGTCGCGTGTAGTGAAAAATATATCAACTAATCGCGAAATGGGTCAAAAATACGTGCAATGCTCGCATGCTCGTAACTAATTTCCGAATTCACGAAACTGGAAATTTCGAAACTTGGAAGTCTGGGACTTGGAATTTGGAAATTCAGCAATTTAACGCTAGAAATATCGAGATCTAGGAAATGGCCAATTCATAACTTTTTTTAGGTATGTTGTAAGTGTATTTTTAGAGATCTAAATAATTCTTTTACATAAATGAAATTTTACAGTTTTTCTTTTCTTTTTTTTTCACTTTAATATCTCTGATGAGAATGTTATGCTTCAATCCAGAGCGGGCTAACTGGCGGCCTCGCTCCCCCCCACCCACTTTTCTGGTCGCTAGCCTACCCCTTCCACCGCATTGAAATTCTCGCTTTAGTAC
Source organism: Tetragonula carbonaria (assembly GCA_032399595.1). NCBI lineage: Eukaryota > Metazoa > Arthropoda > Insecta > Hymenoptera > Apidae > Tetragonula > Tetragonula carbonaria. The sequence continues at coordinate 2,518,746 of JAUCRC010000018.1, read as the reverse complement.
TTAGAGTGTTATAACTCTAGTGTTAAAAATATGAAATAAATTTGAGATTTAGGAACTCTTAGGAATTCGAAAGTTCGACAGAAGAAAGAAAATGGAAATTAGGAAAATCGAGAAGACAGAAATTTAGGAAATGGGGAAAGTGAATGATTCCAAACTTGAAACACTCGAAAGTTGAAAATTTCAGAAATAAAACAAGAGATCCATTCAGGAACCACTTGTAAGTTGCACTGAAATGAAAAATCGACAAAAAATAGATCTCTTCGATCGTTTTGAAGTGACATAGACTTTGACAACCGTGACTCGACGCGAATAGCTAAGCCGAACGGATCTCCCCTCGGCGATATCGTAAAAATCGACATGGCGACCGTAAAATCTTGCTCGTATGCTCGTTCACGCACACCCGACCGACTGTAATGCGTCCCTGAGGCGCGACACCGGCTCGCTTCGTGTTACACGTGAGTCACTGTACTCTCTTGCATTATATGAAACTTTGCAGCAAACGCGTTCGGTGGAGAGATTCATCTCAGGAGCGAAACGAGAAGCCTTCGGGGATTTAATTGCGCGCATCGTGAGTTACGACGCGTTAAGAAGCTGAGGAAGCGTTTCGGGGTTAAACGTAGGGGTTGAAGACGGGAATACAAGATAACCATTGGTCTTCGAGTTTCCCACGATAAAAATAAACGTTCCACGAATGTCTACGATAATTCAGAATTTTCGAAAACAATTTGGAATTGACTGATTTTTTAACTCTTTTTAATTAAAAAAAAAAAAGAGTTCAAGTGTAAAGAGTTGAGAGTTTCGTACGTGTCATCCGTCTCAGACGATCGGAATTTTTTCACTCGCTGGTGACTGTCCACGAAGCAAATCCGTGAATTTCGTTCTGCTTTTCGGACGATTCGAGCCTCCCCCCTCCCCGAAACCTGCTAAAAGGCTGCTTTAACTTTCGCGCTCGACGGAGGAAAGTTCGCAACCGGTCAACCAGTCGAGATGTTCGAGAAATTATCCGTTGTCTCTGGAAAAATATTCCCTCTTCCCTCTGCGCGGGATGACGGTTTAATTTATGGGTTTCCCGTTGGCGTATGATCGCGTCACAGTTCTCCCCCGAGTTCGCGAAACCTTAGCACCGAGGAATTGATAGTCGTTTCGAGAGTTTAATCGGATTTCAAACTCGTTACTCCGCAAACTCGTCATTTTTGTCGCCGACCGCGTCTTGCTGGTAAACTTTCGCCGCTTTTGTTTGCTTTCTACTCTACGCGTCACGTGTAAAAATTATGGAACTCTCTGTCGAGTTCTTGATAATCAATCTATAACACGTGTCAATTACATTTCTGCGCATCTTGAGCCGAAATCGTATTTCGCGCGAAAAGTCATTTACTTTACGCTCGATCAGAGAGGAAATACTCGAGAGGAGAAACTTATTCTCGCCTTATTTTTATTTCTCTTCTGAACATTCGACGAGTTCGTTCACTGCGTTTTTTTTCTCTTTTTTTCTTTTTTTTTTTCTTTCTCGAAGAAATAATCGCGAGGCTGCAGAGAAACAAGACGAGAAGGTCTGCGCGACAAGGAGGTCTCTGCTGATTTTCACCGGCGTTCGTTATTTCAAATGCAATTTCATTAATCGACAGCAACCGGGGGTTTCGGTTTTCAAATTGAAAATTAATATCCGCCGACCGAGAAATCGAAACTTTGGCGTAATACTAGAATGAACAAGCAACAAGCAATGAGCAATAATTAATGGTAATTTCGTGACCGACCGCAATTGCTGCCGCCACAAGTGGAATTGTTTCATGGTGCGGAGAACTTGGTACACGTCATTTCGAATAGAATTAAATTTAGTTGTGCTAAAATGTTCTACAAGTCCGGTAGTCCTCGTGATCGTATTACGCACGCCTGTTAGTTTCCGATATTCCGATAATTACTTAAAAATTTATTTAAAGTTATTTAAAGTTAGTTCACCGATATACCGTGATCGCTTAAAGTTAAAAATTCATCATTCTATATAATAGTTTACAAATATTACAATCGACGACGCGATATGTTTTATTTGATATTCCAATACCATGCAACGATCATACTCATTGATATCACGTTGTTCACGCGGGTAAATTCAAATTCGATAAAATAAATTTTTCAATGAAATATCACTAGATGTTGTTATTGTTATTAAGACTCTAATACGATTTTATTTAATACCCCAATGCCACGTGATGATCACGTTTGTTAATAATTTGTCATTGTTCGTGCAAATTCAAATTCGAATTAAATATCACTACGCGTCGTTGTTATTATTAAAACACCAACACGATTTCAAATGGTATTTCATTTATCATGCGATGATTATACTTGTTAATAATTTATCGTTACTTACGAAGAACAGTACTGCAAACCGAATGTTTCTTCGCTTCTTCGCGAAATTCTGAGCGCGCGTGCGTGAAATTACAACTTTCGGTGTCTCGAAAAAAAGATTCGACACGCTCGGAAGCGTCGATTTTTTTCTTTCTTCTTTTTTTTTTCGATCACGGTCGGAGGAAGCCATCGGAGGTTTCCGACCGTGTTAGATCCGTGAAAAATCCGTGGCAAACTGCTGACTGTTTTCGGGGGTGACCCGGTGCGGCCCCATAAAGGCATTATTAATGCAAGCCAATCCCGGTGCGGCGCAAGAACGAATTGCCTCTATAAAATGTAATTTCGGAAGAGTTCCGATACTAAATTTTGAATAGCGAGCCCGCGCCCGCCCCGGCGATATTTCCATCTCAATGGAGAACTTTCGCCCCGGAAAATTTCTAAAGCGGCCGGGCATCCCTTTGTTCTTGCAAACAAACCGGGGCCGCGTGAAGATCGACCGATTTTCGGATAAACCTTCTTCGCAATTACGCTCGCCCGTGTTACGTGTGTTTTCTGCGCGCTGCGCACTGTTCTTTTGTATCACGATGAACACCTTCGCCAATTATTTCTATCGGCAAATCTCCCGCGTGTGATGCACATTTCTTTTCTTTAGATCATCTTTCCATTCCTTTCCATTCAGCTGGAAAGAGAGTCGGAGAGAGATTCTTCAATTAATTTATTACCGTAGCTCTGAAACGTGGAATCCGCACGAAAGTTACGATCCTTTTTCTTCCACGAAATGGATCTCACGCGAAATAACTAGACTCCTAGGCGTTTCAAAACGAAATTTTTCCGAACGAAAATTAAACACTCTGTCGGTGAGACGATTCTAATGATCCGATCGCTAAATCTGGGTGTCGCAGAACGCGAAAACAGTCCTGAACTCGAGGCTCGTTCGCGCGTGGACGTACGCAAATCCTCGTTCATCCTATAAAATACAGGAAGAAGGCGCGCCCCTTCCGCTAGTCGTCGAAATTGCCGGAGGAACGACCGAGCAATGATGGAAGAAGGGGATTTCGCGTTCCCTTCCTTTGCTTCTCTCTCTCTCTCTCTCTCTCACTTTCTGCCCGGTCTCCCGTGGATTCCCGATTATCTCCTCGGTGGAGGGAGGAGGGTACACGGGAGCGTACTTTCGAATCGCTCGCAATCGGACGAGAACTCGAACAAAGAGTGTCTGGAGACGGCGTAATGGCACGCGTAGAGAGACCGGTGGCCGCCAGCGGGAGAGACTGATCAAAAGAAAGCAGATTCATCGGCGCTGACGCGCATTAATGAACAGGAGGCGCGGGTAAAATGGCGGCGATTGTCTCGCGAGACGGAGTCAAGAACGCTCTCGGCCTCTGAGAAATTTGACGTTTACGTAGAAATCGTGTTCTTTCTAAAATAGACCAACTGAGACGAGCTAAGAAGGTGTGTGTTTTTTTTTGGAGGGGGGGGGGGACGTCTTTCAAGTGTAGTTTCTCAGCTTCGAGGAATCTCTGAACGATTTGACAACGCAGCTTCAGGTTTTGTCTTCAAATAGAGTTGCCAACTCGCTTTGATGAACAGAAAGGCAGAGTCTTAATTTTGTGACGTCGTCTAGCTCAATTTTCGAATTTTCTGTTCGACTGAACTTCATATTAAATGAGCTTCAATTGGAAATATATATATATATTCAGTTAAAAAATTGATATTTCAATGAACGAAGCTTCAAATTTACATAATATCATTGTATTAATATTCGAATTTCCTTATTCAATTGAGCTTCGTTCATTCAATTAATGTTGAGTGAAGTCAATGGAAAATTATATAATATCATTCGAATTTTGTAATCAATTGAAAAATTGATATAACCAATCAAACTTCAATAGGAATTTATATAACATATTGTTATACTGATATCTGAAATTTTTTTTTATTTTATTGAGTTTCGTCGATTCGATTAGTGTTACAACGAGTCAAGTTTCAACTGAGAATTATATAATAATACACGAATTTCATATTCAGTTGAAAAATTGCTATTTCAATTGAAATTTATATTACATTAATATTCGAACAGAAAACTGTTCAATTGAGTTCCGTCGATCAAATCAACGTTAAAACAACGAGTCAATTGAAAATTACATAACATCGTGAAGCTTCAATTTATGCGATACATTATTATATTAATATCCGAATTTTCCATTTGATTAAACCCCATTGATTAAATCGCTCGATCGAATCAAGCATCAACCGAAAGTTAAGTAGAATGGTCGAACAACGAGCCAGCCTAACCCTTTAATTCCGATCGTGTTCATCGCGTTCAGGCAAAACTCACGGGCAAAATAAATTCGTCGCAAAGTCTAATCTTGTTCGTTGCTCCGATGAATTTGTATATCACGGCCGATGGTCGATCGTTAATTGCTTTCCGATAACGAAGAAACAGTAGACGACAGGCGAGGGTGGAAAAAAAAAGAAGAAACGCGGTAGAACGGCTGCGCGAGGGGAGCAAAAATTGCGAGGAACAACAATCGAAAGGGGGATGAATAAATCGCGCGCAACTTTCGCGATCGACTCGATTAATGAGCCGTAAAATGATCGAAAAGGAGAACGAGCGGAGAAACGGGCGATGGAAGGAAAAAAAAGAGAAAAAAAGAAAGAAAAAAGAAAGAAAGAAAGGAAAAAGGAACGAGCAACTTCGCACGATCTGCCGGTAAACGATTTCGACTCGGCGCCTCGCTTATTTCGATCGAGTCGTTTGATACGACGATGTGTGTTTAACCGTCAAAGAAGTGAAATTCGAAGCGTAACGTCTGATATTCGTTCGATGTTCTTCACGTTGCTTGCTTCTTCCTTTTTTTTTCTCTTTATTTCTTTCGATGAAGAAATTAAGAGGTGCGAGCGAATTCTTTTTACCGGTGGCGGTGAAGCCGATTAATTAGCAAGATGTTGCTGATCATTCATTTTCAATTTCTCCTGTGTGGAACGTGGAGCAACACAGATCTCTTTGTTGGATTCACATTTACCATACCACGTGTATAATTTTCTACGTCATTTGAACTTTATACTTAATTAATAAACGGTTAAATTCAAATTTCGTCGCGAGATATCGCGAAACGTTGGCGATAAAAAGAAATCAGCGACGAGAAGATTTCCGAAATTAAGTCCACAATTGAATTACGTTAACATCTCATAGGGGAGTTGAACGAAACTTCGAAGACATTTCTAGAGACAGAGCAAATCTGCAAATCTGCAAATCTGCAAATCACGCAACACATCGAACACCATCTGGTGTAAAACTTGCTAATTTTCCCATACGCGGCTGCCGATTTGAGAAACAATATAACGCTGCGTATAGATAGCTGTCTCTCACGGACACACCACGTACGGGAAAATTTGCGAAAGACACGAAGACATCACCGAACCCGGGAAGCGAATGAAGAACTCGCGTGGTTGTTCCGGCTTTTCCCCGAGACAGTCGGTCCAACACAGCGGTCCGATTTGAATTTATTTACATTTGTCCCTTTTCTACGGGGACGCTTCCTGCGCGCCGCTATGAACCCGACGGCGCTATTGATTTCGTCCTCACTCACGAACCTCCACCTACACACCCCTTTTGCAGCGACTCCGGCTCGCAGAGAGTACATCCCCCCGCGGCCGCCCAAGAGCACCGCGCCACCCTTTGCCCGCGGAAATTCGCTGTTACGAAATTCATCGATTCGTCCTTTCTGCTAGTTATCGGCACCCGGCAGCCACGTCCACCCACAATTCCCGACGCCGTAAGTCGCCGGAATTGTCGATTCCACTGCGAGAATTATATCTAGGGGAGAGAGAGAGAGAAAGAGAGGAACGAAACGAGTCTTTCTTTTCTCCTTTCTTTTTCTTTTTACGGAAGCAACTGCGATCCTGTTCAGTGATAGATACGGTCTTCTCTGACACACTCTCCGACTGTCGATTTTACTCGGAAAATTTATCGCGACTGAGGCCAGCCAACTGCGGCTGTAGATATTTCGATCTCTTGGAACTAACAATAAACAGAGAAACAGAAGTTGAGAGACAATTTCAATCTTAAAGGGAATGCATGGAATTGTTTCGATCGCCGTGACATCGCGAACACGTGAATTATCGTTCTGATAGGAAATTTGATTAAAAAATAAATTTAGCTGATTTGCAGTTTCAACGAAGAGATAGAGCAAGCTGAAGAAAAGAGAACGAGAGCGATTCGTAACACAAGAGTTTTTTATACGGTCTAACAAATGTCAGGAATATAAGAGAGAAGAGTTACGAAGAGAATCGTCAACGATAATATTCGTTCGAAGTAAGATTTTCCTTCGACCATTATTGATCGGCGACGATGTTTGATGAAGAAATTCATGCAGAATATAGTGTTTCAGCTCGTCAAATGCCGGCGTCGATGTTACAAATCTGTATCACGCGTGCTCATCTCCGCGTGAAACGTGTCGTAATACTCTGCACTTTCACAATTCGAGTAAATATATTTGCTGAACACTCGGAGAAAGTATCGGTGCGATTCCTTTTTTTTTTTTGCACACTGCAAATTTTTAAATTTCCAAATGATGCGAAATTTGGATTTGGAATCTTTATTGAACGTTAAATAAGCCATAAAAAAGAAATACCGTGAAAATAAGAAATATAATACAGAGAAATAAAGCTCTCTCTCTCTCTCTTTTCTTTTAAATTAAAATCCTCGAGCTAGATTTCAGATTGTTACTGTGGATTGGCGGGATCGTTCGTTTGATCCAAACGCACTGGAACGTTGCCGCTCGACAAACGAAATTCCTCGCTCTCGGACTCCTAACGAAATATTCCGAAGAAACTAAAACAAAAGCCGAAGAAAACGAAGTTGAATTGAGCCTAGACTGGGGTAAGCTATAATCGTAGCGAGACGAGAGAGAGAGAGAGAGAGAGAGAAGGCATGCACGAAGGGTGGTAGGCGGCGAAATAATATCGCGGAATAAAGCCCCGAGACGAATGAGCGGAATTTATTATCGCGTCAGCGGATAGTTGTTACGTTGCCGAGGAAAACGAGGAAAACGAGAAGGGGGGGGAGGAAGCACAGAGAGCAGCGACGCGTCGCTCGTACGAAAGGGGGGAGAGAACGAGCCTCTTTCTTGCCGACTCATGAATAACGCTTTAACGTCATTTTTCTTTTCTTCTTTTTCTCTTTTTCTCTTTTTTTCTTTTTTTTTTACGTTCTCCCACCGTGGCTAGCAGTTTCGAGAGAAACAACCGCGGGAATCTAAGTGGCCGGGAATTCACTGCTGCGAGGCGGCACCCCTCGGGGGGGTTGCGAGGCACCCCAACGTGAAAATACACCGAGCTTCGCTGCATTTATCGTTCCCCGCTCCGAAATCGAGTCCGGAATGCCTCTATCATCGGATCAGACACGATAGCGAGCTGCAGGACTATGAAAAAAAGTATAACAATTGACATTACTTTAGTTTGGAACGGGGGCCGAGGGATGAAAATAACTTGGACGCGGGTGTAGCAAGATGAGATGCTTGTACGTGCATTAGAGATGCAAGGGGTGGAATACTCGATAGAATGTATAGCTAAAACGAATTGAATCCACGCTCACGATCGTATTGCTTGTTAATAGACTGGAGATTTTCACGCATGATTTGCAGGAAAGCTGGAGATGCAAAAATACTATAATCCAGATATTATTAAAACTGTTATAAGGTATTTTTAAGATATTTGATTTTAGGACCAGCCTCTTACACACTTGGAGATAAAGTGTCGCGAAAAGAAAGATATTTAATATCAGGCAAAGTTCAATTTGAAATTCAATAGATATACAATTATAAAAATGGGCGTCATAGTTCGATAGATCTTACTAAAATAAAACAAGTTCCAAACGTTTGATCTAAATATTCGATCTTCATATGGGAAATAAGGTGTTTCAAATTTACTTGGAAATAAAAATAATCTAAACGAAAGACGTCTAAAGAGAGCCAACGTGATCTAATGTAAATCTAATTCGGACATTACAATCCAACAGATGTTATTCAAATACACGCAACTTTCAAACATTCGATCCCTGCGTTTGGGAAAACAAGATACCCCAAAACTTATGAAAGAAAATTATAAACATAATTTATTAAAGAAAAATGTCTGAAGAAATCATGTTTATTAGAAAATATTTCAACCAATAACTACACGCTCTTCAATCTCGAAACACCTTTCTTCACCTGTCTCTCTCTCTCTCTCTCTCTCTCTCTCTTTCCGAAGATTCGCGATGTTTGCGCTAGGCTCGGTTAGGCAGCAGAATCATTAATTGTATTTCACCGGGCAGACGGGTCTAATTAAGGCGGCCGCGGATGAATGAACGTCCAGACTCGTCCCAGTGCGCCGCAACCGAGTGTTTGATTATTCATCTACGTCTTTCTTCCTCGCCTTTTTAGTTTTCCTGCCGCCCTTCTTTCTTCGCAACGGCGGCGGCCGCGGTGAAAAGCGCCGGGCAGAACCGAAGCGAAAGAGGGCCCACAGGGTTATGCAATCCCCGGGGCTGGTCCTTTCTCTCTCTCTCTCTCCTTTTCTCTCTGTGCTTTCGTTCTCCACTAGTCGGCCACCTCCACCGAGGCAAAGCTATTCTAACACCCTCTTCCTCTCTCTCGTCTCGACTTTTTCCAACGATCTGGAATATCTAGCCTGCGTATTTTTTCTTCTTCTTCTTCTTCTTCTTTCTTTCTTCAAGTGCTTTGAAAAACGAAGTCTACTGCTCTTCGAAACATCGCGCGCAATTTCTTGTTTGCGTTTTATTGTCAGATGTACCGGGCTCGTTGCAGACGTGCGAAATGTCTGCGCGATTGAACGCGTTGGAAATATCTTTCTATAGATTTCAATTTAACGCGTTTTACTGAAATATGTATATAATGCGCAGAGTGTAGCAGCCATTGCAGCGATTACAACATTTCTCAAATGGCATCGCTGTTAAAAGCAAATTCAACTGTCACATCGATCGTATGTGCATTTTACTATTTAAATATTCAATATCAATAATTTCTACATCCCTGTATTTATTGGAAACTTGAGGGAAAAAATGATGCCAACTTGAAGAGCGAGAGAGAAATATATAGAAATGAAATCTGTTGTTTCTAAGCTCGACAATATTTGTGCACGAACGAAACACGATCCGACGCGATTAACGGAATTAACATCAAGATCTTTCGCTTCTACGACGTTCGGCAGAAACTTTTTGAAACGAAGTGTACGAAGAGATAAGCGCCCGAGGGCGTGGAAGACGAATATTCATTCATTTTCGCGCGGGATAATCGACTGGAGTGTGAAAACGAAACCGTGGGTGGAGGGTTTAGCCCCCGGGGGGTGTCGAGTCCCGGCGTGCTCGAACCCTCTTTCGTGCCGCTATTTCGTCGGCGAGTCGTAAAAAAATCACCAAACAACCAGCGCTCGCCCAGCAGTGTGTTTCTGCAGTGTCGAGCCTCGTCATTTATTCAGACGTAGAACCGAGAACCTACCGCGGGGATGTAATTCGTCTAAGAAGACAATTGGTGGGAAGAGAGAGAGAGAGAGAGAGAGAGAGAGAGAGAGAAAGCAAGAAGAGAAAAGCGCGTCAACAGTTTTGTCGTCTCTTTGTCGTTTGAATTCCGCCTCGATATTTTTCATTTTCAAGCACGCGTGTTTCTGTGAAATTTTGCAACTGTAACTATCCAAATATCAGTATTCGATCGTTCATGAATTTTACTTGAAGCGAAATTTTAGTACGAAGAGTTTAATTTTGGTAATAATACGTGTCGATCGAGTTTTTTACAGGAGGGATAAAATTTTCGCACAAAAGCGAGAGGAAACTTGAATAAACTCTAATTTATCGAAAACGTTGGTCGTTTTCGTTCGAAGAAATTTCTCTATTTACTTGGAAGAATTCCTCAGACTTTCGCTTCTTTCATTCGTCAGACGAAGTGTAAGGAGTACGTACTATATACAGACGGCACGGTATTATTGAATTTGCTGACGTTAAGAGAGCGATATCGAAAATCCTTCTCGAGCACTGTTCATACTCTGCCGTCGAAATATTTGCGCTTACCGCCACGGAGAATATGAACCGCCACGATTTTTCCAATATTTGCTACGGAACATATTAGCACTAGAATCACCGTAAAATCCAAAATCTATTCCGACGATTTAACGGGTCTTGCAACGGGAAAAATTCCCGTGAGAAAACTTCTCAGGATCCTCGAAACGCATGGCCATCTAATTTCAACTAACAACTCTAGATACTGCTATTCGTCCACTTGTTTCACCCCCTCGACTACCCTCCTCAATCGTTACGTGCAAAGCCTCACGCGAAAAAGAGAGCCCCTCTCTCTCTCTCGACGACAGCCGTCTACGTGCCAAATTTTCCCCCGAAACTTTATCCTGTCGCAGCGTATAACCATAAAATATTAGCCCCTCCCTCCTCCGTTCCGCAAGGGGGTGCCAATTTACGCCCGAGTCGAGAAAATATTATACACTTTCTACAAGTCGTTCCCGAAATGATCTGGCACGGCAGGCCAGCCATACAGAGTCTAGTCGCTGTGGTCGTAGATAATCTTATACCATTTTCGTCTCGCCTCACCCTCTCTCCTTTGTTACTCTTTTTCTGCTTCTTTATTATAACGATAATGGCCCGACGCTGGCGAGATGCGGATAGTATTGACTATCGGTTGAAAGGACCAAAAAGAGGAAAAGGCGAGGAAGAATATTAGGGCAGAGTTCGAGACACTGTACTAACGCTCTGCTAATGATTCGGGAGAATTTAGAAATTACTTTCGGTGTCTGTCGAATTCATTGTAATTATGTTTGTGATACGTGCAATCCACGCATTCCACGCATGTATCTATAATGACAACGGACATTTGCAATAGGATCGTACCCTCGATTGCTGTTATATTTTGGATATATCATCAATTTCCGACTGTTCACTTTCGGATCCTATTTTTCGTAACTTTGTATCCAGCGTTTTAGAATTCCCCCCCCCCCCTCCGGCCGGAGTAAAAGGAAGAAAAATCCAACATCCAGAGCGTTAAGTATAAGGGGTTTTGAAGAGGGGGATGGGGGGAGGGATGGGGCTTCCCGTGCCAACGTCAGCGAAAGAGAGGAGGCCGCTGGAAAATGGAGAGGAGCGCGAGGAGCTGAACGAGTAGCAGAAGGAGAGGCAGCCTCCTCCCAAGGGAGAACGAACGCTCGTTGCTACGAGGGTTTCGAAGGGCCAAGTCTCGAGTACCAAAGTCTACCGGGTCTTTCCGTCGCTCGCGCCCCCTTAGCCCCGTGCAGACCAATCTTTACAGCCCCCTCCCCCGACCACCACACCCGGCCAGCCCCTTTTCCCTTGATTCCGCTGTTGAATTTTCACTAATTAATTCCCCAAACTTGCGCGTGCCTCGATCTATATTTATTAGAAGGGAGCGAGCTGCCAGGCCCTTCGCCGCGGAAACTGTCGAACCACCGCTTATTAATCGACCGATAAACCTTGACAATTCACGCGAAACAACTCACTGCTGATGAATCGACGATTCCTACGGCGTATGTCGTTGCGGGTAAACCGATCGTTGAAGCGTCGACTTACCTGGAACAGAAAGTAGACGAAACATTATGAGATGCAGGAGTTTACTCAAAATTGATTATATGGTTGTAAAATTGCGCTACTCGTAACCCGATCTATCGTGATCGATTAATAGGTGACACTTGCAATCAGATCAAAGAATGGACGATTATATTCAAGAAACGTGAGTACATACGCTCAGCGACTAGATTTCTGCATAATTTTATTATGTTTCCGTGCTAGTAAGTAAATCCAGTATCACTTTAAAATCAAATTTCCATTGATTTTGCTAACGTCTGAAGGCGGAATTTTTACATTCTCTCTCGTTTATTCCAATACACTTTTCATCTACTTCTAATTCTCACTTATTCTGATACTCTTCGTTCTATAATAATTCTCTTACTTCATTCAACAATGATACTCGCAATCGAATCAACGAAGAACGGACGACGACAATTGCGAAATTGTTAATCCCAGCGACTAGATTTCCGCATAACTGTCCCTGTCCCACGTGTTTGAACGCGAACCTTTAGATTTCTCTTTCAAGAGCTACTATGTATTCCAATACAAACTATTGTTTTCTCGTATTCCCTACAGTTTTATGTTGTTTGCGGAACAACGCGTGGCAAAACTAAACGCCCTGGCAAAGAGAGAACCAAATAAACGACGACATCGCTGAAACCGTCGGTCAGACTTTTTCCCCACTTTGATCGAACGGAATCGCATTAGCACGGACCTTTGGCGCGCGAGCTCTCGCATCGGTCCGTGGACGAACGATGATTTCACACCTGGGCATTCTCTCTCCTTTTTAATTCGCGCGTGACACGGCCGTTTCTCGTCGCGGGCAACAGCACGCCTTTCAATTATTCCATTCCATCGTGCCACGCGCGTAACGTAATTCCAGCTGTGTGCTCGCACTTTTTCGTACACCTACACGCACCTCCTTCTATTCTCCTGGCCTCGTTTCTCACACATACACACACACACACACACACACACACACTCTATCTTCTTTCTTCTTTTTCCCCACCCTTGTTTTGAACGCGTGAAAACTACAAAGTGTACGGCTGCGGGAAACAACGAGGAGAGAGAGAGAGAGAGAGAGAGAGAGAAATGGAATTTTCAACGACGCTTCGCTACCAGTCAAATGGGCTTTCGATCGACTCAAATGACCGGCGCTTTAATTGCGTTTCTCTCTCTTTCTCTTTCTCTCTTGCTCGTTCTTCAGTAGACAATCTCTTCCTTCTTTTTCTTTTTTTCTTTTTCTTTCTTTTCACCGGTAGCACGCTCGCGTAATTTGCATCGTTCAAACCGTACTTTACGCGCGCTAAGTGATGTAATCGGCGAGTTGAACGCGCGTTCGGGAGGGAAAAAAAATCCGAGACTTATCGCGTGTTTTACACGGTCAGGAATGGCTGAGCGATCGAGGATCGAGCGCTCGTGTTGGAATTTCCGCCGCGTTTTCAATATCTTCGCGGGACAGGTCGCAAGTTAGAAAAACCAACAGCGAAATTGTACATAAAATAACTGCGGGTGCACGGTGCTCGAAGTCTTGCAACTTTTCTAAATTCACGAGGAACGCACGATTTTTTTTCCGGATTTTTTCATTCACATCAGGTATATCAGAATTTCGGAGTAATTTTATTGTTGGTTAATCCCTGTCCATTCAGTCCTAAAAATCGACTAAGTACGTCGAACTGGAGAGAAAAAAAAAAAACAAGATAAAGACACCCTTCTACGTTGAACAATCAACTTGAACGAAAAGTCCTTCGCACGTTTCGTGTGAATTTTTGCCTCGTTATTTTCATTTTTTTATCAAGAGGCGAACTCGTGTTTCAAGAAAATACGACCAAGCCGCGGCGCTATGCGTTATTAACAAACAACGGACGAACAGCAGACAATTGTCAAACTCGCGACACTCGCAACGCGTTGTTTCAATGAACGCATTATTAAAGCCACACTCCGGCAAATCTTTTCACTCTTTTCAATCTCGTTAATCCCTTCGCAGACTTTTGTCAATTATTTTATTTACATTCTTTTAAACGCTCTCGCGTAGCCGGCATTGTCCGTTGCCTCGCCTGTTTCGACCGTTCGTCGCGACGTTCTTCGCACCGCAACGACGACGTTGTCGTTGTTTCCCCCAGCCGGTATTCTAATTAAAAAATTAACGTTAATTACGGGCGCGGCGCATGCACGACGGAAAGAAAGGAAGCGTCGACGCGAAAAATCCGACGAATGCATTTTAATCAACGCGTCGTCGCCGTTGTTACGCACTTTCCTACCTCAACAGCCCCGGTTCCTTAACTTAGAAACTATCGAAGGGTGAATGAACGTTGAATCTCGCCGCCTGTTGTGTGCCTTCGTCTATGAATTTTCTCTCGCACAGATTTTTCCTCTCTCTCTCTCTCTCTTTTTCTTTCGCCGTGCATATTTTCACCGGGGGGGGGGGGGCGAAGGAAAATTTAATCGCGAGAAAAATTGAAAAATTACATTTCTTTCTGATTAAAATACATACACGTAGTAAATAACTTTCATTCTCTTCCGTGTCGACGGAGTAATTTATAATTATTTAGAAGGCGTTGGAGCATTATATGCTAAAGAAATCTTTGTATAATTGTAACGCATAAATCGTATTATCGCATCAAATTTGTATTGAAATAATTTTCATTCCCCTCTGAGTACTTATAACTACTTAGAAAGTTAATGAAGAGAATAGAGTGCATGATATGTGTATTATCATTGCGTGAGAGAAATCTTTGTATAATTGTAATACGCGCAAATCGTATAAATTTGTGTTAAAAAAATATATCGTCACGTAATAAATAATTTTCATTCTCCTATGTGTGTCGACAGAGTAATTCGTCGATAAAAAGCTAAAGAGGAAAATAGAGCCATTGCATTGTTAAGGAAAAATTTTTGTATAATCGTATAAATTTGTGTTAAAAAAATATATCGTCACGTAATAAATAATTTTCATTCTCCTATGTGTGTCGACAGAGTAATTCGTCGATAAAAAGCTAAAGAGGAAAATAGAGCCATTGCATTGTTAAGGAAAAATTTTTGTATAATTGTAATGCCTACGCGCAAAATCGTATAAATAAATTTGCATTCGCGTTGGTAATTGAATCGTCGAGGATATTACAGAGTATCCGTTTCGTGCAATTCTCCTCTTGACCGTGTCTATTAAATAATTGAAGCTCCCGTTAAATCGTTGCGTCGTGCACGTGATTTGTTGGTAGGTGTATCTCGTTGTGAATCCGTACGTTGTTTCACGGCAATGATATATAACACAATACGCCATGGAGACGCAAAATAAATTCAACTTGTTTTCCCTACGATGTGCGTACGATCGAATTTACCGACCGCGCGGTTCACTGAATTTACATTTACATTAGCGTAGTAATTATCTAGTATAACAATCGTTTGGTTTATCAACAGCAACAAATTTGCACACACACACACACACACACACACACACACACACACACACACACACACACACACGTGTACGTGTCTGTCTGTTCATTCTTCAGAGAGCTTCTTAGTTGAAAAAAAAAGAAAAGGGGAAAAACGCCGTAGACGTGATGTTCCATCGATGCCTTTGAGTTTCTCGGCACTTAATGACGTCGTTAATTTCCGTCCTTTAAATTCGATGAGAATCGGGGTAGAGGAAAGCCACGATAAGCTCCCTGCGAGTGAAACAAGTTGACGATGCTCCCGGCGCTACGATACGACAGCGAAAAAGATTGATGCACTGCTAAATATCGAGCATAAAACTCGTTAGTACTAATTTATAATGAAACGCCCCCGTAAACCGGGGATCCGGAGACGTTAGAACTTTTTCCTCGACGTGAAACAAAAAAAAAAATGGCGGTCCAAGGTTCCAAGACCCCACTGTAAAGTACATTGAATGTTAAACAAATAAATTCTCAGATGTATATAATTAGCAGATACAGTAGGCAATGGTATCGAATAAAATGTCGGAGACATTGACTTTGAGTGGAAAGTTTTACAGATCACGAATTATAAATTTCATTCTACGGCGTTTCATTGATGGAGCGAGCACCACACAGGGAACGGTTAATAAAAAATGAATTGACCAAATGTAGGAAAAAAAGGAGGACAAAAGATGCGAAGAATCAGAATAAAATATTAAAGATATTGAATTTATGGAAAGTTTACAGATAACGAGTTACAGGTTTCATTTCTAGGGCATTGAACGTCAAGTGGATGAACCAAGGAACAGGTATAAATTATGTGAATTAACTGACAATGGAAAATGGCAGAATAAAATATTGAATTTCGAGCGGAGAGTCGACGAGTTACAAATTTCATTCCAGGGCATTCCGAATGTTAAACGAATCAGCCAAGGAATAGATACAAAAATGAATTAATATATAAACCAATTATGTTATGTGAAATATACACAATAATATCAGAAACAGATACAAAAATGAAACAAACTACTGAATCTATGATTCTACAGAAAAATGCGCGATTCACGACTGAAATCAACGAATCAAAGACACAAAGATCAGATTCATGAATATTCGTGAAACGCATCTCGCGAATATTTGTGTGTGTGTGTTTGTGTACGTGTGTATCGACTCGGTAAACATTCGATCGCGATGCGACAGGCTCTCTCGTTGAATAAAAGGAAAAGTGCCATTTGTACTTGAAGGGTACACTCAACATCTTAACCCGGAGGTTCTCGACACCGGTAATCCGATCTCAAGAAATATCCACGGAAGAGAAGAGAGATCGATCCGTGCCGCGTTTAACAGGGTTAACTACCTTCGATCAGCCCCGTATTCGTCTTCCTAGGGGGAGGGGGGGGGAGAGACGAAGCAGGAGAGACACACCGGCATCGACGCTTGAAATATTCGAACGCTTGGCCCCTGTGGAGAACCATTTTTTCAAGTTTCATTAGCGTCGCTAATGTATTTGGCAAAAACGATGAAAATTACGACGGTGGGTCGAACCTAATTTTTTGACGACGAAAAACGAATATGAAACGACTCTGTGAAAACCGATAATACATCGGCTTATCTATCAAAAATAAATACTTTCCATAGGTAGTTCATTAGGTACAAAGGTAACGCGCACAGTAGCAATTTTCAGCAATTAATAAAAATCCAAAAAAGTATCGAGACAGGTGTAGTTCGAGTGTTTGATCTGCATTCAGAAGAATGACCTTGTCTTTAAGCTATTATAAAAGTATTTTGTATTTTGTAGTGTTCAAATGCACGACGAGAGCCGTACACGTCGATATGCATACTCTTTTTTGATTGCCGAATTTTATAATGACACTACTTGTATTATTATTATTATTATTGTAGAAATAATTATTGGCGAACTATTTTCTTGGTCTCCATCATTCGTTTTCGCAACGATACTGCGAAGCAAAAAATTGGTTTCACGCCAATACATTTTTCACTCGCTGTATGTTAGAAATCTGCCTTGGAAGTGTATATTCAGCAAACGAAACTCGCGAGCAATCCCGAATTCCAAAATAACTTTCCAGAATTTTTAATCTCGACGTTAATGCAACCACGACACAATGTCTCTCTACGTAACAGTACGTAGGTCGTAAAATATTCACACACGTGCACGAATCAAAAGAAACGGTTGTCCCGAATTCAACATCCTCACCCCCGCAAATTTCTTTCCACCTGGAACGCCACTTTGATTTAAATACGCGACCGCCGCGGCTGATTATCCAAGATAAATCTCCCAGGCAGTCCCCAAGAGAGGCGAAAAGGCCCGGAGCTTAATTGAGTATTTCTCCATTCTCTTGGCTTCGTCCACCTCCTCCTCTTCCTCCTCCTCCTCCCGACGGTTCCACGGCCCGTCGACTTGATTAATTAGATTTTAATCTTTAACTGGTCGGATGATTCTAGCTCGCGTTCTACCTCTCGTAATAACTGCAATCCACGCGGCGATATTGTTTTACGACACCCTTTTGTCGCGATATTTCCACCATCTTCTCCCAACGTTCCCGTTCCGCCGTGCAGCGCAGCCTCCTTTTGAATCGAGATTTAAGGAGCCGCGCCATTGATTCGTTAGTCCGTATTCTGCTTAATGCGACTTCTCTTTACGTCTGATCTTGTTACATCTCGCCGCGTCGTTCCTGTCAATTAGGCAACACGCGCGTCGCTTCCAGGCTACTTGCCTGGATTTAATCATTCTCTCTCTCGAGAGGGAATTCTCCGTTGCCCACGTTGCTTCGTTGCATCAAACGCATCAAACGAATTGAAGAATGGTTCGACGACGATCTTTCTCTTCGCTTCGGTGTGTGTTATCGCGTCGTTATCGGTAAAGAGAAATTTGCCTTGAATTTCTGTTCTGTTCTTCGTTGATCATTCCCGTGTTTCCGTGAAGAGGCAGAGATTTCGAGATTTCTCGAGAAACGAAGTTGCAGAGAGATCTAAGATCTCTGGAGGTTCTTTCGGATCTTGCGCAGAGTCGCAAAAAGTGGATGTTGAGAAAACTAAAATTTCGAGTGAAATCGGAATTTAGGAAATTCCTTCATTTGTCAAATTGTCACAATTCTACAACCCCTGAACAAATTTTCGTTCGCTCCCCTCGGTCGATTTGACCGACGACTCTCCCCAAATACTTTTCAAAATTCTTCAAAAAAAAAAAAAAAAAGAAAAAAAAAAGAATCTGCTCTCTGGATGAACGTACGCGCGTTCCGCGATATTCTCGGGAATTAATCAGGAAGAAACGAGCAAAAAGGAGGGCGTCAAGAATACTAATTTTATTTAACACGTTAGAGACGGGCGAACTGTTTTTTCTCTCTCTCTCTCTCTTCAGGGAGCGAAGCGCGACAGCGCGGCGGGGAAAATTAAGATTCTGGAAATGTATCCGCACGCGAAAGTGGCAGAGGAGGAGCGGAAACCAGGGCTGCGGAAATGTACGTGTGTACGATGGTAAGTGTTCTTAAGGGCGGTCAATGCGTCGGCGTTTCACACGGGGGAACAAAGAGTATTTAGAAAGTTTAGAACAAATTCAGCGAAACGTAAGAAGCAACGTACATAAACACATGTTTGTGTATATTAAATGCAAGTTAAATACTTTTAATACTGCGCGCGAAATTATATGAAATGTGTGTGTGTGTGTATGTGTGTGTGTGACGATTGACGAGGCTATATTAAACCGGCAGCTTTAAAACTACTCATTTATTGAAATTCTCTTTCGAAGCCAGTAAAATATGAACAAAGGTAATGGAATATTTATCTGTAATCGCTCTTCAATTGTCCAGTGACCCACATACGTGTATTTAATCCGCAGCTGCTCGCGAAAATTTATTCCGACGCGCGTGTGGGCACCGTGTGTGTGTGTGTGTGTGTGTTTTACAGGAAATGTTTTAATATTTTATCAGTACCGTAACGAGAAACAACTATCGCTGACATAGTTGCCGGACTTGAATCGAACCCGAGATTGTGCGTTGAAATTGCAACAGACGTTCGATAATCTTCGATTAGATCGCTCGTGCTGTGTGCCAATTTTTCCCAATACAATTGCAGTAACACTGTCTCACGTTTTACGTTTGAAATGAAATGTCACACGTGTAATCGCCACGGGTGCTCCTCGAAGTGAAACGCGCGAAGGAACGACGAGATCCAGCAGCCGCGGTTTCACGAAAAATTGCCAAAATTTCTCTGTTCCAACTTTCAAACGATCCCGAGGTCTCCGAAATCCCCGAATTCACCGAGCGAGAAAGTCCGGTTTTTACTTACGGGCGAGGAAGCTCATCGACATTCCGTGGCTTCCGGAGCGGCAAGACGCCGAAAAGGCAATCCAGAAAGGTTGCCCTCGGTGAACCTTTCGCCAGGTTTCGGCAGAGCTAGTTATCCCGGTAATATTTTCTTTCAATTTGCTCTCGCCGAGAAGAGAGCGAGGGACATAATAGTAATATAGGAAATGAAAGGGCGACGAAGGGCTGTGTGGATCAGCAGTAGCAGCAGCAGCAACTGGCGAGGCGAGGTTTCACCGGCGGCCGCTGGTATCAGCGAAGTACGGCAGTCGGCAAATTATAGATGAGTATCAACCGCACGTGATCCGAGCAGATAATGCGGCAAATGAATAGGCCGGCCACTGACAATGAGGGACCCACCGTGACTCTTTCATACGGACCGATCCGGGCTTAACTCCTCTCCCTCCCCCAACCCTTAATCAGTTTTCGATCCCCTAATGATTTTCGGCGCGGTTACCTCGTCTCTCTCTCTCTCTCTCTCCGTCTGTCTCTCCCCCTCGGTGGTAGCAGCAGCTCTCCGCCGGAACCGATAGCCGATGCAACGTTAAAAGGTTTACACAGTCATCGGAGCGGCGCGCGTAATTCGCGAGATACCCCGATGCACGCTTCCAGCAAGATTGATGGCCCACCCCCACCCCCTCCTCCTCCACCTCCGCGTTTGTCATCACGGGCGGGGATCGAACCGGTTTCTTTTGATGCCTGCTCCGGAGCTTTGATAACGCGGCTTTGTTTAGAGCGTGTCGCGGAACGAGGAAGATTAGAGTTAGACACGGGCGGAATGGGTCCTCCATTCGTTGGGAGGTAGGATCTTTCAGAGCTTTCAATTTGGAACAGTGTAATTTGATTTTAACAATGCTACTTGTAATTGTACAATTTCTATATATATGTAATCTTACATCTCGCGTTCGTAGGTTCACTTTGAACGAAACAGTCACTAGAATATATTAATATTAATATAATCTTCTCGTACGATCTTATCGTTTAATTTCATTATATTTCTGTATAGTGCAGCGAAATTAATAATACGTGTACGTGTGCAAGTACATTTGATTTTGATAATACACGTACGATACTACGTGTACTATATTTAGTTATGTAGAGTGGCCACTGAAAGACTGAACGATATCATGCGAAAATAACGCTTTTACAAACGCGTGTCTTTTCTTTTTAATTTTTTATTATTTTACTTGGAAATATAATTAATGGATCTTTTTCAGTATTATGCGTGAAAAACTAAAAAAGAAGAAAAAAAGAAAATAAAGAAAACGAACAAGTTATGACTTTTTCAAACCCTTCAGTTTTTCACTGGCCACCCTATTGTTGTACACTATATTTAATGTATGTTTAATCTACGTTCCTGTCCATAAGTTCACTTTGAATAATCACTGGATTATATTCATATTAATGTAATCAATTTCATTATATTTCTATATAGGCTACAGCACATTACAAGTACATTTGATTTACATGATAATACACGTACTACTTGTTGTACACTACTTATTGCACTATTTAGTTCTGTACTACATTTAAGCTACACTCCCGTCATATGTTCATATGTTCACTTTGGTCATCACTGGAATATCACATAATCTTATCGTTTAATTTAATTTCATTACATCTGTTACACAATCCACAGCGAGATCAACGTGTACGTGTAATTTGAAGACAGACGATTTGAACTCATTGTCAGTGAAAAAAAAACTGGATGAAAAGAAAGGAGAAGCTTGGAGAGAAAATATGAGAACAAAAAAAAAAAACACTTGCTAGACGTATTACGCAAAATAAATGAACCTCAGATCTATTCCCCAACGGTCGAGTCTAAAGTTACCACGAGGATCCCCCGGGTCTGTCACCAACGTGGAATTAGGCGGGTCCGTGTAATCCCCCGAAATATATCGAACACGCCTAACGAAAAAAAAAGGCAAGAAAAAAAGAAAGAAAATACGTTACCAGCATACCGAGGGGGGGCAGGGGTGCAAAGACCCCCTCTGACATATGCGCGCAATACCACCATGAGTCTCTCTTTCTCCTGTTGAGTAATTGTTACGATTTATCAAAACGATATGTCACGAGCACGTCGAGGGCGGTCAGCTGGCGTAGCCAGTTCGAATCTTAACGCGGGAAGAGCAAAGCCTAGGCTAGGTTAGGTTTAAGTTCAGGTTAGGTTTAGGTCCCACGAAACGAGTTTATCGTTATTACTCCAAAATTTTTCAATTACGTTGAATGTATGTTTGTATGTATCATAACCTAAACCCATGTATTTCTATCTCTCCGTTTCGTTTCATTATGGTTTTCATTGCATGGTGTCCTAAAGAGATCCTCCCCGTAGAATAAACAAGCGAGTCGGATTGACGGTGAGGTTCGAGCTTAAGGGAGTCCTCGAGGCGAAGAATGCGAGAGAAACGAAGGCGGGGAGGGAAAAAGTGGCGCGCGCCTGTCGGCCAGGCGACTTTATCTGGAAATTCGTCTCTTTCGTTGCGCAAAAATTTAATTATACAAAAACGGGACGCGACAAAAGCGACCGGCCTAGACAAAGACGCCCCGTTTCGTCTGGCCGGACCAGGGTAAACGAGCGTGGCCACGCGTGAAGACACGAAAATAATTTCGAATCTTCGTGCTTGCAACGGCCTCGCTCAGTCGTTTTTAATCTCTTTGCCTGTGCTTTTCACGTTCGAGAACATCTCAGAATCGAGTTCAATACTCCAACGATCAACTTTCAGCCAGCCAACGATGTGAATAAGTAAGTATACGTGTTACATTTAAATTGAAACGGAAATTTCAGATTGTTAAAATGCACGACTGTTTTAGAGATCGAATGTCCAACCTGCTGAGCCGAGGATTTCATGGAATTTGATCGATTTCTGTTGCTCTCGCGAATTTCTCCTCAGATATCGTCTCGTCATGCGATGCCATCTTCCAGCCAGGAATCAATTTCGCACAGTCGTGACTGATTTTCGACTGATTTTTAAGGTCGACAGAGATCAGAGAATCTACGAGAAAGGAAGGGGAAAGAAATTCGCGTTTGAATTCGACGGATTAGGAATTGAAACGACAAGTTGCATAAGAGGTTAATCAGTTTATCTCGCAAAAGGCTGATACAACAGGCATCGATCGTCTCTCGTTCGTGGACGAAAAATTGGCCAATCTGCAGTCGAAATGCGCGGCAGGGCCGGCTCTCCCGGGCCTCTATACTTCGGCTTCCCTTTCAACGCAAATTTCCACGGACGAGTCGTACGCCCGTCACGTACCTGCAATTCGTACGGGCCGATCATGTCGTGCCCAACTTTCTCTGTGCTCGTGCACACGTATCAAACGCGCACACATCAGTAACAGACGCATACACACGCGCAGTTATACAAAGAGTACACTACCATTCACAAGTATTTGGACGATTGATAAGAAGATCGGTATTTCTTGCAATAACTGCCTGACTGAAACGAATGATACTCGCACGAATTCGTCATTGCAACGAGTACCGAATACTGGAAATTTGCAGAAACTGTTGATGAGAAACGGCTAGAGAGATTCGAACAAGGAACAGGTCGTCCTACTTACTCATCTACATCAATACAATCACCATATTGTATAAATAGACAAATATACAATGATCCATTAATTCTATTAATTCTTTTAGAACCAAAGCGTTCTGAACACTGGTTCAAAAAGTTATTCAATTTTTGCTCCACAAATAGGTGTGTCGTCGGAGATTTAAATTGCCCCGTGAGGTGTACCTTTATTTCTTCTACTCGGTAATTTTAGCGTCAAATCGATACACACCCGCACCGTGCCTAAAACAATGCCGTATTGGAAAATCTCGCGTACGTCGACGGATGCACGCATTACCAATACACTATTTCACTAGAATTGGAATTTGCTAGCTGTCCGGAAACTTGTGGACGAGAGTGTACGCGTAGAATACGTACGTATGTACATAGCTGCTGGTATCCCCAAGGTGGCTATAGAGAGCCACTCTCGGAATACATTTTGGCTCACGGTGTAGCCGAATAGTACGCTGGAACGATAGCCAGCTGATAGGAGAGGAACGAACGATGACCGGTTGCTTTGACAAACCCTTGACCATCCCTCCTTCGCCCTTTTCTCTTTTGACTCTACTCCGGGAGAGCCAACCCCACTCTCTCTCTCCTCCCTATTTCCTTTCTAGCGTGGCGTGCGCGGGATCCGGTCCTTTCAGATCGCGGACCCGGATAATTCCCGTAACGAGAACGAATTAAAAGGCGAATTAATCGAATCTCCGAGCGTTCGCGCCGCGCCGCGCCCCGCCGCCCCCTCGTCCGACAATCAACCACGGACACACGAAACGAATTCATTTGGAGGGATCCGATTTTACGCGTAAGCTGCTGGATCTCTCTCTCTCTCTCTCTCTTTTTGGTCCGCCAATTTCACGTTTACGGATTGTTTCGGGTAACTCGTCTTTACGTCGAACTTTGCGCAGATGGGGAGAAAGGGGAGGGAAGTTCATTCCCGCGAAGAGGACGACTCAGAATTAATACTGATTCGTAATTTTTTTTGTTAGATATATTTTAGACGCGAAACATATTATTGATATGTTTACACACGGTACATTATTATATACGTATTATACTATTATACACAGTATATCGTAGATGTATTTTTACAGATTCAAATGATTTTTTGCAAAATACGCAAATAAAAGTTTGTATTTTACAGTTTTTCTATTTCCCCTTCTTTTTCTCCCATTTTAATATCTCTGATGAAAAATTCTATGTTTTAGTACCTGACAGTTCTAGCGTTAAACTGAATTGTCTCTATCAGATCTGGACTAATCTCTGCCACGGAGAATGTAAAATGCAAAATAAATAATTTCAGCGGTAATGACTAATCGACAATCGATTGAAATAGCAACAACTAACTCCTAACTAAATTATACCACTCGTGAGATAATTAATTCTCTGCAACTTCGTTTAAAAATTTCGTTTTTTTTTAAATTTCGAATTTCCAACAAACATGAACGAAAGAATTCATAGTTTGACGAAGTCAAGGATTTAAAAAACGTTGGCGCGCACATACACACACACACACGCGCGCGCGCACACGTATTGTTGCACAGCGAGATAGATCCGTGTCATTCGACGATTAGATGGACTTTATTAATAGGCTCACGTAAGCGATTTCATGGCTGGCGATAATAATGCGAATTGAAGCTGCTCGGATTATGATTGGCGCACTTACGCGCATGCATGTACGCGCGCGTTCAACCTACGAACTGCAACGACGCGAATATTTGCACAAGGGAAACAGTTGTACGTGCGAATCCTTGATTGTATTTATCGATCTCTCTGCGCGCCCCGTAACAAGTCCATAAAAATATAAGCGAAATTTCTCCGACAGCAATGAAATATCGAACGCGACTCAATTCCCTGGAAAAATTCTCTCACCATCGGCCAAACAGTGATTATCACGAAGTGATTATCCTATTAGGAAACCCTATCAACCCTTAGAATCACCACCGACGATTAAAGCATTAAAATCTCCATCGGATACATTGAAGTGTAAAAAAAAGAGAGAAACTTTACAATACAATGGACAAGCTTTTATTCGTACATTATTGAAATCTTTGAAAACGCATTGTTCACACAAAAATTGTATATAAATTGGTTGTATATAAATTTTGACCACTTTAGTAAGTAATTATAGTATCGAGAAATTTTCGTGGATATCAGAAAAGCTTCAACAAAGCTGTAGAAATATTGTTTCAAGTATTTATTTTAACAAATGAAATGATTCTGTCCGTCTCAAAATGAGGGTGGTCGTCAATTTCTGGAAATATTACAGTGCCAAATTGGACATAGAAAGAATATAGAGAACGACGAATAAATTCTTTCTCGAGGAGAAGAAATGGACAGAAATGAAGAAATTTCAACGAGTAAACGTGTGGAAATTTTTGCAAACTAATATATGCACAAAGTGTTGGCGATTCGTATATAAAAAGAAGGTTCTCTTTGTTCTTGGTCCATCTGGCCAATTCTTTCCGCGAGGAATAATCGACTCGACTCGACTCGACTCGTATCGATTCGTATCTGATCGCGGGATCGGCGGCCTAGCGATCTCCAACAAATAGAAGAGCGAAATTAAATAAATCAAACAGGGGTTGAGCCGGCCCTTCTGTCTTTTATCTTTTCGTCTATCTACGATCGTTTGGCTCGACTCGAGGGTTCCCTCTGCCCCGGGGATCCTTCGTTTACAGTCGTAACCCCGGCGAATCCCTTAAGCGAGATTTTCAAGACTCCTTGGCCCGTAACTCGCAGAAATGGCCCCGCCAGGAAAAACTTCGCTCCCCATACGCGTTTCCGCGCCGCGTATAAAGTAGCACTCGAGCAGCGTGGAGAGCCGAAGGTTGTAATACTTATCCGAGAGTTGACTACTCGGCGAGGGTGGGATCGAATTCCTCAGATTTCCTTTACGTCCTTCCGTTACCTCCTCGAGTTCTACTTTTCTGTTTAATGATCGATCACGTGGAGAAGCCTCGCAGTAAACTCGCTAGATGACCAAATTCGTTGACCGATTTTTGCAGAAAACTGGCTCTTGCTTATCTAGGAAGATTCTCAGCAATTTTAGTAATCGATCGGTCGTTTCGACGATTTTGTCCCAATTTTTTTTCTTTCTTTTTTTTCTTGCTTCGAGTGCACAAAAAGTGAGAGTCATCGTCTTGACAGATTTTTAAAATTTTCACTTCTCCAGGATCTTGCACCTTGGATAAAGAAAAGTATCAATATGTACGGAGATGGTTTCTGCTTTCGATCGATGCTTTTCAATCAAAAGGGACGAATAAAAAGAGAGAGAGAGAGAGAGAGAGCCGCGTGTCGCGGTGTATTCGAATCGGATCGCCAGTAAGCCAGTGTCGATTTCCAAGCCAGATAATTTCGCGATAACGATCAGATCCTTTTTTCCCTCCCCTTTACCTTTATGCACACACGTACGCACGTACGTGAAACATGCGCGCAAAGAGAGAAAGGGGATCTTTTCCGGCGATCATCCGTGCTTTATCAAGGCCGGAATTATGCCGCCCCATTCTGATACCGTATTCTCGGACGACTTGGTCCAATCGAGACCGGCCACCCTTCGTGTCGATCTCCTCCCTCCTCCACCAGGAGGAGAAAAGAAAATCTATTCCGTCGAAGAGATAGTGACGGACTCAAGGACGTCGCGAGTACACGTGCGCATATTTGAAATATGTTCCTCGATTCACAATTTTTGAAGTTGTCTGTTGCTTTCCAGCGGGAGAACGCTTGAATCTTGCAGACCCACGCTTCGAGGGGATAAAAGTTTCGAGTTTCGAGTTTCGAGTTCCCGAAGTTTCGCTCGGCGGGATATTTGAATTGCGCGGGAATTTAGATATGCCAGGGGATTTCCAAAGATCCGAGAACTGAGAATCGAAAGAGAGAGAGAGAACGACTCGACGGAAGTCCGGAGTTTTCCTAAATTTCGAGCCGAAACGAGGATGAACCCGTTTCGAACAACTGCAGATTGGAAACTTTGAATTCATCAAATTCGAAGTAATTCGTTGGCGCGCGCGCGCAAGATCGGTCGATAATTTTTTTCTATAATTCGTTCTCTGCCGCGATAAAACTGTCCCGATAATACTTTCCAAGCTCGTCGAGCTTGATCCCATCACTACGAGCTCGACCTTCCTCGAGCTCCTCTTTCGCCCTTACTCCCCTAATTCGAGCGAATGTTGGCGCACGGCTCGCTCTCGAGGATCTTCTGCCGGTGATTCGTCCCTTCGAAATCGACGTTCCCGTTCGATGGTACCGCGCACGAATTCCGGGCACGTAAGCTTCTCCTATTTATTGCACCTTTTTCGGCTGGCCGGCTCGCCTAAATCATTGCGCATTCCCCTTATTGAATGGGAAAACGGGATGCGTGGTTTACAGCCGCTCGGCCCTCTCCTCCCTCTATCTTCCTCCTTGACAGCTGGGAATAAAGTTTCCAATATTCCATCTCCCGGACTAACCTCTGGACTCTCCTTCTTCCAGACCAGACGTGGAACCATGGATCCACATGCAACGCCCGGAGAGACAAGATCTTTTTCAACGTGTTTTTTCTCTTTTTTTCTTTTTTTTCTTCATATTCGCAGCCTGTCCTGCCGTGTCAGTTGCACTGCGCTCGGTCACTTCTGCGTCACTTTATCGTACGAGCAACGATACGTTTTCTCTGATCGGCCGTCGGCGAATATTTACCGATCGATTCCTGCTTGATTTCGCCGCATCGAGGAACGCTCGGTTGACGATCGGTCGTCGATTTTTAACAATTGGAGGACGTCGCGAGTACGTTGAACTTTCACAATTGGGTCGCACCTTCGATACAGGTTGTTGGATTCCGTGTAAATGAATCGTATTATCTAATTCATCGATTGACGTATCATTTTACATATGATACTTACTGCAGCAGTTTCATTATCGTTATGTCATATTCGTTATCCGTAGGAGCAGTATTTTCAATTATTGCAAGATTTCTGTTCACTAATCTCCTTCGATTTCGGGATTATTAGTAAATCAAGGATTAGGATTAAAATTGCAATTTTTCTTAATATTTACTGGAGTGTTAATCGACGTTTTTTTAGGATTAATAGAAATTCCTCGACGATATTCAGATTAACCAGATTCTTGTTACAGTTTTCACAGGGTTTATATTCTATTATAGATTGCAGCCGTGGTCAAGGATCATGACACATGATCTCTAGTCTGCTTGATGAAAAAGAGTGCCATTTCCTCTTCTTAGCACGTTTCTTTGGCAAATCGTGGATAACCAACTACTGAAATTTGCCCTATATATAATAAATGTTTGAACGTCAAATGACTCGCAACACCAATATCATCAGGTTGGTCATTCAACACAGTGGATAATTTTGTTGCGCGAAATTCTTGGAACAGTTGTTACCGCGGATATTCGTGGAATTTTGTTCATTTATTTTCTTTCATTCGTTTGTTTATTTCACTTGTTTGTTTCTATGCTTCGGAATTGCCTTTCCATTTTCATTTTCTTTATTTCCACGATTTGGAATGCACTTTTCACTTGTCGACATACGAATCGCGAGACTTGTTAGATATATATAGGTTGAAAAAAATTCTTATTACTTCAATGCATGCTTCACGAACTTAAAACGGGAAAACGAACGAAATCTTCTTCGTCGAAAATATCAAGTCTAGCCAAACATGACCAGTTTCTGTTCCACTCGAGTTCGTTTTCTTCGCCCCCTCCCTCCAAAAAAAATAGGCCAAATATCGCGCGAAAAACGACAGATCTGTACAGCCTGCGCAATCTCTTCAACCTCGGCTGCAAGACGCGCATCCGTCTCTGTCCTTCGGCGAGGCGACCACCCACGTATTTCCAGACGACGCGACGAAGCAGCCTGCACACTCGTGGAAACACATGGCAATTCCAACGCGAGCTAAAAAAAAAAAAAACGCGACGCGAGAACGATGAAAGAAACGAGAGAAAGAGAGTCGAGCGCGATTAAAGTTCACGTCATGATTCCACGATCGCGTGCTTATCGACGGATAAGCGGACAATGCGGACAACGTGGTAGCCCGCGACGATGAAACAATTAAGACTAATTGCAGTGTCGCACACCGATCGGACATTTTAATAGATCGGACGAGCCGGGGCGAACATTAAATCGACGCAGTCCGCTCGCGAAACCATTTCCTATTGTGCCGCGTTGTTGCTTCTTTCGATTTTTTTTTTTTAGATCGAAACACCTTGCCGAAAATGTAATATAATATCGAAGCAGCGGCTTATTCTGGCGCGCCGCAATTTATTCAAGCAGTATATTTATTATCTTTATGTTGCGTGTCGATATGTGGAGGAAAAAAACAACAACAACAACAACAACAACAACAAGAACCGCGAATTCGTAAATATGAACAGCGAGTGTTCCACTTCGAATTCTGCCGCTAAAAATTTCGATAATCACGTTTTAATTCATCGCGCGCGGAGAGCCAAAAGCAATTTGTTATTTGGAAAACCGTCCACTTGGCCGTGGAAATGAAAAGCATTCCACTCGATTCTATCAGTCGAAATTTCGATGAAAAATTTTTAATCGTGTCCGTGGCTCGTTAGTCCGCCGAGGTGTTTTTGTATCTACGCGTTTTCGCGCGATTCACTCTCGTGTTATCTGGTTTTCTATAAACACGTCGTCTCGATCGCTCGACAGAAAGAAAATATACACAAAAATACGCGGAATGTCTGTAATACATAAAAATATGTGAAGTGTGAAATGTTACAGTACATCTTACTCACTTTTTAAATTCTTTCCAAAAAGATATAAATTTGCGTATAACTAAAATTGAAAAACATACACAGAGAAAGGTATACATGAAATACAAAAGAAATTACAGGTGACAACAAATCCAAGTTCTGTTTTTTTTTTCAAATTATTTCCAAAAAGATACGAACTTCCATTACAAAGTTCCGTTTCTTTGGCCACGTCCGCAAAAAAAGAAAAAATTGCGAAATTCGCAGTCCGCGTGGATCCATCGCGAGGGGATTGACCAGCCGAGACTCTGCTCGTGAAATATTCGTGGAGCAGGGCCACACATTCGGGCGACCGGGCTCTGAATATGCCTTCATTTTTAATGGAACAATTGGAGTCAATTAGGAGAGGAGGTCCACGAGGAGGCCTCCCTTCAGATCGTTCTCCGTATCGAACGACGATGCGAAATGCATCGGGGCCGGAGGAGAATGCAAGCCTCCGTGAGTTGCTTTTGGCTCTCGTGTGTTTATTGTTCGTGGGCCGGGCGGCCTGTTAACTTTGACGTTAATTCCAAGTGTAACGACGTTACCATCTTCCTGTCTGGCAGCCGTTTCTGTTTGAAGTCGCGTGCACCACCGTATTCCGAATGATGGTTTATTGTGCTATACCCGAAGGTATTCGAGATGTTTAGATCGGATTTTAATTCGAGACGTCAGTTTATTGCTCGTCTCGGTTATCGCTGCTTCGGTACGTTTTATTTTCGAATTCATTTTCGAGCAAGAACATTATCAGCGTGTGTCAATTGCTCGTCAACTGTTCTTAAAAGTTTCGATGAGTCAAAGGTGCAACCTTTATCACCACGTCACCGAGGTGTTCGAACTTTCGATTGGACATCAATTCAAAATTCGTTTGGCTTGTCACGCTCCTCTTACGCACACGCTTGATCGTGATCCCCTTTAATCTGAATTTTTGGAAACAGGCAATCGGTATCGGATTAATTATTCCATCTTTCAGAGGAAGACCGTGGGCTGTTCCTGAAGTCGCGAGGAATCAAAGGTGCAACCTGCGAGGGGGTTCAATTTGAATTAATTTTGTAGAGGGAAGTATTGGCGTTCTTCGGGGGGAGGGGGTGAAATTAATAATCGATCTTGTAACTCGTACACTTTCTTCTGTGAAATTAATTCAGATGAAATTTTCATGGAGAACCTCCGAGGCTCTCCATCGTCCAAGAGCGTGTATACACGTAGTAATCAATTCTGTATCTTCAGTGTACCCTCTTTTAGAAAATTAATTTAAATTAAATTTTCGGCGAGTCAAAGATGAAACATTGATTTTCTTCCGTCGTGAAATTAATTCAAAGTAAACCTCGGCTCGAGTGAAAAATGGGAAACGCCGAAGGAAATTTAATACATAACTGATTTCATAAAAGGGAAATGTATTATGTATACGAGAATATGTTATATATTATGTATATGCGAATCGATGTCCTATAAAACGAACAATCAATATTCTATCAAGTTTCTCCCGCGAAATTACTTCAAATTAAATCTCGCTGAATGAAAGATAAAACGTTCGACCCTGTTAGATACGTTGTATCAATTTGGACCGTACACAACGTTCGATCATTTTATTACTGGAACTTGAACAATTAAGCAGAAGTTCAACAAATGAGAAAGAAATGCTTTTTCTTTAAAATTTCCACTATCCTCTGCTTTTCACTTCGAACGAAATCCCCGAATTCGTGTTTCTTCAAAAAAAAAAAAAAAAAAAAAATTTTTAACGCTTCGAAACCAGAATTTTATCAAAAAGAGAGAGGCGAGTTACAAATTTGCAAATTTCAAAGCACGCGCCGGTGCAGGGAACATTGATTTCGATGCATCTCGTAGCTCGTTGTAGCTGCATGTGTTGGCCAATACCGACAGCGAAACCGGCCCAGGACATATTGTCAAATAACAGCGGCACGGTTAACGACAACACGACGACCAGCGGTCGTAAAGTTGTAGCCAATCGTTCGTGGACTCGAAGCGGAGCTACCAAGCCTCTCGTTTAATGCCTTTACATCCTCGGAGAACCGGACGAGGAGTGCCGACATAACGACACATTATGCTCTGCACGTGTCCCTTGTACTCTCTGGCTCCTCTCGTTCGCATGTGAATCGCATTCTTCGACGTTGCTGCAGCGTTACAAGTAACCAGTCATGAAGACGATTTAATGCGGCGAACCGTTTAATTCGTGGCAGGTAGGGCTGCCATATAACACGAACTGTTTCAACACCGGCTGTACACGTTGTACCGCGAGCTCGTAATTCAAAAAGTTGGAGAAAAAAAAAAAACAAGGAAAGAGAAGCATTTCATCGAGATTTAGCTTCGATCATTTTCAAACTGGGCGTTGATAAAAATTCCAACGAAGGTCAAAGTACCAACAGTTGCAGCTGATTCGACTCTTACAATTAGTTGAGTTGAAATTGTGCGAGAATATGCTCGATATACAACACTTGTTGAAAACTTACTTTCTACGTATATGCAGAATGAACGACAGAGCTGTTGCACCGCGAGCTCGTAGTTTAACATTAGAAATGAAAGAGAAACATTTTTCTCGAGATTTAGTTTCGATCATTCTCAAACTGATAATATTAGGTTAGGTTCTCTAAAATCTTAACATGTATGATTAATTCGATTCTCAATTAAGTTGGAATTCTGAACGAAGAGAAAATGGACTCGTGTATCGATACAGTATACGCTAGAAAAGCATTAAATTAATTTATTAACTTTTCTTTCAAATTAACATGTACGCAAAATCAACACCGAGAAGTATAACAATTTTAACTTTCTTCCAATGCTTCTCAACACGGACAGATCAACTCGATCAACTTGCCACTTTACTCGAAATGTACGTGAATAACAACACTCGCCAACGTGTGTCACGTGCGTCAATGCGGCGATTAATTGTGCTAACCATTTGTAAAATGAACCTAACCGCGCGGTTTTCGAGGAAAGCAATGTCAGAACGTGCCGCAACAGTGCCATAAATTCACATTACACGCGTACGTATGCGTACGTATGTATACAGGCGGTTCGAGCAGAGCATTGAACGGATTCAATGTTCTCCGGGCTCGAAAGGGGCCTGTTAGGGCCGTCTCGTTTGAGGAACAACATTCTGCAGGAATGCCCATTAAAAAATGGAGCCTCTCGTAGATCGTGCGTGGCAGATACGACGTGGCAGCCGGGACAATTAACGCATTTTTTGGTAATTATTCAGGCCAACCGGCTGCCAGCTACGATTCCACGCGTCAAATGAGACTGAACGAGAGTTTCTTATCTAAATCTGCCTGGGAGACTCGTAGAACCAGTCTTGGTACGTTCCGTACATGTATATGTTCGTTCGCGTTATAGAAGCTAAACCGATAAAAGCCGATTTCTGTCAATTTTTCACATATACCTACCTCCAAGTAGGTAAGTTAAGTAAGTAGACGATCAATGTTTAATTCCGAAGAAACGAATGACACGATTCTGTAAATCCGTTCATTGCGAGAACACGATTCCAAGATCAATTCAACTCTTTACGTGTTCAGTTTAAACACAGTCAAAAGTGAAAAATGGAACGTCTGTAAAATTTCGATAAATAGATCAATTGTTTTACAACTCATTCACTAAATCACAGTGTGTTATTCTCTTTAAAACTCTTAATAAATAAATAAATTGATTATTTTGAACGCAAATTAAACATTCACTTGATCAGCATGATTTTATTTTTACGAAGGCAATATAATTCGAGTGGAAAGAAATGGGACGGTTATCTCTCGGTTTATCCGTTGAAAATGTGATAACAAATAATTTGTACGTTCTATTTTATGTGCGTGTGTGTGTGTGTGTGTGTGTGTGTATGTAATGAATAGTCTGTATATTTTATGCACGTATTCTTTTTGTCGTGTATATTCTACAACGTTTCTTGGAAATGCGTTTCGCCTCGGTCTTTTTGCCTCAGCAAAGGCGAACTTCTTCGGAGGGCCCTGGCCAGTGATTTAGGGACCCCGTGAACAATGGACACACGAGCGTGGGCGAGACATTAATTTACGGGTCTCGGGCTAAACTGACTGTTCCGAGGCGATACGTCGACGTTCGTAATTTTCTGAAATAAAGGGTTTCGGCATCGGCACGCTGCGATTACTTTGTTCCCAGAGTGTATGTACTCTCTCTCTCTCTCTCTCTCTCTCTGCTCTCGTGCATTGTTATTACATTTCGAGCCAAACTGTAATTGCAACACGAATGCAACGCGAATACTACGCGCGTCAATTATTACTATCACCTAGACTGCGACGATTTATACACTCATTTATTTGCTTTATGGAAAGGCGAGAAATATTAGGTGAAACGAAGGACAAAGTACAAAGTGTAAATGTGAAAGGAGCAACATTTGCGAAAGAGAACGCGTTGCTCAACGCATTTTGCGCTCAATCCGAGATGTTCAGAGTCATGAAAAGGATCAAGATCGAAGTGTATCACTGAAAAATTTATCACTGATTTTTTTTTTTGTAAACGCTAGATCCAAGGAGAGGAGAATACCTTAAGAGCACTTCTTCCATAAATAACATGAAAATGAGAAAATAGTAGGCAAATTGAAGAAAGTATTGTGTAAATTCGCCTCTTGCTGTTTCTGAGAATATCAAAAACTGTGTGTTTTAGAAAATCTAGTGGTATATAAATACTAAGTATAAATATAATGGTACATAAGTATGAATATTTCAAGCGTCATATGACGTGCAATATGTGAACTGTTAACAGAATCATTTATTACCAGAGAAAATACCGACTCACGACTGCTGATTCAAATTTATTGAAACATTTAAGTTACAGTATTAATGAAATTTAACAAAGTATTTATACTATTAACACTGGAATGTCAATTATTTCGATAATAATTGTATAATTCAAAGAACGCAGAAATATAATAACATATCGCGTATTACAAGCGAACGATTTTTTTTTCTTTTTTGTTTCGATAAAAAGACGAGACTTTCGAAGTTGCTCAATTCACTTGTAAAGAATAATCAACCATGATGCGAATTCATTACACGTTCATAGTCATCCCTCGAACTTACAAGCAACGAGACGCTTGCCACTGAATTCCAAAATTCAAAGTGCAGCGAGGTAGTAATGTTAATAATTTATGCGTATAGAATATTAATGATTTGAAGCTAAAACATCATACAGCTGGCCGCAGCTTGTAATCTAACAATAAGTATAACGCGTGTTCGCGTAACACGCGTCAGACATTAACTGTTCCGGGTGCACCGATTCGCGATAAGAGATTAGAAGCGGCACGTGGCCCAGCGGCGTCTGGGGTGGAAAAACACGTGGCCCGTGTCGTCGAAACGAGGGAAATAGAAAAGACCATGAGCACACCGAATATAGAGAATAGACGACGACCGGTGTTATCGCGACATCGGCGATGCTGCCAGGACCAACGCGCCGGATTATCATGGGGTCCGTACCACTCGTTCGATTTACTCCGGCCGGATCATCCGCGCTATCATTTTCGATTTATCTCGAGAACCGTATGTGCGATAGCACGATAGAACGAAGGAAGAAGAAAGAAAAGAAAGAAAGAAAGAAAGAAAACTCACAATGAACCCTGTGGGGGGGGGGACCGAGTTCGTTACAAGTTCTGAAAAGAAAGTTTGCAAAGCATGCATCTGTCAATTGTATCAAGAAAGTATTGAAAATTTCAACTTGGAGCGATGGAATAATCGTGAAACACTTTGAAATTTCGTCGAGCAGAGTAATGGAGATGGGCGAAATCCAATCAAACGTCCATCCATCAAAGAAATATTCGAAGCTGGCTAATCGGGCCGCGGGTAACGACAGATCGGCTCGTTTCTAATTGCAAAATAATACCCAGGCCATCGATAACCCATTACACGTTGCCTGAACGGGCATTGAGCGCGTCGGCTTTTATGCATTCTGTGGCACACGATTACTGCCGATTTCGACGTTCGCAGCGACTAGTTGCGAACGTTCCTTTGACACGTGTTTGTCTCCCCGGGGAATGGACACGGATTTCGCTGATTGTTGCCATTAACCTTTCCGCTACGGAACGATCCTAACATCAAAGTTAAGAAAAAGTGCAGAAAAATCGCATTAAACAGCGACAAGGTTAACAAACGAAACGATAGACCGCGTAAAGTAATTTTTTTAGCAGCCACGATCGAGGTCGAAGTACCACCACAATTGCAACAAAACATCGCTCCATCCGCCATCGATATTTTCCACCACTCCCTCTTGGCTGGAGAACGAACGGCCGCACATTCAACGTTCCTCCATTATAAGGTGATCGTGAATTACGGAAACATCTCAGAGTAGTAGCCATTAAACGAGACAATCAACGAACGTTACACCTGTAACCGGTGCTGGGTAACCGGTTATCGCCGCGGACAAATAAATGAAGCGTCAAGGGTAATCTATTCGCGGCACGGTGAAAAGGGGGTGGCGATAAGGGCGAAGTCAGGGGGACGAAAGACGAGGGAAGGTGGAGAAACAAATAAAACGGGGAGGCACAGGGAAGATGAAGTACCCAGGAACACTCGAGAAATTCTCTAAGAGAATGCTAACCTCACACCACTGGGCTCTCCCCCCCCCCACAGCACTTTTGCCTCCAATCTAAATTAGAGAATCAGACGGGAGCAACGCGCGAGAGACGAGAGCAGCGGAGTTTCTCCTTCGCGATGAAACGAGGATAGGAGACGCGGAGGGCACGAATTTGGAAATTAGTGAGACTCCAAGGTGAACAGAGAGAGAGAGAGAGAGAGAGAGAGAGAGAGAGAGAAAATGCGCGAACGTGACTGCACATTCCCTGCTCGTAAAAGTTTGGCTTGGAAAATTATTGGACGAGTGATTAGAAGTTTAAGTTGCAAGAAGCTCTTTCGGATGTACGATATTCTTTTCAACCAGTGAGTTTCAATTTCAATTGTGTACAATTTGGAGCTCGAAAGGGAAAGAAATGTCCTTTAACCAAATTTGTTTGGAATTGATCGTGAAATTGAACGAGCGAATGGAAAATATGAGCTGGAGTAATTGTACAATTATTATACAATTGGCAATTTTGAAAATTAATAAATACAAATAATAGTTAACGGAGAGATAAAATTGTTCGGGGTGAACCATTAATCGACGTTCGAATAATAATTCAGACAAATACCTTCAAGACAGATGAAGAATTTCTAATTGGAAACATTGGAGGCTGCATTTGAAAATTTTACACTTAATTGAATTCCATTTATTAAATCGGCAGGAAATCGATATTCCACACCAGAATCAATTAATTCTCGTTTCGATTGTTGCTTGGTTAACCCCTTGACATGCGAATTAAATGAAACTAAATGGAATAGATAATAACTTAAAATGTAAGACATAAGCCATATCAAGCATGTAGAAAAATATTTTTTTATCTCCTTATTAACCTGGGAACTAGTCTCAGAGACTAGCTTAGCAAACGCATGAAATATCTCAGTAGACATCATTGTATGTCAGGAGGTGTACAGAGCTGGATTGAAGTCTCCGGAAATTTGAACGAAATCGAAAACCACGGCCAAAAAACGGTACGAATTCTGCGATACAGTAGCGTGCAGAGAGTGCAACAACACACAGTGGAGACGACCCTAATTACGCGAGTGCCTCTGGTCGTGGAAGATTACGCTAAACGCGGCCTGATAAACACTCTCGTTTTTCAGCAGAGGGAAAAGAGGAAAGCCTAGCAGCCTCTCGTATCAGTCCCACGAGTCCACGAGCCGACGAGCTCGCCAATTCCTTCCGTCTTTTCCCGTGCCTCGAAGCCCCGGTAGCTGCGTGACCCTGGCAAATGATCGCTCGTTAACCGCAACGTTGTCTTCTACCTCTCTCTCTCGCGGCTCTCGTCGAGATAAGTCTCCACTGCGGTGAGTAGTTCGCGTGGCTCGAATGGCCGAGTTAAGTGCCATCCGGGAATCCGACGATTGTTCTGATTTTGTAATTGGCGGCGGTCGGTTACGCGGGAAATTTGAATCGGTACTGGCCTGCGCGGGTTGTCGAAAATCGTACGAATTCGAATGAAATAATTTGCATCGATGTTAATTCGTATTAAAATAATTTTATCAATTGTCTCTTAATTTTCTTGGGAAATAGGTAACATTTCTTTTTTCTCCTTTTTTTTTTTTTTTTTTTGAGAAATTTGAAAATTATTATACCTGGAAATAATTTATTTCTCGAACAAGACGTCGAAATTTCATTCAAAATGCCAAAGATGCGTTTCGGGAGATTCAACGAAGCATCGAAAATAAATTTGCCGCGTTAATTAATTACGTTGAAACTTCCAGCGGAATCCCTGCATAATTGATCGAAGATAAATGAAACAATCGAAAGTACCGCTGAAAGATTCAAACGCCGATCCAAATCCCAGTCGAAGACAAGTATTCATAGGAAATGGAGGTCTGTGTTTTCGCCGGAAACGCGGAGGAATTTTTCCAAATCAGAACCAAACGCTTCGTCCGACTCCATTAATTCGACGACCGTTCGAAGCTTAATCACCCGCTTCGCGAAAATTTACAAATTGAATTCATTAACCGAATGCACATCCGCTCGTGTATCCGCGCGCGTGTATCTCGCAACTTTAATTAGCGATTCTGCCGCGCGCTGGAAAAAGAGTAAGTCATTATCGAACCAGGAGGGAGAGAGGTTGCATTGTTCGCCCTGCGGCCGCACGCTTCGCCGTCTGTATTCGTTACAAAGGTGAGTTCCTAAATTTTCCCGGGGCGGTAACGAGCAAAATATTAATTTCTCCCGTGTGTACAGAATTACACGGAGACTCTGGCGTTCCCAGTTCGATCGTACGATGGACCACGATTTTATGGAGAAACAGGTCCCTTAGATTAGCAGGTCCCAATTAGCATCTGTCGTCATTCTTAATTTATATATATATATATTGTTGCATTTATCTTGTCCGCGATCTTCTCCAAATCGATCAATTCTGAGACGAGTATGATTGTGCAAGGAGTTGAAGAATACACACCTAGTGTATAGACTATGAATTTTTCTCGTTCATTTTGAGAATATAATTAACCCTCAACGGCGATAAATATCGTTGTAATTGAAAATTAAATTGCCCGATCACAATATTACAGAACGGAAATTACAAAATCAAATCCCAGCGGTGTAGTTTAGAAATTTAAGAATCTAAAATTCTATTTTCCAAATTCTCGTTCGGCGATGATCCCTAATTTTGAAACACGGTTTTCTAAAAGCAGATTTTCTCGTGTCGAACGAACCGTAGATTGCCAGACTTTATCGGTGCATTTTAAAGAGGGAATGTCGGGATTGACGCGAATTGTACAAAACTCGAGCGA
Organism: Tetragonula carbonaria; assembly: GCA_032399595.1. Taxonomy (NCBI): domain Eukaryota; kingdom Metazoa; phylum Arthropoda; class Insecta; order Hymenoptera; family Apidae; genus Tetragonula; species Tetragonula carbonaria. The sequence continues at coordinate 2,479,472 of JAUCRC010000018.1, read as the reverse complement.
AACTAGGCTAACTACCTTTATCATAAGTTGAGACATACGTCAGAATGACTGCCACGTTCATTGCCATGATTTGAATGTATCTCCGGGTTTTGCAGGTAACTGAATTGAAAATTATTAGTCTAAGAGCCGTAGCTTTAAACATTCTTTATTTAATGAAACTATCATTTCATATAAGATACGCTCAGAATGTCTAATCGAAGCTTACGCTTCCAAAAAAAGTGTTCCAGAAACTTCGAAATAAATTTTTACTCTGGCAAACTCTCGATAGGTACTTATAAATCCTGAGGAAATTGAAAACGAATTGGATAGATTTGCAAGAACATCTAAAAAGAAAAACATTGCAAGAAAGAAGGATATCCCTGTCTAAATTTTTCAAAAATTCAAAATTGCAGTCGATATGGTTCTTTCATTTCTCTCTCTCTCTCTCATTTGGAACAGTATGCAAAATTTCCGAAAATAACAAAATAAGAGCCAGTAGCAGTAGCAGGTGAAACGACTCCGTGTTTCGCGATCGATTTGCCCCCCCCCCTCCCCCCTCCCCGAATTAAGGTTAATTCGCGAATTAACGTCATTGACTGGATATTCATCGACACGTACCGGGTTCCGTGTCCCGTTGTAAAAATAGCCGTGTCAGTCGGTTTAATCCAGGACGAACGACGGTGAACGAGCGTGCATTAAACATCGAGGACATCCTGTACATGCCTACCTGGCCGGCAGCAGGAGCAAGAATCGATAGCGCCCGAAGATACCGAGAGGCGGGCGATGGCGAGGGAAAAAAATCGAAAAAAGGAGAGAGAGAGAGAGAGAGAGAGAGAGACCGGTGACAATACATCGAAAATGCGTTTTCCATTATCCACTCGTGTGCAAATCGAACGAACTGGTATTCGGCCCGGTATTCCATCGGCTCGCGTGTGTCTCTCGTAGACACGAAGAAATCTATTTTCACCCATTGCTTCCATCGTTCTCTCTCTCTCTCTCTCTCTCTCTCTTTTTCTTTTTCAATCGATAATCTCGTAGGTACGCATCGATCTCACCGGATCACGTTCTTTCGATATAGCCATGCCTGTTGTGTCAATTAACTCATCCTGTTGCTTGTATCTCTTTGCGCGAAAGATTTTCATTTGGTACATTTGCTTTCTTTGCCTTGTCAAAGTTTCAAGGATCCGATGATGGCTCTTCGAAGCTTGCGCTTCGAAGTTTAATGAAATTAGTCGAAGGATATTGTAATAAATTCGTATCGTTGTACTAAATTTTAACATCCTACGTTCAGCCCAATCGTTGTTTCAACGACGATAATTGAAATAAATACGTTTCCGCACGATGATTCTAGCAATTGTAAAAACAAACAGAGAGAAAAACCTAGGATCTGTTGTAATTCTCCGCCTGACGTACGAAAACATTCCCAACGGATGTAAAAATCGCGTCCGGGAATTTGCAAAATTTACGTCCGAGAAGCACGCTTCCGGCTGGGGGATGCAGATGGCGTTAAACAGATGACGAGAGTTGGATACAGATTACGAATAAGTTAAGGGTCATTCTCCAAAGTTGCCGCCCCGATCAAAGCCAACTTCCCTGGCTGAAATGCACGAGGGTTGAGAGGGGGTGTGCGCGCGTTCCGCCCGGTGCAATTGACTTTTTAACTGCCGCTTCGGCGGAAAGCAACAATCATTCGACGCGCGCGATTCCATCGAAAACTGTGTGTCCAGCTTGAAATTCGAGAGCCCGGGCCGTTTTCAACCAATAGAACTTTCCAATCGAATATTCTGAAATACGCCTCGCCCAACTTCCAAATCGGCGCCGGAACTCTAAAATGCTAAACAAACCACGTTAAATTTTGCCATTTATCTCGAACGCCGACCTCGCGGGGGGTGGCAACATTTTCAAATTTCATTCCCGATCGCAAACGCGATCGACCAGGGCCGTTTGTAATGACAAACAACGAATTTATGAAAATTTCTGACGAACGTCGAAACGTGGAGAATTTACAGATGCCAAAAAAAAAAAAAAGAAAAGGAAAAAGAAACGTAGAGTGCTGTACGCTAGGTAATCTAGCGTTTTTTTTTTTGCCAACCATTTTCGCTGCCGTAAATTCTCGTATTCGAGAGTTACCTTTGTTACCTTTGGAATTTATTTGCTATTAAAATTCTCTCGAAACCAGACAGATGTAAAAAAAAAAAAAAAAGAAAAAATGCAACGAACGATGTTCGAACGCGTTTCCCGACGCCACGTGCGCTTTAAATATTCAATTCCCATGCACTTCCCCCCCATCGCATTAAGGGGCCATATTTCTCTTAATGCGAGCCTCGCCCATTACTCGCGTTCTTCCATCGCTTTGTCATTCTATTTCCACACTTTCCGCGGCAATGCTTCCAGAAATATCCCGGCGCGCTACTACAACGTATTATAGATACGATACTGTGTGTCTCTCTCTTTCTCTCGAAAGGACATAGCGAATCGTGTAAAGAATTTACAAGTTCGGAAAGTATTGTAGCACAGGTATCTGCGGTGTTCGCGCGGATTCTGAAATAGACTTGATAAACGAGGCAAGAGGAGCAAGAATTCTCTCGTAAAATTTTTTCGAAATTTCGCAGAACTGTAGAATCCTAGGTGATCTCTTCGATTATTTTCCTACGTTCTTTGAAAATGTCACCTACTGCTGCGAAAATTCGAAATTTCAATTTTCAATTCTCGTCGTTACAGATTCCACAGTCGTTACATTTCGCGTAGGATTTACAATTACAATGTTCCTTCATACAAAAATTTAAGGTAGAATCCAGGCAAAGAAACTACATTACCTTTTTTATCTTTTTTATTGTAATTGTACGAAGAAATTCTTACAAGAAAATTAATACTTTCTCCTTCTAATATGTACATTAGAATGTACTAGAATTATTTAACGTGAAACCAGGTTCCAGGTTCCGCGAAAATGTAATATATTGCATAAAAATAAATCCAAAGTACCGACATGATTTTTTGTGAAAATGAATTCATTCACGATATCTGGTGTAAATGAATGAAACAATTTTCTGCGTAGACCCTAATGACTTTATATCAAAGAAGAATTATTTTCGAATATATTATATTCTGATTTAACACGTTACGTTCGAAGGGTACAGTAGACTTAAATAATTTCATCAAAAATAAAAAATAAAAAAAGATCGCGACTCGAAGGTTCAACAAACATTAAGGTTGAAAGAAACTTTGAATAATATTCATTACCCACGCATTCCTCATCCTCCTCCTTAACGGCAATAAAAAGCATCTCGATAGACGAAGGGCGTGGCCGTAGCCTTTTTTCCCCCATTCGATAATTTTTCCGAAATGAGAGTCGACGGGTGATACACAACACTTTCTTTCACTCGGTTCGTGGAAGAAATTTCATGGGTGGGCCCAGCCATTGGGGTTGTATGCAGATAAGGGCCCATACGGCCACTTAAAAGCCCCATTAGAACAATCTGGAACAAGAAGTGGCCGAAACGTCTGAAAAAGTCTAGGCCAGCCGAGTGCACACGGGATGCTCGCGTGTGGAGCACTGGCTCCACTTCAGTTCAACGATACCGTTTCATGCCTGTGTAATGTTACGTTCCATTTAAATAATTTACGATCTCCTGCGTTTTTTTTTCTCCCACGTTTTAGGCAGAGAGAGAGAGAGAGAGAGAGAGAGAAAACACCACGCACTTGACTGAATACTTACTCACGTTCCTCTGCTGTGAATCGAAACGTTTGATGGTCGACTTTCGTTTTCTCTGATCGCAGAACTGCAATCGAAATTCTATAATCTCAACTCCATTAAAAAAAATTTCTGCTTCTTCCGCAGAAGAAGGGTATCGCGAATATCATTTTTTGATATTGAGAGACGATAGAGGATAATGGAAGAATGACGAGAAATCTTTAAGACAAATAAAGACACCGCGGTGAAAGAGAGATCGGGAAATCCAAGGGAAACCGCGAGAGTGCTTTCCCACAGAGGGGGCGGGAGCTTTACTTCAATCGGCCGATGCAAATACCCGGCTACCTTTCGATACGCGTATATCCCGCGGTTATGTCACCCATGGGTGCCCTCTTTGCTTAAGCCTAAGCGTCGACTCACGTTCTTGCACACGACACAGCACTAAAGATAACAAATCTTGAAATATGTCACCGAGGCTGGAGATGGGGCTTGCGATAATACAAGGGGAATATCGTAAGCTTTCTACATTATATTCGCGCGCGTACATTGTATACATATATATATACATATACATATATATATATATACGTTGACGCGTGCGTCCATCGAGTATAATATATCATCATCTTCATCCGCGTCGTTCGCGCACGTGTGTCGTGATTTCGATATCTTTTTCTTTCTCTCTTTCTTGAGCACTGGGGCACAGTGTCGATTACAATTCACTGGAAAGTGAAAAACGTTTTCGATTCAGGCCCGAAATCTCGAACGGAGCTCGAGTCGAATTCCCACATGTACGAGTGAGAATTCCTTTCTCTTTCTCTTTCGTATTGTACAAAACCTTTGCGTTTCATCCTGGGAAAAGGATCGTTCTAAAAATGTTTTAAAAGGAAGAAACTCTCGTTGTAAATCTCGTCGGCGCAACCGTTTCTGAGACCAGTGAGATCCTCAATCTCCGTACGCGTCCTGATATTTATGAACGCAACACGTTGCACATACGCTGGTATTCTGAAATAGAGTATCTTTATCCGGCGTGCCATTTCTCTTCGTACGTTGCCATTACCAGCAACACTCGGAACCAGTGTGACAGAGTACACGATGGGACGGGCAGTTGGTGAACGAAATAAGTGAGGCATTGTGGCCTGTCAGGTATGCGTATTAACCGTGACAAAAAGAGGGAGAACGGCCCGTCATCGTATCTCGTTGACGCGGCCAGCTGGCATCACGTTTCTACCCCCCTCGTGATTCCCTTCCCAGATTTGTTGATTGTGTTTTAGCCGACGGTAAGGCTAATCCGCGCTTGTTTTGAAAATAAGCGGGCCGTTTGCGAGAGTGTTTGAGGGAGTCATGGGCAGTCACGAGAGCGATGGGTCGGTTAATGAGAACCGCGGATTATCCGAGCAGCCGCGATCCTTGATTGGCAAAGGATGCCCATGAAAAGAGAAAGACATTCTCTGCCGATGTAACAACGATTCGACTAACGTAACAAGCGACGAGTTGCTAAGAATTATTTCGATCCAATATGTACTGATAATTTTCATTGTAATAACTTACACTGATGTGTAATTATAGTGTAATATACTAGTATTTATATATAAATATACTAGCACACTATAAATACCAGTGTATACAACGTGTGCAATGACATGTATAGTGGTACTATATATCAATATCGATGTATAATACAAAGTGAAGAAAGATGTTTCAAACAAAATTTACGTTGTTTCGAGGAAGGGACATCGCAAGTCTTGTCTCTGATATGGAAAATCGTAACGTATTCGTATAATCCTGTAATACATATTACAACAATGACAATTCGCACCGAGTTTCATCGCAGCCAGCCGTCAAATTACTACCAGAAGTTAGTAAATCTTCACTTTCACACAGTGATAGAAACCTTGGATCAGCCTGCGAGTTCCTTCACCCCCGAGGCTCCGCAATAAATGTTGCAAAAGAGCCGCGAGATATCGATCGAGGCAGCCTCGCGAGCGGAGGTCCCGCGACACGGCCGAATGAAAACGTTTCCCGTCCCCTCCTCCCGCGGCCGTAGGATCGATCCGGATCGAAACCTGTCGTCGAGAGCAAGGTAGACGCGGCAGGGACGGGAAAGTTCGCCACCCCGAGATTTCTCTCGAGATGGCGATACAGCACGTAGAGGTAGGTACACGTCGCGACGTCGTGTCGCGAATTTTCCTCGTCGAGGATTTAGCATAATTCCGTTGGCTGCGCGCCTCCGTCGGAGGCGGCGCGCGCGCGCTCTCGCGCTCAGAGGGATGAGTAGGAGGGTGGAAGACGGCTACACGGAGAGAGAGAGAGAGAGAGAGAGAACGATGAAACCAGGATGGTGGTAGTAGAGATGACAGCGTCCTCTCTGTCGCTTCACCCTCTTTCCCTCTTTCGTCGTTGCACACTCGAGAGCCAGGCATACCACGACAGCCCCGTGTGGGTCCATTTGGCTCATAGGGTCGCCATGGTAACCTCGGCCACCCTCTTTTTCCCTTTCTATCCTCCAGCTTTCTCTCCGACGTCTCTTTTTGTCTCCCCTCGTCTCCCCTCCCAACCCCGTTTTCTATTTCACGTAGTCCTTCCGCTCGCTCGTTCTACCTTTCGCGTCCTGTCTTTAGCCTCTGTGGACGCTCCTGTTTTTCCATCGTGATCCACCCCGTCAACTTTCAAGTTTGCTTCTTAGTAGGTTACAGGGCTGAATCATGGATAATTTTGGTACATCTCTACCTCTCATTATGTCTCGTGAATTTTTTCTTTGTTCAGAATTTTCTTTGCATTTCCTAAACACTTCGTTCTGTCTTAACCCCGGAGTTGCACTCCGAACTATTTTCCAATTATTTCTTTTTTTTTTTTTTTTAAATATCGAGTGTATATCGATGTCACACTCGACAAAAGATTGGGAAGGATTAAAATACCAAAGTGGGCCAGGGTTCTTTCAACTCGTTGTCCAACGTCTGAAAAGGTCCAAGTTGCCAAAGACTAGATCGTAAAGACGAATCAATGTCCAGTGATAGAGTTTCCAATCGCAAGTGGCAACAGTTACGAATCGTTTCGATGTCTGATAACTCCCGAGTTACGAGTAACGAACGAATCGGCTGCGTTCGAGAAGCGAAACAAGGGGTTGCGGCAGAGAAAATTCCTCCGGGGGAGCGTCGAAGGCGGCCGAAGTGAAAACTCTTAACGCGAGGCACGGGGCCACGAGAAATCGATGAAACGAGTCTAATTGGCCCGACTTCGTTTGGCTTTCCTGATTTCTCGCGGGAGGATCCAAGGGTTTTTGCGTCGTAGTCCGCCTCCTGCAACTCTGAATATTCGATACGTGGGGCAGCCGGCGTTAAGTGCAGACGGCTGCACCGTTCGCAAACTAATCAAATTTACGAGCTTGCTCCGCCTTCTCTCCGTTTCTGTTGGTCCACTTAGTGGATCGGTGGTTCCCGGTCTCGCGGCGGGACCGCTTGTTTCGACGAAATTGATCGAGTTTCCGCGACAGTTGCCCGCGCCGAGTGCAACGAGCTCTCCGCCAACATCCGAAAGAATCAAACGTCGACCATCTGCAAGTCTTCGAGTGATTTCGAGATAAAAAGAAAAAGAAAAAAAAAAGATCAAGCTGATCTCGAGCGGGAACGATAGAAGAAGCAAGATGCCGACGAATTAGCCAGAATCTGTTTCTATTTCCGAAAAATGTGGATATTAAAGTTTCTTTCTCCGATTCTGTTTTCAAAGTCAAGAGCCAATTGTCAATTTCAGATTCAAGGCCTGCAACGAGAACTCGACTCGTAAAAATCTTAATGGAGAGTTTATCTGCACTGTAAATCGTGTCAGAGCTAATCATTATAATCTGGCAGCTTTCTTGTTTGTGATCCATGGTCGTAAACTCGAAGACGACTCCCATAGGATTAAACTTGTCAAGTACAACTTGTGCAAATACAAATTATTCTCTAATAACTTCCCTAAAAGTCGAATATCGTGGTAATTGCTAAACCAGATCAACTACCAAAACATGCTACTGCAAGTCTAAAAGACCTCAATGTACAAAGTTTATGTTCTTATTTCCTAGTTGGTTCCACATATAGACACAGCTGTACGCCTCAAACAGGAGGTTTCCAAAGCTTAAATAAAATAGAAAGAAGAAGAAGAAGGAGAAGGAGAAGAAGAAGAAGAAGAAAAGCAAAATCGAAAGACATTCAGTTTGAAATTCGCGAAATTTCAGACGCGAGATTCCAACCTCGCGAAACGAAGAATCGCGGGAAAACGGCCGACCTATTTCCCATCGTCGTGACCCGCGCGATTCCGTCGAAAGGCAAGCGTAACCAGGCGCGTGCACGCGAACACTTGCAGCTGTGTGACCGAGTAAACGGCCGGGTAACGACGACTCCGACTCTGCGGAGCTCTGGCTAATGACAAAGGAAGCGCACCGTGGAAGAAACGCTCGCCGGGAGCAGGCAGGAGCATAGACGTATCAGGGTTGCATCGGTGCACGGGGTGCAACGACGCGGTGCAACCACCTCGCGATGAAATATGAATGATCGTGTTCTCTCGGCACAGATGGTTGAATTTGAGGTCGCTACTTCCTGCAGCAATAATGTTCAGATCGATAGGCTACGGGTATAGATACTGGCTGAGCGTGGATAACCTCTTTTTCGAATTCATTTCTTTAGTAGCAGCCGCTTTTCTTGCGTCGATCGTGTCCGCCAGTCGTCTATGTGTATGTGTGTGTGTCTGTGTGTGCGCGCGCGTCTGCTCTTTTTTCTCTTGTCACAAGCGGCAACGACAGCCGCACACGGCTCCCAGGTCTCTATCTATCTCTGCGGACGTGTGTTCCTTCGTCCTACTACTATCGATTCGCGCAGAAGACGGCCGCGGCTATGACGTTTTTATTTCCGGGTAGCTGGCTCGTCGTTGAAAAATTGATCTCTGCCGGTGATAGCGGCGATAACGTTGCTTCGGCAACGTTTAATTACTCCGAGCCACACCGTTTGCACGCGAAAATGGTTTGGCTCGAGAACCGTTCCGGCGATCGTCAACGATCTACAAACGAATCTCGCTTCTAACGCTCGCAAGAGGAATTGCTCGAGCGTAACGCAAATAAAACTAGACTGGAAATGATAAATAGCAAAAGATGCAAAATAAAATGGTTGGGAAATAATCAAATTCACGCTATAACAATAATAAAAAAAAAAATGAAAAAAAAGAGCGGCTTTAACGGCCCTTAAAGCCCTGTCACATAGAATATGTCTGACTTCATTTCTGTAAGGAAATGAACCTGACACCCTTTCATGTATGTTTGCTTTATTTTTATTCCTGTTAATTTTTCATGGACAGAATCGGTTGGTGATAACTATAATTTTATTAACTACTTTTATTTTCCTCACAATCCCGCTTGCCTATCATCTGTGTCTCGACAACCTTAAAGGCCCCCATAGACGTTGAAACATACTGCGATGCATGCATCACTGATGCAGGAATAGACTTCTAGCATTAGTTGGACAAAGAAAGTCCGTGATAATAAATCTAACATTACTATCACTAATATTGGAACTGGAAAACGATCCGACATTTGAAAACACTTGTTTCAACTTTGGCGTCACACGAAGAACTGAAGAATCGGTAGAGTGGAGGTAAGCTGATTCTGAAACATCATCTGATGTTTCATGAAACCTGGGAAGTTGATGCATGCATCGCAGCATGTTTCAACGTCTATGGGGGCCTTAACATCTCACTCCTTTACAGTATCTACAACCGATGACACATCGCTCGTAAACTTATCTCTCTCCTTAATCAGCCCCCTTGACAACCCCCTTCTCTAAGTTCCTGATCGAGAGCGTGACGCGTTTTCGTTGCACATTTCGTTACATTTTTTGCCCGGTAAAACACATTCTATGTTAAAAAAAAAAAAATAGAAAATTGACAAAATACGTACGATTAGCTTCAGTGTCGTTCTTACATTGTTTTCGCCGGAATTTCTCAGCGTTCAGTTGCTCGGTGAATTTTCAATTTTCTGCGAGGGTTGAACTGCATCGCGGCTAGACCCGAGCTTCGTGCGCGCGCGATCTAACCGAGTTATATATTTGCATTTTTAGATAGCGAACGGATAACGTGTGTACAGCGTGCAGCGTTACGTACGCGGAGAGCATGTCGCGGCATAATGCGCGGTTATCAAACAACTGCAACATTAAAATCACCGTGAAACTGGAGCGCGACTCCGAGCGAGATCCGCGAGCATCGCTTACAACGACGACAATTTATTCAATTAGAAGCTGTACAAATTTCGACAGCTCTTTCGATACTTCAAATCGGGGCAAGATAAAGATTCCCGTCGATTCCGGGGGGAGGGAGGGGGGGCTTAAACGCCTCTGATAGAAGGAAACAGTCGCGGCTCGATGTGGAAAACGCTCGCGCTTAATCCACTGAGCCTGGACATGAATATGTATGCAACGACGGGATCGACGAGCGTGTCTTTTTATCGCGCGTCGCGTTATGTTTTCCCCCCAAATATTACCCTCGTTGATTCGCCGGGAGAGCTTCTCTTCGCTCTCGATATCGTAGAATGTTGATTAACTGTTATCGGATGTGGTACAACTAGTCTTAATACCAAGAACGTAAAGCATAGAATTTTAGGGTGAAAAAAAAAAAAGAAAATAGAAAACGCAGTGGAACAGACAAGCTTGTATTTTTATAAAAAAAATCATTTAAACCTGGATTACGTCTATAACATATCCGACAAAAATTATGAACTAGTCACTTTGACCATCTTATCGGTAGTTCTAGTGTTAAAACTGAACTTTCAGATGTTGGAAGTTCAGTTAGTAATAACGACGATCAAAGCAAAAGAAAAAAAAAAAAGAAAAACTTTGCAATACAGAAAAACTTTGATTCACACGTTTCACGAGAGATTATATCATTTAAATCACTTAAATCACGAAAGTGCACGGTTTTAGATTTATTAAACTCGCAAGAAAAAATTACAAAATCGCTTGGTAGCTTCTACCGATCGTGATCGAGTTGGGATCAGTAACAGGATCGTAAATTTTCAACTGGCAGAGGATTTTGCGTACGCACTTGCCGGAAACGATTGTCCCCGGTGTTGAGGCGATTAGAGCTTCGAGACACGATGACGCATCTCTTAATTATTAACGCGGTTCGGCGACAGATGCGCGAACGACCAGCAGAGGAGGGATCACGCGCGATTTGTTCCGCGCGTCCCGGCGCCTTGTCCACCGATACTCCACCGAAAATGAGTAACGGAGGGTGCGGACGAAATGGAACCGATCTCGATCAGGATCGTCTGCCACTTTTCATGAATAATGCACCGTCTACTTCTGGTTCTCGATCCGAGAGCGAAAAGCTGCCCGATCCTCCTCGATTTTAAACTACGTCCACAAAAAATATAAATTAAGTATTAGGCGTACTCACAAGTAATATAGTTTTCTGCAAATTTAATAAACATCGTCGTCTAGTGACAATAATTTAACTTGCTGTGACATAACCTATACTTGTTGCAACATAACCTATATTCTAATATAACCTATAATTTAACTTGTTGTAACGTATATTCTAGTTAAATATATTGGCATTTGGCGTGCTTGTTGCAAAATTATATTACACGTTAAAACTGCATTAACTCTTAAAGGTAAAGAAAATTTTAAACGATGTAAATTAACTATATACGTTTAATTATATTGTACGTGTTAAGTATTAATCCTCGCTCAATTTTACACAGGTTTCTTTTTAATAGAAAACGAAAATAAAATAAAGGATTTCAATATGAACTGAATGCAACGTTAATAAAAGAATTATTTCTCGTAATATTAATTTTTCATCACTGTGTGCCAATTTCAAATATAGCTGTTCTACGAAACGCGAATAAAATGTGCAAGATACATGAAATTAAACGTCTATAACTGAAGTATAGGTAGATTACACAGGTAACTGAATAAAAGTCTATTTATAAAAGAGTTTGAATATTCTTACGAAACAACTGCAATACAATTGAACAGAAATTTAGCAAAACGAATTTACGAAATTCAATAATAATTCGACCTCTCTCCGTCGATTCATCGCGTCGATTTGTCGATCGAGGGGGGGGGGGAGATCAAGTCGGACGAGGGACTGAAAATAATCCGACGAAGAGTGGATTATAACGTGCACCGGTGGACCCGGTGGAACGGAGTTCTGCGGCGATGAATTTTCGCGTTTTCTTATCGCCGGAGAATCTCGGGGCCGCGATCGGGAGGATCGATCGCAGCGGGGCCGCACAGCGGTCATGAGACGACCGTGCACGAGATCGCGAAGCTACAAGCTGAAACCCATTCCGCGCGGCGAACCTAATTCCGCGCGGGATTTGCTAATCCAGGGTTGCAGAGTCGGTCATTATTTGGTGTCGCGTGATCCCGGGGGTAAAGCGGCACACGGGGCCGTACACGGCACCACAGAACGCCGCTGTATTTATCCCCCGATATATCACCCGAGCCCGTGAACACCCCCGGCCCCCGCCGGCAAAGCCCATCTGACCGAAACTGGCCGCCGGTATAAAGCGTCACGGGTAGAAACCTACCCGGGCAAAGTATTTAGCAGTGACGCGGAAATTCGAACGCGTACCCATTGTGAAATTGTCCTCTGTGTTGCCCCGTAAATCGAGCGCCATTTCCACCCGCCCGTCGTTTCGATAAATAAACGCGACCGATAATACAAATCGCCCGAGGTTTTTTTCCCCTTCGGCGGAGAGGGCAAATTGCGAAATTCTTTCCTTTTTTTTTTCTTTTTCTTTCGGATACTTGTTGACTAATCTATTTCAACGTGTAACTGTATTCTTGTAATCGGGGGAAAAATTACAATTCCGGACGACGATAGATATGAAACGAATCGTTTCGTCCGCAGAATACCACAGGCATTACTTTCGAAGATCCGTGGAATTCTTTCCCGATTCGAGCCTGAACCCTACGATCTTTTGGCTGTTTTGCAAAGCTGCAGAAACAGCCAAAAGATCAAAAGAGAGAGAGAGGAGGGGAGAGGCAGGAGAAAACTGTCAAAGAGGGAGAGAAAGAGAGACGCATTTGGGGGATGAGATAGCATCGGCGCGATACATAAATAACGATATCGGTGTTTTCACAAGCACACACCGCCTCGCGTATCGGTTGTACAAGGGAGGTTACTCTAGCGTGGCGGCCGCCTGCCTGCGGTATATAACTCACCCCGTCGAGAGTCGTGCACGGTGAATAGAGTCACCGGGATCGATACCTATTGGCCTGTACGTAGATACATAGGCTCGCGGGACAGGAATTTTTCCGCTCCTTCCTCCAATTTTAATCCTCCACACGTCGTGCCGTCGTACATGCACGCGTGCACGCACGCATGCACACACACTCGGCCACAGGTCTCCGTCCAGCTCGCGCGGAAATCGTTCCGGCCACGGTCGTTCGTTTCCCTGTTTAATACGATAGGATTGCTTCCTCCGGTTGCGTTTGCCCCGGTGGACGGCCACGCGAGTCGACGTTTTCAGCTAACTCGCTGTCACACACCGTGTGCGTCTGCGGTCTCTCCTCGGAGATGTTGTTGCAGCTCTGACCGGCGAAAGATCGATCGGAATTAAAGAGCAAATATTGAGCTTAGTTCCTCGGAGACATCTGGCTGACGAGGATGTATCTCAATAGGTGAGAGAGAGAGAGAGAGAATCTTTTCGGCGAATGGATTATCATCGCGATCCGTAAAGATTCGCTTATCTTTCTTTCGAGAATGGAGAAACGACGAACAGGGCGAATCATTGGAACAACAGACTGACGATTTTCATTTCTAATATCGTCGTTTATTGATTGTATCAGTAGCTATAATTTTATTACATTACTATTAATATCGTTGAATATCGCGAATGGCAAATAACATTCGACGTCGTTCAACGTTGTTACGTCGTGTCGTCAAACATTCGCGAAAATTTCACTTCACCCTTGAGAATCGAGAATTTTCCCCGATAGATTTTCGGTCGAAATCGTTGCCACACGGACTGAGAGAGAGAGAGAGAGAGAGAGAAACTCCCGCGGGACTTATTGACCGGGGCGATAAGAAAAGAAAACGAGAGGAAAGGAAAGAAGAAGCGGCACTTCTCGAATGTTTTACTTCCATTTGCACGATAATGAGAGTTCCGGGGGAAGGCAAGGAACTTGCTCGTCTGGAAAGAGCAAAGTTTCGGATTCGAAGGCTTCCGTAACGGCCAGGAATAATAAAGACGACCGAAAGGTAAATGTTTTCGCGTCCGGGGGAGTGGGGAGAGGTGTAGGGGGAGAGGAGGGGTAAGTACTACGCGCGCTCACCCCCTCAATCCAACCGGGTGAATATGCAAATCCGCAACAAATTTTCACCGCCTGCCAATACACCCGCCGCGTAACACGTTTTTCTCGTTGTCTAATTAACTTCTGGCGGAAGTGAGATTACCGAGATCCCCTCTTCTCAACATTAAACATAACTTTGTTTCCGATTTAGCTTCTTACCGTCTTTTCTTCTTCTTCTTTTTCTTCGCTCTTTTCGCTTTGGTTGAATTGAAACAGCGAACAAACCACGTTATTGAATGCCATTGAACAATACGATTTTAATTTTCCTTCATATTATTAACACCGTTGCATTATTAACATTACGAAACGATTGGAAAGTAACGTTCAACGTTGCTCGACGCAACATAATCGAATCGGGTAGTAACATTCAACATTGTTACACTGCACGATTGCCATCAATACCTATCACCGAATATTTGCAAAATTTCGTTTCACTCTCGAAACGAAAAGATTAACGAGACGCGTGTTACAGCAAAGTTACAGCAAACGAAGTTGTTTATCAGCGAATCGGGCAGACACCGTGCGATCGCGGCGATCGATGACACAATTTTTATTCAACTCTGTCGCCGGAGCCCTGAAGCGACGTTACGCGTACGATAATTGCGAATCGAGCCAACCGATTTCTGGCGTGCCTGCGCCAGACACGATCGATTGAAATCACGATGACGGCAAAGTACGAAAAAGAAATCAAGTAGCCGTGCACCGATTGCAGTCGACTTCGTTGTTGGTATATTTATTCTATTTTCTCTCTCTCTCTCTCTCTCTCTTTTTTTGTTTTCGCGACGCAAACGAACACGTCAATTACATGGGGGACCGTGGCCAGGCAATTGTAACTGGGACAGCGAAATTTCCCTATCGGTGTCAATTAGACTGGTTTTAATACCTCTTGTCGAGTCGCGCTACCCTTCCTCGCGGCTTCCATCGCTCGGTAAAATGAAACAAAACGAGAGAGAAAAAAAAGAGAGTAAGAGAGAGAGAGGGGGGAGGGAGAAGAAGAGAGAAAATGGGGTTGGAAGAGGGAAACGAGAGAGATTGCCGATTTCCCTCGATTTACTCTGCGTCGAGGGATTGGTGATAGGTTCGCCGCTAGCGTCCGCAACTCGGTACATTCTGGTTCAGAAATATATCTGGACATTTTTTTTTTTTCGAGAGAGAGACATTGAGGATTCGTTGATAATCGTGGAGAAATTTGTAAAAATATAGAGGAGAGGATAGTAACTGGTATTCGTTAGAACCGTGATAATTTGCTGATTGATAACTTGAAATGTTAAAATGAATCTTAACAGGGATTAGCTTCAATAACTTGACTTTTTTTTTGAGACACAGTAATTATTATTATTGTTACAGTGACATGGTTCCAAGTTTGAAATATTTCGAAATCAGACTGAGAATCTGAGATTCGAGAACCAAGAAATTCCTAGACAGTAAATTATTAACAACACCAGCTGAGAGTTAAGATCCTATCTGAGAGCAATTTTTATCTGTCTTTTTCATCTCGCAACTGTCGAAGCCAAGTAACAGTCGTTAAGTGTCCCGATACTTACGGACGAGAGTGTACTCCCGCTCGAAACTCTCTTGATATCATTTCGTCTCACGCACCTGGCGAAATTTAGTGTTGCCATAAAATGACGGCGTTAAGCACGCGAGAGAAACGGGTAAGAAACGAAGAAATACGGGAACGAGATGGAACATGCCAGAGTTATTGTAAAAAAAGGGGGGGAAAAAAGGAAGAGAGAAAAAGAAAAGAAAAGAAAATATGGTGGAAGAAGCTGAAACAAAACGTCCCTGTAGATTTATCCCTCGTTGATGCTCGGATTGCAGCCCTAAAACAATATCTCGTACGGTTTACCCGTGGGCCATCGACGAAGTGCAAACCTGTCTGGTTCATCCTGGTTGACGATGAAAACGGCAGACGATATAAAAGAAGAAAGAAAAGAGAGAGAGAGAGAGAGAGAGAGAGAGAGAAAAGGAATAAAGCGCGAACGTACCGGTGTCGAGTTGACTTTGCTTGAATCGCACGGGAAACGCGATACTTCTTGTTATATAGATACTATAGTTGGACACTTTGAAACGAATGATTTCAGCTTTCGATGATTTCGAATGATTCCAACGTCCCAAATTAATATTTCTAAATGAAGATTTGTGAGTTCCGAGATTTCTAAATTCCAAGATTCCTAGATTTTTAAACTTCTGGATTTCTCAAAAGCTCACATGTTACTAAATTCTTAAAGTTCTGAGTTCCCGGAGTCTTAAATTTCCAAAACTTCCGAATACCTAAATTTGTGAATTTCTAAATTCTCAAATTCACAGATTCCCAGATCTTCAAGATTCCTAGGTTTCTAAACTCCTGGAATTACTGAAATCTCTAGATTTCTGAATTCGTAGATCCCTAAGCTCCCAAACTTCCAAATTCACGCTCGTTCGAAATTTCCATCGTTGAAAAATCATTCTATCAACACCTCACCATTCTCCAATTAAATCTACTTTTAATTACTCCACCACTGCTTCAACCTTCAAAAATACCGCCAAACAAACTATCCAACCGCCGAATTAATCTCCTCCGCTTAGACTTGTCCTAATTGACACGACCGACCGATCTCCAAAAATATCCCGATCCCTACGAGTCCACGATTTTTCTTCAACGCGACTCGGCTCGATTCCAAGGAAGAAAACGCACCAACAACTCGACTCGAAACGGAAGAAGATCTCAGCGGAAGGTACCGCGGGGAACACGAAGCGCTAGAGGGAGACCTTGTTTTCCTACTCGACGCGAAACACGACGGAGATTTATTAACCGTGTCTCTCCCACGAGGAACAGCGGGGCCCGAAGCGGAGAACGCCGGCGGAATAAACAATAAATTCAGGTTTAAGAAAACAGGACGAGGAAGAAGAAGAAGAAAAAGAAGAAGAAGAAGAAGAAGAAGAGGAAGAGGAAGAAGAGGAAGAAGAAGGGAGCGTAGTATGGGTCGGTGAGCGTAATTGGAGTCGGCGCTGCCACCTCCGCCGGTGCCCGGCCACCCTTAATCCTAACGTGCTTAAGGTGATTTGTGACGCTAGAACGAAGGCTTTAAAGACTCACTCGTTATCTGACCGTTCCCGTGAACGCACTGAATCACCGAGGATACACAGGAGATCGTGGGTACCGGACCTGCAGCTAGAAAATTGGAAACTTTCGCAGCTACCCTTGAGAGGATGCTTTATTTGGCGGTCGCGCGCGTTTACCGGTTTGAACATTACATTTTGGATGTTGAAAAATATCTACGTATGTCTTTGCATTCTAGGAAGATTCTATGAGGTTTAAAACCGGGGAGAAAATTAGACAGTTAGAAAAGTTGATATTTTCTTTTTTTTTTTTTTTTTTTAGGGAAAGAATAGAAATACTCAGGGGGAGGGGGAATATTCCACCGCTTTTTCTTTTTTCCTTCTTTCCGAATTTACTAATTTCCGAGAGTCTTGAATTTTTCAACTAATTCCCAGAGTTCTTAACATCTAGATTTCGAAGTTCCCGAACTCTTCAATTTTTAAATTCGTGAATATCTCTAGATTCCTGTACTCTTAGGTTCCCTCTCGAATCCTTCGATCTCCAGTTAGATCCCCAACATTTTCAGAGTTCTCAAGTTCGCGAACGCCTAAATCTCTGTTTCTCGAATCCTCGACTCGTCATCAGTTTCTTAAATTTCTCCCTAAAGGGAGAAGCGAAAGTCACGAAGGAGAAAATGGAAAAAGGTAGAAGAAAGTCGCGAATGCATCGGAGATAAACGTTGAAATATTAATATCGGTGCATAATGAATCGGCGCGGAGGTTCGGGATCCCTTCATAAATTTTTAATTGAACGTAAGAAGCCCGGTTCGCCGTCGATCGGTAAAGCGGAATCCGCAGGCGGCTACGACTTTATCCACCCTTCACCCCAATAACCTCGATGCTTTTGATAATTTAATAAGCGGTACATTACTCGGCCTGAATCGCGATATCGTAAGCCGTGCTTACAAACCTAGCTCGGTTATGATATTTCATCCGACGTTGCGTTAATCTTTCATTTATCGCTTATTACCCTTCTCTCGTTAGTCAGCGAAATACCATCTTAAGCTACGTTTTATTTATTAAAAAAAATTGACGAATACATTCCGTTTACTACGAAACGAGTAGAAAATACAATTTGAAGAAATTGCTATGTGTATACCAGTTCAATTTAATTCAATGGTTCACATTTTATATGTATATATATCAAACTCCACAATACCTAAAATTCTATCCGACTAAATTCTCCAATAAAAAGAAAAAAAAAAAAATTCTCCAGTATCTGAAACTGTACGGTGATCTATAATCCATCTGTCCAAAAAAAAGAGAAAGAAAAAAAAATTTTCTCCCTTATTCAGAAAACACGCTTATACATCAATCTCTCGGTCGATTCTCATTTTTAACCCTCCGATCTCGCTCTCTTCGGTCTCCGTAGCAACCCTTCTTCGCCAGCAGCCTATCGTCGCATCACCGTTCCAGGCACAATTCCAGCGCTCGAAAACACGTCACACCGAAATATCCGCGGCCTCATCTTTCCTGCATTCCAGCCGAATAACATTCGCGCTGGCCGCCGCGCTCGCCGGCGTTACAGCGTTAATACCGGGTTAAACTGCCTAAATCGAAAACGATTCGACGTAATTAATGAACGATCGGCTAAATCCATCCGGCGATAGTTCAATAACGTCCTAACCTGGTGGTTTCTAGTTGCCATTTCGCAACTCCCGGCCACGGCGGCGAAGGGGAGGGGTGAAAAGTAGTAGAAAAACAGACTACGGTGGAAAAGAGAGTAAAAGAGAAGAGAAAAGAGAGAGAGAGGGGGAGAAGAGAGGGAGAGAATGTGGGGTTCGGCCAGAGGGCGTAGCACGGGTTGCGCTAGGCTATACATTACGAGCTTTAGCAGGGTTTAGCCGTAGCTATATAGCGTGTCGCGGTCACCATCCCGGACTACCACTACACGAACACACCGTGTACACACGCGTCCGCGTGTGTTCGTGTGCGTGTGTACCGACGCGCGTGTGTAAGTTTGCGTTCGGGGTGTCGTCCCGAAATTAATGTACTTGCTGTACTCCTTTGACGGACCGAGTACGGGCAGAAGTGTAATTCGAGTAAAAATAGCGGACAGTGAATCGAAGAGCTTCCAGCGTGCTTTGAACATTCGCGACACGCGTGCAGACTCGGGCGAAAATTTTCGGGCAGAGATCTGCCGAGTTTCTGGTTGCCAAATCTCGGCCAGACACGGCAACTCGGCTCGTTGAATATTCGAGGCGATGGAAGTGACAAGTGTAATTCTACACGAAGGATTTCTGTCGACCTATCCGCATCCGATCGAATCGGATCGTTCAACGTACATTCGGTACACTTTAAGAATATACACGAAGACGTGTAAAGACGACGAATCGAAAAAAAAAAAAAACGCGTGAAAATATGCACGAAGCACCACCGTCGACTAAAAACCGGCGCTGCGATTCTAAAACTACCGGGTAGCGATACACTGGATTCGATTCCAGAAACACGTTAAATGCAGAATCTCCGCGAATGCGGCTCCTCCGGGCTAATTCCACAAAAGCCACTCGACTCGACTCGACTCGACTCGACTCGACGCGTCCGCGTCGTGGGAGGCCCGCTGATACGTCGTCCCCGTACGCTGCGCTTGCATCTACACGCACGCATACGCGCGTAGTCAAAAGCAACGAGACAGAGAGAGAGAGAGAGAGAGAGAGAGAGAGAGAGTGAGTCGGAGCACGGCGTCGAGCCGGCTGCTGCGTCGCGTCGCGGCGCGGATTCGTCGTCGATGCACCAAAGCATGCGCGCGAACCTGTGTCGGTGTGACGGCACACGTCTTGTAATATCGCCGCGCGTGTATACACGCAGGATGCACGCGATCCGCGTGCAGCGAAGGCTTTCGCTCGCAGCTATGTAGGCTCTGCGACATCCGACCTCTCCCCCCCTTCCGCGATAATGTCTATCAACTTTATCACGCTCTGCGATATTGCAGACTGATTTAAGGCACGCTCCTGGCGGTGTGCGTTCTCGATCGATTCGAGCGCGGAACCAGAGATTTCGAAAATAGATCGTTCTCGCCGGAGTGAGAGAGGTCAAGCTGTAATGTTCGAATTTCGCGCGCGTTAATATTCGGATCACTGGAATTTGGGTCACTTTCCTTCAACTATCGCTGAAGAATTAATTACTGGAACGCCATTTTATACTTTATATTTTGTTATTGGAAAGAAATTTCCGACAAAATTCGTGCAATTTAGGACACGCTTCATAATGATCGTGCTGGCTTGAACAATTCTAGACAAAGATCTCGAATTATCGAGTATATTATTGCACATTACTGCGTGCTAAATTGTGAAGTTCGAATTTGGCAGATCTGCATTGTTTGAATTATTAATGATCATCAATTCGCGCAAATGTCCCAGTTATAAAAAAGAGAAATTAACACTTTACCGACCGTGTATTAGCGGTGCATAGTTAGCCGATTAGTAAAGGCTACCGGTTAGTAAAGTGTCAATTAATTAGATTACGAGGGAGAAATTTTAAGTGAAAAGATTGTAGAATATTTATTTATTTTCCTAGACGGAAACGACCGATCGAACGAGTTTTACCGAGAACTATGTCAAAGCACAGATGATTTCGACACGACTGCATTATCGTAATCTAGGTCTCGGCGTTTTGTTCAACTTCTTCCCAGTCCGTAATCGTTCCATAGTTTCTCCTTGGACAAACGTTGTTCACGGTTAGAGTTTATGCCACTTGAAAATGAACAGAAGTTTATTTCCTGCTGGAGCGAAACTTCCTATGGAAAGTTCTTCGACCGGCGAAGAAAGTAATGTTTCAGGATTAGTAAAAAAAAAAAAAAAGAGAACTATACCATTCCATCCGTTCGCAAACTTTACTTCGTGACAATTGTGTGAAATTCTTTTCACGCTCGAGCTGACCGAGCTTGTAAGTTGTTTTCCTCATTACGTACCGTCTGTCTTTCATTCAACTCTCTCTCAGCTCACAGTCGAAAACATTTTCGCCATAAAATAAAAATGATCGGTCGAATGTTAACAAAATGACTCTACTGAATTGCTAAAATCGCGTCAAGTAGGTCGATAAATGTCTTTCTAAAATTCTCCGGTCTGATTCACGCACCTCCTCCCCCTCCCCCAAAAAAAAGAAGGAAAAGAAAGAAAATTCTCACATTTCCACGCGTGATTTTCGCCTGCCCCGAACCTTGAAATTCTCCCCACGGGACAGCGTGCTCTCGTGCTTTTAACAAATTAAAGCTAAGAAACGTGGAGCTTGTTGGCGAGCAAACACGCGCCGGAGGTAAAGTAAATCGGCGAGATGAAAAGAGAGGTGGCGCGAGTGTCCTGAGAAAACGAAACGCTAGAACCCCCTGTAGAACTAAGACACGGGGAACGAGAGAGAAAGAAAGAGAGAGAGAGAGAGAGAGAGAAACGGAGAAATAAAGAGGAAGTCGTTCTTCAGCAACGGGGGGCGCTATTATCCTGATTGCATTTTTAAACGGCGACTGTCCGCTGCCCTCGGTGGCTGCTGTCCCTCTTCTCACCTTTATCTCAAGCCTACGATCGTTGTTGCCTCCCTTCGGGTCTGACGCTCACCCTTCGTGGCTTTCACGTTTCACCTACTCTTTCTCTTTTACGTTTCTTTGGAACGATGCACTTCGACAGGGGAGGTTCTCTCCCATCGATACCTTTCTCACCCGCGGACCCTTTTTATTTTTGCTCGAGCCCCGTTCGTACGCGGCTCTGTGCGTGTAAGCGGAGTATCCCGGTTTCTTGAAGAAATTGTCGACGCATCGATGGACTTGGATGGTAGCGAGAAGCTGCTTAAGACGAAGAACATATGGGGATATTTTTGTCGCGATGTGAGACTGACACCGCGGAGAGAACTGCGAAATTCGATCTCGTTCGATACTCGCGAGTTAAAAATACTCGCTGTTCAAAGAGTTAAAGTATCTGCGGAACTTGCCCCACTTCTCGACGAATACTGCAATAATCTCGTGTGTTTTAGTTAGAATGAAATTTGACGTTTCGATTCCTTCAGAACGAAACGTGACGTATCGATCGACTCTGTAAATTGAAAAGCGTGACAGAGAGCGTGACAGAAGATATTACAATAATCTACAATTTATTCTAGAAATTTATTTTAAATTTGGAAGAACGCGTGTTTAACCTTCGTGTCTAACCTAACCTAAACCTATTGTACACTTTTGCTCGCTAGCAAATCGGCAATAGAAATCTCTCGGTCAACTGGTTCGTACAAACGACAGGGTTAAGTCGTTTCATTCCTAATACGATATTCTCCGAGCATGCGATTCAACCGGGGAGGACTATAAGTTAATGACACGTCTGCGAACGACGTAATTACTCTGTCATCAATTAATATCGCGCTTGTTGTTCGTACGATAACACAGTGTTTCGAGCACGGTGTGTTGATCGCGCGAACGCGAAAGCATTTGTTACGAAAAATTATGCGACGCAGTTAGGAGAAAGAGAGACTAGCCCGAGAGCTAGCTTTAGAAATGGACGAAGTTTGCGTGTTTGATCGTTAATAAGTGAAAAGTTGCACTCGGATCCAATAAAAATCTTTATCAACGTGGTATTGTAACCCCTTTCTTCAATTCTGAAAGAACTCCCGAAGGAATTTACTTCACGTACAATTAAAAATAAAATTAAAACGCGCACGTGAGATACAAGTGAAATAATTAAACACTCTCCGATCAAACAGATGTTCTCCGCTCGTTAAAATTATCAACGAGCAACTGTGGCTCGTTGATCTCTTTAAATTCCCTGCCAGCAGGTCGCAACGATACGTCGTTCGATATTGACGCACGCTCGTTTGAGACGCTGGAAATAAACGGAGGAAAGAACGATGCACAGCAGAGGTGAAAGTTCAAGATACGAGCTTCCTCATCGAGCGTACATCCAGCCAAACAACGAGAAAGCCGAAGGCCTGCTCGAAGAACAGACCCGAGTTTATTACTTTCGCTTTTGTGATTGTACGTACGTACGCAACAATCCTACGATCGAAACGACAACGAGAGAGAGAGAGAGAGTCGAGGAGAGCAACGACGACGAAAACGGGAACGGGACGATTAACTTCTCGTGGTAGCGGTGGCAATCAATTGCTCTTGATAGAAACGGATCAGTGAATAGGCGAACGAAGACCTCTCCTTTGGTCTGACCGCCTATTAAAAATACTTAACCGGCCCGGTCGTCGACCCGGCTCGCTCGTCGATAGCATCGACATGCAAATGTAGTCCCCGCGTGTGCCTACATATTTATGCATATCTTCGATTCTAACACCCCGCGATTCTAACACGCCGGCCGTATCGCGGCTGTTGCTGCTGCTGCTGCTGCCCCCGGTTCAACGTTCAACCTCCTGACAAGTTCTCGTTACGAATGTCGTGCCTTGCAATTCTCGCACGAAACTACTACGGTTATCTACGCGAGCGATTCGCGAATTAAGATTCATTCAATTTGACAACCTCTCGGCAATTTCTACCTGCGAGTTACTCTGCGAGTTCACGATTTAAATTCGTATTAATTCGCGCGCCGTTCCAAGAATGGAGCTGAAATCTAAAAGACAAGAAAAGAAAGAAAAACAAAAAGAGAAGAATAGTTCCTGTTCGAAATTCGAAATAATTAAATACTCCCAACAAAGGACAAGGAAACGAAACGAGATGGGGAATACTCGTTGCGGCGCGTAAAAAGAAAGAAAGGAAGGAAGTGAATTGACTTCGTTTTAGAAAAGAGTTAATATGTCCGTGTAATTCCAGAGGGGGATGATGTGTGGCAGGCGGGCGAGCGATCGGCGTGCCTTTTAAATGGAAACAAACGCGATGACGCACGTTTTCGGTCTTGAAAACGACAGCACACGCTTCAGCGGAGCATGGTGCGTGCAGGTAGCGTGTCACACGTGCCGCTGGCAGCTACGAAAATAGTTGCGCGAAAAATAATGACCGGCGCTGCGCGGCCGTTCACGCGAACGTTCTGAGCGAACGTCCGAGCTGAAACGCGAAATTGAGCAGGATATGGTAATGGCGCTTAGGGTGCGCTATAGCCTCCGGGCTAGCCATTAGGCTAGCCTCCCGTCACGTAGAAAAACTGTACCGTATACGGCCACACGCCGCTGGATTACCGATGAAACACCATTGTTCCCGAACTTTCGATCGCTCAATTCGCTCAATTCGCGTAATCAACGAGCGCGAGGCTCGACCACTCGTGGCGTGGAGTAAAGCAAAACTAAAATACTCGCCGAGTCTCACTCACTCACTCGTGCAAGCGAACTGTGTAGCTATTTCGAACGAACGGAGGGGGCGAAGAGGTCAAGTCGTGAAACGAAATATGTACACGCTTGAAACAAAGTACAAGATCGAACGTTGCTCGGGGAACTTGATTTCAACCTCGAACCTTTATGCAAATTCAGTCTTTGACGGTGATGATTAACCCTTTGCACTCCTTTGTCGAGTGTGACTCGACATTAATTTTTATCACAGCAACTCTTATGTCACACTCGATATTTTTAAATTGCCGAAAAAGAAAAGAAAAAAGAAAAGTAATGATAATTGAAAAATAGTTTGGAGCGCAAAGAGTTAAAAAGTGAAACTGGAGCAAAGAATTAAATATTACGACGCTTGTGTAAATTTCTCGCGAGCAATCCGCAGTTCAATAACTTTATAAATGGGTAATGAGTTTGACGAATTGGGAGAAAATTGATCGAATTGACGATAGAAAGTGAAATTAACGGAAGTGGACGTTGGCATGGCGAATCTAAAAATGATTTATACGCGCCATGTGTTCCGCAAAGACTAGGCGTAACACGTACACGAGCGCGCGCAATTTTGTCTTCTGTTTAATTATACTTTCCCTGAATTTACGACGTCGTTAATCAAGTTGCACGGCTCGAATCGTTAAATTATATTTTCCATTGCCCGCGATCGTTATCAGCCTGCTTTGTATGCAATTTAGATTTATCTGTGAGAGTCCTCATTTTTGGTGCGTCTTATAAAAAAAAAGACATACTCATTCGAAGTAGAACGTAAATGCAAAGAAACATAAAGGATAGACAGAAAATGTCGAGTGAGCAAACAGAGAATTTGAAAGGAAGAAGCAAATTCTTCTCGTTTCAATTTTTAAACAAAGTCCGAGACTGTTTTTGTTTATCTATGTTGAAAATGCTACGTTCGTTCAAACGAACTACCTTCTAATAAAAAATTAGAAACTGAAATGAAGTACGAAAGAGTGGAAATAATTTCTTAAATTCTCTCGACGTGTGCCGTATTAATTCCCAGTCGAAAATTCCGCGGAACTTTATTTTCAGAAAAAAACATACACATATATTAAATTTATATTTCGGCCGGCGTTTCTGCGAGATCAATTTATCACTTTCAATCTTAATCTATCACGCGGTACAAAGGGGAGGAATTTTCGTGCATTATATCGCGTAAAACTCAAAAAAAAAAAAAAAAAAAAAAAGAAAAACAAATATTTTTCAGCGATGGAAAAATACGGAAGCACGGTTCCCGGAGCGAAGAAACACAACGCACGCGTGAAAGGATTTTCTTTCTATATATGGTGAGATATTATTTCTGCATCGGCTCGCCTGTACGTACATGTGCGTGTGTGTTTGAAAAGCGCGTGCTCGATTAATACAACTCCCTAATTAATTCCGGTGTATAACGCGATAGATGGGTAACGAAAAAAAAAAGAGAGAAAAAAAAGGAGAAAAATGGTAGCATTGTTTGCACGTTTACGAAAATTCATGTTCCTACGTTCTTTCTCCGATAACACGCCAATTTTTGATATTTGTTCAATGCTAGCCACGCCGAAAAAAGAATGGAAACGCACGCTTGTGTTTTCAATACCGTAATAATGGCGGTAGTGCGTTCGTGGCTGGATATCGAGCTGGAAATACGACGATGATCGATTACTATGGAGAGTAATTCCTGGTCGATTATGACAATCTGAACTGATAGTTCGATTATCTACTATCAATTCATGTTATGATCTCTGTTCAACTTTTAATGCGTGTTTCGAACAGTTTTGAAATTAAATAAATACGAAGGAATGACCGTCATGATCACGCTGATGAAAATTGAAATCTAACGAATATATCTAATTAACTCCTTAACACATGAATTAAATGAAATTCGATATAACCAAAAAATGATATATATTTTTCATTTTTTAACATTTGTGTAAACTTGACAAAGATAACTTTTATACTCTTATACTTGTACTGAGAAATGCCATGAACGCAATACTTGTAAAAAAAATTAATAAAAAGTGACGAAAGAACAAATCAATAATTCATAGTCCTTAGGAAACGTATGACGTCTCCCAGACGTCATTATATGTTAAGGAGTTAATAGAATTTCAGATTGTTTTAGATTATAATCACAGTGTCAGCCAAATTCTAAATTACTTTATATTAATTTACAACGCGTAAATTTCTATGTATATATATTGTAAAATAGAAGGAAATTTATTACGATCAAAAATTATTGCGACTAGTACTCACCGATACTCGTGATACTCATTTCAGACGCTCCAACATTCTAATCACTTCGCGAAAACTCGAGTTCTTCCGAAAATCTCGAACTCGCAGAGACGGAGAGTTACTCATCGATTTTCGTCCATTGATTCGTCAATGTATTCACACGGTCGCGTGAGAGTCTCGAGCGGAAGAAAAAATACACACACGCTAAGAAGTCTGTACGAACCTGTTCGATAAACACACGCCGGGTCGACGTCTCTTCTAACGCGAATGTCAAGGAACGACTGAACTTGCTTCTAGATAAATTTGCCTTGAAACGGACGGTCAACAATTTTTTTTCTTTCTTTTCTTTTGCCCGGCGTGATGCGTAATATTCCCGGTAGCTGTTGCGTAGCGACGAACCGTAGCGTTGAAATTTACACGCGAAAATCACAGTTTAGTGACTCGAAATCTCTGAAAAGTGAATTTATAATAAATTACAAATATACGACGCAAAGCATAAAACGTGAAGGTATATGATCGTACAATTTATTGCAAATTCACTTTATGATATTTATTACGTAGCTGGAATTCTAAATTGTCGTCTTGCGTGACGCTCGCTTTTTCTTTTAAAACGATGCTTAAATGTTTAAAACGTTAAAGCACTTCGACTGCAAAATCTAATCAAAGACTAATGACCGAGCGACACGATGAAGAATTCCGATAATTAGACGTCCCGATGTTACGATAGCCAGGAACTCGAAAGAACTGCAACTGCATATTTTTCTAGAATTACTTGGAGTCTCTACGTTGGAGAGTAATCAATCAAATAACACAGTTGACGAAAGAAATTTCTGCTCTTAATTTTCACTGAATATTTAATCGGAGCTAACGAAAATCTTCGAAAATCACTTGACGCACAACGCCAAGAAAAAAAAAATATAACGCGGTGTGAAAAGCAATTTTTCATGCAGTCGGTGGGTATGAATTGCACGTGTGCTTCTCGAAAGAAAATTTACAATCGATCAGACTGTTTATTAGGCAGACCATGCTTCACATTTATTATCAATGTTCGAATTTGCGTTTCTACAAATAGGAGTAAAATGAAAATTCCATTTCCCAGGGAATATTGCGGATTACACGTGTTCTACGCGAATATGCGTAAAACTCTGCAGTTTCATTGTCGATGTGCCAGTCACAGTGAGTCGAAAAAGCAAACAATCGATAAAATTATTAAAACGGGTACAATCATACATGTACAGATTTTTAACGTTGCAACACGTTTACGCATCCGATTATTCGCGTTCATAAAAATAGAAATTTCGGCAGTATACGCTGTATGAGAATTATTTCGAGACGCTGAGATCCCGCTGAACCTAATCCGGAAGCGACGCGGCAATCGCAGCAAGCATTCCGGTCTCTATATACCGGTAGAGGTAATTGCACCCTTTGAAAGGAATCGCGAGTTCAGCGTTCCATTTCCACCCGTCAATCGTCCATCAATCGACGCGAGTTGGAAGCGAAAGAGAGAGAGAGAGAGAGAGAAAGCAATCGCGCCTCGCATTTTAAAAAAACCGCAGCGCTTGTCAACTTCCGGGTTTCGAACTTTCGGGGACAACGAACGGGGGCCGATTCAACTGTGGGCGTGGGTGTCAAGGGACGTGGAAAGACCGCGCGATTCACCGTAAGTAACGAACGTGCTACTGACAACTCGACATACGTATCGACATGACTCGGCCGATTCATCTTCACCCGGATCATGTGAATTTTCCTCGCGGAAACACTTTTAAAAGAATCGAAGAATCGATGCGAACAAGGCACTGGTACAAGGGGAGATCGGTTCGTAGAAAATTTGAGAAATTAAAAACGACAAGCGCATTCACGCATATCAGCTATACGATACAGGCGATTCGCGAAATCTGCGTGTCGCGGGACATTAAAATTCAAAAATTGAACGCGCTTGAATGGATCAATATGGAAGATTAAATAGTTCGGCGGGGACTTTCGACGAAAATTCGCGACGGGGAGATCCCATGAATGTCGAAATTCGTTAAAACGCGAACGATTAACTTGGTACGTTTGAGATCCCCGATAATAATAGTTCAACGAAAACGGGTCTCTATAGAAAATAGAATAATTCAATAATTATCTAGTTGTTACGCAATACATAAGATATAGAGCAATAGTCACTCGACTGTCAGAGTTAGGACTCCTAGCAACTGAGCGTACCTCAAACACAATAAGTCGACGGAAATTACGCTTTCGTAAAAAAGAAAAAAAAAAAGTGAAAATCTACTGAAAATTCTTAAAACAAATCCCCAAGAATATACGTCTATAGCGACAGTTTATAATCCAGTTGTATGTACTGGACTATAGTTTGACAGAGTCGCCTAGAAATGACGGAAACCCAAAAAAATCCCAAGGAGAAACTCATCACTCACCTAATTGGTACATTAAAGATCCACCAAAAAGCACACTTCTCGTGTTCGCCTGTGTGTCATCTCACACGAGCACTGGTCACACACTCTTTCAAATCACCATCATCATCATCATCATCATCATCATCATCATCATTACCATCATCGTGACACGATCATCGTCGTGACGGAGCAGTAGCTAACAACCAGTTAACAACCAGAGGTGTGTGGATTTACGGGGTGGCCCGGTTGTGCAATGCAGTCGGCAGGAATCCGTGCCACGGGACGAGGGCCAGGTAGAGCTACATCCAAAGGAGACAGAGCACACGGTGATGGTGTATATCCAGCGGCTGGAACGCACACAACACATGTACACGAGCCCGGCAATGTCCTGCGAGTGTCGCTATTATCCTTGCTCCTTGCTCGTCTCTCCGTGCATCATCGTCGTCACGTCGGCCGCGAGTTACGAGTCGAACGGTGTCCGAATAAAAGAAAGAGAAACAGAAGGGAGGGATAGAGAGAGACAGAGAGAGAGAGAGAGAGAGATAAAGATAGAGAGAAAGAGAAAAGCAGCGCAGCTGGAGGCGATGGGGCGAGACACGAGGCTGGTTCGAGGCGTAGTCGATCGGGTTAGGCAGCCCTGGCAGTCTGTCGTGCCTAGCTACGCGGTCGCTGGAGAGAAAACCGGAGCACTGTGCGCGGTGGCGTTGACCAGTTTAAAGGGGGATAGATTCCGCGGATCGAACGCGAGGAGGAGAGGGGAACGCGCGAGTTCAGGCGTTCGCGGTTCAGGAGCTGGCAATGCACTGACTGGCTTCCCGGTTCGACCCGAGTACGCGGCTGTTACTTCTGCGTGTGGCGCATGCGTGTCACGCTCGCGCGTCACTGCGCCGTCGTCGACGGCTGACATCGTCGTCGTCGTCTCCGTCGTCGTCGTCGCCGCCGCCGACGCTGCCGCCGCCGTCGTTGTCGTCGTCGTGGTCGTCGACATTTTCGTCCTGCTCTTGTAGTCCTCGTCGGCATTGTTATCCCCTTTTTACCCTTCCTTCGTTGCCCTATCCTGCCTCGCCTGTCTATCTCTGTAGCCCCCCCCCACACACACACATACACATGTTGGTGTCCCTCCGTGCGTGCACGCGCGCGAGTACACGGATGAGAGTGCAGGCGAACCTACTTTCGCGTTTCATCCCCTAAATCGGCACTTCGCGCCCCAGAGAGCGCGAGTTACCGCTGCTGCCCGTACCACGCGCATACATACGCACATGCACACGTATATATACAGCGGGTTGGAAAAGAGACCGGGCAAGAAGAAGAGGTGTCGGCTTCTCGCGTCGAATAGCCTACCCACTTGTACGGGCCCGCTCGAGGACGTAACGCGAGCACTGACTTGGCTAGATGCTGGATTAGGTCCCTTCTTATTGGAGTCCACCACTGTGTTTTGATACCCGCGGGTGTGTGAAATTAAATTTCGTTAGATCGGATCGTCGGAGTGGGAACGCCAGATGCTTTCTGAGAGTTGGACAGTGCAATTGGCGCGTCGATGCTCGAATTGCGAACAAAGGGAGCAGGAACGATTGTATCAATTTTTCGTGAGAAGCGGAACATTTATTCAACGGTATACGATAAAATTCTGATTTACCTCGCAACGAACGACTCGACATTCTCGTCAAAACAATTCTAACACTGCCGTAATTTGAAGCCTACACGTTGGATAATCTCTCAGCAAGCTTCCCTCCCTCCCCAAAAAATGGCACCAATTTTCCAATCGTTTCGCTTCCCCGAGACGAACTTGAACGATCAGGTACCAAGGATTGACGTAACTGGTCTGCGGTTTTCGATTAAAGTTGATTGCACTCTGAGAGACTTACATTCCAAAACTCTTGCAAAGTTACGAATACTTTGGAATTGCACGCGGAATTGCATTCGAGTGTTACTCAGCTGGAAACTGAAAATTTAATTAGGAAAAAAAAAACGCTAAGAAAGAAGGAGGTCGAAGTAGAAGCCATCGGTGCTCGACCATTGTACTCGGATCCACAATGACCTCGCGGCGAGCGATAAATCGACTGGCTGGCGACACTGCGAAAAGCAACTTAGCTCGCGCGATTCAACGCTCGTCAGACGCCTCGTTGGAGGAAAATTTACAGAACGTTCGATCAAGGGGGAGGGGGAGTGGGGAAAGTATATTTAGCAGTCGGCAATTAAGCGGTAGCCAGCGGAGGTTAAGCAGGCGCGAAGAAGCGGGGGCAGCCTCTCGATTCTTGCCCTCTGCCTCCCGCCGCTCGTCGTCTACTGTAATCCTTAATTGGTTCGCGTGATTCATTCGGTCCATTCATCGTAACTAAACTGTTTTCCGAAGGAGAGGCGTCCTCGCCTCGAGCGACAACACTTGGAGCACACTGTTCTTGTTCTCTCTCACACACACAATCTTGGTTCTTTTCTTATCACTCTGGTATCTACGCTCGTCTCGCTCGAACACGCGAGAGAAGATAGCTCGCCCGAAGGTGCCGCGCGCCGGTAGCTCGCCTGTCCGTGGTTATAAACGCTGCATCAGATAAACAAAACGTGGCCTCGAACCCCGTGTGACTGACATAATCGGCGGTGGCTCAGGTGAGGAGAAAGTCCAAGGCGACCGAGATCGAAAAAGACGTGACAGACGAAAGGGAGAAAAAGAAGAACGCAGTTATGGTTCTCTCCGTGAGAGAGAGAGAGAGAGAGAGAGAGACGCGCGAGAAAAGATTGACGACCGAGGAGAGGAGGAAAAAAGAAAAAGAAAAAGAGATCGAGAGAACAGACGTACACGTGTGTACAAACGACAGACGTCCGAGGACAGACGAAGAGGGGTGAAGGGCTTTCGTGGGGATGATTCCCGGATGATGGTCGCCTGGACGATGATTGCCTGGATCAGGAGCACCCAGTGAAAAGGGTATACGACCAATTTCGGATGATCAGATATTGCTGCGTTCGTTGTTCTCCGAGCCGACGGTGAAGGGGGGTGGGGTGGGAGGGGAGGAGCGAGAAACAGATTGAAGAGTCGAGAGGGCAGGGCTCGAATGATATTGATTATTCACGTTTTCAAGTTCTTGTTTTGCTCCGTTCGGGCCGGCGGGCTTAATGAGATGCGAGATATTAGAGGATAGATATCGATTATTCACGTTCTCGCTTCTCGTTTTGTTATTTGGGTGTTTGGTTTTAACGGGCGGGTCGGGGGACCATTATTCAGAATTGGAATTTCTGCTGCTCATATTGGAACCTCGCGAGGAGGAAGATTTTAGAGATTCATTTAGAGATCATCCTCTGCGATTGGTGAATCGTAATTCAAATTCATCGCGATGGACTTTCGGACTTTGAAACGCAGAGTCGATCAATTAATGCCGAAAGAGTCGAATTTCCAGCGACGTGACAAAACGATCGTCACACCGGATCCTCTGGCATCGATATAATTCCTGAAAACAACAATTTCAACGCGGAGATCTTTCGGATGTCGCGCGGACGAACACACAGTGGAAGATCCGATATAAATAACGTTTCGAGCGTTCGAAAACGTGTCAAACGCGGACGTGAGCGCGTGAATTCCTCTTCCTCCTTCCCCCCGTCCCCTCCTCCCTCACCCCACGAACATGACACGCGCGTTATTTAGTCGCGGGATAAATTATTCGAAACGGTCGACGAAAGCGATTTAGGAGCAACTATTATCGCCCACCTTCGGCAGCTTTCACCTGGTATAAAATATCATTCTGATATCGATCCCTCTCGCGCGCGATCTCTCTTTCTCTCTCTCTCTCACTCTCTCCTCCGCTCTCGGGCCCGCAAAGCGCGAGTTCGCGCCCGCGAATGAATATTGTTTTATTACGTCGAGAAACGGGACGTGGAACATGCCGGCGACACTCAATATCGTTGCACAGCTTAAGTAACGAGAGAGCTTTAGAAACATTTTATCGGAGATTGTTGTTGCCCGGGTAACTTCGTTTCAAAAGTGTCCTATCGTTTCGAATTACAGGAAGAACTCGTCTGTTCTTTTTTCCCCCTTCTTCTTTCCGGTCTCTATATGCTTGCGTCAATGCTGCAGCATTATGCTTTTAATTTCCACACACAGTTTGCGATCGACGTGTCCGGTTGATGCAAACACTGACGTTGCATCGTTCCACGCTTGCGGTCAAACTACACCCCGATTTACCATTTATTCTCATCATTTGAAAGCTACGACAGACGATCAGTGTCGTTCCGTTTTTTATAAAAATTTCAAAAAGATTCTTCTTCTCTCGTTAAATTCGATCCCGGTCACAGAGAATTCAGCTTGCCTCGTCGCAATATCACATTTGAAAGCGACATTCAAACCAAAGGAAGAGAGAGAAACTCGGGGAACTTGGAAGGAACTTGGAAATCCAATTCCAAGTCGAAAAACGCAGGATGAGCGCGTCCAATCAAAGAGATTAATCGCTTCATCGGCGAACGATACGAATGTATCGCAGATGGATCGTCGCGTTACGTTAGCGATGCATCCCGAGAAAGATATATCTCGCGACACGCTGGAGATCACGATGGCGGAAGCGACGATAAAACCCGGGGCTTTGTCTCCTCATCAAAATACACTTCTGATCTCCCGATTGAATGTACAAAGAAATTTCCCTGGCCTGACTACGCCCCCGCGCGTGAACAAGAAATGGAATCGACCATCCATAGCCGAGCCGGAGCGAAACATTTCGAGGAGTCGGGAATCGAGACGGAGAGAAAGAGAAAGAGAGAGGGAAGGGAACCGGTTCCGGGTGCGCACCTAACCGGAAATGCTCGACGAGAGAAAGATCTAAGATTCGCGGGTGGGGCTCGCGGAAGGGTGAATAATAACGTTTGAAATTCGAGACGCGGAATAAAATGATGTCGTGGACGAGGAGCCGTGCGCTGGGTTTCACGTCGGGGCGAGACAGAGAGAGAGAGAGAGAGAGAGAAAGGGAGGGGGACGAAAGAAGGGCTGCAGAGAGCAAAGAAGGAGACGACGAGGAGGAGGAGGAAGGATATATGGCCGTGTGTAGCCGGAGCGAGGCAAAAGGATGCGAGAAAGGGCGTCAGGAAGGAAGGCTTCTAGGCTTCGTTCAATAAAACGGAATATCTAATAAGGAACAAATGCAGTCAACGAAAGAATGGAGGAATAGAGGCTCGGGGATCTTCGAGGATAGTTCGTTTGCCGGGCTTCGACCGAGGGAGAGAGAGAAAAGTTCTCTTGAAAAGACTCTGTCCAGGTTTGTCGTCTCTCTCGCTCACTCTCGCATTGCCGATGGTGCAGCAATAGAATCGAAGGTGTGCCGATATTTATATGATTGTTCGTTGTAAAGAAGGAGAAAGCGCAGTGAAATCAGTGAAAATTGGAGAAAAGTGGCTCCTGTGACTCGACGTAGTTTCGTTTTATGTTACTTTAATTCTGTCATGTTTCATCTGCGTGCATGCACTACGTCTAACCTTAATTTCTGCAATTGGAGCTCGATAATTTCTCAAACTTTATGTTCGGTAAGATCAGATCAATGGGTATGTATCAAACGTCAAATTGAAATTTTAGTTTCGCCCAGTTTGTTCTAAATAACAAGTAGATTTAAAAGTAAATTTTATTTATTCCGTACTACTGCAGATTTTCTTTCATGTAGGAACGATTAATTTTATATTTCAGGGAATGCTTCGTTTATGAATTCCTTTGAAACAATTCCTAAGTTAATTGCTTCGGAAATCATCGTGATACATTATCCAAATGTAATTTCACGTGAGAAAATCACACGAACGTGACACGAACGAATGAATTTTTCAATACAGCGAGTTTATAGTAAATTTCTCCTTCTTCGATACGATTATAATAATTATTTTATTAACACGTAGATGCAAGAAAATACTCGGAATATTGTTTACTATCGATAGCATGTTCGACAGCTATGGAAACAAACGAAAGGAAGTTTATTTTTACGAAGTATATACACACGCAGGTATATATACACCGTGTCACTCCATTCTGGTCGAACAAAGTACGAGTTTGAAAGCACGAAAGTTGTCAGTGACGATAATCACGGCTAATAAATATTTAAGCGTGAGACATTGCTCCCACTTGCTCCACCTTTTCTCACTCCGTCGTTTTCTCTTTAAAAAGACGCAGCTCGAAGGAGAATGCGCAGCGGAGGTAATTCGATTTTGATTTACATATGCATCAGTAAAAGCCATTATCCCTATCGTCCCTTTGTATCGTTGCACAGATTTAACTGAAGCAATCTACGAATATGTAAATAACGCGAGCGTTCCTAGAATAGTGACGACTCCTAGAGCCCTGTGGCATTTCCATACATGCACATTCATTCTGCATCGATCATATTCCCTTGGAAGTGAGGAGAGAGAGAGAGAGAGAGAGAGAGAGAAGTTCCTTCCCAAGTTCTCTTATCTCCTCAATTTGAATTAAAAGGGAAATTGAATTATTCAACGAGAGAGAAGGATAGAAGAACCGAAATCTTTCTCGTCTCTAGAAAGAAAAGAACCAAGGTCAGAATTTTTCAAACAACGACGATAAATCCATTATCGTGTAAAAAAAAGAAGAAAAAAAAGAAAGAAGAAAATGCCGCGATGTGGACTGTATCTGAACGAAGTTTCGAAAACGCGCGAAAACTCGCGGCTTGTTACATCAGCAGGGAAACAAGAGAAACTTGACGGGAGAAGTTAACGCGAGAAGAGACTCGCACACCTGAAATATTTTTCGCGACGACGAGGAAGGAAAGCAAGGCAGGTCTGGTGGCCTCCGCGCGTCCTTTGGAAGCTCGACTCGGCCCGTGTTGCCGATAACATCCTAACATCCTTCGAATCCACCGAGGTGTACACAGACGAAACACGTCTGAAAGCGGTGTGCACGTCGAAAACTGGTCGACACATACATATTACACACGCACACGCGTCTCAAGCCCGCCGATGCCCATCCATCTTACACACGCGCCTCCGAAGAAGTTTTATTCTGTACGTTTTCCAAACCCCTCTGTCCCGTCTTCCCTTTGCGCCCGATAACGTCAGTCCTCCTCCCCGACTCCCCCCGTAACTGATTGTGAGAGAAGGATGTCGCCACCCTCTATCCCTCCCTTAATCCTCCCCTCCTCCCCTCGGTCCTCTAACGCGACGGAATTTCCTTCTGCGTCTCGTCGCGGGATCAACCGAGACAATTTAAACCTTCGACATCTTCCCCGCGAGTTCACGTCGATGCCCGCCGCTTATCGCGATTCTTTCTTTCCTTATTCGTTTCCCTCGTGTCGGACGATTATCGACAAAAGCCACGACAAAAGCGAGGCAACCGAGTACCAAAGGACAATTCCGCTCTAGTTTTTACGGAACAGTTTTCCCGTTTCCGATTAACGAGCAAATGAAGTTCCGAGCATCCGGAATTAGCATCGTCGCAAGTTGAATAAATTACGTACACCGGCAGTGAGTTCCCTCGAGTTCCTCGAGTTAAAAGAGCAACGTCGTCCAACATTCCATCCAGCCTCGTTCGCGTATGATTTATAAATATTTATCGTTCGATCGAGGCACGATACGAAGATAAATGATTTAAACGTTATCTTAAAAGTCCATAGGATTACGTGAATTTTGTATACGACCTGAGCTGAGCGCGAGCAATCTACCGCTCGCGCTGTACTTCACCGCCCGCTACCGCGATCCGATCGACGAGAAGAAGAACGATGACCTCGTTTTCGAGCAAGATTCGATCATCAGCGTTACGCTGGATCCGCCAGGTGACGAAGAAAAATTCCTCTCCTTCTGCGTCTTGAATTATTCCCATCGACGAAGCATTCCATGAACGCGATATCTGATATCTAGGAATGTTAACACTAGAACTGCCGACGAAAAAAAAAGGAAAAAGAAATGGGAAACTTTGTAAGATGAAATTTGAATTTATCTCCAGTTTGCGAGATGTCTAAAAAAAAAATTACAAATTATTCATTTTGTCCATATACGTCATGCGTGATGAATTGGACTTGAAAGGATATTATTACATCCAGTTAAAGTTACGCTGTCACTGACTTTCATTTGTCGTCTAGCTACAATATAATTCAAAAATAAGTATTAACATTAGATAAGTATCAACCGGCCTTGCGTATGAAAATATTCTGCATATAAATCATTATAGTTCAAATGATGGTAAAAATAGAATGTTAATTTAATACGAAAATGTATTTTCCGAGCGACTGTAAAGGAAGAAAGTTCATCCGTCACGTAAGCTTGCTCTGTTGGAAAGGAACAGAACATACTCGGGGTGTTCGAAGCCAGAATTCCCAAGAATGGTAACGAGTGACAAGGTGAAACAGCAGAAGCTGCCATTCACGACCGAATAATTCTCAATTAACGTCCGACATCCGCCAATTACGAGACGAGGCGAGGAAGTTTTTATCGAGCAGAATGATGACGCGCGGCTCCATAAACCTAGATTTCACAGCGGTGACAAATGAAAGTGACGTTTTAACGCCCGTAACCGTGAGAGCCCGGGAGGGAGGGGGGGAGGGGGTAAGGAACGAAGGTTACTAATTTGCAACGAAGCAAGTATAAAGAGAAGTCTCGTCGGGCAGGTCTAATTTATCTCGCAACAATGTACAGCACCGGGCGGCAATTTAAAAGCGACTGACTGCGTGTATAATTGAATTATTCAGTTGAAACCGTCGTAAAGTTTTGTAGTATTGCGAGATTTATAGGTGAATTAAAGGCTGAAATAAAGGAGCTGGTTTCTTGTTTCCCTCGCGAAATTACGCGTTCACCGCCGGCGCAGGAAATGTTCCTCCTTTAGGGTAAAATGGGTAAAACGGCTCGTTGTGTTTCTTCCCCCGCGCGATGCGTCGCGCTCCCTCTTGGAAAACCACGTGACAAAACAGCAGCCACCGACGTTCATTAATTTCGCCTGAAGCGAGATTATATTACTGAACAAACTATTATCGACAAAACTTCCTACTTCCACGTTCTTTCGGGTTCTTCTCGAAATTTCCGCCCACTTGCCGATCGCGAACGAATCGAAAGAATCGAATTTATTTGTCTGATGGATCGAAGAAACAAGTGCTTCACTTTCGAATTTATAATCCAGAACTGACTGGACCGAATTTAAATCTTAAAGAGACCGATAAATCATTTTCCGAAGGAGAGATTCCGAAAAGAATCCTTCGCGTTTGCACGATTTATCGCTGGGAATCACAAACACACTGTGCGTAAATTTCTGTAGCGTCCGGTTGCTAATTGCACTCCACTGCCGCGACAGACGAGATTTCTATTTTAAAGAGACCAACAATTTTCCAAGGAGAGATTCTTAAAAAAAAAAAAACGTTCTCTACGCTTGCACAATTTATTACGTTACGCAAGTACGTTGTCTCGCAAATATCTGTGTTGCTCTGTTGTTGGTTATATTTCAGTATCGATCACTTAGATTTATATTTTACAGAGACCAATGAGATCTTTTTTTCGTTTGGATTTCAAAATTTCAAAGGCCCCGATACAGTAATCACGATCGCAAGAATTTATCCCCCTAAACGTGAGCTTTGCAAAAACTTTCGCAATAAACGTTAA
Organism: Tetragonula carbonaria; assembly: GCA_032399595.1. Lineage (NCBI taxonomy): Eukaryota > Metazoa > Arthropoda > Insecta > Hymenoptera > Apidae > Tetragonula > Tetragonula carbonaria. The sequence goes on along the minus strand of JAUCRC010000018.1, from coordinate 2,440,998 downwards.
AAGGAGTCCTCCGAACTTCTATCAATCCGTTACTACAAATCTTCACGAACTTGCGCGATTGCACCCACTGGCGGTAACATCAGCGCGCGAAAATTTCAATTTCAGAGAGCCCGAATCACAGGGAATCTTGCAAGGGAAGAATCTGAAATCCTCTCGTCCGAGGATTTCTCTCCCAAAACTTCGCGAACGAAAAAAGTCTATTTACTAGAAAATCCAACATACTGTAACAGAAAAAAAGAAACAAAAATTGGCATTCCAAGGATACAGCAATTTCTCGTGGTGGTGGATTCGGCTAACCGATTCGAAACTGAACATCAGCATCTTCGCAAGCGCGTTTTCAATCCTTTGAAGTCTTTTGATTCCTATCGTCGCGCAGCTCCGTTCCGTTGTACTCTCCCTCCCCCTGTATTTGGTAGCGTCTCCCGCGAAGCAAGGACGACGGGGCCAATGGCCTGGAATAAAACCAGGACAATCGGGAAAGAAACGCGGCACGAAGAAAAAGAGAACGCTAGATGGGTGGCTGCCGGCCCGAACAGACAGAGGGAGAACGGAGGAGGATCTCGGTCCCGAGCTCTCGACAAGTTTCCCGCGATCGGTTCGTTTGATGCGGATTCGCCGTGCCACCGGATCGAACTTGCGATACTTCACGGACGGATAGAAGAAAGCACAGAGAGAGAGAGAGAGAGAGAGAAAAGGACAAGGACAAGAACGACTCGTCGACTTCGAGTCGCGGAAAAGGGAGTGGGACGCGTGGAAAGTTGCCGCGTCTCTCGAATGTTTACCGCGAGTCGCTCTTCAAATCGAAGTCAAGCCGAGCCGGGCCGAGAGAGTCGTCCGTTTCTGTTTGTTAACTGGCTGAGAAATTGCTTTTCCGAATTACCGGCGAAAGAAACGCTAATTAAAAAGTGGAAACTAGCGGGAGGGAGGGGACGTGGGCGGTCCGTGACGGGTCTTCCGGTTCCTCCGGCTGTCGGCTATCGATTCTCGAGGAAGTTGGCCAGTCTGGTCACCGAGGAATTCCAGCTTGACGACGGGCGACGCGACGCGACGGCGAAAATCGAACGATAAACCGCTGCGAGTCGAGAGCCACAGAGCTCTGAAATTCTGCCAATTCCCTACGGTTTTGCGCTCGATTCGGATCGTTCGAATCTCGTCATTTGTTTTCGAATACGTTCACCTGCGTGAAGAGAACATCGTTTGGCTGGCTGTTGCAACTACACTTGCAACTTTCAACAGGGCAACTAAAAACTGATGACGACAACGTCTCAACGTTTGCTCGTCTTTTTCGCATCTTTGTTCGATCGAAGGCGGACGACCAAGTCACTAGAATTTGCCCTGTGAATAAGTGTTCGCAGATCACTTTTGAATGACTATTACTGACTCGCACTGCGTCAGTGTTAGCACTCACTGTGAGCCAATATTGTCAGGCCTGGTTAGTCATCCAATAGAACAATAATCTCCGAGTCAGTCGACGATCATTCGTCATAAAACAGAGTGTCATTCACCTTTGTTAACAGTAAACCGATCCGCGTATCGTGCCAGCAGTCGATGCTCGCGTCGTAGTGTTAAACGGGATTCATGATTAATACGGAGTTGGACGTTAAATTATTCGGCCGGAAGTAAACCGAAGGGGTACGCGGGTAGGGGGGGGGCATTTCTGGTCTCGCCCTTTGCCTCCTCGTGCGGAGGAGCCTCGGATCCGGCGGTCTGGCCGTTGTCGCAAATATTTATTCGCCTCGAAGACGAAAGACAGCGGGGAAGGCTGTCGAACGATCGGAAGATAGTTGGCGTGCATGTGCGACGAGCGGAAAAGAGGAAAGAGGCCCGGAGTTACTTCGTCAGAATACCAAATACCCATTCCGACTCGCCTGACCACCCTCGAATCAGACCGCGGCTCGCAAAAGGACTTTTCAAACTCTTCCCCGAAAAGCGACTCTGCCCCTCTTCATCCTCCGTTTCTTCTTCCGACTTTTTCTCCACTCCCCTTGGTCCTTACTGGTGTGCGCTCGACCGTGTGAACGATAAGCAACAACCGGCGTCTTTTTATTTCATAGAGCCATCCAGTCCTCATTGATTGTCCGAACTAATCTCTATTCCTTCGTATCATTTTCAAATACCTTTTTCATTTGGTAAATGAAATATTTCGACTTTCGTACGTTTCAAATGTTCGTTTGATTTATTACGGATAAAGATACCGTAGAAGTTTCATTGATTACATCGTTTCTTTCCATCGCGGAAATTAATCACGAAAGAATTGATGCAACGACTGTGTAATTTTGACATTTATTTCTTTAATCGCTCACACGGCCAGTCTCGCTCAATTTTTGAATTATACAGTAATTTTCAGATTTATAATGGAAATTTCTTTTCTTCGTATATTTTGGCCTTCGGTGTAAACGATGTTTCGTTAATTTCCCGCGGTCAAAGATCGAATCACTTAAACACGCATCGTACGGAACACGAAAGCAGCGCGGTTCTCGAGGGCACTACATTTACGAACTTCTAACATAAATCGTCAAATTCATCTTGAAAGCAACTGTTTCGCCAAGAGTTAAAAAATACACACACACACATATAGTTCAACCGTCCGGCGTTTCATAAAAACGAAGAGGTAAAAATATTCTCGAATAACATCTTTACGTGGGAAATAATGGCCGTCATTGTGGAGCATTCTGGCTATAAAATAATCTCGCGTCCTGCGTCTCGCGTTCCCAGCAACTTTCTAAAGAACTCTTTTCGTTCTATCACATAGCACGGATTGAAAAACTCTCTCTCTCTCTCTCTCTCTCTCTCGTTGAAGTTTAATTTCGAAATGACCGTGGTGCTCCTTTAATTCTAAAATCGAGCAAAGTGTTCGAGCAAAAATGTCGATGATCGAACAGACTGCCAAGTCCTTCGATAAACTTACGGTGTCACGAGTATCGAAAAAATCCGGAAGAAAAAATTCGTTAGCTGAAATATCTCAAAATATATGTATAAATATATGGAGAATTATGCAACGTGTAATATCTTTATTGCAGTCGCGGGCGCGCATCGGAAAGATAAGATTCAATAAAAATTGCTATTCTTCAAATCTGACGGCGAGATGAAATCATTCGAATAAAAGAAGGAGAGGGGAAAAAATACAGCGGGATATACGAACGCGATAAAATCCTACAGGATGCATCGGCAATAGAAGTAGAAATGAAAATACATTATACACACGTGAAAGTATCGATTTACTAACACCGTGGCGTGCGTCAAAATTCTCGTGCAATAAAGAGAAGCGCACGCCAATCCATTTTCGACATCGAAATTTCTTTACCAATAGCGTGTTCGCTTCTAAAAAAGAAAAAAGAGAGAGAGAGAGAGAGAGAAATAAAATTGACAATAGATGTACGTATCGTAGAAACTAAGTAAAATTTAAAGTTCCAAATCTCCTACTTAGAAATATGAAATTTTAACTCGCAAATAAATGATCGACCTATCAAAAGAAAAGAAAAGAAAAGTTTACGTTCGAAATAAAAAAATTGGAAATAAAAATGGCGCGTGACGGACCAAGCCACTTATATAAGGACTTGCATCTTCTGCGAGAAAAATCGAAGATAAAGTTAAAGCAGGTTGAAGACGTTAAGCAGATCCATCAGAAACTTTCCGAGTTTCTAGCCCTACGTATTTATCGATAAACTCGAATAGTGGATATCGCGATCAACAAGAACCGAGAAAGTGGCTTACTCCCGGCTCTCCGAGGCTTACCTACTCGTACACGCGTGCATTGGTAGTTAGCGTGGTAGTTTATTCTAAATGTGGCGTAGGGTGAATGAGGATGCGTCTTGCGTGAGTTAGGGTTGACCGAGCTGAATAATGCAACGTGTTGCCTCTGACCTGTTCTCTTCTCGTATTCTCGCTACCTAGACGCGTGTATTCGCACGTACGAACCGCATGATTCCCACACACACACATACACACACACGTAGAGCAATGTTATGTATGTTGGTACCACGTGTGCATTCTTGTCTCTGTTTGCTCACCAATTTCGTACACACGCTCGTTCCACTTTGTCTCTCCCTCTCCCTTTTTTCTCTTTCTCTTTCTCTCGCAGCTTTTATATCAGGGAACAATATTTTACAACTTCGTTAAGTCGATGAAAAACGCCCACACTTTTCACGTCGCCTCTTCACTTTCGATTCGTTTGTGTGCTTGTTCGAGAGAGAGAGAGAGAGAGAACGTGTCGTTTCTTCGATTTCTGTTTCAGCAGTTTCGTTCGATCGAGCGGAAACTAGGAGCGAATCGAAGATAGAGCATTAAAATATTTTGGAGAAAAGTCTCCAGCGAAATCTTTTGACTTCTCCGACACGATGTTGCGTTAATACGAATTTTGACGAATTTACAATACCGAACGTTGCATTTCGATATTTGTCAAATAATGCCCGCGCTATTTCGATTCATAATGTTATCGGAGCCATATTTTACGCAAATGTTCGATCTCTTACACGTATATGTGAAAAATTAACGACGAGCTCCCGAATTAAATCCAACGCGGGCATGAATAATGCACGTTATCTATACTAAATAGAGGAGCTCCGTTTCCGATATAGCAGATCGATTGCTCTAATGAAATTGGTGATAGATCCATATTGGAGAAGCACTTAATATCTTGAAGTATTTATATTTCTCAGTAACAAGCGTCCTTTCATTTTTCATTGATTTGTCAGGCCATTTGTCACATTATAATTTTGACGATCCAAAGAAATTCCGGCGGTTTTGGAATTTTTAAATACTTCAGGCTCCGATGAAAGTTCCTGGAATATTAAAAATTCGTTCGAAACGGGCCTATTCAATTTAGATAGAGATTCTTTCGTCACCTAAATTCTGTCCAATTCGAATTTGATGAACGAAATTCGCGTCTTATAATTTCTCGGAAATTCGAAATATCAAATCGAGTCCGAATTACAAAAGGAGGGGAAAAAGAGATATCCACTCGCAAAAGCTCCACGAGCTTTTCGATCCTCGAAATAGCTGGAATTCTCGAAATGCTCGAAATTCGCAATTTACGCTCGACAAAAATTTTCTTTAAAAATTGAAAAAAAAGAAAAAAAAGGAAAAAAGATTCTCAGAATCGAAACTCACTCACTTTTCAGCCGGGCGGGCGCGCACTTCCTTTGCAAGAGTACTCACCTGAAACAGACAAAATACGGGATTACTATATTTTAACTTCTGCACTTGGCTCTCGTATCGATTAGAAATTTAACAAAAAAAGTATTCCAGCTCGAGAAATAATTTACATATTGCTGCTCGAATGCTTCTGAATGATTTATTTGGAAAGCTGACGATCGCACAGTGGTCCCAGAACGAAATAAAAACAAAAAGAAATCTAATATTTCACCTGGAACTGTAATACGATAAATTAAACGTCGGGAAATAAACGCGCCGGCAGGAAATATTCATCACCAGAAGGGGGAAGAGGGGGAGGTAGAGGAAGAGTGAAATTTGCGCCCGCGCCATAGAGTCGAAACAGCGGTCGCCTGTTCCTTTTGTCTAGATACTCTCATTTCTTATTCCTACAGGTTTCATCTGGATTATGGCGACGTGCGAGACGTCAGGCACTCTCATTTTCGTTGCTCGCTAGTTCGAACTTGTCGCACGGTTATGAACCGGAGTCTGAAGGGCAATTTCGTCGCTGTTGCACCCCCTCCGCAGCACCCCTTCCTTTTACACTTCTTCCTTCCTTTCTCTCCTTTTTTTTTTTTATTCTTCATTCCTGCAAGACGGAAAAAGACGGGGGAGAATAAGACGACGGGGAAAATATAGACAATATCGCAGATTGGTCGCGGAAGAACGTTCTCCATCGACTCCCCTCGCCTTAAGATGCACCCAGAATTTCTAACACTCGCGTATTAACTCTGATTGCAGACGTAGCCTCTTTGCCCTTTTGTGCGTCGCGTGTGAGTTTTTTTCTTTCATTCTCAGGGTTAAGGTTATGCAAACTAAGAATGTCATCAATTTTTGGTTTCTTTGAGAGTGGAACGGAGTACAACCAAATATTAATACATTTTGTACAATACGCGTCGTACAGAAAATAGATTAGTTTTAGTTACTTTTAATTACTTTTAGCCTGCATGGAAATTCACGGAAGAATAACAATTACAGTACGTAGTACGATTATAATTGATTTTGTAATAAATTAAAATTGTTAAAATTGCCCACTTGTTGAAACGACCACTTTCCCTGAAACACGTTCGCCAAGCTTCTTCGACGACTCTGTCGATGGATTTTTAAAAAATGCCGGCAAGACGAATCCCTGACAACCCGCGCGCGCGCGTCGGTTATTTCATGGTTCCGCTCGGCGCGCAAGTTGGCCGACGCGCGGTTCAATTAGTTAAAATGTATTTCCCCGAGTAGCGGGGTAATTCGACGATTTCGCCGAATACGCGATATTGCCTTAACTACTCTCTCGTTACTTTGCACTTGCGCGACTCTCGCTGGAAACACGTCCAGTCGAGATTAGAGCAACTGCGGTTCAATTACTACGAGGCGGGAGAGCTTATCTTCGTCCGGGAGTTTGTCTCTTGCAGCCAGCTTAGGGGAAGCTTGACAAGCAACTCCCATCGACGTTGTATCTCGACGCGTGTACCTAACAGCCGCTTCTTGTCCTCGAAATTATCCTAAAATCAGCCACACTTTCGCATCTTTGCCTATTGTTTCATTCGTTTTTCTTCGGAAGAAGCAACAGACGCTCCGCGTCTGCTGAAACTTTGAAGATTAAATTGAAACTGATTGAGATACATTTTGCAACGTTTCGTTGATATCTGCTCTTGAGATTTGAGGAAGAAAAATTAAATGGATGAAAAAAATGGACATTTCAATTATTCAATGACATATATTCTTTTGCTTCGTGTTACACACGAGTTCATGTATTTTATATGTTCATCTCGTAAATATAAGAAATCATAAAAATATCAATCGTAAACTTATCTAGAAAATATAAGAAATTTACAAATTTTATAATCTTGCCCGACAGCGTGATTCAATTTCACGGGGAGGGAGTTAAACATTTTCGAACGTCGTACGAACTTCACACACACAGTGAATAATAAGCTCCTGTGTGTGTGTGTGTGTGTGTGTGTGTGTGTGTGTGTGTGTGTGTGTGTGTGTGTGTGTGTGGAACACGTCGGAGTCGAGCTAACCAAAGACACGAACCTCGACAGTTTACGTTCGTCATAATTTCGTTCTACAAAAGCGGAGCAGAACTTCAAAAGCAGAGTTCGCGTGACCAGCGGGTGCAGCGTCAAATCTTAATTAAAATTAAGTACTTGTACAAATGAATATTTAAACAGAATATTCTCCAATCTCGCGGGAGAGATCTTGTAAAATATCGTTGACTGGATCCTTCTTTAATCCAAGCCACCGCCGTAGCTCGAAACGTCGATGGAACGGGAAAGAAATTGGATGAGCCAATCGCGATAACTGAGTTTCCACTGTCACCGTTCCTCTCCATCTCTTAAACAGATTTCGAATTCCTGTTTCAGCTCTAAACCAAGCGCGTTTATGGGAAATTTCAAGATACAGATTCAATAAGTGGGAAAGATCGAACCCTTTTTCGAATAATCTCAATATTGTTGTTTTACTAAATCTTTACAACGCTTAATGAAAGTTGCTCGATTAAATCTGTCTTTAATTAAAATACTTCAATTAATATTATGCCTATACTACGTAATTGAAATTACTAAAACTAACCAAGTCCTGTTGTTTCGCTAAATTCAATCGACAATATTCAACAAACGATCAACAATCTAATTCTACAAGTTAATATGTTTCTTTTTCGAAAAAGATACTTTTCGGAGTATATAACATGTTCGCGAGAGAGAGAGAGAGAATTCTCCATGCCGAGTGTTTCGAAAACACACACTCTCTCTCTCTCTCTCTCTCGTGGCACGGAAGTCGAGCACCGAGTTCTCGCAGGCGCAGGCCGAATCATCGGATCGAAACCGATGACGCGGTGTTTCCTCGAATGATCTTCGAAATATTCTTTCCTGGCTCGTTACTGACAAGAAGGAAATTCGGTCGTCCCGCTGCCTGCTATCGACACAACTGTCGATAAATATCGACGCGGTTGACAAGCGTAATATGCGCTGAAAAGAGATCGTGATTTACTGTGACATTCACATAGACATAAAGTCTTCTCGCAGGCACTTGCAAGGAGATCCACGTGCACCACGCGTGTGATCTCTTTTCCCCACCTGGCGACGGATTCAAAGGTAAACTAGCGGAGCTCGCTTTATACAGCGAGATTACTCCTGACTTTCCTTTCGAACGCCTTGTTCTGGAATCTCGATCGATGTTTCTTTCATGAACCGCGTCTGAATCCAGAATCTCTCTCTCTCTCTCTCTCTATATATATATATATATATATATATATATATATACTGGTAACTTTAATTTAAGTCAGCCTCGAGGACGCGTTGCGAAATCTGAATGGCGAGTTCTTTCGTGGAATAAATGGATGTTGGATGACATGATCAAAATGTTTGAAAGGTGGTCATTCGAATAATCGTCTTGTCCGACTCTCGTTCTGATTCCGCGAGCATCCTGTTTTTGGGGGAAAGATTTCACTTTGAAATTCGTTCCCCCAAAAATTAGTGCGAATCGCCGATTTTTCTATCATATAAAGATCATCATTGTCAATTATCGTCCAATCTACAACTTGAAACCTACGATCCTTCGTTTTGCATTCTACGGCTGTCAACGTTTCCAGCAAGTATCTCAGCATCCCTAATGACGCTTTCAAAGAAGAAGAAGAAAAAGGAGAAAGCCACTCTTATCGATTCTGAGGCAGCGAATCCTGACTCGGGAGCGTTTCACTCACCTCCTCCCCCGAACGGAGAAGGTTTTTTCGTTAGCATATTGGAAAGTCGCAGATAAGCGACGGTTTTTCTTCTTCGGGCGACTGAGAATCTGCTTAAACTGGCCCCTCCCCTCCGGTACTCTATGCACAAAAGGCAAACCGGCGATATCCTGAAAACGCAACCCAACCCCTCCTCTCTTTATGTGTGTATGTCCCGTTCTCTCGTCTCGGGGCGTCATCATTTATTCCAGGCGCCTATTTACACGCGAGCCTTCAAAGTCAAGCTTTTCAACGAGATAACCCCGGCTCGCTCGAGCAGGATAACGTCAAAGTGCCGTGGCAAAGGAAGTCGGGAGAAGGTTACGGTCAGAGGCGACCGATTGAAATAGCCAGCGTCAGCAGCAGGAGGTTACTATTTTTGAGGATGAGCGATCAAAACGATCGGAAGAGGGCCCCATCGCGAAAGTAAATGCCAACGGATAGATACTTTGCTGCATCACCTGTCTCCCTCTCTCTCTCTCTCTATCTCTATCTCTCGCTTCTCTTTCGGAGTGAACGAAACTTTCGTTTCCCCGGCGTTCACCGCCGGAAATCCTTCAAAGGGCAATGCACAAACTCGAGTCCCATTCGATATCACCGCGACGAACAAACCGTGAAAAATAAAATACACAGTCTGCGCAGAAAATTTTTCAGCGAGCATTGACATCCTCAGATTCGATGGTCGTTTTGCCCCCCAAGTCGCGTTCCTTTGTTCGCGCAATTTGACGGATTAATAATTTAGGATTAATTAGATTCACTTATATAGGATTCGTTGTTTTGTGTTGCAACGTTTCATTGACTTGGCTCTTGATCAAGTTGGATCTCCTTTTTTAACCAATGAAAATTCATAACTCATGATTCTTCGAGAAAAGTAAATATATATATATATATATATATATATATATATATATACACACATATCAGCAGTTCGATAGAAGAGTTGGATCTATTAACTATTAATCGTATGCAATTTCCCCAAAATAAATGTCTTCCTCGTAAATAATTCGGATACCTTTGACATGTTCGACATCATTCAATACTTTAACATGTCAAATAATTGATGTATGATGCAAGTTTCATCTCTGAAAACAGAACCGGCTTTCTCTCTATTTTTCTGATCACTAGCGCTATCTCCTCCACTGCATCAGTGGAAGAGTGAGGCTCATGCACAGTGAGAGAATTTCAATGTAGTGGAGAGATCGATACAGTAGAGGGGATAGCGCTAGCTATCAGAAAAGTAGGGGCAAAGGCCGCCAGTTAGCCACTTCTGTCTTTGAAACGTCTCCAAAAATAATTTCTCTAAAAATCACCAAAGATCCTATTTCTCGTCAAAACAAGAACCCTTTGGAAACCTAAAGCTAAACCACAGACTACTGTCAACACTAGAACCACCAAAATAGTCAAAACGACCAATCAACAATTTTTGTTTAGATATTTTATAGTATATTTTTAAAGACTTAAATGATTCTTCGTAAAATACATAAATAAAAGCTTGTGTACTCTATTGTATCATAAAGATTTTCTTTCTTTCTTTTTTTTACGTTAATGTTTCTGAAGTGAAATTTCATGCTTGGTGGTTCTAGTGCCAATGATACAAATTGCACAAGTTTCCCAAAGTACGTCTCTTTAAATCTACCGTTGTAAAACTTGGACATTTGCCTTTCGAATAAAAAAAGAAAAAAGAAAAAAAAAATCCAAACGCTCGAAACTTTCTCCGCGGAAGCTTCGAGAGATTCCAGTTGGCCAAAGCGCGAAATATTTTCATTAAAAATTTCATACGACACCGCGGTGTGGAGTGCCTCGTTAAACAACTGGTTCGCTGAAATTTCCACTCGCGCGGAGATATCCAATGCGGCACTCTGTCGGACGATTACGTCGGCGCTCTCCACATCGCCGCGTGCCAGCAAGCAAAACATTCTAGGATACTGGCACGACGAGTATAAACCATATCGTGCGAGAGTAAGAGAGAGAGAGAGAGAGTGGCCCGAACATTAAACGCACTCTTTGTCGTTTCATCGTTGTTGCAACAAGCGCGTTCGTAAATCGGATGTACAAAACAGTACACATATGAGATACGATGACCAACTTCGCGAAAGTATCGCGAGAGGGGTTTCCTCGTCGAGTTCTTTCTGAATTCTCGATGAGAGATAGACGTTCGGCGGGTTTGCTCGAATGAGCACGAGGAGGATGGCTGAAACGTTGGTGTTTTCGTGTCGAGAGTCGATGAAAATATACGTGATGCAAAAATACATCGTTGACGAAAGTGTTCGAACGTTCCGAGAAGAATGAACGTTTCAAATCGGACGCTCTCGTAAGTCCATAATTGTTCAAATCTCTTGACCGAGAGAACGATCACAGGTGCTTAAATTTGTCGAACTTCTCGATGTAACCGAATTTAGAATTTCAAAGTCATTTCGAAATCATTCGAAAAGTTTTCGAAAATTTCCAAAGTTATTTCTTCGCTCGTAGGAAAGAACACGCGAAAAATCGATCGACGACCTGTTTCCTTCTCTTCTCTTTTCTTTTCTTTATTCGATAGAACGGGAGAGGGGAGGAAGAAACATTTTCTACCGATATTGTATTCCCCGGCTCTCCCCGGAGGGAATAAAACAAACAAATTTCACGATAAATTTTACACCTGCGCGGAACGCGAACGCAAATGAGATTCCCAGGTCTAATTACGCGAGTAATTAACGATTTCCGTCAAACAACGAGGTCTGCGGCTCGGAGAACAATGGTTTCGCCAATCAACTATCTGACAGAAAGCGAACTCCGAAAGGGCGCAGCGTTTCTACGCTGCTACATCTCTGTGGCGAGCAACACAACCCGGCTGTGTTCGTACGTGTTCGGGGGAATTGTGTGCCAGGGAAAATGACTTTCGATAACTGCGCCTCGATACCCATTGTTTCGCGCGATCGGTAAAATCGAATTTTCGAACGGGCGACATTAGACGATCGTTCGAATCGTTTAATTACTGCCGGAGCCATCGAACACGAAGCAAAATTCAAAACGGCCCCAACGAACCAGACTACAACTTCAAATTCAAATATCAATGAACCGAAGTTTCACAAATCCGACGAATTGCTGCTGCTCCTCGATGGATCTGAACGATACAACGGATGATTAAAAGCAAACCGCCAAGCCTGAAGATCATTCGCGATCAAACATCAGTCACCGATCACGCGGATGGATTTTTCATCCATCATTCGTTTCAATTTTCTTCTTTTTCTTTCGAAAATTTCCCTCGATCAGAGAGCGAGAGAGAGACAGAGTTGTTCTTTGGTTTACGCAGCGCAGTAATCCGCGCGTGTCTGTCAACAAGACGGAAGAGAAACGATGACTGCGTGCGTCGGGGTGGGTTGGGTGAACTTCTACCCGCGCGAGAAAGCGACGATGACGACGCGGGCATCGAGGAAAATGACGAGATCGAAAGGAAGTCGCCGGAATGAAACGCATGGATTGGTTTAGCCCGGAGCGAGCGAAACGGAACTGGTATAGACAGCGCATGATGGATTACCGAGCAACGACGCCTCGCCGCCTCGCTCCGCCGTCTTCCGCTTCCCTTTGATCTGCCGCCCACTCTGATTCGCCCGCGTTCATCCTTCTTCTTGCATAAATACGATATCTATCCTTTGGCAACGTTTGCGTGCCACCCCTTCCGCACGGCTGTAATTTGCGAGGTTACACGCCTCTTTTTCAATGACCCCTTTCTCTTTCTTTTCCTCCATATTTTTTCTTTTTTCTTTTTGGCGAATTTCATCGGAAATTTCATCCTCTCGAGAGGATGTATCCTCTGTTTGTGAATTGGTTCTGTTCCGAGGAATTTTCACGGTGAACTCTCTTGAGATCAAGTACTATATATAATTTCACAATATTATAATTCTACATTTTCAACGCTGCAGATCTAATTTATCAAGGATTCTCTCTTAGGGGAAATTCCAAAAGTGCAAAAAAGTACAGAGGACTCACAAAGACTGAGTTATTACTACTGGACAGGTTTTACTCGTTGATCAATATTTTAATACTTCGATTTATACTCGTTGCTATTTCAATATTTTATCCACTCGATGCACTCCGGAGAAATCCAAGCATTTGCCAAACGACGTCTGCAATTTTTTTTATATTTACGAACTACTTAGCAACTTTATTTTTCATTCGTATATTTCATACGACGTGAATAAATCCGTGCAAGAACGCGGAGACTCGACACATGCTACAGGTATGTGCGTATGTACACTCTCAGCGAGCGAGCCAGGACCGTAAATTGTCTCCTCCGACGTTTGATATCACGCTCGATATTGCTTTATGGCGATAATGATTCGAAACAGGCGGGAGGAGGACGATGGAAACGCGGCAGAAAGATAGGAACGAACGACGCGATAACTTCCTTCGTCGTGCGTTCGCCACGGCACTTCGACTACGATTCGACTACGCTCTGACCCCCCAAAGTTCGGCGACGGGAGTTCACTCGGCGAGGAGGGTGGCTCCTCGAGGAGCCATTCCGATGATTGATCGTTTCTACAGGGATAGTGGAACTCGTTTCCACTCGCACAATGCATTCGACACGACGAATAAGAGCCCTTTCCTCGGATATGTCCCCGTCGTTTCTCGTTCGCGTAAAGTTTCCGAGAGATTCGACGGGATGATCGCGAGCCGACGGTATTCACGGTTAAATCGCTCAATTTCGGGATTTATCACTCAGTTTAGATCTCATTGTCGATCTATCCGTCGCTCGGGCGAGTACCTTCCTAAATTGTGATAAACGGTGCTCGTTGTACCGAAACAGCGTCGAGAAATCCACAAAAATGAACGAGGAATCGTCGCTCGCTCGGAGTCTTTGATTTTACTTGTTTGTTAGAATTGATTTTTTAAACCAGAGGAGGCTAACTGGCGGCCCGCGAGCTCTTGCCCCCACTTTCCTGAGCGCTATCCCCTCCACTGCATCAGTGGGACAGTGAGGAGAGATGCAGTGCAGGGGGGTAGCGCTAGCGATCAGAAAAGGTGAAAAAACCAAGGATCGCCAATTTATCCGCTAATTAAACCATGTTGTAATTTCGTAACAGAAAAATCGTAACGTAAGCGTATAACGCGGTCTCGTTTCAAAGATTTCGCTTTTCATCTTCCATCAAGTAAGTCAAATGATCCGCGAAAATATCGCTCGACGAGAGTTCATTCGCCTGGATTGACCAAAGTGGTCAAAATGATAATTTTCGTTGGAAATTTTTTACACATGAAATAGTGCGTTTTTGGAGATTCAAATGTATAGATAGAAGTTTGTCTATTTTTCTTTTTTCACTTCAGTGTAAACTCTTACTTTCGCAATCCGGGATTCATTTTTGCATGTGGAAAAGCGATGACGCCAAACTCGAACGTCTCTCGAAACACTCGAAAAATCTTCTTTACGGTGAGGGGATTCACCACCATGGATCCGAAGACTAAATAATGTTAATGTCTCTCTCTAGGTGTCCCGCACGATCTCTTTTCGCCGTGTTATTACGCGACTGATTGTGAGCGGACAGAAATTCAAGAAATTCCAAGATATCGATAGCCAAGCTATCGGAACACGTTTCAGCTCAGCGACGAGCTGAAATTAACAACCGAAGATCCCCTTTGACAGAGAGTCGTCTGGTCGTTTGATATTCCCGGGCAGCAGCACCGGCGGCAAAATAAATGCCGGCGCGGCGCGATCATCCTCGTCGCGCTTTCTCGCGCGGCGCGCCGCGAATTCTGTAATTAAATCGGATTGCGCGAGGCGAAGAGGCCAAAGTAAATGAGCAACACGACGTCGGAGGCTGGTTCGCGACGACGACGCTGCTGTTCGCTATTGCGCGAGCGAGCGAGCGAAAGATCGACGGAGACGAGGTAGAATCGGCGCGAGGGTGTTTGCGCCGAACTGCTGCGCCTCGTGTGAATGCTATCCGCGTCAAGGGCTCAATTAACGAGCGATAACGAACGCCCGAGAGTAAACACAACGACGAACGTAGGGGAGGAGGGACACAGACGATGGAATCCCGCGCGCAAACGTCGGCCGAGTGTCTTATTCGTTTGATAGAGGAATTTCGGCAAACTGACTTTCCGCAAACTGAATTTCACGGCTCGATCGGTCCGCCAGAAAGAAAAAAAGATGAAGGCTGAAGAAGGGGGGGAGAAGAACCTTCGAGCTTGTTCTCTGTGATTAAACAAAAATCTTCGATTCTCTTTTCATTCTTCTTCAAAATCCTCTCGATACGTTGATTTATTAATTTTGTTACTAATTCTACTTGCGTGAAGTTCTTCGACTCTTTAAAATCCTCTCCCAAGCGTCAATTTATTAATTTCGTCAGTAATTCTACTCGTGCGGAAGTATCTTCTAAATACCTTCAATTTTCTATATTTCATTCATCTTTGTCTATTATTTTATTTGTCGTTGTTGTTATTATTATCTTGTTTCTCCGCAAAGCGAATTTAACTTTCGCGAACTGCGATGCACCGCGACATGGATATTATATATTTATTGTATACCCGTACAGATACAAATTCATCGAATTAAATCGCGATTTGATTTTTAAGAAACAATCTTTCCCCCTTTGACGGCAGTGTGACGAGAGAGTGTCAGTAGCCAATAAAATTCTAACGATCGCGTAAAAATCGGAAGCAAGGCAAATAATCCACGGTTCATTTGATATCCGCGTCGTAAAAACAAGGGGCGGAATAAATAATCCGAGTTTTCAATTTACACAAAGCACGGGAAATATAATCCTGCAAAAGCGTTTCCGTGATAACGAGAAAATGTATACTAATTCGTTTTTAATGTTTATAACGACATAAGGGACGCACAACAGAGGAACATTATGTTATAACGATGATAAACTTCAGCACGGTGGTTGTTAATTCACCGTTCCGGTGAAACTGCTCTGCTCTTATCGATCAGCCATTATCGTAAGTCAATGGTTTCCAAGTTTCACAAACGTTTGCAATTATTTATTACATAGTAGAAGGCGGTATTCTGATTCTGTAGAAAAGATTTCCCAATGGGATTATTCTTTCCGATAAATCATTACAATTGGCAGTGACAGTAAATTACCTTTAAGGTAAAAAACGTAATCTCACAAAAAAGATTCAAGTGCTTCGAATACTCTTCAAATAATTAAACTAGCAAACTTCTCGATATTCGAATTTTCGGATTTTTAGATCTGCCGATGTTCAAAGCTTCGAATACTTGCGTTCCTGAATACTCGAGTTCTCGAATTTTTGGTCACGGAATTTACAAACTTTCTAGGTTTTACACTTCCAACGTTAAATTTTTTAAACATCTTCGAAGCTCTGAACTTTCCGACCTTCGAATCTGAACCTTTCGAGCTTCTTCGAAGCGAGAATCTCCGAACTCCGAGATCGTTTAATTATCAAATTTTCACACGTTCCAATTTGTTCAATTCGAATTCAACTCTTTCGTTTTGTTCATTCAATTTCCGCACTTTCGAGTTCTTTTCGAATTCTTCGCAGACTTTCGGAGCACTTCAGCACCATTGAATCCCTCGGCAAGATTTCAAACCCTTAATTCGATATTCCCGTAAAATCGACGAGGTGCAATAGGTTTAAGAGCGCGGTTTACGAAAACTACCGTTTTGATGTAATTACTATGAACGAGCAAGTAGTTGACCTTGCGTAATAATTCCATACTATGAAAGCTGGGCTTAAGTCCTTAAAGAGGTTTAATCGTAAGCTGATTAAACGCAAACAGGACCTTCGGTCCTTCCAAGTCGATCAACATGTTCGAGAGAGACCCCTCTGTTGTTGCACGCGTTGCGTTACGTATTGTCAACATTCGAATTTCCTTCGGTGTACGTATTACCTTGGTGACGTTCCACAAAAATTCCAACCAGATATGTTTAATCGTACACTGCTTTAACCATTAAGGATCGAGCAATCCTTCGTCACAATGTTGAAAGTATGAAGTTCCTTCCAGTTCGTTCCTACAATACAATTGTTGACTACAAGTGGGAAGAAAAAGAAAGATTTTTCGAAAGCTTAATCACCTATTTTGTTTTTAAAGTTTTTAAAAAACTGTCGAGTATTTTTAATTAACGATCGCAGTTATTAAAAGTACGAAATTCCTTTCAATTTTTCGCAACTGTGAACACCCGGAACGACTTTGTAATTATTACAGTTTTAGCGTTGAACTTTTAAAAAAATGTTCCTAGATGTTCGAACCAGTCTAAACCAAATTCTTCAAATTTCTTTCGACTCGCAGTCTCGTACGGAGAACTGATTTTCATTTTTTTATGTACTTCGGAGCTCCTGCGAATTGCGAGCGAAGCGAAATACAATTCTTTTCGATCGACTTCGATGCGTGTTTAATTGGAAGAAAAAAAGTCTGCTGCCGTAACCTTTCGATTTCCTTTCAGTCGACGCGTCGCGCCGAGAAAGGAAAAATATCTCTCGTCGTGGCTTCGTAATTCAGTTTCCCTTGGCCTGGATGCTCGAACGAGACCGAAACCGAGGAACAAAAACGCTCAGCGCGATGAAAACCGACACGGACGGACGAGAAAGATAAAGAAGAACGAACTGAATGCGAGAAAGGAAGAAACAAAGCAAACTAGAAAGAGAGACGTGGAAATTTTATAAAGAGAGAGAAGGAAAAAAAAAGAAAACAATGAAAGTGAAGAAAGCGAAGAAAGAAAGAAAGAAAACTAGAAGGAGAAACAGATATGCAATAGAGTTAGAGAGAGAGAGAGAGAGAGAAAATTGGAAACAAAGGGAAACGTAGAAAGAAAACCAGAAGGAGAGGAGAATAAAAAGGATCCTTTCCTCTTCAAGACGTTGGCAGCCGCGTTTCGCGGTTTTCCACTGCAGAAAAATATTAAGCCGCCTTCCTTTCCCCCTTGACTTTGAGGCTCTCGCCCCCTCCGCGGGCCTCTCGCTTACCATTCGCAGCCTATAATAAATTGTGCATGGCGGAACATTTTAACAGCCTCGTTTCTTCCTGTGTTTAAAGCACTGCAAGAGGAACGAACCAAAAATAAAGAGAAAAAGAAAGAAAGAAAAAAAAATTCACCGAAACGAAATAAACCCTCTCTCTCCTTCGATTCATGCGACAAGGACGCGAGAAACGGTCAGAAACGGAACAAGAGCGAAAGAAGAAGAAGAAAATAACTGGCGAGACGAAGAGTGTGTGTGAGAGAGAGAGAGAGAGGGAGAGCGTGAGACGAGGGTGAAATCTCGCGTCTGGTTGGGGCCGCCAACCCTCCCCTTAACGTGAAAGTGTAGACGGTACTTGCCGGCGTACGGAAAAGAGAAACTTCACCGTAGAAAACGCCGAAAAGGCAACGTACGCGCCGATTTCCTTCCGCCTAGCGAAAGCTTTAGACCGGTCTTCTCCCATCCCTCGTAAAGCAGCAGCACCTCTCCCCCCCTTCCCCCGCCCCTTGCGCGAGCTTGAACCAGCCAACCAGTCAGTCTGGCCATAAATGCGCGGCGTTTTCATCTTCGCGCAAAGCATTTAGGTATGCGTACGCGAAGCGCCCTGCAAACTCATTAGGAGCTGAAATAAATACGATGCAGTGGCTGCGCACACCGCCGCGTTCGCTTCGGCTACCACGCTGCACCACTTGCTTACAGAGGGAGAGAGAGAGAGACAGAGAGAGAGAGAGAGAGAGAGCCTTCGTGCCTCGTCTGTCTATATATGGATATAACGCGCGCACGGGGTGGATTCTTTCCTGCGTTTTTCGAGCAGGTGCGTCCACCTCGGCAGGTCAGATTGATACGATTTCGATTTCGCGAGATGTACAGTTCAACTTTCGGACGAGTTTGTTTGACTGTTGGTGTGAAATTTCGCGGGAATTTATTGGAAGAATTCGCAGCATGGATGAAATTATATCGCGCTTCTGCGTCGAGATGGTATAATTTCAACGTCGCGCTGTACGCACACGTGTATCTCGTACACGGACGACGAAAAAAAAAAAAAAGAAAAAGAAGAGAAATAAAGCGCGAAAAACAGAAGGAGGGAAGGAGGAGGCAAGAGTCCCAGGTTTTTCCAATGTCAGATGGTTTTTTCCGGTTTTCGGCCTTCTCTCTTCCAACGTCCCTTTTCTCAGCCCCTTCGCCGCACAAAGCTCTCCACGCTTTAAACGTGTTCCAGCAATCTAGACTCTCTCTCCCTCTCTCTTTCTTTGTTCTCTCCTCCGCGACACTATTTTCCTTCCCTTCGATTCTTTTCCCTCTCGGCCCTTTTTTTTCCTCCCTCTCTCGTCTCGTTTCGTCTCGTCTCGTCTCGTCGCGTTTCCTGCCTAGCGCTCCGACTGTTTCAGAAATCATCGGCAGACTTTGCGGGAACTTTTCAATGGTGGAGCGTAACGAGCGCAGCGTAGAAGAAAGAAAGGGAAAGAGGAAAGAGAGAGAGGGAGAATTTCATCGGATTTCACCGCAGTCTTCCTATTTTTTTCCCCTCATTGCGTTCTTATTTCCCTGGAACGCCTAATGCCGCGGCGCTCGCCCCTCTTTCTTTCCACGCTCTGTCGCGAGGTATTTCACCGAGCGCGCCTGGCTATTTCATTATGAGGAACGATCGCTGTTCCTGTAATGAAATAGCCACTGTGACGCGGAGTGTGTGTGTGTGTGTCTGTGCGCGCGCGCGTCGACGTGCTTATCTACGCGGTGCAATAAGCAAATTGTAATTTGCAGTTAAGTTGATTCATCGCCGTTGTTGTTTCGACGAAGGAAAGATTGCCTATTTTATGCAGCACTGACGTACGTAATTGAAAATTTGCGATTTTTTCTTTTTTTTTTTCTTTTTTAAGACGTTAGTGGCTTGCTGGTAGATTTTCGCACATTTTTGCGCGAAATTTGAAGGTGCAAAATGTTACAAATGATATTTTAAGTTCATCTCAATTCAATGTAATTTATGAGAGAAATCTGTAGAATAGAAACACTTCTAGCGTATATTAAATTTAAAGGTTGTTGAAAATATCGCAATAAAATGAAGCTTCATTGCGAAATATAATATATATATCAATTGGACGATATTTCGACGTAAAATGAAATTACACGGTAAAGCTTAATATTCAAAGATCACAATTCGTGACGAATTTACACGAGTCTCCAATCGAACAAACGCAACAACAATCAAATTCTAAGCATCTGAAGAAGCAACGTTCGAAATTCATCTATCCTTTGTGAAGGAAAAAAAAAGAAAAGAAAAAAGAAAAAAAAAGGGAGAAAGAAAATTAAAAAAGTGCTGCAGCCAGCGACAGTGTAATTTCCACGAGTCCGCTTTTCTTGGTAGATTTACCCGACGACAAAGCGTCTGGCCGCAATTTTGGCAGACGACAAAGTCACCAAGGACGAAGTTTCCCCGCGTAGGTCTGGCCACTCGAAGGTGATTTCGATTTGCGGAAATCCCGCCGGCAAAGCCGTACAAGAAGCAACTTAATTCCCGGCCTCGCGAATTTCGTGCCAAGTCTATCGTTCCACGATTATCCTCGCCGGAGAAAGGTTATTTCGGTTATTTCGAAGACGAAGTTCCACCCCCTTACCCTTTCTCTCTCTCTCTCTCTCGGCTTTCTCCCCACTCCTTTCGCCTTCCAAGCCACCGGCAGAAAGGTTGCAAAGTCTGAAGGTGGATATACCGTGTTATTTCGCAGGTTCACAAGAGAGAGAGAGAGAGAGAGAGAGTGAATCAGAGAGAAACCGACGTGTACGTTTCTCGTTCTATTCTCCCGCGAGTGTCTCTCTGTCACTCGCACTTTGCAGTGGCTGTAGGCGCAGCTGTAGACGTTCTCAGGACGCGGAAGACGCGGAAGAGAAGCGACACGAGGGGACAACGAAATTGAAATGGCGAAAGCGGATCACAGAATAGGTTGGCTTAACAGGGGTTGGTGCTGAAGCAGGTCGCCGGACGAGGGGGCTAATCCGTACAGCTACAGCACTGTGCAACGGATCGTGTCCTATACACGCGCTAGGTCTCTCCTCTTCTCCCCTTCTAGCTCAATAGATTAATTTTATGTTTTAAACGATCCGCGATTTATCGTTGACTCGACGCGCAACTCGCGAATAATATCTCGTCGTTTACGCTACTGGGATCCACGATTACGCTGGTTTCGCAAAATCTCGCCTCTATCTTTCTATCAAGGTTCAACGTGCAATTCTGACGTGCATTGTATTGTCCCGTGTATCGTTTGTTTCTGTCGTCGTTCAGTCTTTGCGAAAGAACTCAAACTTCCGACTTCGTGGAAGATTTATAAATCATTCGAAAATGGAACTGAGCCAGCCAAATTTCTAATTTAAAGGCCAAAATTCCAGAAGAAAGTCTGACTGTATCAGGTGACAGTAACAGCTCCTTTTCTCGCACAAACCAGAGACAAATAGTTGAAACTCGAAGCAGTTTCATTTTCAAGACAACACTTTCAAATTTACGTCAACGACCGAATACGTCGTCGGAATAATCCCGAATATAATTCTTCGAGCCTATGCGGCCGCGTTTCTTCTTCGAGCAATCTCGGAATATAAACGAGCGGTGTGTGTCGAGCGATTTCATCTCTTTGACCACGCGTAAACACGAAACACACAGGCTGGTTTCATCTCCGTCTTCGGCGCCCTCGAAATCAGATTAAAGGCTGGGCCATCGAACGCCCACGGTTCGAGCCATCGCGTTCCTCAGCTTGTAAGAACACCCGTACGCGAGACATCTTGATAGCATCGCCAATTACTCTCGCGGCTGGGAAACAACTCGGAGTTCGGTACTCGAGCCTGTCAATTATCTACCTGGACGAGATGCGAGCGTACATAAGAAACGATCGTCCGGAGAGAAGATTTCGTTGCACACCACTGATAAACACCAACCGGTCGAACAAAAAGGAAACGTGTACGATCGAGTATGATTTACGGCGGGCACGCGCGCTCGTGTGATTCGTCTACCTCGCTTTTGCGCCGAAGATCACCGAAATCCACGTTCTAATCATTTTATTTTGCCCTTTATTTATTCCATAGCTTTCGAACAAGTTCGAATTTATTCCAGCACTTCGTTTCTAAAACTCGAGCAACGAAACAAGACAGTTGCTGAGGAAGAACATCTAAATTGTAACAAATGACAATATAATAATTGTAACTAATAGGTAATAATTTTGCATATAACTTTGATAATTAGAACCAGACACGTTGATCACTCCTTCGACATTTCCACCACCCCTTAAAATTACTATTACTATTACTTTGATCTAAAAATCTACGTGCGATTGAAACTCTCATCGTACAAACGTATCCGATAATCTCTTCCAAAATTCCATCGAAATTAAACGAAAAAATATCCCGCGAGATCGCGCCGCGCTTGTATTTTTTAAACAAACACGTTCCACCCTTTTTGGGGCTAAACTCGGCCTGTTTCCGACGCGAACCACCGTATCTCTCCTCCGTCTCTCTCTCTCTCTCTCTCTTTTTTTCTCTTGCAATTATGCGAATGCTACACTGAAATCCACACACACACACACACACACACACCCGCACGTACGATACGTTTCGAACGGATATATGAATCCTTCGTACTTTGCTTCGTACCTCGCTTCAACCCTCATGCATGTGTACATAAACTCTGGGCGCGGGGCTACGGCTCAGCCCGTGTATATTTTAGCGTCTGTGAATAATCAGCAATCAGCAGTAGCTGCGGCAATGGCGGCGGTAACAAATTGCACGTGTACACATACAAACTAGGCATGCAAATTCGAGAAGCGAGCGGAGACTTTGGCCCGAGTGCCAGCCTACCAGAGGATGTGTCCCTTTCGGGCTAACGAGTCATGAAACCGCCGCAGAGAATCGACGTGTATCGCTGCTGCGGATGGGGTAAGGGGGGAGGGGGGAAGAGGGGAAGGCTGGTAGAGAAACTCGACGGTGAACAAGCCCACTCTGTCGTTTCTAAAAACGATTTTTCTCAGTTTTTTGTCAGTGTTTTTTTTTTTTTTTTTTTGGCTCCCTTGGGTATATGAGGAATTTCGAGCCGGTTGCTTCTTTCATTTTGCTAGGCTTCCTTTTTTTTTTTTTTTTGTTAGGTTCCTGCAAAGTTTGAACCTGCTCAAAAAAAAAAAAAAAAAACTGAAGCTCGAAGCTTCGTTACTTGTCCTTTGAAGGATCGAAGTCGTTACAATTGCCAGCTTTTTAACGCATAAATTAATCGAAAAGCAATCGTTCCACTTTCGAATTCAATTGAACGAGCGTGTGAATACGTATTCTGGAGAGAGTACATCACGGAGGTTACTACGATCGAGCTTTGCTTGGATTTATTTGAAAGAAACTGCGTGGAAGTGACGATTGATGCGCGCTCGCGTAAACACTGCTCAAGCCGACCTAACCTAAACCTATAAACGCCGGAATATTTACCGAGAATCTCATTTGCAGGAACCTGATATGTACGGCACAATAGATCGTGGCTCGGTGAGCTGTTTTCCAACCACCACGATGGCAAGAACCGTCGATACCACCCTTCCGTGAAACCGGAAGGAGGAGCCGCTGGTGGAAGAAGGATCCTACCGGAGCGTTGGTTGCCAAGAAAATCCTGTTATTAATAGTCGTAAGCAGCGATAATTGCCACGGGGGTATCTCGTTTATGTTATACGAGGTTATGCAATGCTCGTTGCCGGTAGACTACGTTTCGCGTTAATTATCGGTAACGATCGTAATTTCTCACTGAAAACGCGGAACGAAACCCCCTTGTCGGTCGTTGCCGCGTGTCGTTTTACTCCGTTTACTCCGATTTCTACGAGAACTCTCGCTACGTAATGTAGCACCACCCCCTTGCTCTCTTCGTCTTCTTGTTTCCTACTTTTTTCTTTTTTTTTTTTTGTACTGACAATTTTTTCCTCTCTTTTCTTTTTTCCTTGTCTTTTTGCTACATGTCTAGCTCTCGATATCGAGGGGATTGTTATCTCAATATTAGTAAGAAATTTTCCAACGATTCTTACGACTAATGAATTTCATCCGGATCGGTAGCTGGAAAATCCTTGGAATACCCGTAAAATTCTCGCTGAATACCTATTGCGTATTAACCGCTGGAAATTGAACTGGGTTAAACCGGAGATTCGAACGCGTAGAAACTTTCGAAACGTTCGTGTTCGTCGAATAATTTCGCCGCTCTCCGAAGAATTCCTCCCAATTCGCTCGAGTTGGTACACGTGTCTGTCTCTGTGTATATTAGCTCTTCGACTTTTTCAATTTCGAGGATCTTTCAATAGGAATTCGTTTTTTCTTCTTTTCTTTTCTTTTCTTTTCTTTTTGCAAAAATACACCATACTCCTCCGAGAAACCACCCTTTCTTTCTATCTTGCAAATACGAAAATTACAACGATTGTAACGACACATGAATTACATAAGCACCTAGTACCTATTAAGTTATTATTATTGTTATTAAAAATTACATATTACAACGAGATTGGAGGATATCTGTTTTAATTGATAGTGGAACAGAATCCTGAGTTTCTGTAAATTCTCAGACAATGGATATTTGTCTTGATTAGTAATTACTAATAGAACAAATATCCCATCTTGAGTTTCCAACGTTACAAAACAACCACGGATTAATTACAGTCGTTCACCCTAGATTCACAGAAAACTATACCAATCTGTCAAAAAAAAAAGAAAAAGGAAACGATCCATTATCTTCGTAACTTCTGAAGAGAACTACCCCTTTGCCCCCAGCCGCTCTGTTGAACGCTCGCGGTGGCAGGCTAAAGCAATTGGTACCGGGCGGAATTCGGTCGAATTCGGCGCAAATTATCTTCACTTGAGGCGGCCGATGAACCGCAAAGTGCTGCGGATGCACAACTTTCGAAAGTGAAGTTTCGCGAAATTTCTCCGTACCATTGGCGGTACAGCCAGCTCGTAACCGCTAGAAAACGAGGCGCAACGAACGTGCGCGCCACCGAAGAGGAGAAGCGGAGGGGCAGAAGCGGGGGTGGAAAGCGTTCGTGTGCCGAGTTTCCGGAGCAATACATCAGAGCAGATAAGTAGTCTCACACAGACGAGCCGAGATAGGAATAGGAGGCGAGCCTGGCAAGATAACGCAAAGCACATAAACTCTCGTACAGTTGTAGCGTAAACGCACTGGGCGAGCCGCGCCGATATAATGACGCCGACGCGAGTTTTCCCCGATCTGTGAAATCTCTTGTTGCAAGTTCCACTTCGAACACTGGCAGTTTGATCGTCGTTTCTTCCTATCTTTCCGGCAAAGTATGTACTTCCGATTTCTCGACCCCGGTTTGTCGTCTGATCTTTTTAATGCACTAAAAACGCCTGGTCAAACAGTTTTAACCATTTGCACTCGTATTTTATATTTGAAAGGGTTACCAATCAACTCGGAATTATTTTTCATATTCGGTCAAAATGAAAACATTTTTCTGGAAATATATTACAAGTTGACTTGCCGTTTTAGTAGAAAAAATTTGAAAAATACACAAATTTTGTCTGCATCTCAACCCGTTGCTCAGTGAAAATCTATATAATATGTGTACATAAATTCTGATTTTGCAAAATTTTTAGAAAATAAATAAAATTAACTTCTAAACTGGAAGGAACACATTGGACACACAGGAATAATCGTGACGCTACGTCTGCCACTCGGCTATATTTGTGGTTGTGCGTGTATAAGAGTATATAATAGCGTCTAATATTATATACATATATATATAAATATAAATATATATATATACATATATATATAAAATAACTATAAAGAAATTTATGTTGTCTCTTATTTTTTATTTCTCTTTGAAGATTTTTTTATAAATAAATGGTCTCGGGAACAAAACCAATTAGCCAGAACAAAAGAGGAAAAATCTTTTATTATCTTATTTATCTATTCTATTTTATATATACACGCACATTCAAGCAAAAACTAAAAGAAAACGTTGTAACAAGAGAATGTAATACTAATGTAAATATATATATAATAATAAAATGTAGGATGGTGACTGTATGGCAATATACGAGTACAAAGGGTTAAAGCTTAAAATTCCACATTCGTTGTTACTTCTTACTATTTTGCTCGTTTTTTTTTAACTCTCGTCAAGACGATGGAATATACGTAATCTGTTTTCTTCTTCCTTATTGTCTAAAAGTTATTTTATACACTGTTTCCTGCATTAAAACGAGCTTCATTTCATAATTGCTCTGGCAACTCGTCAAGGAAAGTGCCGGTACCATTTAGTTTTGTTAATGGATCGCGCAAAGTTCGCGAGTGTGCTCTACGCACCTACGAATTTGCGAAAATTGAATGAATTTTGGTGACAAAAGAAAAATATCTACGCTCAAGGATGCACAGAACTAAACTAAAATCTAAAAAATATATATATATACAGAAGTTAACTGTGATTTTTCACTAAATAAATAATCTTTGGTTCTTGTCTGGAAGCGACGAACGATCGATCCATTCCCAAGCAACAGATTCTTAAAAAGGCGATATCGAGAGGAGCCCGTATATGGTCGCTCCGCGTACAGGTGCTCCACACGTATAATCCACTTCTTGAAGCATGGCTACAATTATGGTTCCAAGGCTGTTCTCGGAAAGAGTTGCACAGATTTATTTAGAGATTTCACGAGCAGCTGTAATCCAGCACCAGCGGCAGCTGACACGAGAAAACGATCACGGCGCATTCGATGCCCACGGCCTAACTCTTTCTATATGTATTTATAATCGCTCACGAACGTGTTTCCACGTTTATCACTCAGCGAGAGTTTAACTTAACGTTGTTTTGAAATTTCGTTGGAATCACAGGGGGGGGGAGAGAGAGAGAGAGAGTTAAGTTACCGAACTTCATTTTTATTCGTGCAAGTCTTAACATTGTACGATTATATTATATTATATATCAATGACATGTTGAATATTGTATAATATTTCTCAACAATAAAGATAATATTAAATTAGGGACATTTTTATCCTATTATAGTGCACTTTGGATATTTTCTATATAGCTTTACGTAGAAAAATTTAAAGCATATTCTGCTGTTCGAATAATTATCTATTCCTCTTTTTTTCTTCTTCTTTAATTATTCAGCAATTTTGGCAACACGATATTCATCGCGCGATATACGAGACACAATCAATGATACGTCGTACCAGAAGTGATGCTGCATTCGTTTCTTATACCGGTAAATCGATGATCGATTCCATCTTCCGTTTATCGGTGTATCATGGCAGCACGATTCACTTGATTTACCCAGAACGAGAACGCAAACAACAAGGAACCAGGGGCAGGGTTATCGCGCGATAGCCTTCGTTTCCGAATAACCCACAAAACGCAATATCCGCGAATAATTAGAACACAATACCGGTGGAAATTATTCCCGCGGAATAACATCAACGATATTAACGGCGCGGCAGTGATGCAGCAGCGCGGCAACAGATGAGCCTGTAATTTGTCTGCCGGGCCGAAACTAAACAATAGAGGTAATTAAATGTCGCGGATGTTAAAGGTGTCGAGCCTCCGAAACGAAGAAATAAGAGAGAGAGAGAGAGAGAGAGAGAAATCGATCGGTCGAGTCGGAGTACCGTTCCCCAGGAACGATCTCCGTTCCGTTGAAATTCCGCCAATTACTAATCGACAAGTTTACTTCTTGCCATTAAAGCTGAGGCTGAGAGCCGCAGTCGCAGATACGAAAGTTACACTCACCGTGTATTGCGTCGGGCCGCAATTACGATTGATAACTTGTGCCGAAACGAGTTTCCTTTCCCTCGTTTCCGTTCCTTCTTCCACGCACAAAACGTTCAGATTCGCCAACAACTTTCCTCCCCGTTCGTGCTGTTCGACTCGTTCGGAAAGTCGAAGATCGACGCCCGACCGCCAGCCAGGAAAACTCGCTCACAATCAGTCTAGGGTTTCTGGGGGAAAAAATCGTTCGACGCGTACGCAGAAACGGCGCAACACGAGCTGCAGCCTTGATCGATGGATTAAATCGCTGATTCGCGAGTGGAATATTATACTTGGTGCGTGTCAATTATCTCTAGGCTGCAGCTTCTTTTTTTTTTCTCGTTTCGATTCTCGAGACATAGGTGTTTTCAATCTTCTTTTCGCGAGGAGGAATTTTGGCGTTTTACAGTGAATAATATTTTTCGAGCTTCGTGCAGGAATAAAGAGTGTAACGCAGTTCTAAAGATTAACGCGTTCGTCGTGGACAGTTTGCATATTTTAACCATCTGCGCTCGCGAGCGCTATTTGCTGGCATTTTGGTTAGATTTTTTTTTTTTTTTTTTTCGAAGCAACCTCTCAGGATGCCAATTACATCGTTGGCATCGTAACATTTTCTCTGACAAATTGGACCGTCAGTAGCCAAAATTGATAATAATCGGCACAGTTACACGCTCCAATTACACGCAATCATTCAAATTTAACATGCGCGAAATGTAAAATCGCGGCACTTTCGCACGACGACAGCATGATTAAATCGCACGATTAAAGTTCAATCAAGATAAAACCCTTCGACTCGAAATCTCGCTTCTTTCTTTCTTTTTCTTTTTTTCTTTTAGCGATTAACAAGCCCCGATCCCATTTCTTCTGATTCTATTCAGAGAAGCGCGAAATTACTAACCAACGAAACGTCGAGACGTTTCCTCGAAAAAATATCCATTTTTAGCCCGAGACCGAGTCTGTACGTCGATTACGAGTCGTCCCTGTATCCATCCCGACAAATTCTTCGGGGGGAAAACGAAACACTTGCCGCGATAAAGTTGCGTTCCCACAGGTACAACAAAAGAGGTTTATGAACGTATTCGGCGAACAACCGGCGCGCAACGACGAGAAAGGGAAGCTGTTAGCGAGCATTCTCGTAGAATAAGCGCTCGCGTAGGTGCACTATGACAATGATGGAAAAGAATTCAGAGAATATTATACTTGAAGAGAGAGAGAGAGAGAGAGAGAGAGAAAGAGCTCCATGTATGGAGTTTCTCTACTGCCGCGGTATTGTTCACTGTTCGCTGTTTTGCCAGCCGGTTTTAATGCGCTCCGCTAAGATATTTTCACTTTTTTTCTCTCGTCCCTCTCTCGCTTCTTCTATCGATTTCTCGTTCGAGTTGGCGCGAACGAATTTCGACAGTTTTCGAAATTCACGAGGATCTTTCGAATCTGTTCTATTCTCTCTCGCGCTCTGCTAACGCAGATCGGGCTAATGAAACGCTCGAAAGAGAAGGGAAATAAAAAGAAAAAAAAAGAAAAAAATAGAAAAATGTGATTCTAAAGCATCGGATTCGATTCTACCAGCTGACAACAAGATCTCCAAACCGAAACACGTCGCGTACGCAGTTTTTCTTTTCTCTCGCGAGGTATCACACTCGTCGAACGGAGGACGATTCAAAGAACTCTTTATTGCGCAAAGGGGTCGAAGAGAAACGATATCGTTTGTCCGACGGTGGACGAAATTGTCAAAGTGCAGCGGACGACGATGAAAAGGATCGTCTGGAGTCTAGAATGTAGAGAGTTGGAAAGGGTCGCTTCCAATCGCGGTGATAATTGTGCCTAGGCTAGGGAAGAAACACGCGTGTTTCGCGTTAATGTCCGTCAAGTCAAGGTGCTGAGTTGGCGTTTCTGTCGACGTTCTCGCAGGGTCAGACGCTTCAACGAGCTGTCAAGTGCACACGTTATTCTACCCAGGCTACTATCTCTCCCACGTTTCGGGTGAACGATTCAAACTTAAGCCACGCGCGAGGGCGAGCTGACTTGTCGAGAATCTGACTTTTCGAGAAATTCGAATCCGCCACTTTATTACGTCTCGAAAGAGAGAAATAGAGGGGGAGAGAGAGAGAGAGAGATCCCGCGTTAATTTCAGTTTTCCATTTCCATTCTGATTGGAACACGAATCCTAGAAATTCGATTATTCACAGTCAAATGATCTAGGAAATCTAGAGTATCTCGTTCAATTGCCTCAACTGAGACAATGATAATGTTCCATTAATCGGAAATTGAAATACAAAAACTCTCGCGTCTTATTGGGATTAAGCTTGAAAACTCTAAACGCCGATCCCCCCGATTTATTTAACAATCGCTCGGTACGAATAAAAAAAAAAAACTGCTCGCTCGAGAAAGGAACATGTATACGAATAACTCGGTCGCTCGAACACACGGTTATAGCGACGCCACGTTAGTGATCCGAATATTAAGAAATAAACGGGCACACGGTAGTGACCGGACGTGCTGTAACGAGTGCAACGTTCGCGCCGCAATCTCTGCCGTTCCGTTTATTATTACGTCTTGAGCGGAAATGCAGCAGCGGGAAATGGAGTTTTCATGGCCCCGTTAAATACCTTACACGCCAACCTGTCATGCATCTCAGCCGGCAGACACTGACTCAAGGCTGGTCATTTGGTAATCCGGCCTTGTTATACGAGAGGCGTTCGCGTTCGTAAAACCACGAGAACCAGAGGATTACGTGACACCTTACGTTGCCCCTCGAACCACGTGCTCACGCTCTTAATCACTAGCGTTATTAACGGCCCGTTGGAATGCCGGCTGTTTTGAAAATCGACGGTGTTCACTTCGCCTTGAACTGACCTCGCGTTCGCGCGGATTTCCTTTCCTCTTGTTGAGAAGAATTCCGATTCTCTTCTCTCAGTCAATGTTTTACAATTTTTTCTTTTTTTCTTCCTTTAAATTTGTGAAAGAAAACTCGAAGGATTTAATTCTAAGAATTAGTTTAAAACTTCTGTATCTCGAATTTATTCTTTTGTGAATATCAACTCGACGTCAGACGTAAGGTATAACGATAAATTTACTTGCTCGCAAATAGATTTATCTTTCAGGCAATCATCGTGTAAGTATCGTCGTCGTTGTTGTTGTTATTGTTGTTGTTAATGGAATCACAAATCTACGAAAATAATCGATGTTTTTAAGAAGTTCCTGAGAGTTTCCCGTTTTCGATGTTGCGAGGCTGATTCTGAATAAATCATTTAACGAGAGGAACTGTATAAACGGGCGAGGCAACCGTGGCCATAAAAGCCACGAAAAAGCCAACGGCGTTTGCTGACATTTATCGTTATCCCCTTACGAGGAGTTATCACGGCAGGCGTAACGATATATTGACTTTTAATGCCGCATCAACGAAATTTACGAGTCGCCATTCGTCAAACGAAACACGACGCTCCGCGGAGATTAGATCGCGTCCACCCGCTACGAATAATCGGATTACCAGTGAAAAAGTTTCGTATTTCGCGGACCGAAATAAGTACATACGTAGCTACATACGTGGTCCTCTCATTAGCCGAGCCACGTTCTTATTTTCTTTCTCTCTCTCTCTTTCTCGCGATACACCTTCTTCTTCTTTCTCTCTCAAATTGTCAGCGATTACGATAAAAGATCTAAACGTTGAAGACAAATTCGTATGATCTACAGTTGTTCGTTAAAATTAGTAGAAAAATATTGCAATTATTCGTAGAACTATATCGACCCATCTATTCGAGTTGCAATAATTATTGAAAACTGGTAAACGAGATAGAAACGCGAACGTCGGGATGAAACGACGCAGTGCACGAGCAGTGTTTACAGCTTATTTATATTTAAACCGTAGGTTTAATCTACAGAGAAGTTCACCTAGTTAACGGGCCTTTGTTACCTAGACTGCTCGAATGTAGCTATTCGCGGCATGCATAACTCGTAATCACGTTGCGTCTTGTTTCAAGCGGCGGTGGTTTCCGCAATCGGACAATTCTGAATTAAACTTGCATTACAAACGAAACACGCCGAACAAACGAAATTGTCAATACACTTCTCCATCCTTGATTCCACTTCCTAATTGTTCCCCTTAGCGCGCCCAGACGAACGATTTTCCGCACGATTTTTCAGACGACGACTTCTCGCTGTTCACTTCGCGACGCTTGAACTTTTCAACATTTCGATGGTACAAAGTCAAATGCACAAAGCGTTTAAAAGAGAGACGAAAGAGGCGAGGCAACTTCATCTCGAGCTTGAATTTGTTTATTTGTAATTGTAACATTAGAATTTCAGGAGTCAGCTTTAAAAGTTAAGAGAATTTCGTCGAATAAATACGACGAGAAAGATTGCATGTGTGACTGGGCGCACGAACCGCAACCACAGTCCCGAATTTTTATTGTAGAGAGAGAGAGAGAGAGAGAGAGAGACTCGAAGCCTGGGGCACTATCAAGTAAATACTTCCATTCATTGTCAGCGAAATTTATCACCTTTTATTCAATCTTCCACCCTTTTCAATTAACAAACTATCAAAGAGTGCCAAAAATAAAAGAATAAAAATAAAAATAAAAAAATAGAAAATGCGTAACACACATATTGCTCTCCACAACGGAAAAAAAAATATTAGAAAGGAATTGATACCTGTGTACGCCGATTAACCATTCAGCAAAGGAAAATAAAAAGAAAAAAAAAATAAAGGAAATATCGTAAGTAAACCACTTACGGATTTCTGTGAAAATTTATATGTTTATGGAACGTTTGTTTCTTTCAATTAAACATTACAACGGACGTTTTTTTAACGAGTTTGTATATTCTTCGTGGATCCTGTAAATTCATTAAAATTCTGCCATCTAATCGTAACCAGCGAAACTGGGCATCTACCGCTGGACGAGCCAGAAATCAGAAAAGAATCGAAGAGCCTTAGTCAATACCAACCAGAAAACGTGGAAAGAAAGAAAGGAAAAAATAAAATAAAAAAATAAAAAACACGCGTGTGGAATCGAACAAGATAAATATCGATTACACGGAGCTGATATAAAACGATAAACGGAGCGGAGCATGAGCTGGAAGCTCGCATTATACCTGCTGTCTCAGCTTCTCTCTCTCTCTCTCCCCTTCACCTTTTCCCCACTTTTTTTCCTCTTCTTTTCGCGACTGCTCCTTTTTAACTTCTGCTCGGGCTGTTCTTTTTAACCGCGTCTCGCCTCTCTCTCTCTCTCTCTCTCTCTCTCTCTGCGGAATGCGTCGGATTTCTTCGACGTCGTTTTTGTCCCGTGCACACTCGTCAGTCTCGTTTACGATCGCTTAAGTGGAGCGACCATGAAAATTAATCGCGCCTGCTTCAGGGTAATGAAGTCTTCGAGCGGACGACGCCTCCGCTCAAGCGTGCCCGGCGGCGGCTCGCGGATCCACGAGACTCGCAAGAGTGATCAGACCCCCCTGGTCGTGCCACGACTTTTATTCTCGACGATGGAAATCGGATACGATGTTTCAAGGGCTCGGCTCGGCTCGCAGAGACTTGCAATCTCGCGATATTTATACCTTTCAATTTCAGAATTATTGTAAAATTACTGTAAAAAACGAGTTAGTGGATCTTATTACAGACTAATGGTACTTAATTCTTTTAATTCGGAATTCAAATTTGCTGTAAAAACGATGTTTATTTCTATTTTAAATTTACAATTCAAATTGCTGTAAAAATGAAACGGCAGAATGGAAATTGTCGAGTTAGTGGATCTTAGTTAGAAGAATCATTACAGATTAATGATAATTATTCCTTTCAATTTAGAATCACTGTAAAAATCAAAATAGTAGAAGCTGGATCTCATTACAGACTAATAGTATTTATTTATTTATTTATTTTTAATTTAGAATTCAAATTATTGACAAATACAAAAATCAAATCTAAGGGAAATTGTCGAGTCTCGCTAGATCTTACTTAAAAGAATCATTGCAAATAGAACGAAAATATGAAGATCCTGAGAACTTTCTTCGTCCGTCTGATGTAAACAAAAGTCGAAGACTTTTAGCGAAAGAATACAGGCTTTTTATCACGGATAAAAACGCGTTTGCCAGAAATATTCAAAGCGCTGAATCACCCGTCTCTGCGAGCAAGTGGCACGCTCGCGATCGCTACATCATCGTAACGCACTTTATTATTGCCACATCCGCGTTCGATAACCAAACGCAAGAGATTGAACCTTCGTAAAACTGGCTCGTAACGCGCTCGTAACGTAGCATCCCGCCGCTGGTCGTAGCTGAGTTCACGATATCAAACAACCCTCACGGTGCTCCCTATTGATACTTGCTGCTTTATCGTCCGGTCGTTGAAAAAAAAAAGAAAAAAAAATAGAAAAAAAGTATCAGACACGGAGCTTGAACGTTAGTAAAATTCGCAGGAATACTAAAAAAATTGGCTCGAAAGTATCGATTGCCTGAACATTCTCGACGTTTATAATTATTATTACGAATCGACACGTGGCAAATTCACACGTGAAATTTGAAAAATACGATCGAACGAATTTCTCAACGGAGAACCAATGAAATTTCACTTGGCATCAATTTCCACCCACGAAGAATACACAAATCGTGACGTGAATGTTCTACGTTTCAACAAAGGAGGCGTCCTCTGGCCAGTTTCCTTTCAACGCGGGAGCATCTTTAAAAGCAAAGTCGTACAGTTTTTTCCCCCGTAATCCTATCGACGATACATACGAGGCTCGTTGCTGTATTTTTGCAGCAAGGGCAGGCCACGTTTCTCGGCTGGCTATTAAGAAAACGTCGAGCAGAAAATGGGACGCCCCGCGAAACTGCATCGTATAATAATTTCCGGTGGACTTGCGAAGGGTGGCGAAGTGCACGTGTATAGTCGGCGGCGGTAACCTCGAAAGTAACCCCTTTAAAAGTAACTGTCGCAACACCTGGTGCCGGCCAGAGCCATCAGTCGACCCTCTTGGCAATTTCTTCCCCTCGGCCAGGGCGGAAAAACGTCGGATCGCTCTGTTGTCTTTAGTTAAAACGCTAGCTCACCCCAACCCCATCATTCCCCGCGCGAAGTATTACGACGATTACGGACGCTTTTCGGCGAATGTATCGCGCGCGTTATGAAAATTGTTAAGCGGGGCAAATTTCTAAGAGAAAGATCTTTTTTTTCTTTTTTTTTTTGGCAGAAAGAAAGAAAGAAAATTCTCCGAGGATTGAAACTTATATTTCGAGTATTTCAATTCACTTGTTATAGAGGGGCAAATGAAAAGAGACTGATGAATTTACTGAAAACTGAAAGGGGCAAAATGCAAAGCGAACATCTAAGTTATAACATCCAACGAAATATTTCTTCAACGTGCAAAGATACGAATTCACGAGTTTACGGCTATTCATACACGTTCAGAAATTAATGAAATATCACGGGGGAGGGTGTTTTGAAATTCAAAACTCTAATTAGAAACACTGGTTCCCTCTAATTAGTCACGGACACGCTGTCTTTTGCGGGTATCAGTTTCGAAAACTAAACGATGAAAGCCGGTTTTGATTAAATTCCACGCCTAAAGCCCAATATTTTTGATGACAGAGGGTGCAGCACCGCGTTGAAATTTTATTAAACCTCGCTGACAAAAAAAAAAGAAAAAAAAAGAGAGAGAGAAGGAAAAACACATCGTGAGTTCGCTTGAAATACGTGGAAGATACTTTGTTTTCAAACAGAAACCCAATCGTTTTGCTTTCTAAAAACAATTAACACTAAACGTTTCATTTATTCCAGACTCGATGATATTACTTCAGTCGTAATGACCTAACCTCTATCCAAATACTACAAATACTCCTTCAATTATACAAACAGACAAGCTCCATACAGCTTTTTTTAATTATTAAAAATGATTTAATTCGTACTTCCACAATTACAAACTGCGTTAAAATCAGTTCAAAATAATTTCTATCTACAGTTCTTGCAACACACATTCGTCATCCAGTTAAGTTCGTAAGCTTCCCATTCTTTCGCAATCTTCGCATGAACCTCCAAAAAAAAGAGAGAAAAGAGAAAAAAAAAATAAATATCGACGACCATGAACCGAAAGTTCAAACAAACCGGCGGCTACTGGGGAAACGGGCTGGCTAGACGATAATATGTACCTACTTACTTTCCTGTCGTCGACGAAAAAACTGCCAACTATGACCTCATCTACTCAGCTTACACTCGTTATGCGCAGCTAAATTTTTCAGAGTGGTCACGGTGAATAGGGCACTGTTCCTCTTCTCTCTCTCGTCTTTTTTTAATCCCTAGTCTTCGCGGAAAATTGGAGGAAAGAGACACACAGACTATAGAGTTGTTCAAAGAGAAACATCTTAATGCATAGTGCATAGAGCGAACTCCTCCTAGCTGTCTTCTAGCCGCTCGCTTCCCAGCGATAGAAGACTAGACTAGGCTCACTCGTTAGATCTACCTACGTTTCTCGATGTCGCGCTATCAACCGTGATAAAATGTGAATTTTTGTGCGTATCCCGTGAACGTTATTCTTTGTTTATTTTGTATTTTTTTTTTTTTTTTTTTTAGTATTGGTTTCTGGAAGGTTTAAGTTTCAGTTAAAAAGTTGCACACCGATTTTTTGGGACAAAGTTTCGGTTTCCATTTCGATCCTTCTCTCTGAGATTCCGGAAGATTTGGAATTTCTACTTGTTAAAGTATTGTCTTTTTTCTGTGTTATTTCGAATTTCAACCCAGATCGGTTCAACAGGATGGCGACAAAGGTGGTTTCCATCAAATATGAAAGAATGGGTACACTTGACCCGGCGACGAGATAGCTGTAGTGTAGCCTTCAGCGGCCGCCATTATTCGTAACCTTTATTTAGGTTGCTGTTCTGTTTTAATAAAGTTCTTACATGTTATTCCTCGACTCTCCTCCGTTCCTTCCCTTTCCTTTCATTTAATTTCACATCGCGCAGCGTACAGAAATGAACAGGATTTAATAAACGAAACAATGGCACCTTGGCGTGAACGAAAATTCTCAGGCAGGATCTCGCCGAATAATTTTGCCAAATTACACGAGAAACGATCGACTAATTAACAATTGAAACCAACGAATTACTGCTAAATTTAAAGCTGGACTGCTAAATTACATACGGGGAATATTCTCAGAGCTAAAAACAACTGTTTCCAGGGAGAGGAGACTTCACGGAAAAGAAGAGATAAAGCAGCGTGACATTTTGACGTGAATGTGGATCGGCATCCGCGTGTGGTAGACCACGGCGAGTTGATCTTCGGCGTACAGTGTATCGTGTGCAACGCTGTCGACAAGGTAGCATGATCCCCGATGGGGCACCAGAGTGAAAAGCGGGAAAGGCACTTTGAGCTGCGTCTTCCAAGCAAGTCAAGCGTACCGAAATAACGTCCCTTCAACGTTAAAATTCCAAGACGCCATCGAGTGTGCCTCTCCTCCCTGTCCCTTCTTTTGCCATTCAATTTTTACGCTCTTTATGCCATCATGCTTCTGCTTCCCCCCTCCCCCATTCTTCCCTTCGGAGGTTCCTTTGAGAAATAAAATTGTCACGCAATCTTCAATTGAAAATGATCACCGCGCGACGTGCAACATCTGCTGGAAAATTCGGAGCGAATATTTTACAAAGTCTGTATATTTCTTCGATAAACAAGAATTTAATCTTCGACGAATTCCCAGTTAACCCAGCGATTAAAATGAATTTACAAAACTTTATGAACTACTCTACAGGTGGTCGAAAATTTCAATTTCCAGAATTATTCCTAATTACTTGTGAAATTCCTTTTTTTCTCTTGAATTCCAATTTTCTTCCTGGAGGAAATCGGACAGTGCCCTGTTTCAATTCCATCCAATGTATCCTTAATCCTTCTTTGACAAATACAACGATCAATCCTCCTCTAGAATTCAGCGGATCCCTCGTCGCGATTTTTCCTTTTTGCGAAACCGTGGGCGCCGGTTTTTGTGTCCAGGCGACTAATGGATCTCTTTTTCTTGAAACGGTTTTTTTTTTCGGCGCCGCTTCTTTCGCATTGTCAGCCTTCACGCGAGGAAATAAAAACAATCCTGGAGGAGTGCCTGGACAGATTCGAGAAAAGTGTCGATAAATGGAGACGTCGATTACCCGAAGGTGCATTACCCGGAAGAGCAATTATACGCGCAGAAGCACAAATTAAATCTACGTACACGTTTGTACGATGCAAAAAAACCCGGCCGAAGATTATCCACGCATTAACCACGTCAATCGAAGGCGAGAGCCCGCGTCTATTCAACACGCCTTTGCTTTTAATGTTTCGTCGAAACTTTCGTGTATTCGCGAACAGTTCAAAATTTTAGTAAATTTAAATTATTATATAATTATCGCGAGTCAGTTGCTTATGTCAGTTTAGCAATTTTTGCTAGTCATTTCATTTTCAAGTGTGTCGCTTTGTTTCTTTGTAGTGTAAAATACTAGATGAAGTAGTTGTTTCACTCGCGTGTAGATGTCCTGGCGTCGCGTTAAGGATTACTAGTTGAGGTTCACGTGGCGCTAGTGTCGCTTCACGAACTATAATCAACGTCCACTTTCAATATTCAAGTATCGTAAAATTGTACGCTACGTTTCGAATAAAAATCACTTTTCACCTTATACATTCTTGTCGTTCAATTACAACCAAATGTATATCAATTTCTAAACATCGCGTTTAACGACATTTTCAATTTCGTTCCACGATATATCTTTAAGTACAAATGTTATACACAGCCATATTTATCATCTCACTTCTGACACTCACTGTACCACGTGCCTCTCCAAAACCTAACGATCCAAAACCAACCATTGACTACCTATGATTTGCCGCGTCGATCAATCAAGATTAAAACCCCCTCCCCTCCCTCCGGTGAAAAAGCTTCGGAGACAAGTCGGAAAGTCAAAGATTCCAGGTTGAAGAAGAAGTTCTCCCCAGGGAGTAGCAGGTAAACGGTTGTCGAGCAACAAAACGGCGAGTATCGGGGATCGGTACCTTTGAGCGTGTGTGGCCCGCTGACCCCCCGTTGGGCCCCCCGTGGCTCCACGCGAAACAAGAACGACAACAAACGTAGAAACAAGCACCGCTCTCGTCCTTCCCCCTGCCCCTGCCCCTGGCCATGCCACGAAAGCCGAAAGTATGCGTTTCGTGGTTTAATGGCCGAAGGTCGCGACCTCTGTTCGTTTCGCTGCAGCGAGCGTTAATACGAGCGATAAGTCGAGGGCAGGAGGCGGACACGTGCCTCCGGGGCCAAAGTGATTTACATAGCTTCGCCAGTAGTGCACCTGGCCCGCCAGACTTTCATTCTGTCTTCGGAAACTCTCGATGTTTCGTATTCGCTGCACGTACCACTGTCAAACGATCGTTAATCAAATTTATTTATACCGTATCAGCGTCCATTTTTTTTGTTTTTTTAATATCGGGACTCTGAAAAATGATTCGCCGTGTCTTCTGTCTGCAATTTATTTTTACATCGCCAGAGTTTTTTGATACTAGGACTGTGAACAAAAATTCAGATGTGTCTTCTATCTGGATTCTAAAAATTGCGGATCAATCGTGTGACGAATCGTTGAGGGTTAAGATAATCTGCTTCTATCGCGGACTTTGTACTCGCTGATCGAATTTTCGCCGAAAATTCGCTCGATAACGTGCAGCAAAATTGGAAAGCACATTAATTCACGAGACCCGATCACAGCGTTAAAAGCTGACGAATAAACATTGATTTTGTTCCACAGGGCAAACATAAAATCAGATGCTGATACTCCATGTTTATGACTGTGTTCGCCAACTGAACTCGAGTAAATAGCGCCGTTTCGTTTTGATCTTCTCAACGGCATCCACTCGATGCACCCGGTCTGGTTTTGATCATACTCGTCCAATCAGCGAATGACTGTTTTATTAGTGTATATTGACGAGTGCCTTCTCTGCTTGTAACGTCGCAGACGCTTCAAGGTACAAGAACAATAATAATAATAATAATAATTCATCGGTTATACATATGAAACATCAATTTTGAAAACACCAGGTTCTCAATTAAATCAAACTGATTGCTTGTTCCTTTCCAAGTGCTTTTCGTTTTTATTCAAGTAGATGATTCTCAAAACCATTCGACATTCCCACGAAGACCTTTGCATTGAGAATGTGGAATCTTGAACAAACCGACTAACCGACAATACACGTCCACGCGAAAGGATTGCAGAGATTTATCCGGGGAAAGCGTCCGCTGAATGGCCAAAGAGACGCAGTAACGCGGAATTATGATTATCGCTAGGCGCGTTTCGGTCGCGCGACTCATTAGTTGCCGATTTATTCGGAAATATTTCGACGCGCGTCCCCTCTATCAATGCCACCACCCCTTGCTCCTCCTCCTCCTCCTCTTTCATGACTGCGTCTGTCCCGCGATCGTCCGCGAGCAAACGAGAAACGAGCGATTTATCAATTTTCAGAGGCGATTGTTCCACTGCATAAAATATCCGTTCCCTCTCTCTGCCGGCGACTTGAATGGCCCGAGCGATCGCCCCGGGGCTATCCGGCCCCGCGATAATAATTATTATTTCACGCGGTTAACGAACGAATTGTGTCACGAGCAGCGCGTCACAGCCAGCCGGGACGCGGAGACCGATGCACGAGGGGGACAAAGACGAGGATAGCTGGAAGAAAAGCGCGGTCTGTGTCGTAATTATCGTGGAAATTTCGACGATCTTGATTGGCGTGCGTCGCCAGCGCGATAAAAAAAAAATGTAGAAAAAAAGGAATATTCTCCTCGTGTTGGCTCAAGCAGCCAACACGTCATGTTCTGACGTCTGGTTTTTTTTCGGGAGAAGCGAGGGGGACAATACGAGAACTGGACTTCATAGACGTCGGGCTGTATTATGGAAATTCGTTTGGAATTAATGGTGGAAGAGGTTGACGTGAAGTAGAGACTGGCTCTCTTTCTCTCTCTCTCTCTCTCTCTGTCTCTCTGACCTTGTTACCGAGATTTTTGCCGATTCTTGAGGAACACATGCGTTCACTCAACGGAGGATTTTTTGGGGATTTTTTGGGGATCTTTCTTGGACAAAATAATTAAAAGAAAAAAAGTGTTCTATTTTCCGTGAGTGAGAAACTCTCTGCTACTTCTAACACGAAAAACATTTCGCAATCTTGTTTGACAGAAACAGAGAATTAAATGTTACAATGATCACAAGCCACAAAATTAATTTCTACAATTCTTCGAAAAAGAGGAACCGACTCCTTCCTATTGCTTACAACGTGGAGGACACATTTGACAATTCTAAAATTGAAAAAAAAAAAAGAAAAGAAAAAGGAAACAGATTTGGAGTTGAGTTGCAATGACTGGAAGTCACGATTAACCCGTAGAATTCCTCACAGACGATTGAAAATCCACGTCCAACGGAGCGCAAGACATTGCGCGGTGTGTGTGTTGGAAAAGCGTACGGACGCTTTTCAAACAGCGTGCGTAGGTCCGTCAGCAGGAACACGTGCACGGGGGAGCAAAGGCAAGCAGAGAGGCTTGTTGACCAATTTATCGAAGGATCATTGCACAGGCCGAGCTGGTGGTGACAGTGATCGTTAAGCGACACCCTTCTGGCGCGTGCCACTTTTCCTCCCCCGTGTACGCACGCGTGCAATCGCGTTTCCTATCGTCAGCGCCGGTGACAAAGCAGCGGCGCGCGTGCCGCTGGGTTAAACAGCGAAACAAGTGACAGAGCCGTAGCGTTAATCGCGGATAGGTGGAAGGTAGCTGGAAAATGCAAGCGGGCTGTCTCGGCCCGCCGTCTGTCCATCGTTCAGCCATCGTTCTGCCAATAATAATCGCAACAGCCTTCCCGAACTTTGATCGCCATCGACTCTTGCAAGTCACGTAACGTGCGCGTTTTACAGAACACGTCTCGAAGTTTCACGGGTAACATTTAACGTGACTTGGTCAAACCTTAACCTGATATAATGTATCGTACGTAGCAGTTAAACGATGAATTTATATATATAATTTAATGTAACATGTGTCGTGATATTTGATACAATTTCTACGATTTTTTATAGACACACACCTACATGCATTTCTCTAAAATAGCCTTGAATCTCAACATTCAACGATACGCAATCCACAATGTAATGTAACGAAAAAAACAACTCCTGCGTACATTTTCAGATTTGGCATGATTAATTTAAAATTCCGCGACACTTTCGCGAGCAACCACCGTAGCAACGCAGTTCGATAAACCCGGCGTATTCGCTGACACTGATACCGGGTTTATTTCACGTGAGGAACGCAGTAAGGCACAAAAGGCACGTTGTCATCACACTGGCGCATGTAAAACGGAAACGCGGGGTTAATTAACGAAGACTTTTCCCGGGTAGATCGAAAGGCCGTGGCGACAGCGCCGGAACCGGATGCCTCTGTCGTCGTTTGTGTGTTCCAAGCCCCCCTAACCCCTCGGGGCTATCGCGCACGCAGTATCTAACTTTGACCGTGACTCAGCTGGCCACCGCTGTTCAAACCGTGCAATAGAAAAATGGGGGAACACGCGGATAACATCGCGTGTCAGATCAGCCGGTGCATTTCGAAACGCTGAAATCCGACTTATTAACGCGCCGTCGCTCAAGATTATGACAACGTTACGCGCGTCGCTGCTGGAGAACTTCGTTCACCGCTTCGTTTTCCGCCTGCCACCACCTGTCACTGTTCTTCATCCGAGTGCGTGCGTACTTTCCGCGCAAGAGTACAATTTTTCATTTCGAGTGTTCGTCGGTCTTCGTTACAGACAATGCGATTTTTAAATTGCACGCGGACTTTTGCGGACGACATTTATCGAAGAGCGATATATTTGGAGAATGAAATTTCTGTCCGCGTTCCAGTTAGCCAACATATATTCGTAACATACATTCGTAAATAGTTAAAGACGTGCATTTCGTTTAATTGAATATTTTAATAGATCGTACGCGCACACCGACCGACCGACTGTATAAGTATAAATTCGTTCCAATTTAACGAAAGAACAAACGATTCGTTCAACAATGCAACAAATTGATTGAAAACCGCAGAAATGTTTCGTCGAAATAAGAGGGGCCCCGACCGTGCCTACACACGGATCCCACGTACGCGAATTTGACGAACAACGATGCAAAGCGATTTATTTAGAGCCTCTTTAATTCACGATAAATTAAGAAAACATCGTGTCCGCCGATTGATCGAATCAATTAGGAAACAAACGCTTTCATTAAACCGTCGGCAATTTATTGGAAAACGTATGGAAGCGTTCGTTCGCTGGAAAGAGGGGTGAAAGGAGGAAGGAGGAAGGAGGAACAGCAGCCTTTACGAATCCGTAACTCAATTATAACCTGTTTGGCTCGGCAAACTTCCGTTATTAAGCACTTGGTCATCGGTCGTACGATTTAAGTAGCGTTTTATTGACTTCGATGCCGGAGTTGTAAATATTTATTCGGATTTTACGGCTCGCCTGCGTGAGTTATGGCCCCCGCTAAGTGGAGGCAAACACACACACCGGTTTTGAGAATTCTAGCTTTTCTACTATGTGTTTCCTCTCTGTTCGTCGACCCCTCCCCCCGCTCTCCGCGCTTGTTTCTCAAATTGCTAGAACAAATACTCTCCCGTGGAATGTTGTCCACCGAACGAGAAAGTATTTCACCCAACAGCAACCGGAAAGTTGCGGAAATTAGAGTGGATTACAGGCGAAATTAAATTTAAATTCTGCACAAGAGGATAATTGACGAGAT
The DNA here is from genome assembly GCA_032399595.1 of Tetragonula carbonaria. NCBI lineage: Eukaryota > Metazoa > Arthropoda > Insecta > Hymenoptera > Apidae > Tetragonula > Tetragonula carbonaria. Next base: position 2,397,758 of record JAUCRC010000018.1, on the reverse strand, counting down.
AATTAAATAAAGGGGGGAGGTCATTAAAGAAGACTTAAGTGGCTGGAATAATTCGCCAAGTTATTCGGTAGAAGGAGCTATTCAACCGTTCTTACAAAACAGTTTAATAATTCAACGATTAATTAATTTCAGTAATTGAATAACTTCGTTCGATTTAAATTTATAAACCGCGCACGTGCGTACGGCGATAATTTTCCATTTCGTGAATTTCTATTATTTATTTAGCGTCACATTCTTTTTCTCTTTTTTTCTTTTTTCGTCTCGCTCTGAATTCACCACGAGAGATATAATAATCATATCGCAAATTGTTCCGAGTTAATAATTGAACGTTTGTATCGCCGTAATTTTTCGTATTGACTCGAATGATTTTTCTACCGAATTTGTTTACCGATCGATTTCACGTGAGAAACGAACGTGAACGAGACGATAAAGCGGCAAACAGATCGTCAAAATCTCGTGGAAAACGTTGAAACATCTTGGAAAAAGAGGCGGGACAAATTGTCGGGCTCGATCGATCTCCTTTCGGAGAAGCTTTCGCAGCGACATCGAAATGCGAAATGTTCGTTTCAATCGAGTGTCTTAGAAACGACGCAAACGAAGATCCCATCCGGTTTGACTTAACGAGGATTCATTTATTTCGACCTCGGCAAGGGACTCGATTCCCGGTGGCTGTATTTATTCTGGGGAGTTACGACGAATGCCATTAACCGGAAGCTCTTGCATTTAATCGTGCCACGAGTATGGTAATACGCTTTCCTTATTTATACACCGAAAAATCCAACTCGCCATACTTTCCGAACCGTAATCCACCGTAGAAATACCCTGTATTCGTCGACCGAATGAAAAATTTCATTCCTTGCGAAAGATAATTTATCGTTTCCTCGAGAGAGAGAGAGAGAGATTCCTCGAGTCATCAAAAAGATTCTCTCTTTATGTTCTGACCAAGAATGTTAGATTCAGAAATTTGAGAATTTTAGAAATCAAGAGAGTACTGGAATTTAGGAAAGGAATTTAGAAATCATAAGTTCTCTGAGAATCTAGAAATTTCGGACTCTGGGAATATTCGAATTCAAGAATCACGAAATTTAGGAACTGTAGGAATTTGGGAAAGCTAAAAAAACTTTAAACTCGCAGAATTTTAAAAATTAGGAGTCTTCTGAACTTTGAAATGTCGAAATTCAGAAATTTACGATATTAGGAATTTCAGTTATTAGGAGAATTTAGGAAAAGCTCTGCGGTTAGTGTCAAGCTCTCAGAATCTGTAAATTTCGAGCTTCGGGAATTTTTTTAGAATTTTACGAATTTTAAAAAATTAGAAATTTCAAAACTTCAGAACTCACTTTAGAAATTTACGATTTTTGGGAATTTCAGAATTTAGAGATCGTAAAATGTAGGAATTCAGAACCTTTGGGAATCTCAAGATAATACTCGCATAAGTTACTATTACCAAACAATAGCGTTCAACAATTTTCCCTTGGCCTAATTTTTCAGGCTGACCCTTTCACGCAGACGATATCGTCGCTTCAACTCACGGTTAATCTCGTAACGCCAAGTGTCACTTTTGTTCGAACTTGAGCTAATAATATTGCATTAAGAAGTTTGTGAAGCACGAGGACGAAAGAAGTTCGGTTATTAATTTAAGTGCTAGTCGCAATTTGAAACTTTCAACATCGTTACGAATTTGATGTACCGGATGTATCGAGAAGTACAGGTACAGGAAATTTATGATAATACAGACAGCCATATTGACAGCGATGAAATTCGAACAAGATACGTAAACAAATTCAATCGGTTCGGTTCGCAAAAAGCAAAATTGCCGATAAATACACGGTGGTACATGAATAACTAAATATTTCTTGTATTTGTCCCTGAATATTGCGAATGTTTCGCGCTATATTTTAATCGAGCGTAAAAAAATATATATATCTGTTTTTAAATGGCAAAAAATAGTTTCACGCGGAGAGGTGTACAAGTAATAAATTCCAAGTCGATGGGCGGTAAATTTCAATTTTCGCGAGGCTATTAATCAAGGCGAGGCGAACTCAATGATATCTGTCAAACTATCGAGTGAAACACATGACACGCGTTCACTTTCGTCTCTGCAGACAGTCCGTGCTTCGAAATTTATGAAAATTCGAGAGTGGAAATGTTCGCGAATTTTCAGCGACGCAACGACGTCCAGCGTGGCTTGCAATTTCGATCGCGAACTGGAATCGGAAGGTTTCGGAATTTCAAGAACCTTCGGAATCGAAAGATTCCAGAACTTTCAGAAGGTTCAGGAATTTCAAAAACATCTTCGTGTTCAAAGACTTTACAATTCGGCGATTTCGAAGCGATTTAGAATTCCAAATTAGGACTTCGGCATTTCAGAATTTCAGAATTTGAAAATTTTAACGAGACTTTAACGAGAAGATTCGAGATTTAAAAAAAAGAGAGAGACAGAGAGAAATGTATATTTAAAATCCGAGATGAGGAGGAAAACTGCTTGCAGAAGATTTTCCAATAAAAATGAAAGTAATAATAACTAAGTTCGTTCAGACGTTAATAACTTCGAGTTTCATCGGGGAAAATCGAAAGACGCGACGACGTTGGGGATAGACGACGATGGGAAATCGGTAATTCGCTCGCCTTTAATTAATGCTAACCATTTTAATATCCTGGCCACGTGACAGCGATCACGTAATTATCGCTGTGATCCCTGATGCAGCGCGTGCAAATTAAAGCGTGTCGGCTGCAGCTAGGCGCAGTTTAACGGAGTTGCACCCTTTCCCTACGTATCGTGCAGCGTTAGTCACCTCGTAATCTCACTTATCACGTGTTATTACACCTACAACCTCGCGTCGCCGACGTATCGACCGTTGTATGTGTCTTGGAGGAGGAAAAAAAATATAAGAAAATTGGGGAGAGAGAACAATGACAAAATAAACAGCCTCAATTTTTAGATAATTCGGATAATTTAGTACCTTCTCTTTGCATGGATCTTTTTGAAAAAAAAAAATGAAAAACATAAGGCGAGAAAGAGAGAGAAGTAATAATGACAAAATAAATAACCCAACTCAATTTTTAGATACAGTTTGATTTAGGTTCGTTAATTCAGTACCGTGTCTCTGCAGGAACATGTTTTTAAGCTACGCGTAACATTATATATGAAATCGGAGATTAAATGAAACAAGTAATCCAATTTTTGTGCAAATTAGAATTTTTAATTTTTAATTAACCGTTCTTTTTTCTTTTTACATTACGTTACACGAATTATATAATTAAAACGAACGGATTCTCTGAAGTAATTGATCTTTCCGTAACAGATATTCGAAGAATTTCCCGCGATTAGGCGATTACACGACAGAGTTGTCGAAATTTAATTAAACGTGCACGTGTTTATCATCGCAAAGATCGCAATCATCACTACCGATATTTCGCGTAATATCTTTTCTTACGTCGTCGACGACCCTAATGAACGCTCTAAACGCTTAATACGAAAGCGATCTACTTTCCTACACTTTCAAGTTACCCGGCAGTTGTTGCCTAAAGAAATTGCAAAGAAACGTGTTCAAAGGACTGGGAATCAGATCGACTCGTTCCAGGCAAATTCTGGGAGATTCGTCGGAAATCTGAAATTTTCAACAACAATTCCAGCAATTTCTGGAACTCCTGGATTTCCGAATCGTGCAAATTTTTACACAAAAAAACGCTCGAAAACGAGACGAGAGTCTACAGATTTGCCGATTCCGAGACCGATATCGAGATCTTCGTTGAAAAAGGGGAGATCTTGAAAAGAATTTCGACAGGTTGACGAATTAGGTATCCGAGAGTAGCGCTTCGATTGGTTAGGCACGCCCCGGCACGATACGCTACTGAACGATCTTCTTTGACCGTCTAGTTAGTCAATAAGCAGCTAACGGAAGGGCTGAACTATCAGTAAACTATTCTCGTTACAGGTAATAATCCGTTTCTAAAGGTTTCGGCATCCTACGGTTAGCAGGATACACAGTCTAAGGTAATGGCGGATGGAAGGAGATTAGGAAGCTCCCTCCCCCGGGAGTTGAGAAACTCGAAGACTCGAAAATTCCAGAAAACACTCGGAAACACAGAATATTCATGCAAAGCCTCGTTTTTCGGAATTTCTTTCTGTTCGCCTAAGGGGCGAGGCAATTGTCGCCTGCTGCGTGCCCCTGTCACAGCGAACGTTACGCTTCAGACTGTTTGTTTTGAGACATAAAATACAAGAGTATATGGTTGTGTGCCAAGACGAAGATTTTGAGGGTAAGAGAGAGAGTGTCGAGTAGTGGAGGAATTGCAAAGAGAATCATAACGTGCAAATCGGATAGAGAGTAGCGAGTGTAGAGAGTGTCGAATTGCGAGAGAGATAAAGAGAGAATTTTAAGAGAGAGTATCGAGAGTAGCGAGAACTTAATATCTCTTTATTATTCGGACTTATTCAGTTTTCCTTATTATTCCTAAATTAACTTTACATTAATTTTATTTAGATTTAATTTTTGTTTCTTTCTTTCCCTCTACAATACTACGTGCTACGGATACGACAGACATGCGCAAGCATTCGTCTTGGAAGAACCTTTCGAAAACTACTCGCTCTTCCTCTCTCTCTCTCTCTCTCTCTCTTCCTCTGTCTCTGTCGCGAAAGTGGTCGGGTCGAAAAGTTGGAAAACTCCATCCGGGTCAGAGACGGCAGGGTGTTCGGCTCCTCGATTTCCTCGGGGACACGAAGACATCGTCGCCCCCGAACAAAAGAAGCGTATTTACAACCGCGGCGGGAGACGCCTCCTCGTTCCATCCTCGAGAATCTCGGAGAGCGTCGTTAACGCTTCTCGCGGAAATATTACCATGTCAATTCCACCGCGATATTACGTTACGCCGAGCCGTGGGTATCGCTTTCCTCGGGGAGTAACCCGCGAGTTGAATGCCAAGTCGCGGAGTAAACGACGCGATTGATACGCATCTTGGCCGAAGTAAGGAAACCCTACGGGGACCCATTACAGGCTGCCGCGTCATGTCGCTAACCTACGTCGACTGCGTCGTTGCTTCGCTACGCGCGTGGGTGATAAGATTTAAAGGGAAGCTTCTTTTCTCTTAGCGGAGACAACGATCACCCCGATACTTGGAACGATTAGAAAGCCGTGGACGAGGCTCGAGGCTCTTTGTTTGGTGTTTCTGTTTCTCTCCTTTCACAAGGAAATGCTTGTGGAAGGTGATGATTCGATAGGAAAGGTGCGCGGACTTTGGAAGAATAAAGGAGTTCAAAGTTGCGACTTTAAGTTTCAAAGTCGTGAGACTTTAGAAGTATATGGTCGAAGTATATATTTGGTTGTTTGTGATACAATGTAATGTGATAAAATCTATTTCACGACATAATTCACATATGAAATAAAGTACGTTTTACACTTTTCCGTAAGTTTGTCATCTACTTCTCTCGAGTACAACGACAGTCGTGACTTCCAGACTCTGACGATCTCTGAATTTTTAATTGTTCCCAGACGCTTCACTTTTCAAAGCTGTCTCAGAAAATTTAACGAAATTATCAGTTTCACGCTCAAGCTGGCTATCAAATAATTCTGATGTCAAACAATCAGAAAAGAAAAGGAACGAAAGTTTCGGAATCTCTTTCGTTTCGATACCGTTTAAAAGAGAAAGAAATTCACACTCAGGCCGGTTGTCGAATTCATGATGTCGAATGATTGAAGAAAAGAAAAGAACGAAACACGAACGAACGAACGAAATTTCGGAGTCATTCGGAAAACTGGTGGCCAAAAAATTGAGAGATCTCGAACAGGAAGCAGCAAGGAATAGGAACATAATCAGCTCCTTTATTCCCCTGTTCCACTGCGGAATCGGAATATGAACTGTATCCCATTACAGGCAGATAGTGGAACTGCATATACATGCATACGTGTTCCCGCGATCCCGAATTCTTTATTCGGGCGCAATTACCTTTTTACGCGCGGATATCCCGTGTTCAGCAGCCACTTTGCATTCAAATCCCACGTATATACCATATGTGTGTGTGTGTGTGTGTGTACCATATTGGAGGTACTCACGTGCGAAGAAACCGCTTATTCCTTATTCCACCGAGCGAGTATAAACTATTCACGAGCGCCACTCCGCGAATATAGAAAGTACTTATTGGATCTGCGAGTGTACCAAGGCTTCTTGCGCCGCGAGAATTAAACCCAGCAGGTGTATTACCTACTCCGGGATGGTGGCAGTGGTACGCTTCTCTAATTTAAAGCAATTCGATTAATTCTAACGTGCACGATCTTTTCTAATTCGCGCGCAGAGCTGTCACAGTTTCGATATTTCTTACTTTCGCTCGACGACGCGTCGACAGGACGATATTAATCCCGAATTCCACCCGGAAAAGAAACTTTCCCTTTCGAGAAATTCGGTAACCGATCGTTCGTCACCAAATCGACGAATCAAATTGAAAGGAATCGCTTTGAGAAACTCAATTTTTTGAGATTCGTCAAACAAGAGATTCAAAGTTTGAAATTAAACTTCGCGCGAAATATCAACTTCGCGCAATGAACGTCGACGCCGTTTCAATAAATTGTTACACAACTTACCCCTAAAGAAAGACGGGGGATTAATCATTCTTTCTGCAATTTTGTTAATCGAGGACGCATTATCGAAGCAATTAGTCCGAAGCTGTCGTTCAGCCTCGCGTCCATTACGCGTCCGACGATTAAACTCGTTCGTCGGCCGGGAGAAAGAAGGCGCGTTTTCGAGGACACGTCAATTTCGCGGAAGGGGAAATGGCGCGTCTATCAAGTTTACGACGATAAAACGGCTGCGACGATTGTAACGAGCAGCTCGGGAAAGAAAGCGCGACGACGCGCCGGGAAAGAGGCGCGCGGCGAGGGTGAAAACGCGCGACAAGGCTCCTGGTAATTGTCACTGTTGCTCCGCCATTTTCATCAGGCGCTCGGCGGCAAAGCTCCCTGAAAGCTCTACAAATTGCGTACCCCTTGCCTTCTATTCGCAAGCGTCTGGCGAACGACCGCGCGAGGGGGAGGGAGGGCCATAAATTTTCATTATTTTATAGTCAACGCCTCGTTTGTATCCGCAACAAGCGCGAGAACGCGATCCTGGAGAGACTTCTCTGGTGAAAGAAAGGCGGCTGCCTTTCCGTTTGAAACGGAAGAAGCCTCAAAGAGGAGAGACGCAGCTTCGTGCCTTTGCCACTTTCACTTCCTTCGTTCGATCCTGACGCCCTCACCTCATTCGCCTGGCAGCAACGCTTTTCGAATCGTCCCCCGCGTTCCCTCTTCGTTGTTCTTAATTCCTCTTGGAAAACATCATCTGCGGTTCTCGCCAGGAGAATCTCTTTGTCGCGGTTGTATCGGCGAGAGCTCCTTTTCACAGAGCGAGATTGGATTTTTAATTCTGGTTCGAGAACGATCGCGAACGAGAACGATCCGGCTCTGTTGGAAGCGATACGTTTCAGGTAAAAATTGGAATTGGAATTTTCGTTCTATTGGTATTTGGAAACGTGAATCTTAAATCGGGGGGTTAATTAAAGCTTCGATAGAAATTCGCACTCCTGCCAGAATGTTACTGCAATTCTTTGATGAACGAAGTATCCACGTGGAAAAAGATTTCGATCTTTCGTAACGACTCGACAACGCCCAAAATTCGAATTTTCCACGTGGAAACGACAGAACTCGCACCGCTCAAATTAAAACTCCGATATTGAAAGGAAAAAAGGAAAAAAGAAAAAAATAATCAGCTCGCATTTCCCTCCGTGGAGCCACGGACGATCGTAAATAATTAGTTGTTATTATTATCGAAAATCTGGGAAAGGGGGGGGGAGCGGAAGAAAACGGGGCGAATGGCCGAAACACGGCTGCGGGACTCTCGAAATAATTTACATCGGCGCCCTAACAGCGGCTCGTAGTTCCTAACAAGACGTCCGCCTGCTAGACTGGTAGGAGTTACGCTTATTAATTGACGATTTATAATTGCCGGCAGCCATTCGTACGGGGGCGAGAGCTAAGTTGCGTGCGCCCTCCTAAGGTGCTGCCGCTAATGGGGTGGTACGCAGACGTTTGATTAGTCCACCGCAAGATCTACGACTCTCCTACCACTCTTCTTTTCCCTTCTCACTTCCTTTTTCTTTTTTCTTTTTCCTCTCGACCCCTTTCGACCAACGTTTTGCATTCGTTCTGTCTCTCATTAACGCAATCACCGGAATTGCCGCGAGGTGTGCATAATACAGAGAATGGTAAACGACGGTGTGTTCACGTCGTCGGTGTCTGGCGTGCAGGCTTTTTTTCCCTCTCCGAGTGAATGGAAATTACAAAGAGGGGAAAACTCTGCGCTGTGTTTGGTACGGGCGAATTAGCAGCAAATCGTGGTGGATTTGGAAATTTTTTTTTTTGTATCTCTGTGTAGTTGTCAATTTCCATCTCTTTCAGTCGTGCATCGATTCAATGAAATTTCCCTACAGTCGAGAAATTTCACAGCGATATAATCGATAGTAAAAATATTGAATATTTCTCCATCCGTGGATATTCTCCATCCGAACGTTCAAAGTTTCTCTGCCCGTCCATAATGAAACAAAAGAGTGAGATTAGAAGACCCAGGAGAACTCAGAAGAGGCTTGGTCGAATTTCAAATCGGGCTTGTGTGTTAGTTTTACGTCACACGTAGGCATAGTTCGGCGGTAATGCACTTCGTTCAAACTGGAAGTCGTAAAATTCGTAGACGAATCTGAAGTATAATAAATTCCACGATTTGCATGGCGCTAGCATCACAGGTTCCCAACGGTTTATTAATTTTTCAACGAAGTCGAATAAATGAGGCTCGACTTGCTCGACCACGAAACAATGCTCTCCCTCTGGCCTGCAATAAAATTGTTTCCCTATTGGTCAGCTCGCAACAGAGTGTAAAATGTTCGGCGAACAAGAGGTCGCGGAGGAGTGGAACGACGGTCTACACTGCCAGAGGCCACCCATGCATTCTAATTTACTGCAGCTCCTTGGGAAAAAATTCGACGACCTGATCGAATGCCCCGAGAAGGACTAACCTTGCTCTCGAGCTCGAGAACGAAACAAGTTGCTGGACAATTTGCACTAAAGTTTCGGAACTTGGAAAATTCAGAGCTCCGGAATTTCAGAATTTCAGATGTCTCTTGAACTTTAAAGATCTTACAATTAGAGTTCTAGAGAATCTGGCAACTTTCAAAGTGTCTAAAAACTTTTAAATCTCAGAATTTCAGGATTGCTTCTCAATCCGTTCTGCTATATACTTTTTCGATACAAAATAAGCATTTCTTGCTCTTGGGACAATTAAATGGTTATCGAGAGAGCAACTCGTGTTGTTCGCCCCACTTTCTCAAGACTATCGAATGACGATCGATATGGATCTTCGAGGGTGGCTGTAGAATGCGCGTGTGGGCGTCGAACATCGGAGGAAATAGGTACGAGGGGGGTGCACGAAACGAGTCGGTTACTAACAACCTAAGGCCGAGACCGTTGTTCCTTCAGCCACGATGAAATATCGCTATCGATGGTCTCGAATTAAAGTAACCAAATGGGACACCCTACGGCGCCTACCAATCGAAATCTTCCACTCTTCGCCTTGTTGTAATTCATTTCAAACACGAGGATGCAAGTTTCTTTTCAATAAAGACAAGTGTCATGTTTGTCGAGTGCATTTATTTACTATTATCGTATGTCAGATTTGTAAGATTCTATATCTTGAATTTAATCCACACTTCGATCACTCAATCGTAATCAAGTGTGTATAATAATGTGAAAATTAACGTGAAAGTATATACGACGTTAACAAATATACGATTTCCGCTTTAAGCGTAGTTTTCCTGTCACGAATGGAATACTTATAATTCGAAGCAACTCACGTCGGTGCATCGATATAAAAGTCGTTCGCTTCTTTCGGTGTGTGAAGCGTTCCCATAAAATTTACTGTTCTCCACGCGGAATAATTTAAAGCGATCCATTCGACTAGATGCAACAACGTGCATACTTAAATTAATGTTGTTCGAACTGTTAAATTCGAATTAAAGCAAAGATCCTATAGTTAATGTGGAATTTAATATAGAATTCTACATGTTATACACGCAAAATACAAATATTAATTAATAAAAAAATAATAGAAAATAATAAAAAAATAATAAAGAAATTGGTTTCCCAGCTTTAAAATTCTATTTCACCAACACTATTTCTATTTCACTACTGACTAAATAATCGGTAATCTGGATTAAGTTGAAGACTCGAAGACCATTCCTCTCTTCCATTTATTTTCGCGTGAGCTTCAATTCAAAGGGTTTATTCCCTTTTATTCGCGAAAAATGTTACAGCAAAATTAATTTCTCGGCTGTTGAAAAATTGTGCAACAGTCTCGCTGGAGATTCGAATGCTGGCACCGCCGCTACTCACATCCCTGAAGTCTGGCTTATTCTGTTTCAACTCATCGTGCCCCGCGGCCATCGTGGGTAATAACGAAATTTGTTTTCTTACCTTCTTCGCTCCCCTTTCTCGCTCCCTCTTCCCCCCCCCACGATGCTTTTCTTCCCCCATTACTATCGGCCTACCTTCTGGCCAGCGTCTTAAAAATTATGTCTACAACGCTCTTTTCTGTTTTTACACCTTAAAGCCGTATTTTCAGATGAAACATGTAAACTCAAGCGTCTCCTGGCGAGACTTTTCCCTCCGGGTGAGAATTGAGAATTTTCGATCACCTAGTCACTCTCTTGCTGACATTATTGAAATTGATGACTTTTCCACAGTAGAAGTTCGATTTCATTTCTCTTTTTCTACATACTATCACGGCGCAAAATTAAATTCCTTGCGATGGACCAAGGCACCAACTAATTCCCGACGAAATGCAACTAATTAAAACGAATAGACGATCATAAAATGACCGTCGGATGATCTGGAAAGTTCGTCCTTTTGAAATTAAATATATATGTGTGGATATTTAAATTTTCGCTTAAAACAATCGCCGATCATCGTCACAACGAACGTTAAGAAAAATAAACGTCTAGAGAAATGAGTCGAGTGAACGAGTCGAGTCGTTGGGCTCATAGAAACAAGTAACACAGTTCTGCGCAAAGAATAAAATTTCCCTCGATTACCTGTTCATACAGCGAGGTCGATCAAGCGCCGGGAGTTCTCGAACGAAAAGCACATCGCAACATCACCGGCACGGGAATATCCGATCTGTGTCCCGCGTTCTCAAGCAAGCACCAGCAGCTTCACCGATAACTTTCGTTTCCTCTCCTTCTCTCTCTTCCTCTGTCTCTCTCCCCTCCTCGCAACGACCCATTCTTTTGTTATTTCCTCGTATTCGCGACTTCTCACGGCGTTGCGCGAGCAACGCTTTCCCGATTGGCGTGCCGGGAATCGCGAACGTGCAAAGAATACCCGGCCGATAATGCTATTGCATTGTGAATTTAGTGCCGCGCGACTCTCTCTCTCTCTCTTTCTCTCTCTCTCTTTCTCTCTCTCCGCCTCGACTCTTCCGCCTCCCTTCGGGCTTTTACGCGCTTTGCATGAACGTTTAAGAACTTCGCAGACGCATAAAGAGTCGTTCGTTGAGGCAGCGAAACGATCAAACGACCCGCGGTTGTTACCCGCTCCGTACCGCGCCGCGCGAATCCTCGCGTTCGCAGTCATCGCCCCGAGATGGGATCGAGAATACACGCGTATACCCAACGAGAAAGTCGAATTTTCACACGTGCGAATTTCCAGCGCACGTTCGTTTCCTTTCATCCACGCGTGAATTAAAGTTTCGATGCCACAATGTTCTGTCAACGACGAAACTGATTGACAATGGTGAATGTTCCTCAGAAACCGACACCGTTTGTTTCTTCATGATGAAATTACGCCGATATTCGTAACAGCAAACGTCCGAGAAAACGACGGGATAAATCAGGAACGTCTAAATATGTCAAAACCAATGGATCCTCCGCTGTCCAAGAGTAATCTCGTCACAAGACTCGTGTCGAAGTTTCTCCAGAAGCCAACGCGCTATTTATTCCTCTCTTCTAGAACACACCCAGTTCTCTCTCTCTCTCTCTCTCTCTTTCCCTTCCTCTGCTTGTTTTTCCAACTCGAAGCAGTCACTCGAAGAAACTGAAGAGTCTGTTTGCCAGGCGAGAAAAAGCAGCTAAATATTTGCCTGGTCGCGAAAGCCTGTCCCCTCCTCTCTCCAACAATAAGATACTCTGCACCCTTTATACACCCGTCGGTCGCGCAACTTCGACACAATAAAATTAAAGAGTTTGCGTCTCGGTGCTTTCCGCTCCCGGGGACCCCGGTGGTTCTAGAGAGAAGGCAAACACACAGAGAAGGGCCGGCTGAGAAATTCGGCTGAGGTAATACCGTAAGGGCACGTGTGTCTTTAGCTCGCTTCGGAAAGAAAGGAGAGACAGACGAGGATAGAGGTGGTTTGCAGTTGGATCGTTTCAGGGGATGGAAGAAGCTCGCTGGTTCCGCCTCTCTCTCTCTTTCTTCTTCTTCCGTCTTTCGGTCTCTCTCGACGAATTGCCAAGGTCCACCTCCACGGAGAACGGCCTCGAAACGGTGGTATGCGTACAGCCATCCTCGGGAAAACATCAAAGCTACATTTCCAACGATTGAAATTGTTTCCGTACGACGTAGCCAGGGAAAAAGATCCGTGGCTGACTGGCTCCGTGAGTATCTCGCTAGATCCTCGACCGACCGTGCCGAGCCCGATGTCCTTCCGTCAGGACCAATTCCTCGATTGTCTTTCGCAGACAACAAATTACATTCCGACACGTGTGTGTATCCCTCTCCTTCCCTCTCCATTGCTCCATTCCATCGATCTCGTACTCCTCGGTCGAGCGTATTTCGCTTCCTTTCCAGACGGGAAACGTCTGCGGTCTTCTCGCCGATCGTTCCACTTTTTCTACGCGTTCTCGCGAATTTTCGTCGGAATTTACTAGACGCGCGCCCAGTGAGAGATTTCGCTTTCTCACTGCGCCAACTTTGGACAATTCGATCCACTGTGTGGTACGATTGTTGAAATTTCAGGCTCGTTTTCGAATTTTTTCGCCTCGAACTCTGCACGTCTGGATCTGACAGATTCCAGTGTATGATCGTTCGACTTGTCCTTCTTTCGGACAACTTGCAACTAGCAGGAGACTTTGCTCTTCTACTTTTGCCAAGTTTCGGAAATTCGATCGGCCAACGTCTCTGATCAAACGAAATCTCCAAATTTCTATTACAGAATTTCAAAAGATATTGACAAATGACGATCAATGTATACATTGATGCACAACCGAGCCGAGCAACTTCCTCTGTTCACTTTATTCGTTGATTTTGGCATACTGTCGTTTGACGAAAGTCAAAGGAAGATCGAGGAAATTACGATCGAATGACAAAACCAGCAATAGTACGTTCGCACAGAGTATACTTATACTGTCTCTCGCCGGGTGGCACGCAATATCTGGATTTAGACAGGGAATTTTTCCGCTCTAGCGGTTTTCCCGCAATGCGACGGGGGCCGATCAACGATTAAATTTCTCCAACTCGTGACTCCGATTGTACATTCAAGCATCGTCGCATGAGTCCGATAGAGTATCGAAGCCGAGGAGGGCCGAGGAGGCTGTTTACTTTACTCGCGGCAGACAGAAGAAGAAATACCTGACCGTATTTTCAAGCAACAACGACTGATTGTCTTCCGCGACCGGTTATTTTTATTTTCCTCCGTCTTCCTGCCGAGACACACACACACACACACACACAGGGGAGAATCTCGCGAGGAGAGAGAGAAGCTAGATTCGTAGCTAGACGAAGGCTCAACCGTAGTCATCAGCTTCGTTTGTTATATCTTTAAAACTGTACGGCGGAAATTGACGAAGCCAGACAGAATTCAGGAAACTAGAGAGATTCAGAGATTTAAGAGAATCTAGGAATCCAGGAGCTTAGGAAATTGGAAATCTACGAATTCGGGAATCTAGGAATCTGGGAACTTGGAAGCTGAGAAACTTCGAAGTTTAGAAATCTAGGGATTTCGGATTGTTGGAATCCAAGTGTTTCGGAAATTGGAAATTCAAGAATTCAGGAATCCGGGAACTTGGGAGCTGGAGAAATTTCGAAGTTTGGCAATCATCGAAGTTGAGAGATTCAGGGATCTTCCGGAAATTTGAAAATTTAGAAATTCGGGAACGCAGGGACGTGGAAATTCGGAAATTTCCAAGTACTCGGGGATTTGGAAATATCAGCTAATTTTTGATGATTCGAGCGTGTCGCACACGAATTCGCGTAAACTCGCGCTCCCCGAATAAGGTTATCGCGAGGAAAAGCGTAATTTCGTTCGATGCTAATAGGCTCCCTCTTGCCTCGTATCCTCTTTTCTTTTCGTTCCCTCCCCTGACAGAACCCACTTTTTCTCTTTCTGAATAATGCATAGGCTGAACTTGAGTGTGATAACGTAGCAAAAGCCTGAGAATAGAGGCTCTCCTCTCGATTATTGACGAAGAACATCATTCCCCACTTAGTACGATATTAAAGGAGATTCGGGACGTTCTATTTCCATGCTCGATCGTTGCGGATATCGTTACGATATCGAGGGACAGCCGAATCGCTGGCTAAAATCGGCCAACTACTTATCCAATTTATCACGGTCGTGTTTCAAATGTTTTATCGTGCACGTTTAACCAATTGCTTCAATATTAATTACCTCGTGAAATCGTAAAACGATTTGGGAATGAGGGAAAAGACATCGATTGAATTGATATTGGATGAAAGACGGAATTTAACAAGGTAGATTATTCTGATTAATTCGACCGGAATATTTGTATGCGTTTTACAATTTGTCAACGTCGCAATCTGCAACACTGTTTTCTTTTTTTTTCTCTCTTTTTCCCCTTTGCGAAACGATATCAATTTCAACGACGATCTAATCGACCTAGCGTAACTTCCAAATCATCGAGATCTCATTTCGAAAGAACAAAGCGCATCATTGCACACCATCCGTCTTTTCATAGTACTTACATACATGCATTCACGTACGTACACAGTAAAAGTTCGGTGGCCAGAATGGTGGACGGAATGAAGTTTCGAAGGACACACGAATGGAAATGAGCCTGGTAATTCGTAAATAAGCGAAAGAAAATTCTCCTCTTCTGGCAAGCATGGACGAGCAACGAACGGAGCGGAGGGAGGCGAGGTTTCAATCGAAAATCGAAATCAACCGTGAGGCAACTCCCGGGAGTGAAGAAGAACACTAGCCTCTTGATCGTCGCGTATTTTAAAGACCGCGCATCAGCTAGCCGCGTATTTTCAATTTTAAGAAAAATGTACTTTTATTAATAAATAAATAATTTAAATATTTCTCACTTACATAATCAGTGAGCCACAATCAATTAGGATATAATTTGCACGAAAAAAAAAAGACACTTGATTTTCACTAGGGTTGTCACACAATAGATCAAACACTAAATATCAAAAAGATTAAAAAACGCTATATGCACGTTTGTTAAATTTGAAATGTTATAATATTATAGTCTAAAAAATACAAATATATACTATGCACTAATAAAACTAATATTTATCTCGGGCGTGGAATGCTTTGAAGCAAGTAGTTGGGCGGAGTGGAATTTTACTGTTCTCGCGAATTTTGTCTCTTGCCTTTCTTTTCGAAGCAGCCTTTCGAATATATCCAAAATCAAGGAAGAATATATACGTTTTTCGATTTTTCTTTAGTGTTAGAAAATGATTCTAGATGTTACCGTTTAGAAATCGAAATTAATTTCGGTTTTATTTAGAGTACAGGGACTGGCGCGCACCGATGCGATCAAGTGGCTAGCAGCTGAACGCCCGAAGAGACAACGGCCAAGACGAGTTGGAAAACGTTACGAGGAGGACATGTTGCTTCCTAGACCGTGACTCTGAATTTCGATACATTATCGTCAACTTGATTCGCCCGATTTTCTCACGTGCTTCGTCATGTTTCACACGTCACGTTGTATACAACGTGTGCTCTATTTGAACTAATACTCTCGTGTAACTCTCGTGTAATGTGATTTAGAAGATAGAGCCACGGACGATCTCTGTTTTACCTGTTGCTAATTTTTTTTAATTACATTCGTTATTCTGTAGCTCCGAATTTCCCGTGAAGAAGCGTGAGATAACGACGTTTCGTTTGTAATTTATAAATCTTCTTCTTTATTTCTTGCTTCTTTGAAAGTCAAAACGCGAATAATTTTTCACGGCTGGATGTATCACGTGAGAAAACGCGGCTGAATCTGGCAAAGAAGGCCAGATTCAGCTGGAAGTTGGCAAGATTGCTTAGCAGGCACTCGTTGCGGCCGTGTGGGAAGAGAAAGAGAGAGAGAGAGAGAGAGAGAGAGAGCGGGGAACTTCGATAATCTCGCCGGCAACGGCCGTGGGCCCCCAAGTTTGGCAATCAATGCGAAGTAACAGTTTAATTAAATACGGGTAACCCTTCGTCGACTCGGCACTTACTCCAAGACAGAGTAATCTTGGCCACGTTGTCTCAAGGGCTCGCACACATACACACAGCGGGATCCGGCAAACGAGAATTTTCGATAGACTCGCAAATCTGTCTTCTCTCATGGCTGCCCCATCCGCTTCCGGGGATCTCCGGCTCTCCGTCCCCCTTTTTCTGCGGGTTTCGCCCAAAAGTCGGTTTGCGGACGGTACACGGAATCTTCGGGACGACGATGTTCTCGGGGGAATTGAAGAAGTTCCTGGTCGTTCCATTGTGACACACAAAGCCCGCGTGTTAACTCCCAGTTTCGCGTGACAAGACTAGCGTGGAAACAATTTCGAACGTTTTCGAATAATTTACGTACACCGATGCGATGATCCGCGCGTTTTCGGGTAACAGGAAAAAGAAGCTTTCATTTCAGCTTTCTATTTCACAGTTTTTCTAAAGAACAGAGATCCGACAAGTCAGCAAACCGAGTCCCGATTCGTAAAGCAAGTTGAAGCGAGAATTCACTTGAAATCTGAATAATTCCTCGCTATCGCGATAGCGCGATAACTCGGTGCCGATATATACCGGTGAAATCCGGCTGGCTTAATTAACGAAGGAGATGGCCGAAAACGCGGGAATATTGAGAGCGAATTGAACGGCGGCCGATAGTATCACCGTGGGCGTAACGAGTTGCGTGTAGTTGTTGGATAATCTAAGTTTGCGTCATGATCTTGACAGGAATATAACAGGTAGTTTGTAAGCGGTCGGAAGCTGCTCTTAGCTTATATGTCCTAAGAGAGAAAGTAGGCTAATCCCTGTATCGGGTTAATCCTATTACCCCGATATAATTTCGTTTTATCGAATTTCGCCCCGACTCGTGGACGATTCGAAAAGAGAAAGAAAATAAACCAAGAACGCAAAAACACACGATTCGATGATTATCCGCGAACGTATTCGCGATATTTCTCAATCGTGTATCAGCTTTTGTAGCTTTCACCGAAGCGTCTGTCAGTCCTCCTTCGTTTTTAACGAGCTAACTTGAATTCTTACTGGCAGCGTGAACCTTCCTCGTGACACTTTTTATTGTCCAAAGAGACACGGACACGACGCGACATGACGGGATGAAACTTATAAAAGACTTTGAGCAACGTGTACAAGTGGATTGATAAGTTTCAAACTGGTTGCAAAGAATTAAAGGAAACGAGCAGCGCGTGCTTGGCTTGCCCAATCGATAAAAAAAAAAAGAAAAAAAAAGAAGCTGTATCTTCCGCGCAAAAGCGTGCAAAGATGACAACTTAAGTTGACGACACTGGAGATACTAATTTTACAATTACAGCGTGGATGATCGTGGAATCATCGCCGAATATTCCGAAACTCGGAGGAACGACCCAAAACACCGTAGCCTTCGTTATTAGACTTCGTTGCTGAACATCCAATCCACGATGCAGCGGAACCTTTGAAAACGGATTATCAGGTGTAACGAGAATAGTTTGGCCGCTAGTTGTACAGGCTGATGGCTGATTATTGCCTATCGTGCGGCCAAAGAAGAATCCTCTATCGTAAACGTAGCGTAGCACGATGCACGACGTCGGCCCACGGGGTGAATCGCTTTTCCGAGGGCACGCCGAATATTCCCGGGCCAAGGTAGTTTGATTGTTCGGAAGAGAAAGGGCAAGGTGAAGCTTCAAACTCCCGTAACCCTCGTGTAATCGAGTATTAAACCAGCCACTGCAAAATAATCTCTTTAGGAGCACAGTCAAATTGCTCCCGCTACAAAAGAAACATCCCCCCGACTCTTTGAATAATCCAATTTTCTCTTCTGAAATTGTGAAAATCGTTTTTGCAAATCGTTTCTCGCCGACGTATCCCGAATTTGCCTCGTCTGGATTTTTTCCAGTCAACTTTTCGTCCTGATTCCGTTTTTTCCGCGAGTTCTTAGCAGAGATTCCTTTCGCCTACGAGGACCACAGTTTTGTGCAAAGTTCGAGATCGAATTAATAAATAGAATAATAGAAAAGTAATAGAATAATAGAATTCGATTGTGAGTAAAAATTTCGCGATTTTGAATTTTGCATTCGTCGTCTCGTCATTATTCCGGCAGACGAATCGGGGAAGGCTTCTTCGGAGGAAATTATTCCGAGAAATCGGCAAGCAAATGACAAAGTGAAGTGAGAACAATCGGTGCTTGCCAAGAGACAGCTGTTCCAGCCGGAATAATCTTCGACTCGTGAACAAAAATCAATATATTATTTGACGTCTCGTTTCGTTGCTTAACGCCTGCTATTCTCTCTCTCTTTCTCTCTCTATCTTTCTCTCTCCGTCTTACATTCTTCTCGTCTCGCGTTCAGTTTCGCGCCCAATTTGCGGCCCATCATCGCTGCGGAAGAAGCAATTTCTAACTTAAATGAAACTCCCTCTTGCTCGCTCCTGCCACTCCCTCTCTCCAAACGATCGACAGGATACACCGTGGTGTTCGTCTTCGAGGCTTCGTCAAGGGACGCGAGTCGGAAGTTCTTCTCTCGAGACGATCGTGCCTCGAAACGCCTACACGCAACAACTCCAACCAGCTTCTTGTCAGAATTCCGCGGCGAGGCTGAAACTTCCACTACGTGCACGCAACTTAATTCACCGGTTGCGGGGAGTCCGTGACCCGGAAGGACTGTTCTTTAAATACGGAAACGGCTCCCTGACCCTCCGTCCCCCCTCCCCTCCTCGTTGTCCTCGCTAAAGTTGTAACTTTATCGCCTGACCCATCCAGAAAATTGGATGAAATCGTAACGAAGCGTCACTGTTCGACGGAGTTTTGCGAAAAGGCACGAAAGAGGGGAATGACGATAAATTTAGAAAGAATTTTTGGAGGTTTTGATGCGTGGAAACCGATCAGTTAAAAAATAATTTCTATCAGGCTGACGTCGTTTTGCTATTAAAACCACCGGTCGACGGAACACTTGCTTTACAGAATTTTATGAAAAGATTTTATGATTTAGATGCGAAGAAGAGGTACGACGATGTTTAGAAATAATTCTTGGATCAATACGTGTTATGGTAGAGTAGCTTGAAATTATTTTCCAGGCTCTCAATTCGTAGAGGGCTCGAAGAAACCAACCGGTGCAAGTCACTTCTCTCATTACGTTATAAATAACATATAATTATCACGATATCGTGACTAAACAGCTGAATATTTAGACGAGAACAGTTAGTACACCACATCTAACGGGAAATTAGCTTCCGAATCCTCCGCACGGCTCAAGTTATTGCACGAAACGATATATTTACGCCAACTGTTACAGCAGAAACTCCGTTTATGTAAACTCAATTTATTTGAACCGAATTTTATACTCGTGTATTGAGTGAACTCTTGCTCTTGTTGAATCTAATTTATTTCAACCCAACCTGTCATCGTACGAACGAAAAATCACGAATAAAGGGAAGGATCTCCCTTTCTAAGGAAAAAGGACTTTTATCGTGTGAACAAATGTCGTTTCCGGACGTATCGTGACGTGTTTTCGAGCGAAAATTGATAGTAACAAAGTGCTTCTCTTTCAATAGTAGTGGACATTGCTTAGTCGTGTATGGCAAACAAGTATCAAACGGATTGTTAACAAGGGCTCGAAGGGTGGCGTAACTCGTTGAAACAGTAGCGATTGTTTGCAAAGATTCGCAAAGGGCGGCTGCTCGTTAATTTTGAGTGGCGAAGACGAAATTCGATAGCTCTGGTCTCCTGCTCTTTTAAACAGGCTACCAACCGGATAACAAAGGTTTTTTGCCTTCTGAAATATATCACCGACTCCTTAGATGTAACGAACTGTACTCGTACAGCCATCGACAAAGGATCTTCGGATAACAACCGGTATCGAATATATAAGGGTGCACGGAAGTCTGAGTACTGCCAGAGAAAGGGAACATCCCTTACACTCATAATCGAAAATTAATACAATACTTGGCTATCGCTCCCCGAAATATTGGTTGTTGTTCCAGTAATTAATGTCAGGTTTCGTCAACGCCGGGCGTTAGAATCTGCGAATCATGGAGTTGCCCGTTCTTCCAATTATTAATATCAAATTTTGTTAATAACAGATTAGAATTTAGAATTTATCGTTCGAATTTCAGGGTTCGCGGAATTAATGGAATTATTGGATTTATGACAAAATTAAACAATGGGGATGCCTGTGGAATTTTTATAGAAATGAAGTAGAAATTTGTTTTATTGATTTATTGAAAGTTACTCTACTTTTGACGTTTCACGCATCATTGCACCAAATCCATAAAGATACTCGATATGTTTGCAACCCTTGTATCATAAATATTTCGTGAGACTTTTGTGCAAAGAATTTTGAATTGAATTGAATATCGTACGATTATATCCGAATTTTATACTTTAACAATTACGCGTAATTAGACAACATTTGTTAAAGTCCTAAAGTCGGAGGTTTAGAGTTTCACGTGCAATTATAATAATTTGTAAGTAACTTATACCAATTATTCTACCGAACGTAATTCACACGATCAATAAATTACACAGAAAAAGTGGAGATACACTCGAGGTATCAAACATCATTCTCTGATGAAATTCGGAATATTCAATTAAATATGTGTTCAGATACAGAAATTCGAGTCACGTTGGTAATCTGAGCATCATATTCTTCCTTTCTGGGCATAAACGTTTTTGCAATCCTCCAGTTATTAATTACACGTATGAATATAAGATAAGAAAAATGGAAAATAGTAAAAACTTTCGTAAGAAGTCGCAGGGTTACAAAATTCTTTGAAAATTTCTATAAAATTATAATGCATTTAGCATAAATTCTATCGAATTGTTAAATTACTAAATTAGTAAATTCCATAGAATTTGTCACATCAGTAATTCCATAATGGAATTAATATTCAACGCGCTACAGTCTTACAGGGATTTCGTGCAAAAATCTTTTTTTCACTAAAAACGTTTACGTTCAAAAACTGGCCACGTTCAAAACTAACGAACTATTTCACTTCTGTCAAAAGTCAGTGAGCCAAAACCCGCGTACACCCATTGGCGTCGAGAACGAGAATTCAGCCCCGGAAAGTAATATTAAAGTAATTCGATTTGATCCTAAATCCTAAAAAGTGATTCCTCGTTTTCCAGAATTCCGTTCCTGTTTATTTTACCTCGGGCTCGGGCCGGACGTTTTCAATTTAAGAGAAACCTTTCGATCGGAGCGTGTATGTGACCCTTTGATTTACCGGAGGCTGACAAAGTGTACGCCTTCAGAAATCGTGAAACGAATTACGTGTACAAGTTTGATAGTGCTCGTGATTCATGACGGCCAACCCAGACGGGGCAGCGATTTTTACGAGTATTGCATCTCGCGCGGCAGTTTCGACGTGAGCGATAAGAGAGAGAAGTTGAAACTTTTCACGTGCATCGTAGCACGTAGCCGCAAGAAACGTCCCCCCCCTGCCCTCCCACCCCCCGTGTGACTGTCATGGTGAAATTTCAATTCATCTCCCGATATTATCTTTCAATTAACACGTTCGTCGCCTGTGACGCGACGTGTTCCTCAGCGCGAGTGTTCTTCGATTATGCAACGTAGAACAGATCTTTTTTTCTTTTTTTCTTCGTTTTTTTCTTTTGACTCGATCAATCGAAGATTGAGCCTCGAAGCTCGATTGAAATTTTCCTTTAAAGCTTGCTGTTTCAAACGATTTCTCTTTCCATCGTTTTATTGGACTTCGAACGTTGGCGAATGAAACGTTAGGACTTGTTGAGTTTCTGTCGTTCGAGCCTGATACTCGCGACTCGATGAAATCGAAAATGCAACGATTTGCCAAAAAGGGACTTCTTTAACGCTAGAATCTATCAGAGTGATCTTGTAATTATAATTTTCTATACAGTTATGACAGTATATTTCTCGATGCTCGAGTGGTTTTTCATAAAATATATACAAATAGAAGCTTGTGTTCACTATCGTGTTATTAACTTCTTCTTGTACCTTGCACTTATGATCATCGATTTAGACACACGAAGAAAATGTCTCTACGTGTTCGGAAGAGATGTTTGAACGTTTTTACAAGGATAAAATTGTCCTCGTTTCCCCTTCCACGCGTACGATCTATAAAAGTCTTCGAAAAAAAAGAAAAGAAAAGAAAAAGCCCTGAACTCAGGATTTATGAAAGTACAGGCTTCGCGTTTCAAAACGAGACCAAGTGGATCAGTTCTTTCTACGAAGTGGTAACAGTTCGAAATATCGACAATTTTTCATCGTCGCTCCTCGATATTCGGTATTTATTTGGGTGAAAGAAGCCTTCGAATGGCAGTCGAAGGTTGGAGACGACGTGGATTAGAGCCGCGCGACCGGAATCCGCGCGGAGGGGAAAATCCATTCCTGCGCCGGAAGCATCACCGACCCCGTAGCCGAGCTTTCAAACCAGCGCGAATGAATACCTGAAGAGAGGGGGGATTACTTCCGTCTCATTAGCGGCGGGCGAGATCGAGGAATTCG
This sequence comes from Tetragonula carbonaria, assembly GCA_032399595.1. NCBI lineage: Eukaryota > Metazoa > Arthropoda > Insecta > Hymenoptera > Apidae > Tetragonula > Tetragonula carbonaria. The sequence goes on along the minus strand of JAUCRC010000018.1, from coordinate 2,374,836 downwards.
TCACGCCCGCCGACGGCCATACACACACACACACACACACACACAAACACACCCTCACGAAAATCCTAATTCATTGCACGATGAAAACCTCCGAGCAGGAGGAGAAGGGCCGATGATTAACCCGCCGATGATGACGGAAGCCGAATTTATTCTGACGTTCTACGCCGGCAAATTAGCCCTCGGCTGAGTCACTTCTCTCGTTCGTGTTCTCTGGTCGTCGTCTGGTCTCGTGACACGCCGCATAATTTATCACTCGAATCGTGTCGCATTGTTGCGATATTTTTCTGAACAACGCAGGACGCGCGGATGTGACGGTGCGTTCTCTTTCACCGTCCGCGTTTTATTTTCATCGAAACGTTATTCCCACTTTGGCCGGGAACGGTCTCGAAACAATTGTCGGAGAGCAGTCTGTCGTTGTTGCTTTGAAAACCCAGACGGAATTTGCAGCGAAAATGATCGGAGATACTACGATACTAATTTTAATAATTTCAATTACCAACGATACTGGTAATTTTATAATCAATATCCTGAATCTTTGCTACCTAGTAAGTTATTAAACTGCTAATTCTGAAATCTTTAAAATCCGTAAAATCATTTCAATCGTACAACATCTCGATCAATTACGAGTGCATAAGTATATCAAGCGTGTTTAGCGTGTTAGAGAAATTTGTATAATATGTATATACCGGCCAGAAGTCGAAGACACCGATCATTCATTTCGCAGTCTTTTTTTCTCTCCTCCCGCTCCCCTTTTTCTTTGTCTGAGGAAAAGAACGGACAAACTGGTACCGTTCTATTCCCATCTACACATTCCACGTTTCAACGACCACCCTCCCCCATTCGGCTGCCTTGAATTCCACGGGTACACTGCACCGCCAACTTCTCTTTTCTCCGCCGCCATTATACGTTACATACCAGTCGTTCAGATATCGCAGACTATTAGTGAATAGTTTGTGTCGAAACTTGGCGCAACTCGGTGAACAAAAAAAAAAGAGAAAGAGAGAGAGAGAAAATAAAAAGAAAGAAAGAAAGAGAAGAACAGACCGATCGGTATTCAGAGAACAGAAAGGTTTCTGTCGATCGCGACAGAAAGTTGCACGTTTATGGAAATTAAAACACCGTGTGCTTGCGTGTCTTCAAACTGTTCGCAGTTAATTAATCTTGATATCGGAGATTATTAAAAATTCATCAGATATATTTATTATAGCATTGTATTGAGAATCGTTTTTAAATGATTAAATATATCGACGAGATGATCCAACTTTTCGGTATCATATTATGAATACTATATTACTTCGTGCAACTTTAAATTACATTTAATTTACCAAGTAAATGAGAAGTGTTGAATTATTAATATCGTTAGTCGTACGATTCCCTTAGTTCATATTTAAACACAGACTGAAATATGCAGTCTTTGTTTAATATTTGGTGCAAGATTATACCGACAGAGCAACAAGTTGCACGTAAAGAATTCAAAATCTTCCGACACTTTTAAAATAAAAATAAAACGTCCGTGAAAATTGTAAAGAAGCTTCTATGATATTACTAAATTAAACGGATTGTTTTCAACGCTTTCCACGCTGTTGCATTTGTACGCTATCTTCCGCATCTGACAATTAATTTCCAACTCTAGCAACACAAAGTTCTTAAAACTGTAAGCAAAATTCGCATCTCGAACAAAAAAAAAAAAAAAAAAAGAAAAAGAAAAAGGAAAAGAAAACATCTAAACCCAAATCAAATCTTCACACAGCGATCTACGGCGCGCGTAAAAATTTAAAAATCGTTTCGCATCGATTTAATATAATAAGCGTCGGTAAGCCTCTGTATTCGCGAATACGTGCCAACGTATGTAAAGCTGAAAACCAATTTCACGGGAATCGAGACACCGAAAAGTGAAATTTTAAAAATTGCACGTCAGGCAATCGCGCAATCCACGTACAATTCGAAAGGGATATTAGTTCGAAAGGGACGACAGGTTGGACATCCAGTACATCCAGTAATTTCACACCCATTGGCAAGGGTACGTGTAGAAATTAGATACCCATTGATGATAGTGCATGTAGTAATTATACACACGCTGATGATAGTGGGTGTAGTAATTACATACCTTACAATAACGGAACAAGCAGTAATCTACGTGGTCCTAGCTGGCAGCAATACTTGCCACGGATAACGCCAGCCACTGTAGTCTGTATTAACATTGGTAAGTAAGCATGTCGCGGATCCTCCAGGCTTGCACAGTCATAAACGGATACGAAACACAGTCGGCGAAACGTCGAATTGAAAGTTTCGGCCTTATGTGCCTGTGCCCTGTCTCGCTGTTTTATCCATCTCCCATTTACCTTTCACCTTAGTGACATTCGTTCGCTCGATCGCGAAAGCCCACGATTTATCCCCGTACATCGACGAAGACACGGTTGGATATTTTCAGAGATGTTAAGTTCAATGCCACTTGGCAAAACACGGTGCACGATCCTAATCCCGTTTGCATCCTGCGGCATTCATCCAACGACCTTCGTAAAATCCGCTGGATCGATTGGATATTAATTTCGACAACCGTACCCTGCGAGAGAGTCTTGCAGTGTTTTGTAAGAAATTACGCGAGCATTAACCGGTACAGCCGTCAGAAATTTATTAAACGAAGACATCACGTCGCTATTTACGTCTCCGCACTCTCCGGTATATCGGCGATAGCAGGATATTAGCGTGGATGCACGTTAATGGCTGGTATTGCGAGCGAAGCATTTAACCGCGATCGTTTATTTCGACGATAGCATCTCGTTCCGGTCTGCCCGAACGAAAGGAGACATAACGTCACGACGATATATATATATGTATCCCCGTGAAATCTTTTCCGCGAGATGAGCATCTAAATGGAAGTGGTTCCTCGCGTCGCGCAGAATAGATCGTCCGGACTGAAATCACGTCAGCGTGGCTAGTAAACCATCCTCTCCCTTTCTTCGCCCTTATTTCACCATCATTCGCTGCGCGAGAAGAAGGAGAAGCAAAAATATGCCTCGAATCCGCCCCTTTTATTGAGCGTAATGGGAAACGAGAGGCGAGTTCACAGTAGACGCGTTCGCAGCCCAATTCTCGATACTCCATTAAGATTTCAGCTGAATCATAATGACTCTAGCTTGTGTCCCTAGCCTCTCCGCGCGGGGCGAAATAAAGAGACTCCACCTCTCGAGCGGGTTTTCGTTCCGCCAACGTGACTGTTCTATACGAGACCGGCGAGACTGGAGATCATCGTGAAGTTTCGTCATCCATCATCGAACATCGCGCGCAACGCTCCGCGATTTCCTTCTCCGTGGGATAAGTAATTCGCCGAGCCCCCTCAGGGACACATTGTGCACGCATTATGCTCCGTCGGCCAATGTTGCCGCGCATAAATCGGCAATTATGCCCGCGACGGATTAGCATGACAGTGGAAAGCAACGCGTCATCCACCGGACATCGTCTCGCGATTACACCGAGCGTGTCGAATTGTCTCTGGATTAACTTTCGTCGACCATTATTCAGTTTAACAGAGAAACTACTTTGCTGCAAGATGAGTCAGTTTTCCCCGTGAAAATTCCCGAGATCAGAAATCAGAAATCTTCTTGACGTTGATCGTGATGAGTGATTTGTGATAAATTTCCGCTTTTTCGAACGCTGCAACTACCGATCTTCAATATTTTACGTATACTTCAATAACTAAAATAAATAGATCTCTGTTTAAACAAAAGTCAATGTCAACGTCGACACAAAAACGCGCGTCGTATTTTACAATCTCGTGGGAAACGGAAATCCGAAAAAACATGTTGTACCGACGAGCTAAATTATAGATCATTCATATTATTTGATCACCTCCAGAGAGATACAAGATGCAATTCATCTCGAGACTCGCGTGAAACTGAATAAAGTCAACCGATTTATTCCCTGTCCAATTTACGAGATTACGAGTAAAGTCAAATTTAAACTTCACGTGCACCAGCCTGATATTCTCATCTCCGTGAAGATAACTCTGTTCATTTCTAACACCGTAGTCGTCGCTATTTATTTCGTAAATGAACCCTGAACGAGGCTGTCGCGCTACCGATTGACTCGTCCCGCATCTTCCACGTGATAAATACTCTTCACGAGCAACTGTCCACCGAAGATTCTGAATCCACACACACACACACACACACACACAGAGAGAAGGGGAGTTTCCAGGTGTTACGCTCGAGGACGAGGTTGGCGCAGGTTGGAGTAGACGTGGCTGTGTACCATGCACTCGGTATACCTACGGAGCGATACGTCATCCGTGACAAGCTGGTGTGCCGATAACCTCCGTCTCCGACAAACCCCCGTGTGTGGCCTCACACCTCATCGCGGCAACGGCCATCCATCATGTTTGAGTAATGTAGGGACACGATTTCGCGTTATTGCGAATGACCGACTCCGTCTACTACGTGTGGCAACGTTCCTCCGCTTCTCACCGATTATCCATGCAAGAAACTGACCCTTTGCTACAGGCCATCATCGATCGTGCCCCCTGGCCCTGATCCACACTCGAGGCGAGGTCAGCCTGAGACGCGTCACAACGTACGAGAACGCCCCCCGCGAACGTATTATCCTCGTTTTAAGAATGTTGGCCGATTCCGAGGGTTTGAGAGTTACACGTGTGCTGACGACGAATTTCAACAGCTTAGTGACTGTTAGTCTCGGGGGTTATTACGACCGAAGTACGACAACGACGACGAAGTTTCCATAAAATTTCAGGTGTCTCAAAGTTGTTTCGATTTGAATCGAAAAAACGAATTTCAGAAATTTTCCAAACACCTATTACTCGTTATTCTTGCTGTTTTATTCGTTTCTCAAGAAATTCTCACAATTCAAACGACGACGTAAACACGATAAAATTGACCAAAGATCATCGCAGAGACTAGACAGAGACTCGCCAGTCTCTTCGAGTCTTCAAAAACTCCTTCAAAATAAGTGAAATCACTCACCGTTATGAACGAGCAGAGCAGAGTCACGGGCAACAGTGATCAGATCACTGTCGGTGAGGGTCTCGTCGGACGCGTTGCCGGAAGTCGGTGTGTCGCTAAGTCCAGCACCAGAGCTGGGCATATGATACAAGGGATGCTGTTGCTGTTGCTGCTGCTGCTGCTGCTGCTGTTGCTGTTGATAGGCACGTTGTTTATGCTGGCTGGCGTTGTAGTGATTCAGGTGTGATTGCGTGGTCTGGTGATTATTTTGAGGGTAGGCGGGAGGTGCGCGACCTCGCAGGCTTGGCGAATTTTCCTCACCCTCGCTGCCGCTCAAACTGTAGGCCGGGTAGAGCCGTCCCTTCCCTGCCGAACAATCGTCAAAAATGTTCTGCGTAAACATCGTCGCTATTCCGTTTGTACTGTCGTTGACGTCGTAGTTACCACGACGAAGAAACGAGGTTGTTAATCCCTCGTTTTCGGGATCCGGGCTTGTCGTTTGCTCAAACGATTAAGTCACAAGTCGAACACGGCTGGCGCGACGACGATTTTACGAGATTTCGTGTATCACGTGACAAACTTTTTTTCTGTTCTTTCGTCTCTTACCTTTGAGCAATATTCTTTTCCTTCGAATTTGCACAGAAGAGATGTCTGATGTTAATGTCATTGCCGCGAATACCAAAATCAGAATGTCGTCGATTTTTCTTTTAAATTACATTAAAAAATAAACATAATAGTGAATATATATTATACGCGGTAAAACGTATAATAAAATCATTTAGCATTACTACTTTTCAAATGAAAATCGTTTGAAGATTTAATACGAGAAGCAAAGATACTTTTAATAAATATTACCGTTAGTCTTGAAAAAAATATCTGACTTATCTAGATAATTAATTTTCATGGAATAGATATCCACTCTGTAGCTTACTGATCATTTATTTCATAATTTCCCTTTTCTGATTAATCAGACAATTAATATTCAGCCGTGCGAGCGGGAATTGGAACCCTCCCTGCAGATATTTATTGAATTCTTGCCTAGAATTTTATTACACTATTTTGGTATTCGATTAATACACGGTATTCGCGATATTTACACCGTGATTTCGCGAATGAAAGAAACCGTGAGAGTGTGGATTAAAGCGATATTTTACCCACGGCGGAGAGCTCGCGGATCTACCACATTACCGATTAATACGATACTCTTTTATCATCAGATTATTTGTTAACAAACACAGTTAACAGCGAGCCGCGAGATTTCATCTACGTTACAATCCCATTCTGTTGACACTGTTCAAGCGTACAATACGAAATTACATAGGAAGAGACACGGGGAACGCGATTTTTATTTCATGCTCTCGTTCTTTGCAAACTCACCGTCTCTATTTGTAATTAATTAATTATTTCGGGCGCATTTGGACTTAATTAAAGTTTGATATCCCTAATCGAATACCTCGTTCGCTTTTTCTTCTCAATTATTCATCGAGATGTGATTTGAGCAGGAACCTTTATAACCGTAAGTTAAAGATTAATAAAGATAAATCGGTAAGTGAACGATACGATTTCATTCGTTTTTTAACTGACGAGTATGAAAATTCTAAAAGACGTAATTTGGCATCAGTTTTATTATTAGATACCGCGATTTTTTAAAATTACTTTCCTCATTAAAATATATAAACCACCAACGTTGAATTACCATTTAACTACACGCGACCTCCATTACGCTTCTAATACATCATGAAACTGTGAAATGCACAAACATCTTCAGTCTATCGAAGACCTGGCCTGTGCATATTGAGCACAATCCCGGGTGACTACGGTTTCAACCCCCCCGAGGCAAAGTTGGATCGACGAAGGAAAGGCAAAGATAGCGAAAGAAAAGTGTGAATATCGATATCTCGATAACACGGTCGGTTGATGCAGTGGCTGGCGGAGGAGGGCAGGGCCAAAGGTCAAAGGCATCGATCATAGTTTTCGCGCGATTTATCCCAAACGCTCGCCCGTATCAAGACATCGCCGTCACTTTCTTCGCTGCTTCTTTCTTTTCTCATCCTTTTTTTTCCTCTCCCTCTAGAACGATTCAAAAACCGGTTTTCCTGTTCCCTCGTCACCTAACAACATCTGTCCGTGCTTTGGGACACGATGACAACTCGCGGTCACCCGTGGGATCGATTAGTCTTCTCTCTTCGGAGATTGAACACGAGCCTGGCTTCTCGCGCGCAAAAAACGCGTGACTAATCTCGCTTACGAGCTTGCTGTTGCTTACGAAAGTATTCGAACGTTAGCAAAAATTTTTTTTAATTTTATTTTTAGCGTATGTATAAAGAAGTTCGAGTATTATATTAAATATATTTGAATTTCAAAGTTAAAGAGTGTGAATTTTTCGTATTTCAATACAGCGAGTATCAGCTTCCTCGGAAATCAATGTTTTTAAAGAGCCTTTTTCCATTTCTCAACGCTATCGATCGAGCAACTCGTAATTTTGTCACGAAAAATATCGCAGAATGCGCAACAGTTTACAGAATCTCCAGAAGAATCTTCCACTGACTTCTAACGGAAGTTTATTTTCCTTCTTGCAATGTTTCTTGCAATTTCGTTCTGATACGTACTCTGAACAAACACTGATTGCGAGTATCCTCTGCTCGAACGTATCGTCTGCTTAAACCATCCCAAAAAGACGGATTCGACTGGACGGAAGATCGAAGAACTCAGGAGGGGAGATCGAATTTTTCTCTCCTCCGTAACCGAGAAGAAATCGGAGCTCGTGCTTAAAAATCTTTTGAACTACAATCACCGAATGGCATGGGAAGGATGGCGGCAGCGGAGTTGAAAGGGACGTAAATTATTAATGAAGTTACGGCAGCGAATGAAATTAGGCGTGTCCATCAGTGATGAGTTGCACGACATTTAATTATGGTCTGCGTGTAATGCACCGAGTTTGCGACTCCCCCCGTCTCCTGCCCCCTTCCCCCCTCCCTCCCGACCTCTCGGCCAGTTTTCAAATAATTTTTTGCCACCGAGCTCTCTCTCCCTCTCTCTCTCTCTCTCTCTCTTCGCCGTGAAAAGGGGCCGGTTCCTTTGCTACCCGTTTTGCTGCAACGACGCCAACGGCATTATTAAAAGGAGGAACGATCATGAAACGGCATCCTTTGTAACTAGGTTTAGACGCACGGCCCCGTTAATGGATGCAATCTATTGCTTCGTGGACCGAGTTAACTCGCCGCTAATCGAATCGACCGTTCGCGGCCGTTCGCATCTCTCGATTTTTTTCTTTCCTCGAGCATCGCGCTTTCTTCTCGCTTTTCACACGAATTTCGTTACATTTGAATTTTCGTCGCGTCGCGTCGCGTCCGAATGAAGAATGTCTGTGTTGCCGAGGTTGATTCTACTTCATTTCTACAGATCTACTTGATGATACTCGTAATTAATATCGTTTCTACGAAATCAGCGATTTATTATTCTTCGGTCGGTTCGCGAAATTTACGATGATGTCGCGATGATCGAAATCAGGTGAGGTTTCGTTGGAACAGTACTGTTCGAGCGATCACGTTACGACAAAATTCATTCTGTACAAACTGAAGCTGTTTTTTTTTTTCTATCTATAGTGTGGCACTTCTATTCGAGTGGTTCTTAATGAAAAATACTGATCAACTTCCGAGCTCTTCTCCGTTCCGAAGTTTTTCACACGGTGAGTGTCGTGTGTACAAATTAGAACGTCCGGCAGCGCCGAAAACATAATTAAATTTCTCGGTTGACAATGGACACGCGTGTGACGTCCAATAGAGCTGGCTGACACTTGGCCGCGGTAACAGGAGCCACCTCCTCGCATTAGACATTTGAAGAGAACGGTGGAGGCGGTGTCCATTTACCAAAGACACAGAAACGGTGCATTAAGGCCCCGGAGGGTTTGCCCGAAAAACGTGGCGAAACAATTCAAACGTCACGCACACTTGGACAAACACGGAGGAACACGAGACTTCCGGGGACTTCTTTTCAACCCGAAGGAAACGTCCGAGCCGAAAAATATTCTTTCTGAAGGTTCTTTCTTTCGTTACCGTGTTTCTGCCATTGAAGCCACCGTGACTCACCATGAAAATGTCTCTCACGGTGGTTACGAAAACTTTTCATTTATCCGTGACAGAGAGGAAAGCATTATAAATCACTCTCACCAACCTGACGATACGTTCTGTCAACGTTATAGTATTTCAATAAATTTTCTTTTTGTAATCGTGTGAGATACGACTCACGCGTAATACTTGTAAATATTCTCTTCGGATAATGTCTTCGAAATGTCCGAATAATTAGGGTGACTGTTGTATTTAATAGATTACTATCACTTGCGCTTTATTCGTTATTAATCAACTTTTCTTTTTGCAATTAAAATGCGAAGAACTACATTTTAATACTACAATGCTTGTAAATATTCCGTTCAAACGAATAACTAGGACGACTCTGTACCTAATAAACTTTTCTTTTATTTATGTTAAAAAACCTCGAAGATGTTAACACTTTACCGACCGGTAGCCTATTAATCGGCTACTATTTACCGCTATCGGTTGGTAAAGTGTTAAAAGAACGACGATCCTCTAAAAATCGAAAGATCCGTTTAAAAGATTCGCTCGAAAAAAAAAGAAAAAAGGAAAGAAAACGGAGAAACCGCTCGATCATTTCGAATTCGAAAAGTTTCTAATTTCCGCGACCACGGTAGAAGAGCACTATCGCTCGGCCGGAGATCGAGAGTTGCGCGTGCAACTGTTCCGTTCGATCATTCGTTCGAACGCGCTATCATCGTCCGCGCGCTGCTAAGTCGACTAATCGGAAGGCGATCCGAACGATTCCGCAGTCACGCTCGCTGCGTTTCCGCGAGGGATTCTGAAAGGCGTTTATCCAATTTCCCCTGGAAACGCCTTCTAATGTTCTATCGGCGACGCGATCTTCTCGCCAAGTGATATAATTCGGGATAACGCGCCGAGAATGGACGCTGACGGGACTCGTTTACCCCGTAACCCCGTCAAGTCGTTCGTAGCGAGACGCGAGAAAATCGATAGCGAACGCCTCGTTGCACGCTCCATTGTTTTACCGGTCTACACCGCCGGTCTCTAGTATTCCAGGCACTGACTAACTAACGACAGACCGGACATACAATGCTTTTTCGTGTCCCGTGTTTTGACGGTCACCTGGCCCCCTTACCATTGGGTCAATTTAGACAGGTTTTGCACCGCCGCGCTGCTGATAATGGAAATTACAATCAGGAAATACGGACACACCTGCACATTGTTTGAAAATTATTTGTTCAACTGAACGTGAACCCATCCTCGATTTGCGCGACTGTTCCTGAGAGAACGGCCAGATTAATCTTCGACTAGAATATAATTAGTTTCTGCGTAAATTGTCACTGACTTGTAAACTAGCTAAGTTAAAACTGATCAAATTGTTAATTACTGATCAATTGTTCGTCACTGACGACCAAAGACTCACGCTCGTGCCTTATAATCGTTGCGAAATAATATATGTCTGAAAGACATGCAAGAATATTTTACCATCGGCAAATAAATAAGAATATTTTAATGAAATTATTGCGTTCTGACATTTGACGAGATGTCGGACTATGTGATGTAAAATAATTCGTAGATAAATATCCCGAAATGATTGAAATGATATATTTTCTGCATAATTCCGAAGGAATGCTTTGATATTGTTATATCATGGATCTCTCCACGCGGACCCAGACAGTCATTATTATTTGCGATACGATTACTAATTGCATTACTGTGTGCAATTATGCATTTCTGAATCATATAACAAATAATACGAGCTAATCGGCTGCGATCGCGGTTTAGTTTTCATGTAATTGAAAAATTTTTGATAAGTCGTTATTAATATCACTTCTGAAACGAACTTCGGGACGGTCAAAGTAAAAGATCCGCGCTTTAAAATGAGCCTGAATCGACCAGTTACACAATTTCTTTTTTAAGTATCGAATTATCCGAATTTCGCGTACCAGTGTATACTCCGAACTCGGTGAAGAAGCTAGATTTTTACGCATTTATAGAAAATTACACGGGGATTCTCCTCGATTGTTATTATATATTCTCAAAAATTTCAACTCGCGTGTCAAAATTCATACTCATACCAATGAAGAAAAACTCGCGAACCACCTATTTCTCGGGCTAACGCTTTATTAAATTACCAAAATACCTCAACGGGGAAACGTCCCAGGTGAAAAGACTGAAACGTGAAATTCAAATTCAAGTTCGAAATCAGCTTCAGATCGCGCAGATGAGAGCGTCGAACGGAAGCTGAGAACTGTCGCGAAAATCTTAGGGACGACGAATTGACTTGTCCGGCGCCGGTGCTGCGCTGCGATCGATGACAATGATTCTGGCGTTACGTTAACGAAATATTATTGCCGGTGACGCGTTAATGGAATTATAGATTCTCGCGCGTACGGGGGGCAGAGGGAGGGGGAGGACAGGGGAAGCGGCGCGTTGTTGCGGTATCATGGGAACGATGATGGAATTATGTGGGTTAACACAATCCACGTTCGAGGTTAGGAAGAAATTTACAAGCCTTCACGCACGTGCGAGCATAAACGCTGGATATATGATCGCAGGAGTCTCTATGGTGGCCACAATATTCCCCCATGGTAATTCGATAATGTATTATGGATACGTGAAATTCGGGACGAGAATCTCGGCTCTCGTGCGCCGCTTGTAACTGGCGAAAATACAAAGTATCCGCTCCGAAGAGATACTTTGTCTCTCCTTTCCCACGCTCTCTTCTTCCTCTCTTCGCGCTTTGATTCTGCTCCGGAAGAATAGCGAAACTTATCGGTTTCTGAGATGAGGAATCGTCTCGCCGCGAAGAAATTGCAGCAACCATGAGTCTCTTGATGGATGCTTTCAGTACGCATAGCGTATATACTGAACGATGCAAAACATTTGATCGGAGATTTAGAAATAGTATCATTACGGTAATACAACTTTCGAAAGACAAAAAGAGCATTTGGAATAATAGCAAAGTAACTCTTGTTGGCTCGATTAATTGTAGTTCAATTTGACTTCAATTTAATTAATTTCTACCTGTACACAATTTTTCCCAACATTCGTGTTTCAATTCATTCGGACAAATATGCTTATTAAACTTAATTAAGGCGATTGAGTTGCTTATCGCGAGTAAAAGTGCCATTATACTCTTATCTTCTAGTTCACGAAAGTTAAAAGTCACTCTTGAATAAGCCAAAGTTGATAGACATCAACATAGAAATAATATTATCCTATTATCCCGCTCCATCTTGTAAGATAAGATTGAAATAAAGGCTAAACGAGATTAGCGATAACTGGAACAAATCGTATTACAGGATCTCTTTCGTATAATGTGTACGAAAGCGGAGTAAGTGGCCAAAATTCAGTAAAATTTGCATTGGTTAGCTCTGTTTTGTTTTTAAATCCAGCACTTTCACGAAATTCAAAAACTATCTCTCGATTTAACCACGTGTATACACCGTGGCCATGAAGAATCGTTTGGAGGATTTTTAAACGAACAGAGTGGAATTTGAATATTTTAGTCAACATATAAATAAATATGACTTTGCATCTAAAAATTCGACGAATCTACGAGTAAAAGATTATTATACAAATAATCTATCACTGCACAATGAAAATACACTTGTGTTGAGTTAAGGGTAATCTTGAAACAACAATTATGTCAGAACTTTACAAATACACGCGAACTTCTCGGAATTATATGGAATTCAAAGAAATCCCGTGGCTCGCTTAACTCTCAACACAACTTACAAATACTCGTGTCTCGTAAACTGCGTCATAAAATTCTTCTGAACTTCTCTCTCAACTCTTGTTTTGATTTCTTTCCTTCTTATTTCTATCACGGTGTATAATAAATTGACAAAAAGATAAATATATGTTTATCAGAACGCGCGCGCGCTGGCGAAATTGCAAAGTTGGGTCGTACATCACCGAAAGGGGAAAGTTTCTGTTATTGGGGAAAAATTTTTTCGCCGGGCTGCAATTCGTTTGCCCACGCGAAACTGTCGTACTTTTCGCAACGCTGAAAAATCGCAAGCACGTGGGGATATATGTTGAAATATTTCGAGCCTTTCAATTCAGTTCTCTCACTCCAGCTTCGACGGTCAATAACGTATGATGATACTTTGTTAATAAACTAATACAAGAGGCCCAAGTGAATGCAACTTTCGGGAAGAAGGTATTTCTTACTGGAAATTTATGCAAACTGACATTTTGCTGTGAGTTATAAAATTACCAACGAAGCGAAACGATTTTAACACATATCCGTCCGGCATTATATGCACCGCCATTGACCAAATGCCGGCATTTTTTGACACTATTTGTGGAAACGATATGCTCTATATAAAAACAGCCTAACTTTTAAAAAGTCATATATTTTTTAGTGAAATTTTGGGAAATGAAATAAAATGAATTTGTATTTATATATACACCTTTTTAGTTTTGATTTTTGATTTTCTTTCTGAAGTTAAATAAAAATTAAATCCACAAAAAAAGTTGAAATGAATTACTGGAAACATACTCGTTATTTTATTAGACAAAGTAAATTATTTTCGAAACTTTAATTTTATCAATAATTAATAGTAATTAACACCCAAGTGCTTAAACTTTGAATAAACTTCTTCTATACGCAGTACCGACTAATACGTTTTTAAATTAATTTTTTTTTTTTCGTTTGCACCCTTATACGACGCAACTGAAGCTTAAATCAGTTTTTTCGTAGAATTATCTCTGTTTGGTAAAAATTACGTTTTAATTTACGACGAATTTTCGTCATTTGGCTACTGGTGATTGTCTGTGAAATGACGAATTTTCGTCATGCGGACGGATATGTGTTAATTATTGAATGTGACATAGTTAAAACTTTTGGTTATCGTTGTTGAAAACTTTCAATCTCCTAGAATTCAGCGATTCGCAATTCATGCAAGCTACGTCGTTGAATTAACAAACCTCTTCGAGATTTTGAAACTCGCAAAATAGTTGAGAATCATTTTTACAATGTTCCCGAACGTTTCGCAAATTAAACAATTTACGTGAGTGGTGTCGCTTACGCGTTTTACAAGCTTGACCTCTCGCCGAGCTATTTGACTTTAAAACATCATCTGACTAACCTGATACCGGCCTTTGAAACAGCTTGCGCGTCAAGTATCCTTCCTTTTTTCTTTCTTTTCTTTCTTTTTTTCTTTTTTTTCTTTTTTTTTTTTACCAGCGTGGCTACTACCACCGTGGTAAAAAGACTGATTCATACGGTTCTCTGACTCTTATCTTGCCGACCTGTTGTTTATCATCGAGGCGCGTATAATTGGCTAATAGTTTGCGAAAAAAAAACAACACGAGGGGAATCTTTTTGCTCGAAAGCTTGATATTTTTCCACTTAACGGATTTAGCCCGAGTTACGCGAAGTTGTACGCGTAACTTTCAAGAGATAAATTTGGATAACATTTGCTTCATCAGCTAACAGAGAAACTTTTAAATTCTCAATAGAACTGTAGTGCAATCGGTATTTCGATTTCGACGTTTATATATATTTTCGTACATTATACTTTAAAATGCAATACTTAAATAAATTTTCATTACAACGCAACGAAGTATCATCCTCATACTCATCCAATACTCATTCCACAACTTTAGTGGAGTCATTGTTATTAAATCCTGGAAAACATCAAATCTCTGTTCGTTCCGAGGGAAATCGAATGAAACCGGCCGAATATTCACGCGTAGCAACACGGTTCAGCAAATAATCCGCGGAGCAAACTTCAGGATCGAGTGAAAACACAATGAAAACATTGTTCACTCTCTCTTTCTTTCTCTCTCGCTCACTGGCGCCGCCGGTTCGTTCTCGATTTTTCTCACGGAAACCGGCCTGGACGCGGCCGCGTTTAACAAGATCGAGAATGAAGCAGAGCGCGACATAAGGCAGCGGGATGCAGCAATGCGCGAGAGCAGGTGGCGCAAAATCGATGGCACCGGCCGCAGGCCACCGGCCAATTATCCTCGGCAACTCGCGCGTCCTCGAAGAGCGCGTAACTGCATTCGCGCACGTTTCACCGGGACACTTTGGAGTTTCAGCAACCGGTTCGGGTTTAGAAGAACCGATCCAATTGTTGGGAAGATAAGAAAAACGGTGGACAGCGAGAAGCTTACAGCTGATTAACTGGCCACGCAGATGTTCGCGCGTTTTTCGAGGAAATATTAATACGCAACGCGATTGCGAAAGTATTCGTACAGATTTTTGTATCTTATAGATCGATAATTTAAAGGCAGGCTTGTATTTTACGAATGAACGAATAACGCATTTATTGATATTTTGATGCAGTAACTTTTATCCGCGACTACTGCAAATTGAAATAATTTACAATGCCTCGCTGTGTTCTCGATCTAGCGAGAGAAGATATTTTGCTAAAATAAAAAAAAAAAAAAAAAGAAAGAAAAAGAAGATATATACAGCCACTTGCCGCGTAATAAGCTGCAAAAATTTATCTTCGTTTGTCATAAATTTTTTATTCCACATTTGTCTTGATAACTCTCGTTTTTATTGCTGTCTTCCTCGCCGCTCCACAGGTACAAGGATAAAGAAAGGCAATGAAAAAGACAGTAATTCGCTCGAGACGCGTGCAACTGTTAGAATTTCTCAGGCGCTAATATCGATCTGGTTTCGTTCGACGGACACTTGGACGCAAGAAATTCGAGGTTCCCAGCTACACGGGCTCTGCGAAGTATCCAACGTGGACTGTTTTACGACCGCGTCTGGTGTTCGTTGGGCATAAAAATCACAGACAGCGCATCTGCGCCGTGGAATCTCGTTAATTCGTATATCTCCACAGTCATTTTTTACGATTCGATTTTACAAGAAGGATTTTACACGTCTCATCGACACGTCCCAATCTTCGGCGATTCGCAAAATCGCTCCGACCCAGTTTGTTTATCCACTTCATCCTGCACTCGCGAGATCGGGACACACCGGGGGACATCAGGGGAAAATTCGACGCCAGCCAACTCGCGTTAAAGTCGGACGGCGTAATTTCGAACTTTACTACGCCTCGTTCCATTTTTCTTTTTTTTTCCTTTTTTTCTCTCTCTCTCTCTCTCTCTCTCGCTGCGAACATCACGAGCGTGCATTCGCGCGGAATTGAAAATCGCAGATGTGGTTAATTCGCGAAGGTACATATAAAAAAGTCTCAAAGAAATCAAAAGACATATGAAATATTTAACGTAGAATCTTATAACTTTTTAGAAACCATTCCGCGAATATCAACTCTCAGTGTTCAAAATTCATGTATTTTTTAAGCGACCAGATGCATCTCGAATTTTCAAATTATACGTGTGTGACTTCAACGTGTCACTGCGCGCATAACAAATCGCACTGACTAATCTTCCACGAAATACTGTTCAATTCGTCACAAATACGTGAGAACATGTTAAAACTTGAAGCTACTAGAGTAACCGGCGAGTCACGTTCTTCCACGATACACGATTTCACGTGTGCAGTGCACATTCGTCCAGTGCGCTGACATTTACGGAATATCTCAACAGTTAAGGGGACCTTTCACAAGATTCTAGGATCTTACCTCGCCGCATAAAGTTCCATAAAGCGTGAGTAAATGCAAGAATGAAAAGTCCCCTTATCCTGAAGTTAATTCGCCTCGGCTAGAAAAATTAAACTTACATTCAACGTTAATTTAAATATTGTTTAATCCTATTGAAAGTTCGATCTGGAAAAAGTTCCGTTCGAGAAGATTAAAGGTCAACTTCGTTCCAAAATTAATTCCCCCCCTCTTCGTCGAGAAACTGAATTTGGAAATTTCAGGTGAAATTATAAACATGGACAAAATTCCGCTCGTATGCGAAACGATGAAAAATCGACACACATCCAGAATCGATTCGTCTTCTCGTTCGAGAATCAAGCAAAAAAAAAGAAAACGTAAATTCGATAAGTTCGGTCAGCGCCACGCGAAAAGCGAGTACAAAAATGTTCGAAGGAGGAACAATGCGGCTGAGAGAAGAATTCACGAGCGATTCAAGAAAAACAGAAAACGTCATCCGTATCTTCGACGAGTCGCCATGTATGGAACAAACGTTTGATGTTCGTCCGCTGACGGGTGTTTAGAGGAAATTATAGGTTTCTTGCGATGGCATCGTACAGCATTCACCTGGATGAGCGTACGACTGTGTAAGGCGTGCTTCGAATATCGATCTAGAGTCAACGGTCAGGCAAGTACTGTTTCTAACTATTTGCTGTTCTTCGATGAACCGACGTATTCGATTTCTTGTCCCTGCTTTAATACTTCGAGAAAATATCTCCTCGTACTGATACGAACGTTCCTTCCGATGAATTCTCCAGGCTAACCCTCTTTACGAAACTTTTTCCCTCGTTTTATAGCTATTCTTGCGAACGTACGTATTACAGATCTCGCTGAGAACCCGATTCTCTCGGATACTATTCTGCGGATGAGAATGTGTACGTTCACTTGCTTCGATAGCAATAAATATTATTCTCCAGTTGACAGGGATTTATCTGGTTCCTCCACCGTGTTGTGGCACGTTGCATAATTGGTCAAATAGATAAATTTATTTCTGCTTTTTACACGATTTTTAACAAACGAACGAATTAAACTTCAACGTACATCATAGTCATCTGTGATAGAATCACGGCTTTTATTTCATATACAAACACTCGATATTTTTCACTGGATTTCGTAATAAAATACTCCTTCCATTTTCGTTTAAATTCTGTTTTCTTATTAACCGTGTCAATAAAAGCAAAAATCCACGATCCAGTGATTAATATAGAAACGAATTTCCTCGTCGTATCAATTTCACGGTATTTTTAAGAGAAAATTCCCGTAACTTTGAAAGTGTAGTTGAACAAGGTAGTAGTTGAACGATGATTTTTTCAGTAGTCTAATAATAACGAGATATCGATGTTCGACACACGAGCCGAATAAAAATTTCATCGGCGTGCGCGCGAGATATGGATCGAAGCGATGCCTCGAACAGTGCTCGATTGTGTTTCTACTTATTTATCGTGGAAATGTGCTAATACACACGCTATGAACTTGCTACGAACGGGCTGTATAACTTTATGCATATTTACTCGCGAGCTTTATTCAAATCGGTAAGTAGCAGCTGACAAAAGTTGCCGCAAGAAAAAGTTAGCACGAACTGCGTTACACGGTAGTTGCACGACCGGGTGATCGATCTTTCAGCGGCTCGTTATCGCCTAATTAACCCTGCGTGCAAACATTTTGCGCGTAACTTCGCCAAAGTCAAGAACAGAGGGGTGTATTACTATAGAGATTTTATGTATACACATTTTTTTTCTTTCTTTTTCTCTTCCGATGGAAATAATTGAAGAAGTTCTAGCGGAAAACTGCTTGTCGATTGCGTCTTTTGGGGAAAAAATGAAAAAGTGTACTGACAACTCCTTTTATGCGAATGTTTTAAATTGAACATTTCATACTGAATTATTAACATGATTAACGCATAATTAACCAATTAAAGAAATTACTAAATATAAAATAAGAATAAATAAGAATAAATATAAAATAAGAATAAAATTAGCGTTTTAAACTGTATTATTAAAAAAAAATTAAGAAGTAATAAAAAATACTTTTAATATCTTCAATTTCTAGCTGCTCTGCTTAAATCTTTTACTATTTGTAATTCTTGAATTCTATTGGATACGGAATTTGTTAAATCTTTAATAACATTAAACTTCAAATAATGTCCTTCTAAAACATTTCTTGATTAATTAGTTGCACAAACTTTAACTTCAAATAATGTCCTTCTAAAACATTTCTTGATTAATTAGTTGCACAAGTTTTATCTCCTTGTCAAGCAACACCAGCATCTTATATCTTTATACTGATTTCTTTAGAATAATAAATCAGTATAAAGATATAATTACATCAGCACATGCTCGCTTTTATTCTGACACGGTGCTGCATATTAATTTTCCTCTAATAAATAAATTAATTACTCCAAATGTCTCGTCAAATGTCGATTTCAAACATCTTACAACATACTCCAAGGGTTGGCAAAATATGGTCCAGATTATATTCAGATTATGCTTAATTTGGAAATTCGTTCATTTTTACAGCTTTGTCCCATTTTCGAGAAGAATCGACCACCGTGAGCAGTCGGTTCTCTCTCGCGATGACTCTTTACATACGGCCGGTTCATATTTTATGCCGGGTGGAGTATACGTGAACCCATGAACTGCCGGAAGGCTCGGCTGGCTGACAAACTGCGAAACGATTTTCGCGTTACGTCGTAAATTTCTGCTCGATCGCCGTGCTCCCCGTGTTCGTGTACGCGTGATCGATGGCCCCGTGGATACGCGAGAGGCACAATACTCTCTCTCTCTCTCTCTTTCTCTCTTTGCTCGCTTGTTTTAACCCGCCATCGCTTTCATAAGGTTCTATGCGGTCGAGTGTGATTGTGAGACTCGGATTAAAAAACAAACGACACCGTTCGAATCGCCCGCGCATTCGTCCCCGACTTTTGAGTGTCTTTTCTTCAGAATATTGAATCTCGGTAATTAAATGAATCGATCTCAATCTTTTGAATGTAATGATAGGTCTGTTGTTATTATTATTATTATTATTATTATTTAAGGTTTAGTACCACGAATTATATTTACAAGGCTAAGACTGACGAATTCTACAATTAATTTGCCCTTATCAATTGTTAGTTGTGCAATTTTGAAAAATCTTTGGTTAAGAAATGACTTGGCTAACAGGTTAACAGATTAAGAACTTTCCCATAAACTCGAGACAAATGGGTATTATACAGTGAAAATTCCTTTCCTCGATATAATAATACATTCTAGGCAAATCGTTACAAAAACTGTGAAAGAAAAATCTATCTTCCCGAGCTGTAAAGTTGGAGAGTTCGACCAAATTGTCAAAAAACAAAAAAATTCTATCATTTTTTTTTTTTTCTTCAAACAAAATGTACGACAAAAATCAGCCAGCAGGTTTAAGAAAAGTCAAAATCGAGGGGAAAGGAATTAGAGAGAGAGAGAGAGAGAGAGAGAGAGAGAGAGAGAGAGAGAGAGTAGATGTAGGGTGAAACAGAGGGTGGAAAGGTCACGGCGCAACATGAAGTCGTACGTTATCGGTAACGCAATTTGTGGGACGCATAATGTTGCTTTTATGCGGTGGTACGCAGTGCGTGAGCGCGTTATGCGGCCGCTACCGTGATAAAGGCGTCTGTGCAGACAGATAAACGTTTGTTCCATCCTCCGTTAATTACTCGCTACGTTATTTATCATGCGGCCTGTTGTATGACGCAAGGGTCGAAACGAATTTACGCCGAACGGTTCGATTGTTCGCTACGTTACTTTCGCGGTGTTCCTCATAATTGATGCGATTCATCGAGCACTGATTCTCGATTAATATTAACACCACCGGAACTCCTCCGTACAGATTACATACAGGTATATTGTTGATAAATATCTTCACGTCCGATACAATTCGATTGGAAGATCGATACTTTAGCTCGTTTTATGTGTAACCTATCAGACTTGTATGAGCAATCTGAGAATGTTTTGTACGATTGTCAGTAAATATGTGTTTGTTATAAATGAATTGACGCGAATATGTACAATGTACATGTGCAATGTATAACAGTGTATATCTATAGCGTACCTGTGTAGAATAATTTTCTCATTCATTCAAAATTCGACTCAAATCCATTCTCCAGTATCTCAATCACACCTCTCAAGACCTCATTCGCACAACAAAAATTTCAAACATTCTCTCCACACATAACCAAAGTCACACATTGCGTTATGCATCTACTCATTCATTCTCCGACTCAATCGACCCACGATCATTACCACCATCTCAGCAGACACATTTGCTCAATTCACTATCACAATTCACTCCACACGAATCATTCACGCGTATTTTTTCATTTTCATTCGTTTCGAATCGCGAAATTAGACGCACTACGTTACTCGTCACGGCGGCCATCTTGAATTGACGCGTCCTGCCGAATTAAAAGCGCGGGAAGATTTCTTATGATCATCGGCGATAATTGCCGAAGTCTGCCGAGTAGCCGGAAGCAATGATTCGCGCGCCAATCAGTCAAGCAATACAAATAATACGAATGAATTTTTCTTTTTAGATTATTTTGTGTAACATTGATTACGATTATTTTGTGTAACATTGATTACGATTAATCTGTTAGATTTCTGCGAGTATTTTGAGAATATTTTGTTCGATTTTTAGTGAATATATCTCTTATAAATGAACTCATGTAAATATGTATAATGTATATCTATAATTTACCTGGTGTAGAATAATTTTCTCATTCATTCAGAAGACTCGAATTCATTCTCCAATATCTCCAGCACACCTCTCAAGACCTCATTCGCACAACAAAAAGACTTTAGACATTCTCTCCACGCATAACCAAAGTCACACATTGCATCATACATCTGCTCATTCATTCTCCGATTCAATCGACCCACGATCATTACTGACATCTCAGCAGACACATTCGCTCGATTCACTATCACTCCACACGAATCATTCACGCGTATTTTCTCATTTTTATTCGTTTCGAATCGCGAAATTAGACGCACGACGTTACTCATCACGGCGGCCATCTTGAACTGAGGCGTCCTGCCGAGTTAAAAGCGCGGGAAGAATGCTTACGATCATCGGCGATAATTGTCGAAGTCTCCCGAATCGGAAGCGACGATTCGCGCGTTATTTAAAAAAGAAAATTAATAGTTAGGTGTCTGTATCAGTAAATTTCAATGAAAATAAGTGGAGATAGTTGCATGAAATGATCGTTTCTCGTCTATAATTCTCAAGTGACAATAACATTAATTTTTGTTCGTAAAAAATATTTCTAAGTAATAGATATTATTTCTAAGTAAATTATTATCTTTTCTCTACGTTTATTACTTTTCAGATTATTATAATTTTATCAAAATTGTAAACTCATGCAAAGCGTATTAGAGGATCAATAAATTTGGAAACAACAATTACAATTTGGTCGAATAGCGAACGCAATTGAGAAACTTATTCCATCTGTAATGTGTACAAATTTCAAGTTTCCTGTGGTTATCGATATTGATTAAAATCCAATAACGAACTTCACTTTATAGATAAACTATGTTTATTTATACTTTCTAAAAAATGATCTTAAATTGCTAATTTATAAGATATGGTACCATTATATAATACGAATGAGATCTTTCATTAGAGACATTATTAAAGATTTTAATTGTAGTTACTACACCGACAAGCACATATTAGTATATTACTTATAATGATGTTAATAGTATTGATGATATTGACAATATTGGATACATAATGTACTAATGGTGTTTACCTTATCAATCAAATTGATATTGATTAATTTGGACTAAAATACTCTAAAATTAGTGTGCTTTAAACTATCTGACTCACTATCACATTATATGTGATACTTATTCAAAACATACGTGAAACAAGTAAAAATATTCTTTCTTAATATACAAGTTTTCAAATAAATTTCCAATCTTCTAGTAAAAATTTTTTATGATACTTCAGCCAACTAGCCAAGTGTGTCGAGATTTATGTAGATACAGACGTCAACGCTCTATTCGATAAATCTGTGTAATCTTGGCGATAGTTCACACGTGCCGGAATACCAATACAGATAAGTCACGTAAACATGTTTGAGGATTGAATTAGGCCGGATGTCAAGGGTTCTCAACAGCCCTCTAATCCTTCTTATCGATCGACCCACCACTATCTATACATAATTCTTTAACTATACCCACATATAAGTAGCTCTATAATTGAAAATTTCGATAGTACATGTAATTTACGAGATTCTAGAAGATCCAAATGATTTCCTCGAGCAGTGATTCGCTTATTACAGATATTCTTATCTCCGGCTTTCAATTTTGAAACAGGGAACTGATTTTCTGGTCTGCCCTCTGGCGCTGCGTAATTGATCAAACAGTGGCGAGTGATAACTCGGCTGTATTATTAACCCAGTTTGAAATATGCGCCCGGAAATTATATAGTATTGGCGCATAAATCTGCAGCTGACTGGTTATGCGGAGAACGTGTTTGGTAAGGCTAGAAATTGTCGCTTGACGTTCTCGCTTGTTAGTCTTATGTGAAAGTAAAGGAGTCTCAAATTTGCAGTGGTAAAACAAATCTGAAATATTTTTGCACACTGAGATTTATCAATTATATTAATATAAATGAAACAAACATTTTATTTCCACAGATCTAATACTCAAATATAAGAAGGAGCTTGAATAATAGGAGTTTGAATAATAATTATAGTGGCCATTTTATAGCTGTCGACGATTTGACGCACGGACCAAAGGAATGTGTTAAAAATGTGCGATGAGTCAGAAATAAAGCATGATTCGACTTGGTTCGCGTCTTGCATACTTGCCTATTGTAAGGGTATTTATTAACATGCGTACGAAATGGAACTGGGACGTGATATGAATAATTCATTGGTCCATTCACATACACACATGCATATTCTCTGGTGGATTAATGATGGCATCGAACGAAGTTCCAACGAAAAATTCATCTCTTATATGAGATATAAAATATCTAAATAGTCGCCATAGAAAACTTTTACGTGTTATATGAAGTTTCATTGATGATGTAAACGAGACAGGATTGTCGTGGTTACATTTCACATGCGAGAGAGTAAAATTTTATCCTGTGGTCGTATATCTCAGATATAAATAGCTCAAAAATTAAGGTTAATACGTTATTTATTTATTTTTTTTGAAATACATCGATGATCGTGCAGAGAGCATGATCAAAAATATTTCAGCGTGTTGCAAATCATTGCGTGCGGATATTGCAAACAGAATTTAAACCCCAGGTCACTGGTATGTTAATACTAAACAAATAGAGGAAATATTGGACTCGGGAGTGTAAATTTCCGCCATTACGAACTGTCGATGTTATTCAATAACAAGCATGTTTTTAATTTTTATGTTACAGGTTGTTAAAGCTTCCTGCAGGCGGTTGTATTTCATTTACAATAAACATTTGACAAATTCATTGAATAAATATGTAGAATACTAACCAAACTTCCTCATTCTCTTATGAGTCGCTCCGTATCATTTATTGCCATTCAAAATTACGAGAATTAGATTATAAAATACAGTGTGCCATTTAAAATTGTAGAGCACGCTAAAACGATGATAAAAAAGAAAGAAAAAATAGACACGGCCAATTAAATTTTATCTGAATCACTTATGATTCATCGTATCTAAACATAACTCCTTTACATTAATTCATTAACTTTCACCAATTTGATAAAATTATAAAAATCAAAGGCCGTAAAATACAGCGTCCTATCTAAACGACAATACAAAGAAAAAAAGAAAGAAGAGAAATGGATATACCGATTCGACGTAATAGTATTCTGTTTCTTTCACAGAGAATGGTACGATGCGTTTTGCGGTGGCATCGACCATACGTGTTTAAACTTGGTCCTTTGAACTGTTCGCAACCCCTACTGCCCGATACTTTTTATTTACCCCGGCAATATCACAATACTAAGTGCTTAGCCTGGCACATGAGTAAATAAGGGACGGCTGCCTCTCTCTGTTTCAATGGCCGCGTTTTAATGCACCTGCTGGCAACGCTTGTTTGGACAGCGTTACGCTACGACCATAACAGTTTTTCCTCTTTGCCACGTATAAATGGAACGTTTCCGCAGCGTCCATTTGCTTTAGAAAAATTACCCGACCGCTTCTGTACGGGTCTCTTCTGGTCTTGGGCTTGAGCCTGGCGCGCAATTTTTCCTTATCGCGCATTAAAGAATACTTCAAATCTTTCCTAATTACGAGAAATTTCGAGATTTTACAATTCTAGAAATTTCACGATCCCTGTTAAATTTAAAAGATTCTAAATTTCTCAATTCCTAAGTTTTGCATACAATACTGATATAATTTAATATTCATTGTCATATTCTAATATATTCATCAATTATTGATTGTAACACGTAAATATGAAAATGCGAACGAGGTGTATTTCTAGGAACGAGGAAAAGTCAATGAGCAATTCCAGCTACTGTCTCGCGTTGTTTCGATGTTTTTCAAAGTTCATTGCACGGCGATCGCGGAGAGGAAGGACAACCCGTGTGACGGAATTAAATTGGAGGCGAGTGAAATTTGGGTCACGTGTTCGTTTTCGCTTTGCCAACGATTGAAACGAGAGTGGAGAGGAGAGGATAGTTACGCTGAATAGATGAATTTTTGTGTCAAACTTGATATATTTTTCAACGATAGATGCCGAGCCAAATTGAATTCCGATAAATGATACCGTAATAACAATAAAGCGTGAACAATTGAAAGGACCTTTTGTTACCTTGTACATCGGAGTTTTTTTTTCATTCAAAAGTACTATAAATCAACGTAATGACAATTCATCGTAAATAAATCTTCACTTTTATACGAAATTTTACATAAAATATTATCAACTTGCGTCTTGGTCAGATACTTCAGTGACAAAAATCATTTACCATAAGCACTGTAAGTACGTAATCATGATTATGAAAATCATTCTGCTGGTTCCGGTGTTTAAAGAATCTTCTAAACCAATAATATCATCTGCCATTAATATTATTCTCTCTATAATAACAATAACAATTCTGTCCTCTCTTTTCTCTGTTCTTCGCAAAAAGTCTTGGCTCCGAAAAAAAGCCATTACCAAACACGTTCACTCAATTCCATAATTCTAGAATTACAGAATTGAATCAGTGGTTTGCGTGTTCTACGATCAATCATGAAATTGTTGTGTATTAAGTGCTCGACCTATGGAAAATAATAAAATACCAATGGATGTTCCGAGGCACGTAATTTCATCCAAAATTCGTGATGCTATCTCTCTCTCTCTCTCTCTCTCTCTCTCTCTCTCTCTCTTGTTCGAATCTGCGGAAAAGTAATTCCGATGTTGAGCGCGGCGCTCATTTAATTAAGGAGAAGACCGATCGTAATGAATTTCACATCTCGATGCGATCAAGGAATTTCTAGTCTCGTTGAGCAGCACCAGGGCGGAAATTGCGGCGCTTCTATCGTCAAATTTCTAAAGTCGAGGAAACTTCGTGCTCGCGTTCACCTGCACGTTTATACGCGCGCGTACTTACCCCGTGCACAGTCAAAGAGAGAGGAAGAGAAAGAGAGAGAGAGAGAGAGAGAGAGAGTTCGGTTAAACATGGAGGGGATCGTTATCCCGCGAAAGCAGTGGAGACTTAGCGACGAATTAGCCTGTGTATCTACCGCTAAAATGTCGTTCGACGATCCACCCGCCTTTATTCCTCCCTCGTTTACCGCCTCGATGCTTTTCTTACAAGAATTTCTGTCTTCGTAATTTCCCACTGTGCGTGCAAGTTTATCTCACGTGCGAATGTTCCTCTTGGCGTACGTGTAAAATTTTATTTGACGATTATTTGGCCTAGCAATTGCGCAAGTGCAATTTCATTTTGCAGAATCTATATCAATTCTTCGATACTACGTTCACCAAACTTAAGAATAATCTCAAGGATAGAAACGTATGGATGATTAATTAGAAATGGTCTATTGATGAAAGTTTCGTGAATTGAACATTAGACGATTCTCGAAGATAAAGGACTACAATAATTCTTGACATTATTTTTCGAAAAAAGGACTTCTACTTCCGATTGTATAACGAGACACGCACATTATCACGTTAGTAGATAACCAAGGCAGACTTCGATAAAGAATTCTTTACCAAGAATTTCGTCCATTCCACTTACCAATACGCTTCTTGGCCAACGAATCTTGAAAAGAAAAGGACACGTATGTATTTTCAATGCGATCTGAAATTTGGCGAAGAAGGAACCATCCTGTTCTTTATTTTCGCGGTTACAGGCGGCTCCTTTGCTCCTCTTTTACATAGAAAATAAGAGAGAAAGAGAGAGAGAGAGAGAGAGTGAACAGGTTCCTGTCAAGCGTACGCGTGGACCAGCTAACCACCAATTTCTCTCTCTCTCTCTCTCTCTCTTGCTTTCTGACTGTTGCGGGTTCCGGATCACAAAGCACGTCCCTCCTATATCCTATCCGTCGCTTATCTGTACGGTCTAAGGCGCATACTGCTGCGGAGCCTTTGGATTTAGTGGATCTCCGCCGAAGCTGACCATCCGTTAGTTACGTGGGCCCAGGCTATCCACACATAAATTTCTGTATCAGACAATGGGTAATTGTGCGCGATCCACCCTCGTCGCGCGTTTACATGTGCGTATGTATACATCGCGTGCGGTGGCTGCTGCACGACTACATTACACTCTCCTGCAGAAGTATTTGCTACACCTGTTCCGTATTCTCTCGATGCACCGTGTGTCATTTTGTGCACTGAAAAGTGGAATTCAACGAGCACCGACCGGGCGAAAGTTACGGAACTTACGGAAGCAGTAGTTAACTCTTGTGTGGCGCTAGTATCGCATCGTTGGCACTAATCTTCGTAGTATTTGAACGTTGAATTGCACGGTAATACTGAAAATACCGTCGACAAATTGTTACAAATTCAATTAAATTATTGTAACATTAAATGCAGCTCTCTCTCTAGTGTGCGAAACAATTCTCAGTTCTTTCAGTTTTTACAAGTAACCTAACGAGAGTTTTCTTTGGACTACAATATATTCTTGACAGCTATTCAGACTTGTCAAACTTGAATGTCTAACAGATTCGATTCGTTCGTGCTCAACTGACAATTTCATTTTAATCAGACAGTTCTTGACTACTTTAATCATCTCTTAACGATGATTCATAAGTTTGTCTGATTTTTCGTAAGCGGCCAAGTACTTCTGAAAGGGGATGTACCTGTCCATTGTATCCTCCAACAACCAACCACTAGCTCTTGTGTGGACCTGTTCGAGAGAAGCCGTAACAGTCTGGCCGCAGACCTGCTCAGAAGTGTAAGTGGGCGTTGCTTTTATGATTATGTTAGATGCCGGATCTACCGTGTAGATAATCCAAGCACAGTTAGAGTTACGTCCCTTGCCTTCTATACTGATTTCCCTTCGTCATCGAATCGCTCATTCCATGGAAACAGGCCTGAATTATCCTGCTTGCTCGAAATATACTTTGAGCTGCGAATTTTATACGACGAGTGTTCGATGCTCTGAGTTATTCCGAAATTTAACGAAAAGTATGATAAAACGGGCGACAAAAGAGTCTCATGATTTCTGCACGTACAAAAAAATTACTTATCCAAGACTACAGTTTTGTATAATTTCAAAATCAGGACTCTAATAAATACATAAATCTATGATACATTCTAAACGTAGAATTAAACGCATCTAGGATGAACTGTAACAAATGAATCTGTAATAATGGAAACGATAGGTAAATCAACGATAAATTTCTAGCTGTCGGAGACTTAATCCATCGCATCTTCATCACTCTAGAAAATCGTTCTTGCTGGCCGCGTGACCTACGACAACCCGTAGCGTTGCTCGATTGACCCATAATTCGCGCAAAAGGAACGCGGAAAGCAGGGAAATTGTTCGGAGGGAATCGATTTGAACGAATCATATTTCAAATGTGGGTCGACTGACGTGTATCAGGCGAAATTGTAGGAGCCGAGGTTGCTCGATGACGTTTCCCAGAGAAAAATGAAAGGAAAAAGAGAAAAGAAGAGAAGAAAGAGAATAAAAAAAGGGAATAATATTGAAATTCGAGCGGTAAAGGATCACGCGCGTCGCCTATACGAAACGAATGAAGTTATTCGCGGGTGGTTGGATATTTCCTCGATACCTCGATCGATCCGTTCAATCGGAAAGCGATAGAAAAGAGACAGTACTCGTTTGTAACGCGCGGCGCCACGCCGGTTGTATCTTTCACGGGGAATTTTAGGAATGCCCGAACGATGCACGATATTAACACGTTAACTGTTGCGTTCTGGTTTTGGTATACGTGTATATACACGTGGCGTGGCTGTTCAGAGCCACAAGTATTTAATTGTCACCGTTGTGCAACCAAGAATTTAAATTTAATGTCGTTGGAAATTGTTGGCAAACTTCGAACCTCGGTGTATTATTTTATTTTTCTATTTTTTTTATTTTTTTTTTTTCGATTTCTTTTGGCCGTCGATTGTCGAGAGATTGTCTCGCGAAAATGTTACGGGAAACGATACCGGTGAATTCCGTTTCGACCCAGCAAGAGTATTATTCTGTTAAACCGGTGTGTACCGTTTGTTGAAAGAACTGGTGGAAGTTTGCTTGAAAAACTTTCATACGGTAACTGTTATTCTTCGGCATTGAATTCGCGCAAGCTATCGTGTCTCAATTTTACAATATCAATCTTGCGAAATCGTACGAGAGAATCAACTGTGGAGAGAAATTCATTTCATTAGTCTTTCTAGTTACTAATGCTGTTCCCATTCGAAATTGGCAAAAGTGGCATCAACGTCACGTCTGAAAGGAAATCTTCCTTAACCTCTTTAAACAATTCTTCGCGAACGCGGCGATCGAAGGTTGCCGCGAGCGTCGCAATTACCGTGCTCGGTGTGTCCGATTTGAATGTCAAAGGGGACGAGAGTCGAATTTCGCCGGTTCCTCGCTGCCCCTCCCCTGTTCTCACTGAAATCTCGGCTGATATCACGGGCTTTTACCACACGTAGAAATTCGAAAACGCGGAGAATAGGAGGCGAGAGCGTTATTGTCGACTCTGACGCGCGAGCGAGCGCACGGATAACTTCCGGACGGTGAAATTGAACGGAATAACGCTGGACGTTTCCTTTGTTCTGTTGGATTTTACCCCGTGTCCAGTTCTCTCGTAGTTTCGTTGCCTCTCGAACATTACCATATTCCCGCCCCGTTCTCCTCTCGCCGCGTTTAATATCGCGTTACGTTTCCGCGAGGAGAGTCAGAGTTCGCGTCATCGATGGCACCACAGCGACGTGTCACGCGATCCGAAATGCTTCGAATCGACTTGAGAAATCTGCCTCGAAGAACGAAGATACGAAATTAACCAGATTGAAGACTTTCAGGACTATAATCGAAACTAATCGAAACTAATCACACTGTGTAACTGATTTCAGGAGCATTTACATCGATTAACGAAGATGTAAAAAAGATTTCCAACTTACTCGATCCCAACTGTTATACTTCAGTATTGATACAAATACTCGCGAGCTACTATCCAAGGTTAATATTCCAAAGTTAATCGTAGACTTTTCAAAAGTCAACACTTCCAAGAACTTGAAGAACTCGAGCCACGCGCTCCAAGCGCATAACATTTCTGAATTTCGCTGGCCTGCTCGAAATGTTACACGCGCGTGGTATCAAAGCGGTGAAATTAGGCAGCGAACAGCCTAGAGAGACGATCAAAGTTACGACGTCGTTATGTCAACGGTACGCAGGACACGTTAATGGTAATTGCATCGATGGACGCCCGTCCGCGTTAACTTATTGCGTTGGTAACGGCCACCAACGTTTCAAGAGCAGCTACTTTGATGATTGCCCATCAACATACGCGCACCGTCTGTCATTGATGCCGCCAGCCTCTATTCAGCTTATTTTGCGCCTGGTTATTGTGCACGCTGTCTCCATTGGTTTGTTGCCCCTTTGCTTAATCAATAGGCTTATAGTATGCTGGAAATGGTACACGTTGGAGTGGTTCGGGTACTATCAGCCGACTAAAATTCCCTTTGTTTGCAACATTCGATACTATCTCGCTCTATTATCTCTGCTGCTTATTTTTTTGACCACCGGTGAATTGAAATTTTTGCCGTTGGTCTTGACTTGTTTTTTACTTGTAACAGCAAGTCAGCAATCGACGCTGAATTTAACAGTTTTTTTTTTTTGCCTCGATTTTGTTCCTCGTCGATGTGAAATAGAACGTTGATTTTGTTTTATTATTCCTAAAAATAAATTATTCGTTTCAGGATTTTTGTTTAACGTCTGAAAATTTCTGCCTGGCCATCGAACAAAAATACGAAATTTACACGAACGATTCGCTGTTTAATTATTACTTCATTATTTTTGGAGTATTTTTGCTCGTCGGGCTGAAATACCTGTTAATACTCGCGTCATGTTTGACGATTGCGTGTTTGTTTTCGTTTCGCTTCGATTTATTTAAAATACGGACAAAAGCAAAGGGTTGCGCGAAATTGCCCGGGGAAAATCCGACATAAATTTCGCTTCTCCTAATATTTCCCTTTCCCCTTGCCGCAACGTGATCGAAACAACATGAAAAAGAGTTCGATCGACGCGACGCGAGACAACGAACGACGACGTTTCACGAACGCACCGCGAACGAGGAAGGCGCGTTTCGTACGAGAAATTTGCAAACTTTTCTGTTCCACCTGCCCGGGGATCCTTTTCGCCATTACTTCAGCTTTCATCCTTTCATTCCGCTCGGCTCTTCTTCTTTTTTTCTTTTTTTTTTTTTTTTTTTGAGCCCGCGAGTCTGCGAATCGACTCGACTCCACGTCCCGTTTTAAGGGTGTAGTCGCTTGAATCGATAAGCAACCTTTCTCTCTCTTTCTGTCTCTATTTTAGACCGCCTATCGAAAGATGAAAGCGAATTTGATTAAAGGATTCGATTAATGTTTACTGACTTCTTCCCCCTTTCTCTTTTCTTCAATCTCCCTTCTTCCCTCTTCGTTCGTTCTTTCTTTTTCTTTTCCTTTCTTTTTATATAAACTTCAAAGACTCCTCGCCGCGTTTCTTTGCCGCGTTTCTCTCGTTTAGACTTTTAGACTTAGCGTCCGTCGGTCGCGACTTTATAAAATGAATTTCAACTTCATCTCTCCCGATGAAGTTTCACGTGTAATTATCAGTCCGAGTTTGTTCCCCGGCTCGAATTGATATATTTCTGGATCTTGGTATTTGATTCTATCGGAGTGTTTGCTTAATATCTCTCTGTTTTGGCAGACACCGGCGAAGAATGAAACTGCAAGTTGCAACGTTAATTTTATTTTCTACTATCAGAGAGAAGAACTTACCGATAATGTGAAAGATTTAACGCTGCCTCGCGTTAACTTTAGAAAAACGACTGTAAATTAAAACACGAATGCTGCTTTCCGTAGCTGAAATAACCAACTCCATTTTCACTGGTAAGAGAAATTACAAGAAATAATAATTCACTCTTCAATCTCGTCTGAAAATCTTCGAGTGTCGTCTCGGTTTTTCACAGGACATGTAACTTCATTCTCCGTTCTCTGTATCCAGTTTCGTATAATCAGACGTGCACACAGTGCACAGTCAGGACACGAGAAGGAGAAACAGAGAGAGAGAGAAAGAGAAGTTCGTTAACAAGTCGAGTCCACCCTTTACAACCTCAAGACCATTGTTTCGGAGTCGGAGGACAAGAAAGTCGTGTTCGTTATGCCGGATAAAGATGATACGCGACATTGACCACACGTAACACGACACTCGTACATCATACATATTAACCAACGTTGTTCACGATGTTGGACAAATTAGTATCGCGTTCTTGTTTTGCACGTTGCCCTGTCCCGTATCATTTTGCCGCGACTTTTTGCTCCGTTCCATCCGCTTCTCCACAACGGCGAATTCGACGCGACATGGCCGCAATCGGTGCGCGAACACCTCGACGTTTTGTCGATCGTTGCGACCGAATGTTGAACGATCCGATTAAACAGTAATCGTTCGATTAGATATCTCAAATACGACGGATTGATTTGGGTTTAGCTGGCAGATTTTCTGTTTCTCTCCTTCTTCTCCTTCTTCTTTGTCACTCTCTCCTTCTCTTCCGATTTCTCTCTCTCTCTCTCTTTCGTCCATTAGAGAACGAAATCAATGAGCCCTCTCGACGGTGAACACGATCATTCACCTCGTAAACACGTACCGTTCCAGTGAAAAGGTCAAAGAGGAATAAATCGACGATTCCTTCAGGCAGAGTTCGGTTCTCAACGATTTTTCTTATCGTCGGTGAGCACCGGGCTGAAAGGCTGCAACGACGAGAGGCGTCATTGGCCCACGAGAACACACAGGTTGGTGTGTGCCGATAATACTTTCACCTAGCGCGTAAACTCAGCCGCGCTGCTAGGGAGAAAGTGGCGTCGCAGCCCCGCCGAGAACCACGAATATATATCTATTCCTGGGGAACTGTTAGCCCGGTGTATGACTCCCGGGGGGATGGTAACTCTCAGACTCATCCCGGCGAGTAACGACGCGCGTTCCCTTCTCTTATTCCGCTCGATCTGGGCCGGCCTCGTTCGTCCTCTGGTTACCCTACACCTACGAGCTTCTCTGTTTCTTCATCTTCCACGCCATTCAGCTTTCGCTCGACCGATCGTTCGTCTTGCTCTTGTTTCTCGTTACCGAACACCTGGATTGGCGATCTCTCGCCAATCGCTCGTAATCGAGAATTACGCCAGCTCAGGGATGACGGAGCTGTTGAAATATAGAGATTCTCCCAGGACGAATGTTCTCCTAGGATCAATTTAGGACGAATCGAGAGAGGAAATCTCTCGCGAATACTTCTTCTTGCATTCGTGCAATTGATTAACTGCGAAACTCGGCGTATTCTGAAAGAATTCCGCGACCAATTTTAACCAAAGTATATACTCCACTAATGTTCGAGTTTTAATTTTCATCGATCCAGCGCTCTCGTCAAAGGATATCCAACTCCAAACATATTCCACTGCCGCGAATCGTTCGAATCTTCCAGTTGCAGCAAACTCATTGACTTGAAACGCAGCAGCTTGCCAGAACCGCAAAGGGAGGGGGAGGGGGAGCACGGTTCGTTCGGTCGACGCTCGGGGGGGAAAAAAAGGGAAGTCGTCGTGCGGCGCACGTAGTTGTACGAGGCTGTGTACGAGGCCGATGGCAATCAAGAGGGCGAGAGAAAAGCAAAAAGTCAATCAATTGGGCCCGCGCATTGTTTGTACTCGGCTTAACGTTAATTCCTATTTGTAGATCTGATTGGATGGACGACCGCGCGCATCGGATTTCCTTTTCATAATCCGTTGTCGACCGGGGGTCGAAACCGAAACGATCCACCCCTCTCGTGCGTGCATGCGCGAGGACGATGGTTTATCAATGCTTGAGAGAACGAGACGACTCTTGGCCCAGGCCGGCGATGATAGATTGCTTGTCTCTCGTCGGCGCATCGATCGTTGATGGATAATTTCGCGAAAACGCGGCGCGGCGGCGGTTCTCGTTGATTAATATGCTTACTCAATCACCGCGTCGAGTAGACCGCGATAAGGGTGTATCGGGAAAATCTTACGCGATGAAATTCACCCGGGCAGCCCCGTGCCCCGCGTTAATTTCTCGCGATAATTTATTTTCTTTCTCGATCGCGAAGTGCGAGCTTTTTCCGTCAGATCGGCGCGAGTAATCGCCTCGTGTCTTTCGCCAGGGCGAAAAAAACTTGTTTCCACGCGTCGAGCGAAGAGTATCGTTTCGTTTCTGGTATTAATTAATATCCGAGTGTAGACTCGGATGAAATTTCGGAGTGAATTTCCCTTTTTTTTTCAGTTTCGGGAACGTGGAACGAAAGAAACTCGAGACTGATGGAAACTGGAAAGAACTCGTCGAGGGTTCGTATTATGAAATTACGATACACGCCACCTCGTCTGATTTCGATTGTCCAATAAATCAATTTACACGATACGAACGCGCTGGTCGCAAGACGCGAGCGTCAACTACGCGACAGGCTAATTAGCCGTTCGTTAAATGAAATTTCTACGATAACGAGCTGCAGCTCGAAATAATCGGCGTAGTCGCGTTCCATCGACGACATCGTTACCCTTTTTCCCCCCTTGATCCTCCCCACTCCGTCGTGTGTTACTCGGGATTTTCGCGGGATCCACACAAGCCACGCTGCTACCGATAATTGAACTTCTCGCTGTCTAACCTACCGTTTAATTCATTCACTATTGCACGATTGTGAAATCTACGCGGTACGTTGCAACACCGGACGACAAATTTTTCAAATTTTCAGCAATTATTACATAGCTGCAGTGTTTCGAGTAAATACTCTCGAGTAAATAGCTATTCAACGAGAAGTTTAGAAACTGTTCAGACTGTTTGAAATTGCTCGCCCTTGGTTTTAATAAAAAAATCTTGGTTTCAGGGTTCGTTCGAAGATATTCTTTAAGAATGCCGATCTGTCAACAAGAATCCTTTGCAAAGAATCACCTGATAATTAGTTAAATTCATTTTCACTGGAAATGTCTGTAGACTCGGCTACTATATAAATGAACCACAAACGTAGCGCTGCAGATATAAAATTGCGGAGGGAGAGAGAGAGAGAGAGAGAGAGAAAGAGAGAAAAAGGTCGGCGCAGTCGATGACGAACGGTGAACGTCGGTGAACTTTTCGTTCGCTGCAGCGTAACAGGTCGTAAAAAATTGGCGAATAAAAAAGGAACAGCCGGTCGGAGAAGAGCTAATGAGAAGCCACCGGTCGCGCGCTTGCCTGTGTCTCGGCCATGAATAATTAAGCGGCGGCCATGGCCGCTGCCATAATCCTTAAACACGCGCCGTAAAAAGAATTATTAAAGCACTGTGTGCCCTCTTGGTCGACGTCGCGGGAGGATCAACCCGTTCACAACCCCCCCGTGTAAACGTGGCAACCACCTGTGCGAGACCCGGTGCCGACATATTTATCCCGCTGTCGGATCAATTGCTCGTACATAAAATCGTCGGACAAAAAATCCGTCGGACCCGGCGCTGACAAACAGCGCACTCGCCAGCACACATTTTTTCGTCGTCTATTACGCGAAACATCGCGTCTGCATAGGTATAGCTTACATGTCTGATCGCTTGGCAATTTTTGATGGAGAGAGAGAGAAAGGGAGAGAAGCATGGTTTGATGGACATCGGTGGACTGAGTGATTAGATCAGTGGGATAAACTTGGAACTTCGAGACGAGCCTCGAAATATTTCCTAATTTCCGGCAGGTTGATCGACATTTGTTCGTACGCGAGTTTTTCTTTTTTTTTTTTTTTTCTTTTTTTTAGATCAACCATCGCGAAATTTTGCCGTTCCGCGAGTTCAATCATTATTGCAAAAATAATATGTCATTTAAAATATAAATTATTAATTAAATTATTAATTGGCGGGATAGCAATCAAAATTGAATAAATATCCACGTAAATTAGATTCCGTTTAATTGTGTTGACGAAAACCTGCATTCTATTTCACCTCTGATTTACCTCTAAGCTAAATTCCAAATTCCAATTGCAACATCGAGAGGAAAAGAATTATCCCTAACGATCCCTCGTAAATGCACAGCTGCCGATCGATGGGCAAATTATCCTAAATTTACCACCGAAACTAGATTCCAAATTCTACACGATAAAAAGCGAACCGTCTCTACGACGAAACTCAAAAAAAAAAAAAAAAAAAAGAAGAGAAAAAAAATTCTTCAGTAATTCCCCAAATTCCCCGAAAAGCACGCAGCTACCGATCAATCGAACCGTTCAATCGGCAAATTATCCGAAAATTGCTCGCAGAATCTTGCCACGCGTCCAGTATAATCGCTGCGAGCAATTTGTGCCGAAGAGCGGCGCGAAACGTCGAACGCGATGAAACGCTCGCGTTTTACGTGTTTTACGCGGGCAATCGCGTTACAATATCCGGCGGCCGTGCGGATTGGTGGTTCTGTCGGCGGGACCATTAACTCGTCGAGCGGCTAATGCGTATTCCTTTCGGCGAGCAGCAATTATCGGAACGACGACAATCGTACGAACGAAACGTGTTAGGGGTGCAGCACGCGGAGCAGCATAATTCACGACGAAAAGCCGGAGCGAGAACCGGAAGCTGGCCTTTATACGAAGCGGGCGCGTGCCTACAGGTCGGATTGTTTCCCGATTCGGTTGAAGTTCCAATAGCTGTCGAATTATTGGCGAACGATTAAAGCAATGTAAAGTCTGGCCCCGGTCCGTCCCGCGACGAATAATTTAAGCGTGCGATTGCTACCGGCCAAATAATACCCCGTACGATAAACAACAGGCTCGGCGACGCAAGTTAATCGCTCCATTGTCCGGCTGCGTGGCGTCGCGCGTGCGAACGAACTCCATCGCGTGGCCTCGCGTTCACCCCTGACCACGCGCGTTGCGCGCGTCCGCCCCAAAAGCGGGGGGATTCTACCCCCGAGGCGGGATTAAAGGAACGCGCCAGAGTTCAAATATTTCGACACAGCGGATAAGTGACAACGAACGCTTTCTTTTCTTTTTCTTTCTTTTTTTCGGGCGGGAGGAGAAGGCAGGAGAGTAGAAAAAGATATTCTGCGAGAGCAAGGATGCGAACGTAGGAAACTTAGGAAGGAAATCTGCGGGAAAATTCAGTAAATTCCTGGGAAATATGGCGAATTTAGGGGATTTACGAAACTCTGATAAATTTCGGCAAATTCAGCGAAATTGACTTCAGAAAATTTCGTCTCGCGCGTCTCAAACTTGAGTCATATACACGCGCACATTCGCGGACAAAGTGGACGAAGCTCGCGCTTTGCGACGAGGAGGGAAAAAGTAAGCTTTCACATTTTCCTAGGAAAGTTCCCGCCTAGAAGGGGAAAGCGATGCAGAGTCGGGCTCCTCTCTCTGTCCCCCTTTCCCTCCCCTTTTCCATTTCTGCTTCTCTCTTTTCTCTCACAAACAGCATCGGCAAAGTTTCGCGAGTTGAGCGCCAACTGTTCGAAAGTTAAACGAACGACTCCAATTATGCAGCCCACCGTTGCAACCAGCCACCGACCGGACGCGGCTGTTTATTTTACAAATTTATTATTAGCACTACATTACGAGGAATTGCCAAACTTGCTTCCCGGTCGCTCTCCGCTGCTTACCAAATTCGTCCCCCTTCGTTTACGTACGTATCCTTTCTTCCCTTCCTTCCTTCCACCCGTTTCGCAGTTTGTTCCGCGAGTTTGGATCCGTTTGGTGTCCTGCCTCGCAGCCGTCTGCTCGTTTGATCTACGGTTAGGGGTAATTTGCCCTGTCTCTCATGCCGTCACGAAGTGACGGGATTTTTAGCGAAACGGGACTACATCTTCGTTGGAAATTTTTCGGATTTCCTAAATTTTCCTAAATTTTCCTAAGTCTTCGACTAACGACAAAATTAAACAATATTCTTACCGTCTATAAATGCCCGATAACTCCACGCGTCGCCTTTCACGCCTACGCTAAACGATTCGCTCTCGCCTAGAGGAAATAACCTTTCTGAATTCCGGTATTTCTAGAGTCGCAGTAACATCACTCACATCAAGTCACACATCTCGAGTTACTTCCGACACTACTGACGTGAAAAAAGAAACTCTGCGCAAGGTTGCAACTCGTGTTACTCGCATCGCTCGTGACTTTTCGAAAACGAAGGGAAAACGAAGGAAAGAAAGAAAAAAAGGGAAAAAGTTGTAGCCGTGAAAGTTGCATTTGGCATCGAAAGGGGGCTATTATATTATCGAAACAGTGTACGGACTTAGAAAAGAGGAGAAGTCCCCGGGGGAGGGGGAGGGCGAGTGCTATTCACGCAGAGGGAGGGAGTTTGTTAATGATAAGCGATACCAAAGGCCGTGTACGCGCGTTTCAAGGGGTAACTCCGGTTATATATACCGTGTACATAAATCAGCATACGTACACGCGTGTGTATGCACGGTACCTGAGCTTTTCGCCTTCGTAAAGTCTTTATTATTGCAATCGTTACCGAGATATCGCGTTTTCTGTCCCCTCTAGAAATCCATTGATCATTCCCTCGTATCTGCCCCGGTGCATTACCTGCGGAAAGATAAAATTAAACGAAGTTAGAAAGACGAAGTCAGTGTTTTGGAAAGACAAATTGACCAATTTATCATCTATTGAATTAAATTTCATTGTCCGTCAATTCGACTGATTCATTTGTGAAAGAAATTCTGGGAAAATGAATCGTGAAAGCGGACTGAAAGTTGAATTCGATCAAGTTCCGAAAGGAGTAAAAATGATTTGCAGAACTCACAATTTCTGTCTGAAATTTGGAAAAATATCAAATCATTTGAAGAAATATTGAAAGAACGAAAGAACAAAAAAAAAAAAATTCAACGGAATTCGCGGTAGAATATTAAGAAGAAAAAAATTGCCAGTGTTAAATCCTGCCTCTGAAACTTGGGTTAATTTACCCCGAATATACCGTGGACAAAAATCTAGTTGCCTCTTCCTCTGTTGTCAGCTGTAAGAAGCATTGCACACTGGGACAGAGGAAAGAGAATTCCAGCGAGCAAGAGAAGGAAGATTATATCGAGCCGACTGCAGGGAAACGAGCGTGCACGCGCGTGGGCGCTGCTTCAACTGATATCAAGAGACACGCGCCGGATTTCCTGTGCGTCCTATCCGAAGACGATTAAACGGTCAGATAAGTCGCCCGGCGACTCCTCGTTTCGCGACTGCTTTCCAGCAAAAGGTTAAGCAGCAACGAAGCAAATTCTCTCTTCGTCCCCCTCCATCTCTCCCCCTTTATTCACATTCGTTTCTAACAATAAGAAACGAAGAAATGGAATCGCTATCCTCTCTACGTTCCTTCTATTTCTGCCTCGTTATTTCCTTCATTCATATCTTTTTATTCTTTATTTCCTTCATTTCAACAGGCTCTTAGAGATAGTTTTGATCGAAGAAGGAAGAAAAATAGAATTCAAGACTCGTGCAATTTACTGGCAATATTGTTTGATCACACACAGAGAAGACGTGGAGGAATTTTGATTGAGGTGGTTATTAATCGAACGGAGGCACCTGTTCGTTACGATTCAATTCGAAAATGTTAGCTGAATATTTTAATCGGGTTAACACTTGACAATCTCCAAAGCTGAAACGTGCCGCGGAGGAAGCGGCGCGGTTTTTAATAAAAGCGCCGCGGCCGTGCACGTTTGTATCCCTCCTCTCATGGTTTTCATATTCGTTAGCTCTGTATGAACAGTGCTCGACACGTTTCAGACTTAAAAACATTTACTTTAACAGGAGGAAATCCAACGAACCCCGAGAGTTTTCAAGGGGATCAACATTCTGCCGTCCATAATCGACTATTTTCCTTCCATTGAATGCCGCTTCAACGCGGTTTCCAACTTTTCCTTCCGTGAATTGCCGCGAAATCCTTTGAAACCCCGGTTTCCAAAGACATCAACGTACCGCATTCAGGATCAATTATTCCCCTGACTTTTCAATCTTCTACATGCTAAAGAAACACGGCCGCCATTTTGTACGGGCGGTTCTCTCGCTGGTCTACTTTTGTATTTTAAGAGCTTTTTTCAAAAACAAGTCAACACAGAAAGGACTTTGATCCGAGAGGGCTTGACGAATTTAATAACGCGACGTGAATTGTATTAATAGTAATACGTAATATTTGCAAAATAAATGTTAACAGGCTGGTACAGTCGAGCCCATTGACAATTTTTCAATGTCACTGCCACAGATATTACAGCTTCTAATTGAATTTCTTGTTCTGAATTATCATTGGAGTAGTTGCGCGAATTTTTATACCTCAAGCGCGACCACGTGTGTAAATCGCGCTGTCTATTTTGAGAACGATGCGAGCCGGTTCGTGACATTTAAATAAGTATAAATGTTTCGTTTTTTTCTGAAAATGAAATGGACTTGGGACTCCCAGTAAAATAAATCGACCCAATTCTCGCAAATTGTAACTTGAACTTGCAGCTTGAATACTTCACGATTTAAATGACAAATCGTAAACTGCAGGTGAACAAGGTTATTCTCGATTTTCTTAAAGGAATAGACCTCGGATAATTCAACGTTCGCAGCATCCGAATTTCCCCACGAAAAAAACGCGGAGAAAAAGAAAAGGAGAAAGGAAAAGAAAAAAGAAAGGAGAAAGAATCCGCGATCTACACCCTGTCACGCGTCGCCAAGAACCGGCACATCCGCCGCGAGAATTCCGCCGAGAAGAACCCCCGATGAAGCGGAAAGAGCAACACGCCGAGGAGGAATAGTTTCCGACCGAAAAAAGGGACGAAGTGGCCAAGGAGGAGAAAGAGAGACAGAGAGAAAGAGAGAGAGAGAATACACTTGGATGGAATGTGGCCGACTGCATTGTACGCGAGGCTCGACTAATGAGAATGGAAACTAGAGGGAGGGGGGGGAGCGGAGAACGCGACGAAGTCGACGCCGGGGTACATTGCTGAAGGTGTGTAGAAACGTAGAAGAACGCGGCGGTAAGGCAAAAGGGACAAGGGACTTAAGAGAATGAAAGAGGGAAAAAGGCGGTGGCGCGCTGCCGGAAGGGAAACTAGACGGTTTTAAGCAGCCGTGGATAAAGATAAGCAGATAAAAGAAATGGCTTCGCTCTCTGGCTCCGATTCTCTCTTCTTCACGGTCGAGCGGAAGCTCGAGGAGTCGCTGACGGGAAAAGAGAGTGGGGGGAGGGCAGGGGGAGGAGAGCTGCGTATATATCCGTCCTGAAGACGGGAATATATGGTGATTCCCGCGGATTCGTCGCTTTTCTTTTCTTTTTGTTCGTTTGAGATTGCACGTGACTATCGCCGATCTCTTAATGTAAGATTAAGGCTGAAATATATTGCCCCACTTGTATTGCAACAATTTTCTCATTAGACGCGTAATATAAAAATTATTTCAGGTGTTGGGCAAATTAGAATTCTACGTTGAAATTCTACGTTGACGCTGATTAGTAGTTTAGTGGCGCGCAAAAGGAATCGAGGGACGGAATTATTATTGAAGAATGAAAGATTTAGGGTCACCGATGTGTGAAAGATATTGCTCTTCGCATTTATAATCCTTCAAAGAATATCGCGTCTTCAGAGAATCGCAGAAACTCAAGAATGATTATCAAGAAATTTGCTCAGGTATTTTATTCGTTGAAAACAATCAATTAATGTTATACTGCAAAGATAATGAACAGCGAGATCGTGGAGGAACGGAATCGGCGAGGAGCGAATCGGGGGAGGAGAGTGAACTCGCGAGGGGAGAGCGAACGGAGAAAAATTAGAAAAAAAAAAGAAAAAAAAGGAAAAAGAAAATGAACGAGAAGAGCACACGGTAACTAACCATTCAATAAATTGGCTTCATTCATGGGAGAACTTTTCCACCGCAATGTAGCGGACTTCATCATGAATCGTCGTTATCGAATGTGCTACGAATATGTTCGTTGAATCTCTTTCGCTGCTACCAGCAATTGCCCGATGGTAATTAATCTCAATACGAGACAAAACCGATGGTCGATCCGTATATTCTCTTCTCTCTCGCTCTCTATTTCCCCTTCTCTCTCTTTCTCTCTCTTTTTTCGAATTCGAGCTCTCCACTTGATTCCACGCGTTTCATTCTCTCCTATTCTGTTTCCGTTTTTCTTTTTCCATTTTTTTCATTTTTCTTTCCCTTTCTTTCTTTTTTTTTTTCGTGTTTCGATTATCCTCCTCGCTGCTATCTCGATTTAATTTCAATTTCTTTTGCTCCGATTACAAAGCAAACTCAATTTTTCATATTCAATCTATCGGAGGGCGGAGGGCCGGAGAGGAGCGAGAGGGCGAGAGGAGGAATGGCTCGCTGTATCAATAGAAGCGAATCAATGAAGAGGTTCAAAGTACCTGCTAACTGTCGGCTGGAAAGTAAAAGTTGCGCGCTTACGCATTCGCGGATTGCATATTCGCACGCGAAGACCTCGAAGACGAGTCTCACATGTCGCGAAGATATCGAACGTGAGAAAATAAATCGAGGTTATGTGAGAGAGAATTGCAGGCAAGTTGCTAGATTTTGATTAAAACCAAAAATATATACATACAATCTCTTAATCGTCGAATTTAAATTATTACACGTTTCGCAATCCCAAGGAAAATTCTGAATTTGTTGGAAAAGCAATATCTTGCATTTTGATCATCGCTGCGTTTCAATCGTCGAATGTAAATTTATCGATGCTCCAAAAAAGACAATACTAACAAGATAACTAATTCAAACTTCCGAAATTTACTAAATAAAGATCTAAAAACAAAAGTCAGGTTCAAGAGTCATCGGAATTCAGTGAATTTAAAAAAGTCAGGTTTTCTTGAACCCCGCGTTCGTTCTAACGTCAGTCAGCTTGTTCACGAAACTCGCTCGCCTTCCTAAGCTTCGAATTATAGGAATAGGAAACGAAGCATGATCGAAAGAGATCGAAGACGAAGAAGGGAAAACCGAGAGGAGGGAATGGGGGCCTTTAAGAAGGCTGGACGGTATGGATTAATAAATTCGCGCAGATGGGTGCGCGAGGATGCCGCAATTGGTGGCTCCCGGGGACGACGAGCTCCTCGCCTCCCGAGGATTCTCGAGGGCGAAAGGAGAACGCCTCGTGGAGGCAGTCGCACGGAGATCTACGTCGGCCACGGAATAATCCCCGAAACCCAATTATATTTTACTGCGACTCGACTCCGACTTCCACGCTCTCGGCGCGGCTCTGCGAACCGCAGGAGCAACGAAGACGAACGAGCGCCGCCGTTTAGGCGATGAAATACGGATTAGCCGTTATAACTGGAAATTGCCACCTCCGACCTCTCGCTCGCCTCCTCTTCCCACTTTCTTCTTGCACTTTCGTTTTCCATCCTCTCTCTCTCTTTCGTTTCCTCCCGAATATTTTTCTTCTTTTTCTTTCTCTCGACGAAGTAATTACCACGGATGATCGACGAGAAACACGGCGAAGGTGCACGAATTGTTCGGCGTTGTTTAATTTCGTTATTTATTTCGATGGCTGAAAGAGTTGGACGAAAGTGAAGGAAACGGCGGAATGCAAAATTGTTAAATCCTAGCGTAAAATACGTACTGATTTAAGTGACGTTTTCTAGAAATAGAGGAAACTTCACACGCGAGTCTTGTTAATAAAATTACCTGAACTCGCGCGACTTTTTACAGAAATTCGTAATTTCTCGCAGAAATGTGCCAATTCGATTTCGGCAGTAGAATCGATAGTGGAATTGTAAA
Organism: Tetragonula carbonaria; assembly: GCA_032399595.1. NCBI lineage: Eukaryota > Metazoa > Arthropoda > Insecta > Hymenoptera > Apidae > Tetragonula > Tetragonula carbonaria. The sequence continues at coordinate 2,330,977 of JAUCRC010000018.1, read as the reverse complement.
TAAAAATTTACCATGCGAGGGACGAGACCAATCTAGCGGTTGGTTAGCTCATTAGCGTGAAGCTCGATCAAAGTGACGGTAAACGTACAACTCATAAAACAGCCGGGCTCTGCAAAGGCTCTAAATATTCATACGAGGCCTCAGAAGATAATCTTTCGAAGCTACCAGAGTCCCGATATTAAAATATGATGTCGTTTTTAGTCGCGATCGATGTAAAAGAAAGAGATCCGTAATCAAAGTACCAACTGAATAAAACATACCCACTCTCTTTGTCACTGGCCGGATGAAAACCGCAAAAAAATCGTGCCCAACGAAATTGTTCTTCCTTTTTTCCCAAAACAAAAAGAAAAGAGAGAAAGAGAAAAGAGAAAAGGAAAACAGAGAAAAAAAGGAGAGGAAACAAAAGGAAAGAAAATTCTTCTTCCATCTATTCATGCATTCAACGATGAAGCTGTTTATCTGAAACTTAATGAAACCTATGCTGAATTTAATTGGCCTGTGTGTGGGCACAGGCCGGCAGGCGAACTTCTTTGTTCACGTTTCAATAAAGAAATCATGTCTTTGATATTGAGATTCGGAGCTTTCGATAGCAAGGACAAGTAATTTCCATGATATTGAACTATAGATGGAGAAAGGAGGGAATTTTTTAATAATTGAGCCCGGCTCGATATATATATATATATATATATATATATATATATATATAAGGCGATCGATGGCGATGGCGGAATAGAGCACGGTATGCCTTGAATACACTGCCTAAGGAATCCCTGACCCCCATCGAGCCTCTAAGCCAATATTTTTCTATTCTTTTCGCAGATCTCGCTGCTGCCTTGCAAGAGATTCTCCGTCTAGCAGCCATGAATATTCCCTCTGTAAACAATAAAACGCGAGAGGAGAGTCAGTATATTTTTCGAAATTTCTTACGTCGTTTGTATCTCTCTCTCTCTCGTTTGTTTCCGCGGTATTTGTCAGTGTCAATCTGTGCATTGCAAAGCGCAACTCGACTGAATCGCAAATTGACGAAAGAATGACGTATATATTTAACGTAGGAGAGATTACAGTGCGATTTAGAATATCTGCGACAGAAATTACGAAAGCATCGGACTATTGAAAATACTTTTTTCGCTTTTTGTAATCAGCTGCATAGAGTTTCAGTTCTATTCGATTTACTGCATCAATGAAAATGTTGAGATTCTCTCTGTTAATTGCATGTTCTAGAATGAACAGAGCGTTTATAATATTGAAATTATCTGCAAGCCTGCTAGTCATCAACCTTCCATCTAAACTCAATCCCATTTCTGTAGAATGAAAAATAACGAATGACGAATCCGCTAATCATCACAATCAAAAATCAACAGCCCCGAAAGTAAAACAAGTGACTCGAACTGTCGAAATGACTCGATTCCATTAAAAAGAAAAAAAAAAAAGGAAAGAAAGAAAGAAAACGGGAATACAATCCTTTAACCCAGTGACACTAAAACGCGCAAAAACGGAAGACGTCGCGAGCACATCGAGCGTGCTGTCGTCGCGCGGATCGCAACGATACGCAAAGTCTTGTTGAACTGATTTCGCCGAGGAATCTCCACGAGATATCCCCGAATTCTCCGAACGAACGAAAGTAAATCCTCGAGAAAGAGAGACAGAGAGAGAGAGAGAGAGCGAGAAAGAGAAGAGACGGCGGAAAAAAAAGAAGCTTCGTAGACGAGCGCGTTGCACGCAGTGTGGGCAACGGAGCTATTACAACAAGGGTTGCTCGTATTGATCGTGAAGGGGGCCGCCGCGCGCAACGTTCGCAGTTCTCGGCCATCTCCGACGATCTTCGTGGAATAACCTCACCCTAGGGCCCTTAATGTCTGTATCCTCTCTCTGTGCAAGCTTGCCGCTGCGCGATTCCGCCTCTCTCTGTCGTAACGTGACGCGTGCTTTCCGTCATTTCCGTCGTTATTGCGAGAAACCGGCGAGAACAACTTCATTTTCCAAAGGAAAAGTTTGGCACGGACGAGGAGGAAGAGGAGAGGACCGGGGAGGAAGGAGAGGAAGGGAAGAAAGAGGGTTGAACGGGGGATGGTGATTGGTTGATCCGACGAAGTCAGACGTTCGAAATAGATAGAACATTAGGCGTTTGTTTTGTTCGAGGCGTCGAATTCGGAGGATAATGAGATCCGATTGATCGGGGCGAGACGCGGAAATTCGAAAATTTTCGAAGCCGTCGAGAAAATTTTGGTGCGCGAGGTTGTTGAATTTCTTCTCTTATTAATTGAACGTTCTCTTTTACTTCTCTGTTACAGGATGGAAGACACGTTGAAATCAACAGTGTGTTAATGTCATAATCAATTGTACGAGTACGTAATATGTGACGATGTTTTCGCAAGAAATTATTCGACTAACTGAATCTCTTCTCTCCCCGGTGTCCAAGGGGATTTCCATCAATCACCAAAAACCAGGACACCACCCATTTACATAATCCCCCATTTAGAAGGTCCGCCTTATTCATTATCTCCGGACAAGCCGGCAAAACCAACCGGAACCTTCCACGAACTTCGTCCTTCGCGACGAGACAACGCAAACAACTCTCTCTCTCGCCCTCTCGTGAAAAAAATCTCAGCTGAATCAATCGTGGCGACTACGTACTCGCGCAACGAGTGCAGCCTGTCACTCGGACAGAATGAATCGGCGATAATGGCGGCACGAGGGGTGTAGAACCTTGGAGCAATAAGTGGACACATTTTTTTCCTTCCCCTGCCTCGTTCATTTCTCTCTTTCTCTCATTTCTCTTTTCTTTTCTCTTCGTTTTTTCTTTTTCGTTTTTTTCTTTCTTTTCCTTTTTTTCTCCTTCGGATCTGAAACGACGAAGGGCGACGACGTCGAGCATTAATTTCTGAAATTTCAGACCGGCCGAGATAACGAAAGGAAAATATGAGAAACATAGACGCGGCGGCTGGCTCTCGAGTTCGACGAGAACTTAACGAGCGTCGCCGACTCCTAAAGCGTAACGAGTGGCTGGATAAGAGGGAGAGACGGAGAGACAGAGAGACAGAGAGAAAAAGAGAGAGAGAGAGACACCCCGGGTGAAATTGGATTTTAATTTGAATTAATCTTCCTTTATAGACGACAGCCGAGTTTGAAAGGCAGAGATTACGGTAGTTACATCGCGGATGCATTGATTACTGTCCTTGTTTCCTCATCGGTTCGACACTCCTGCTTAGCGTCGCGGAATATATTTCGACCGGTGTCTCGGATTTGTTGCATTCGTCGCTCGGTGAACGAAACGAAAGAATTCCACGAGTCACGGATTACACCGTTGAGCGACAAAATGTGTTTAATTTGGTACACGTTGTTATTTGCTGTACAACGTTTGGAAATTTCGAAATTTTGCAAACCAAGGTAGCAAGACAAATAAAACTCGGCAAAAGCCGAGCGAAGTTAACTTCACAAATAATTCGGTGAATTTTGCAAAACGTGAACGTGAATAAAACATGAATTGTTAACGATCTCTAGGAATCTCTAGGTCGAGCTTACATGTAGAAGTGTGTCAACTGTCTAAAGATTCAATTGCGAAGACTTCAAACGTAATTGCGATACTGTCTTGTATATGTCTTTCAATACTGTCTTGAAAAATGACAGAAAGTTCGCGATCCTGACAAGAAACAACCCGACCGCGAACAAAGAAATATGCCTGAAATATCAAAAGCTTGATCCGCCGAATTGACGATTTCAGTGATACTCTCATCTCGAGAATAATTTATCAGATCGATCAAAACGAGGAAGGACAAGCGAGACGGGCAGATAGATCATCTCGCGGATAATCTACGAAAATATTGCGCCTGACGACGAAAATACCACACTTTTGTCTGGCAAATGCGGAAAAAATTTGGGTCGAGAGGATCCTGCTCGATCGTCGTTCGTCAACAATTTTTTTTCCCTTCGCCTCTGCGGGGGGAAACGAAAGGCAAAAAAGAAAAAGAGGGAGAGAAAAAGGGAAGAGAAGGAAGAGAGAAAGAGAGAAAGAGAGAAAGAGAGAAAGAGAGAGAGAAATTAGAAAACGGGTCCACTTTTCTACGCGAACGAGAGGAAGTTACTTATCTCCTATTCCCGCGGAAAAACCTGCGCTCTATCCGCTTTCTCTCTCTCTCTCTCTCTCTCTCTCTGGCTTCTCTCTCATTTTTCTAAAACGACGATCGCTCGCTCGCTCAGGCTGGAATTTCTATGTATCAGTATTCCTCGTATTGTTCTCCCGGGTTGGAATTTCGAAAAATCCCTCGTTACGCCGACGTTGCGTAACTGAAAATTGGAAAATTGCATTCGATAACTTTTCGTCACAACGACGAAGTTCCACGCCTCTCCCTTCCGTTTTTTCTTTCTTCTCCCTTTTTTTTTCTTTTTCTTTTTTTGATCGTAGTCGGTCGCGATTACGAGAGCTCTCGCGACCTCTTTTTCCCCAGGGAGGGAAATAATCGCGTTACGCCGTAGTTTAAATTGTTTCGAGGAATTTTAGATGGCAGGAAAAGTTGAACGGTTTTTTGTCGTCGTGACGTCGTTATCGGCCGCCAATTTTTTTTTAGATTCTTGCGAGGCGCGCCTCGAGAAACAACAACAGAACTAATTGCGAGCGAAAATTCGAGAATTCAGGAATTTAGAAATTTGGAAATTACGAAGCTCCGGAAATATCGATGACTTGAGAGCTCGATGATCTCGGAGATTTGGAGATGCGAGAAATTTGAAAATCCAGCAGTTTCAACCGGTTGAACAAAGAGACGGAGAGAGAGAGAGAGAGAGAGAGAGAGAGATACGCGAGAGTTCCATTCAATTACCAAGAACGCCACGGAATACGTTGTTTCTTCAATTGATGGAATTAATTTCTCGCGCGTTATTGTGGAAATAGGAAAGAGAGAATATTATTGTTGCAGATGCAAAGTTTGCTCGGCAATAAGTTCGTTATAGATGCCATCGGTGCTCTTAAACATCCATTTGCAGCGAATATCCGCTTCGAGCTGTTGTTCCACGGCGCGATATAATTTTAATAAAACTCTCTTACCGTTCACAATAATGCTTAAATGCTTCCGCGTTTTCAATTATTAACCACCGTTGTGCGAATCACCGCGAAGCAGAGATTCCATTAACAACGCGTTAACGTGCAACGTTACAGCAAGCACGCCGTGCCACGTTGTTATTTCGTCAATAACAACTTATTATTATTATATATATTCGCTAGGAATTATTCTAGCACTAGGCAGATTCTCCGCGTTGTCGTGCTGGCTTGAAAATATTGAAAAACACCGGGATGAAAACACCGAGCATCGTAACTTGTAACGAAAATATTCAACGCACGAATCTTCGTACCCTACGACTTCAAAATTCGCGCGTGTCTATCAATCACTCGATACAAACGACGCCTTCGATTGTTCATCAATTCTCTTACCTGGTCAATCAATCAAAATCGACGAATCAAGCTCGCGACGAACGCTCGTGTCCCTGCCCCCGGTAAATAAATTTTAATTCGCCGGAAAATTATCCAGTCGAGACTCGACAATTTTAACAATTTCACAGTTTTCGAAAATGATACGCGGCCGGTTCAATTTCGCTGCGTGTCCGATGGAAACTTCTCTCTTTCTCGTTTGCCGCGGATGCGCGAGAGCGTGCAGATCCGTAGCATTTAAGAGGATTGCGCAAACACAACGAAGTCGCGAATCGGGCGATCGGCGGCTTGCGTCAGCTGCGCGATAGGTAATTGTTCGCGATGCGATGCACCACGCCGCGTGTTCACGTGTTCGCGTAATTATCGCGTAGCCGAGGTTTTGTTTTTTCGCGGCGGGGTCGTTCGGAGTTCAAGTTCAAGCTGCTCTCGTTTGAAAATTTCCACGGCGCGCGTGCGCGAAACGAAAATTTAACGAGACTCTGGATATTCAATTTATAACTATAAGCTTGAACTGTGAAAATTCCTGGACTCTTCCGACTTGAACAAGCTGTCGAACAGGCAGCAGGATTTTCTCAATTTATTCGTCGAGCTGTCGAAGATCGAGTAAATGCTATTTCGCTCTCCGCTGACAAGGTAATTCGGGGAAAATTAGCTAAAATTCTGCGTGTTCAGCAACGAGAAAGTTGTTGGAGAGTAAGGTGGCTCGTCGTTCCGCCTGACAAAGGAGAAACAGATCAATGAGAAAATGTTTTAGATAAAAATCTACGGTCCAGGTGCAGTTGTATCGGATGACGAAGAATGGAAGAAGCTTGATAGAGCGCAGCAACCGTTTTGGAATCTATCCGAGATTATCGCGTGGCCAGGAGACGTGGAAGTCAAAGGTGAGAAGGTTATCAGCCTCCGTGATCTGAGATAAGTCCGAGAAACAGGATGATCAAACTCTCCGGACGTACAAGTCGCTTTCATCGTATCTTCGAACTTTCTTTCTGTCTTGATTTCATTTCATCTGTCTTCGCGTCGCTCAGTGTTAAACACTCAAGCTCGATACTTTTTCATCTCGCGGTCACGAAAGTTTCAACGTTGCTGATTTTTCAACGAAACGCACGAATTTCCACAGCGGCGAGTAAATATTATCTTCGTTGAAGGTAAGCTCGACAGCAAAGTGTATTTCGTTGATTCTGGCGAAATCTCCAAGTGGCGAGGGCAGGTAACGTCAGCAACGCGGAATCGATACACACAGTGGGAGAGCATTAATTACGCAAACGAGCGGGTGAGACAAATGACGCGAACGGAGGTCGTAAATGAAGAAGAAGAGGTTCACGTTGCAACGAACGCCCTCGAACCGTGGAACTAATAACGCTCTCGAGGTATCCGGGCCTCTGGGTTTCCGTGCCACGAAAGACCACCCTCGCGCTGCCACGAATCGGGGAGAACCCAGTTCCAAGACCAATCCATCTCTCGCTCAGCGAACGACCGATTTACCCCCGGACGTACATTGCGAACGTTTCCGACGATATAATCGAAATAAGCGGAAAAATTAATTTCGTATCTTTCGTTTCTTACAACAACCACTTGTTATTGCCTGATATCGGCAATCTGGTCGATCTTGTCGAACTCTCGACCGATATAATGAAAAATCCGTTGGAAACGAATCGATAATTTAATTTTGGAATTTTCGATTTCATAGAATCTATCTTGGCGATATTTCCATATTGGAAGGAAAAACGTTCGCGTTCTCGCCGCGCGCTCTGCAATTCGAAAAAAATAAAAAGAAACAGATCTTTCACTCGACGCCAGAAGAGAAGGGGAAACGATCGGTCAAAGTCTCGGGTCTTTTAATTACCCGCAGACGTAATAGAAATTTCAACGAAACGTTTTTCCCACAATACGATACGTTATTACTTTCGTCCCCCTCCGCTCTCGGTCTTCCAGTTCCATTTTTTTCTCGCCTTTTCTTTCTCGCTCTTCTATTTTCTCTTCTCTCTTGTTTTTCCTTCTCTCCTTTTCGTTACTCGTTACTCCACGCAAAGTGTTCCATAATGGGAACCGCGCCTTAAAAGTGATCAAAGGACACGCCACCCGTTTCTGAAATATACGTAACGAAAAACGTCGGGGGCGGGAGGGGGTGGTCGACTTTTTTCCACTGCCCCGGCGAAGGCAAAGCAACGTATCGTATCCATCTGACGAGTACAAGCGCGGCCGAGCAAAGGCCACCGTTAATTAACATAAATTGTTTGCTTTTTCCGCCGCTCTCGCTGTTTTCCTCCTTTTCCGTCATCGCCCTTTCCCCCTTTTTCACGTCGCGTTTCTACCTTTGATTACCCATCAGCGTTTCAACGGCGGGTCGCTCGCGTACGATGTGTCAATCACAAATTCCGCGAAAGAAACGGGGAAATGCGAGGAACTGTGTGTTTCTCCGCTGCAGGATCTAGAATACGGAAATACAAGCACACGGTCAATCGAAATTTCAAGGAAATGCCAAAGTGTTCGTGAACGGAGGAATAAGAATTTCGAGTGATTGATTTTTTCCTTTTTTTTCTTTTTCTTTAAGTTAAAACACTGACAATTGGACAAGTCACGCAAATCTGAATGAATTGCCACGTTTAATATCTGAAGTCAGAAGATAGATTAAAACAGATTGTCATTCGCAGAATCCGAATTCGGAGTTTGTTACTTCGCGAACAAGCGACGAAGGAATCTCGCAATTTCGCACGTGTCACGACGACTGTTTCAGACGAATGAAACTTACTCTGACTGTAATTGTTATTCCATTATTATATTTATTACACTCGTTAGAGACACGCGATCCAGCGGCGACGTTTGAGGATTTTTAACACACGGGCCTTGCACGCGGCGCATCTGAAACCCCCTCGACCGAATCGATAAACTCCCTGGATTTCTGTGTCGTGGGCGTGTTTGCTGTGGCGAAGAAGGTCGCACTCGTCGTCACGGGGAACATCCATCAAGCAATTCAGCGGTGGCGCAAGCGAGACAGCTTCTCATAGGTGATCCCATCAATTTAAAATCCTCGCGATGGCGAGAATGCCCGGCGCTCGTTGCACGATTCCAGGCAAGATTTGCATTGCAGAAGACGCGGCCGTGAGGCAGGGGTGAGTTGAATCTTCATTTCATTTCAAATTATCAATATTCTCAATGTTAACTGCGTTTTTTCAACGTATAACTTACTCTAGTGTAATAACCGGAGAAAGAGAACCTCGAAGAAATTTTAGAATTATAAATTTTCCCTGTTGCATCTAATTCACTTGATATAGAAAAGTATATTTATTGTCAGAAACAAAGTAATTTTTTTTCCTCCCATATGGACAATTTTATCACGTGAATTATGCAGTGAATTATTTTGATTACAAATGCCTTACAAGAATTTCTTTATCAGCCCCACAAATGAAAAATTCGAGAACTCACACGTCAGGTTATATATGTGTGTGTGTGTGTGTGTGTGTGTGTGTGTGTATATGTATATCATGAATTTATAATGAAATCGGAGCGTATCACTGGAGTTCTTTTTTTTTCTCTCTCCACGTTGGTCGATATCGTTACGCTTTAGCATTCTATTCTGGGCAATCTCGGGGCTGACTTCCGTCCTTCATCCCTATCGTTCCTAACGAACGAACGGTCACAAAACCTTATCTTATTACTGGCTCCTGATGACGGGCCCAGTTTTTGTCAAGCTTCCGTGGCTGCTGACCGTAATCTATGTTTCCACGAATTCCCCCTTTTTCGTCGGAAACAAAGGCACGGAGGGAGAGGAAGATCTCCACTGTCCACTTTTCTTCTCGATTCTGTGTAACATCGATCGTGTCGTGCGATCGTCAAGAACGGTCCCATCGATGAAAAGAAGAGCAAAAGAAAAAGAAAAGAGACGAGATGTAAAATTGGAAAATGATCGTGTTTAGTTATACGTTGAATCGATTTCCCTTTTCTCTTCATTTTTTAAATCTTCGACGTTTATTCAGCAAATCAACTTGTTCGAGGGATTTTTGTTTCTGAAAATGGCTACCCTACCTGTATCGAAAATTTCGAACCCGCAGAAAAGTAGAAAAGTTCGTTGCAATTTTTTCATTGAATATTTATTTCATTTATTTTTCATATTCATCTACTTCTCGTTGAATATTTTCAAAATTGGGAATAATTTGTCTGCGCAGCAAAGTGTACGTAAATACCTAAAGCAGGATTCTCATTGTAATCTTTTGACGTCGAGGTAATTGACTTCGTGCTCGAAACAATCATTTCTCGCATCAGTCCATTAATATCGACGATAGTTGAATTCGACATCGAACGATACGTTTTAGAACGTTTCTGGTCGTCGTGGTGTCATAACCTGGGGGGGCTTGTTACATCAGAAATTGAGTGTAACATTTAATAAAACATAAACGTCGCGCAAGTATCTTTGACGTCCTCCGGCTATCAATCATCCCTAATGACACTTTAACATCCTTCCATCCGCCCATCTTCCTCCGCCGTTACGTACTTAAAAAGACAAGAATTCCATCCAATTCAACGAACTTTCGAAACTGTATCTACATATTCAGCCGAGAATGAAAATCGTGAACCCACAGTTCAACGCGACAACGGAGATACTTTTCCCGATATGTTCCAGGCAAATTGTTATAAATCTCTGCTCGGCGTTTCCCGGAGGGGAACGATAATCTCCGACGACGATTATTGTAATCGCGGAGAATTGTACATTAAAGATAATAAAATAGAGTAATCGTCATTATCGTCGTTTATTGAGAATAAATTTAATACCAAAATGAAGAAGATAAGCAAGGGAGTTGATCCAGTTCTGATCAACTTCTCATTATGTTCACAAAACGCTCGCTCAACTGAAATTCTACAAGGAAAAATCCACCGAATGCCATACGAAGTATAAAAAGTTTCAACAATCCTCGACGTTGTAAAACCACTGGGAAAAGTCCAGAGAGACAGGCGCTCTCGCCTAACCCCGTGACGTTTCTCTTAATAAAAATTTCCCCGCAAATTCCGAGGGAAATCTCCCGCACCGCCACGCTCACACATCCGCGACATTCAATATTTAAATTCCAGCGAACCGCTTTCAATTTTGCCAACAGCTGGAATAACAATATCGGCTGCACTTTAGCGAGGAATTTCGAAGACGAAGGAGAATAGACGACGACGACGAAGCGTGCACGCGGGGCTAGATTCGAACTGGTCATGAAAAGGGAAAGAGGGGAGGGTGGGGGAAGGCGAACGCGGCGAAATGCTAACGCGGACTTTAGCTCCCAATGAATATTTCAGCGAGTCAAAACCTGCGAAGCCGCTTTCCAATATTCCGGCATCCATTCTCCGTTCTTTTATCCGTCGGCTGGAATTTTCGCAGCCGGCGCGCGAGTCCGTTCCTTCAACAGGAAGTTCCCCGCCGGGGGATAGAGATGTTCGCCGCGTGTCGTGACATGCGCCACGTTTCCAAAGATACGAGACGAAACCGATAACAGAGATAGGGAGAGAGAGAGAGAAAGTGAGACCTTTTGAGAAACGATTTCCCCTCTGTGCCCGGATTTCCGCTGACAATTCGAGAAGCGTTACCAACTCGGATATTAATGTGTAATTGCGTTTCAACTCGTCGAAAAACGGACGAGCGATTGTCATCGTTTGTACTTTGGCTCGAGTCATGGCGTTCATGACGACGATTTGGAACGATTTATTTACTTTCTTCGAATGAAAGATAGTCAATTGCGCGAAAAATTCGCGCCGACGAGATGCAGAAAATTTGCGAAACACATGACATTCGCGGTGTCGTTCGTTTGGAAAGCGTAGATGCGTTGCACCTGGAATTGCAATTAATTCCATTCCGATGTACTCTTCACCCAAAAATGTTCATTTCACGGACGTAAATAAATATCCGGTGGCGTGAACAATTTTGCTACACCGTTGTCGTTACATTCGATCTCGAACAATTTTCGAATTTCATGTACAATGAAAATCTGTACAATCGAAATCCGTCAATTAATGTTTAATTCTTTTCTTTGGAATTTTCTAGAATCAGGTATAAGCACAATCCCTTGTCGCATTACTTTTTCAACGACTGTGTGATAATTTTTAATAAACGCCATCCTATGATTATTTCAATGCGTAAGATGATACAACGTAGGCGAGTGTAAAATATATGAAATAATAATGCTTATAATACATTCGTAGCGTTTCTCGCGTTTCGCACGCATTTCGAATTGGATCGCGTATAAACAAATGGGAAAAATGGTTTCCGTTGTTTTAAGCAAATACCGTTGGATTTATTAGTAATAAAGTAAAAAGCGTCACGATCAATTGGAAATTTTATACTCTATAAATTCCACCCTCCCCCCCTCTGCTCTCTCATTCACGGCTCGACGCGTGTTTTGTTCTGCGTTTCGTTGCTCGAAGTATCAGACAAATACAACAACGTGTTGTTTAATATCTCCCTATTCTATTAACTTCCTCTAAATATAAACTTTCATTTCGCTATTTAATGATCACGCGTGAATTTTCGAAGTTTTATTTGTCGCCAGCGTGTGAAATCGAACTCCAAAAAAAAAAGAAAAGAAAAAAACAAAAGAAAAGAAATATTGAAAAATTCACGCTATTAAAGTTATATAGGGGATCATGCGGGAAAATAAACAGATCGTGTGAATAAAATTTACGTCGCGGCGTTGAACAGACGAAATTTGAAAGGCAAACAATTCTTCCTCAGGCCGAGAAAGGTGAGGGGAAATCCCTCGCAACGCGATGTGGCGGATCGTGTAAACAAGTATTCGCGTTGATCCTTCAGTTTTTTCGGAAAAAATAACCCCCGACCAGACTCTCTCGGGCTTCTTGTTTGCAATGAGCAAGCCTGGTAAGAAGCCGCGCTAAATTTTTTTAACGAATCTACCGGCAAAGAGTCGTGGACGAAGCTCAATTTCGCTTTTTGTTTCGCGCACGCCCCATTAGGTAATACAGACGAAAGATATTGTATTTCTACGTTCACGCTGTAATTCTTTCGCAACAGGAGGACAGGAAAATTGCTCCGTTCCGAAGAGAATTAAGTGGCATGTTATTTCTCAAAAAGGAAAAAAAGAAAAAAGAAAAGAAAAATTCAAGTCAAAATTCACACTTACATTTTAGATTCGTTTTACATCGCTCGCGGAAAGAAGATTCTCATTGATTGAAAATTAATATACCGATGACCGTCGTACAGTCGATGACGATTTTCTCCTTCAAAAATGATGGAAAGATTTGGCCGATAGGGTTAATAACGGTTTGACGCGAAGGCGATAAAAAGTGGGAAAGCTTTTGAAAGCGAAATCGAAAAACAGAGGAACGCGCACCGTCTCGCTGCTTCTCGCACGGTTCGCAAATTCCGCCCTGGCCCCGCCAGTTTCGCGCGCGCGGAATTCCCCTACGAGATAGCCGGCCGACGCGAGCCGTTTTGCGCCGTCGGCGAAAACATAAATTCCCACCAAAAGTGAATTCATCGGGCGGTATGCGTTATCGAGCCGCGAGGCGAATGCTCGCTCGACCAACCTCCGGTTTCCAGCTTACCCTCGAAAAGCTCGCAGCTCGCGAAAGTATCCTGAAACGCTTGTAGGATACCTTCGTGCGTGCGTACGTTACGTGTTTACGTAAAAAACATTTCGACATTGGCGAAAAACGAGTTCGAGTGAAACGTGAGAAACTGCGAGATGTTTCGCAGACGTTACGAAAAGTTATGATCCATTGTCAACGAGTCTTACAGCGTCAAATAAATATTTTCCTGGCCGATGTAACCTCATTGCGACGATAATGCCAAAATACGACGCGTTCAGATTTTCTCGTGAGTTACTTTCTGTGTCGAAAAGCAATTTTATGCGTTCCTCACGAACGTGTGGAATTTAATTGGGACACGTAGCAGTGTTCAAATAGGTGAAGCGAATTCCTACACAATCGTGTTCACAGAAAGACGAGAGAGTTTGCATAAATATCCGCAATCGAGTTATCATTCGCGTGATAACCGGCTGGCATTCAGCAGCGATGACATTTAATATCTAGGCATCTGCTTGAAGTTTAAAGCGCAGGGCACAGGCGTAGGGTTCGAGGCACGGCGTATCCTTTAATCGGCGAACAAATTCTCAACGGCGAACGTACGGAAGCATTATAATGGGCTAACGTACATACACGCACGCGTACGCATACATACATACATACATACATACATACATACATACATACACACACAACAGCATGAATGTCGCATGGAAGCGCATCAGAGCCATGTTCTCTATGCTATTTTACGCTGAATCTATTCGAATGCGCCGCGTGCTTGAAAGTTTAAACGAGAAGGAAGTTAGGAAGACTTGTTATCACGATCGTTTAATCATTGCGGATTATGTAATGGGTAGAATGTGCGGTTAATTAGCGTGGAAAGGTATGAACTTCTAGTCTTTCGTTCCTCTCCCTCTCCCTCTCTCTCTTTCTCTCTCTGCAATTTTCAACTTTTTCTCCCTCTCTCTCTCTCTCTCCCCCTTCTATCCTTTTCCCGCGATTACGTTTCACGGAAACCGGCCCTTATTTGTTGAAACGATTTGTTAATTACGATTCACGCACTTTTAACGCGCGTCGTCCAGTTACAATTTAAATGAATTCGAGCAATTCAAGAAATCTAATTCAATTGCACGCAATCGATGAGTCTACTGCGGACACCGAACGCTTGTCGAGTTAATTTCAGGTAAATAAAGAAATTTAATTCAGTTCTATTGAATGGATGATACATTTTCACGAATATGAGTTGCGATGCAGTAACTGATTTTTGAGAAATTCAATGCATCAGGAAAAAGATCTGGGGGAAATTTATAAATAAATGGACTTGAGAGCCTCTTAATTAAATTTTCATTGGAATCTCTTGGAAATGAAGGTTGCAAAATTTCTCCAAATAAATCACCTTCAACAGAATAAATAAGAATTGTGAATTGGTACCGAAGAGATCTTTTTTAATACAAAATACAGTGCCTGTAAAAATTTAGTACGTTAAAAGCAAATATTATCTAGCGTGGCACGTCATTGAATATCGTTCGAGAGAAAGAGAATAAAATATATCAAGAATACATCGAAACACGATGAAGAAAACATTGCCGAGGAATATATTATTACCGTAAATAAAAAAAGATACAAAGAAAGATAACGAATAACGAGATAGAGAGAGAAAGAGGGAAAGAGGAGAAATGACGAACCAAACGAACGAAAGGAATAATGTAATAAATAGCAAGGATAAATGCAAAATGCAGAGATATCGGTGGCGCACAGGCGGACGGTGAAATTTCAACGGGCTGAAATGCGCGATTATACGGAAGGAAGGGAGGAAATGGAGAGAGGCAACGGAATCGAAGATAAAAAACAAAAAAAAAAAAAAGAAAAAAGAAAAGAGGAAAAAAGCGAGAAGGAAGAAAAAACAAAACTATAAAATAAATTGAGCCGGCAGAAGGACAGTTTCGGGATTACCGGGCCGATGCATTTGTTTTACCGTAAAATCCGATAGCCATCGGCTCTTGGTCTATAAAAAAAAAAAAAAAAAAAAAAGAGGCAGGCCGGGCTCGCAGTTGGGTGCGATTTCGAGATTTAAAGGAGAACGACCGGTTTTCCCAGCGGCGTTCAATTAGACTTTATGTTTATCGTTTGATTCGCAATGAACGAGTCGCAGGGGTTGGAAACTGTGGATCGTTCTGTTAATCGGGAGGTTCGACGATCGAAAAGAGAGAACAAAAGGAGAAGAAGGTAGAGAGTACCTCTAGGTATTAACCCACGTCGCGATAAAATTACGTGACTCGATCGCTTGATCTCTAATCGCTCGCTGATTCGTTTTTACACACCTGAAAAAGTGATACACTTGACAGTGGACTTTTATTAATTATTATCCAATGTTTTCCAGTTGCTTGAACCGCGTGATTTCACAGAATTAAACAGATCTTCGATCTTCTCAAAGCTACAAGATCTATCTAAAACAAAAAAAAAAAAAAAAAAAAATCCATCCATCTCGATTAATCAAACGATACTCTCATAGAAATAAAGATCCGCAGTTTTGATTTCAAAAGTTCACGGTGCTCGAACGAGGTTAAAACACACAGTCGCGTGTTCTTATACGTTCGACGTCTGAAAAGTCGGCTAGGCTGAAAGATCGATCCGTTGCTCGGATCCTGAAACGGGAAGCACTTCCTTGGCCGTTCGATGAATCTTTCATCCATCTGTTGTAACTTCGAGGTTGATCGTGAATTCTCGTGGCCGCGCTCTCGAGCACTGGTAACCCATCTCTCTCTCCTCGCGAGCACGTCGAGTCACGAGGTGAGGTCTCAAAGGGATTTACTGCCAGGGTATTACATAAGCCAGTCCATTTAACGTTATTACTTGCGGCAAAAAATGAGCCCGGCGAACCTCGTTACTTCGACCCGCGTTTGTCTTTCGTACGCGACTTGAACTGATTTCAACGAACTGCCGCCGCGCGAAATCCGCCCTCCCCGTCTCTACGCGAGAGAGAGGATTCGCTCTCTAGGAACGCCATTTAACAAACGTCGTTTAGAGTTCTTTTAATACTGCAGCGGAAATTTCTCCGGCTTAATTCCAATGGCTACCGTGAAATTCGCAGGGTTTAGACGTTAGAAAAATGTGAGCGTTTGGTAAGAGTATAATTGTCTACTGGTGAATAAACCGTGATTATTGTCATATGTGGGTTCTCGAGATGATAAAGATGTTGACGAACACGCGTTACGAAACATCGGCAAACGCGTGAATTCGTACAGGAATCTGCTTTATCCAGCGAATATATATCATATATTTCGAACACTTCGATAGTATAGTTTGGAAAATTTCAGCGAATATATTCGCGACGTGTGTCACTCTGAGGTTCGGCAACGATCATACGCGTAACAGAGATCGCTCAGGATATAAATCGAATAGTTCACCGATCCCAGAGAAACACTTGCGACCGATCGCGTGGTACACCGTAATCGCGTTGGCGCTTTGTCGCCCGCCGCGCGTGAATTTTTAAACTCTTTAAAACCAAAAGTAAAAAAAAAAAAAAAATAGAAAAAGAATGACGAGTCGCGCGTAGACGCACCGGGTGCAGCCTAGCTGGCAGTTATCCATTCTCCGGATGGTTAGCGTGATTACACGCACAATACCGCTCTTCATCCTCTTTCGTCACCCGTCTACCCGCCAATTCCAGCCGCCACTTTCCCTCCTCTCCCCCTTTGCCTCACGGCTCGTGCCAAACCGTGCAGCAATCGCGTCGGTCGACCTTTTAGCATAGACATCGTACGCCATCGAGAGCTGTCCCTCGGGACAGATGGACAAAATGGTATGGCAGGCTCGCGCAGGCTGGCCGTGGCATCCGGTCAGCGTTCCCCCGAACGGCGGGCCCGTTCCATTTTCCACTTGGATATCGCCTAATAATTTCGGGGATTTTCACTCTAATCCTTTAATGTCCTTACTCACGGGCAGCGGGCAAATCGAATATCCCTGGCCCGTGGTCCGACGTGAAACGATTCGACTGTATCACGCATCGGTGCCGCGATACCGATTATATCACTCGTTGCGAATCTCCGGTGTGTGTGCAACGCGAGGGGTGTAAGTTTCGTGAAAACGACACGCTGCTTCGGCTGGCTGGCAGATTCGAGTGTCGAGGGGGTGGTTTCGACGACGCGGCGGCTGGAAGGGGCTTTTGAGTCTACGAGGGGTTCATTGAGAAGATCCAGAAATTGTAACTTTGGTCTTTAGTTTGTTATTCATTTTGCGACTAAGAATTTTAGCAACAGAGGGAGAAATAATTCCAATCAGTTGCAGATTCGAGACTCTAGAAGAAATTTCGAGATATGGTGTATTAGATGAAAGCGTACCGGGAATTTAGAGGTTAGGCTCCTCAAGAATTTCTACATCATTGTAGTAACTCCAGTCTGACAAAAATTCATTCTGACAAAAATTCATTCTGACAAAAATTCATTCTGACAAAAATTTTAGTAACTTTAACAGAGGGAGCAATAATTCGAATAGCTGGAGATTCGAGAATTTAGAAGAAATTATGAGATACAGTGTATATTGGGTGAGAGCGTACTGGAAATTTAGAGATTAGATTTGTAAGAATTTTTATATTATTACAGCAACATCGGTCGTCGATAAAAAATTATAAGTAACAGGAGGGAGCGATGATTCGAATAACTGGAGATTCAAAGAACAAGCTCTGAAATTTAATATAATCGGCAAACTGCCGCGACTGTTATATTTATCGCGTTGAAAATGTTTACTCGCACGATACCTCGACACGAAGCTCGTTCATTAATTCACCCTTTCAATTCGATCTTGTCAAACAAACAAACAAAAAAGGAGGGAAGAAGAAAACAAAGCGTCTAACCTAGGATAAATACGACGCAGGGACGAAGGTAAAAAAAAAGGAAGATTCGACGTATTAAACGCGAGTGCAGCAGTGGCGCGAGCAAATTTTCAGCCGGTGGGGCCATTCGTCTCTCGATTTACCGGGCCAGAAGGTGTGAAACGAATTAAACACAGGCGGTGGCAGCCCCTTCTTCATGCCTCTCTCGAAACGGAGAACCCTTCTCCAGCCAGCGTGCGCTCTCGCTTCGCCTTTTTCCGCCTCTCTCTGTGTACGTGTGTGTGTGTATGTGTTTCGTCGTTGGCGTTCTCGGTTGTTCGTGCCACAGGTCCGCAAACGAACAATGAACATTGGATACTCGAGATAGAAAATATGGGTGGTCGGTGGTAAAAGGGGTTCGGCGGACGCGGAGAGGAGGAGGAGGCGCAGCTCGTGGATCAGCAGATGATTACGAGGTCATAAATCTTACAGGTTCCAGTCAGCGGTCCTCTTGCCGACACTGCATCACCCGTGGGTTCACTCGCTACGCGAAAGCGTAAAAATTGCTCTGTTTCGCACGGTCTCGCCACGCCGGATCGTTTTCCCTATGTTTATTAATTTCCAGATCGTTGACCAACTCGTACCGGGATTCTTTATCCCGGGAATTTCGCGAACGCCTTCACGATCACCGTGAAATTAATTGTAGGAGAAGGAGTGTAACTGATAAATTAATTGTCATCTTCTTTTTTTTTTATCTATACTGTTTTATATTCAATTATCTCATTGGCAAAATTTGATCGATATAATATGTTGAATCTTTATGCGAGGATCGTCGAAGTCGAGGATTTTACAGACAGGATTGAAATTGATTATAGAAGAGAAGCAGAGATCGATGTAATGACAACTGAATAACGCGACTGATCGATTGATTCATAATAATAGATAATGATGTTACTTGTTGCATCTTTGAGTAGATTCTGTAACACGGAATTGAAACGAGATTGTACAAATAAAAAAGGCAACGGTCAACAAGCATTTAATCGCAAATGAAAACAAATTTCAGTCGAAGCAGACATTTGTTTTATCTAGCGAAATATTCGAAAACGAGCACTTCGCGAATCGGTATAAAAATCTGGTATTTGAATTACGGGGGGCGAAATTTTTGGAATTTTGTTACCCAACAACGGTTTAATACGGTTCGATGCGCGACGCTGGCACATTACGAATCGATTATAATGCCCTTTTAATTTAGTCAACGTACAGCCCGTACCCGGGCAGATATATTTATTCGAATTTAATCTTGATTATCGAAACTGGAAATTTAATTAATTTGTCGCTGTGCGATAGTAATAGATTTCGTGTAATCGACTTACACGAGTTCAAGAGTGCAGCGAATTTCGCATTAGCGGTCCCTGTGATTGCCCTGTAAACGCGCTTTGCGAATTTTATACGCGCGCATACGGCGATGCCTAGGTATTTACAACGCAGCCGATATTTTCTGTTTCGAGCAGAACTTTCCGCCCAATCGATTGAATCTGATTCTGATAATCGGTTGAACTGTTACAATATAAATTACACTGTGGCAAATTCATAGCTTGCTTGAATTTGCCACAGTTATTAATGTCTTACATTCGGTGTTCTTTTGAAATAGAATCCTAATGGCAAGTTCTGGTTCTAGTTAGGCACTAAACAAAACGAAAGAGAAACTCGCAGAATTGGTTAATTAAAATCGACATTCAATGAGAACGAGTATAACAGGTAAGTGTTCAAGTTACGTTCATCGAATTTTAAATCCTACGGTACTCTTAAGAATCTCGCTTAATTTCCAAGTTCTTCACCTTTTAATCTCCGAATTCTCTATCCCCCTCGCATTTTCAAACTATTCGAAACCTCCAGTTCCGCCGATTCCGCTAGCAAAAATTTGTTTAAATTAATTCAACACCGTAGATTCATTCGCGAAAACCACCTAGCCGAAAACATCGAAACAGCTCTTTCAGTCTGGCAGCCGATCCCCGCAACCACTCTCGCAACGTCCACGCATCGTGTTTTATCCCATAGAAGCACGCGGCGCTTTAGCCCTCAGTCTCTTTGTCGGCAGCGGAAGGAAAACAGAAGAACAAGCAATCGAAACAGTCGACTATGCAGATATTCTCGTGCTGGGGTATCGCGAGGCCCTGCAGTTCGTTCCAAAGAGAGAGAGAGAGAGAGAAAGAGAGAGTCTCGCGGAGAAAGAGAAGGGTAAAAAAGGTGGGCTCGAAGAGGAAGAAAAAGTGTAGAAGGACGCATTTGCATGCCGGAGTCGTAAGCCGACTGCGGCGCAGTGGCCACCGGTGGCCCAAACGTTTTGTTCCTTCGTTTCTCAAGCAGTCGGCATTGAGATTCAGAACGAAAAGTGAAAACGGATTTCTCCCGCGACGCACGGGCTCCGGCGAAACGTCGCGACGAATCTCTTTCTCCCCCTCTCGTTCACTTTCTTTTCTTTTTTTTTCTTTCTCTTTTTTTTCTTTCCACCTCGCTCGATTCCTCCACTTGGCGCCTGTGTTGGATTTTTCAACATTCGATGATCTTTGGAATTCTTCAATTTCGAGAAGAGCCGATTAACCGGTGGAGACGATTTGGAATGTATCAGAAATTTGAATGTGAATCATTCTCGCGTTTCAATATTGATTCGCCACTTGTTACTGTCGAATCTTCCACATTTTAAACATCTGAACCTTCAAACATTCGAGTCGAACTGTCGAGTCACCGAACAGTCGAATTCTCGAACCTCGAAATTTTCGAACTGGATTTTGTCAAAGTTTCGAATTTCAGAACTTCTGGATTCCCGGGCCTTACGGGCTTCAAACACTCAACCTTTGGAGTCATCGAAATTTCTTAATTTTCGTTATTCTCCAACTTCACCTTCGACCGTTCAAAAACACATTTGGACAAAAGTGGAATTTTTGAATTTACGAGTCGAAAAACCATCGAATTTCCTGGCTCTCGGCGACAAGTCTTTCACCGTTCTCTCGATTAACGCGCGCTTTCCCGGGATAGCTGGTCCCTCGACACTTCGCCCGGCTGCATTGTTTCACCTATTTCTCCTTTTCAGCTTACCGTTACACCCTGTTAGACGCTTTGGGTATTCAGACTCCGGCTCCGGATCAGAACTTTTCAACGTCCTTGCTCCCGCTGAATGCACGACCACGCGAACAACCGTGTTTTGTTCCGCTGCTTCGTGGCTCGATTCGCGCGCGCAGCGAGTTTATTTTCGGTTAATGTCGGCGTAATCAGTGTACACAGGAAGACACCAATTACGTAATTTCTTAGAAACAGAAATTTGAATCGTGCATCAGAGAAGCAGAATTGCCAAACATTCGAATTTTCAGACATTGAAATTCTTCCGGAATCCTCGAACCTTGGAATTTCTGAAGCTTCGAGTCTACAAATTTTCGAATTCTCGGACCTCCGAGTCTTCGAACTTTCGACTCTCCAAGCTTTCGAATTCTCAGTTTCTCGAATCTCGAAGTTTCTGCATCGTCGAATCATTGCGGAATCACCAAACCTTTCGAGTCCTCCGAATTTTCCAAATATTGAAGCCTTCGTGTCTCAAAACTCGACGCGTGTCCGAATTTTGGAGCCTCGACGCATTCAGCTTCTCATACCTTTGAGTTTTTAAACTTCTCCAGTGACGAATCCTCGACTTTGCAAACTTTCCCATGCTCCAGCTTTCAACTCGAGTCTTCAAACTTTTCCAAACACTCTGCATCCGAGATCTCCACTTGAAATCTTCATCCCTCCGGTTAAATAAAAAATTGTCAGCACGATTGTCCACTGTCTAATCGCAAAGGTGAAAGGAAAGGACACGATGCAACCATATAGAACGTATTCGTTGAGGAAAAATCTTCACGCAAAACAGAGGGACAGGAAAAGCGGAGTACATCGGCAAAGGAGGGGAAAAAAGTCAAAGGGAGAGAACGGAATTCGACTCGAGTGATCGGTACATCCAGCGAGTTGCAGAGTGCTCGCTTATGCCACTTATACCTTGATCTGTGTACCCATACGCGCACGCGCACTCGTGCAAACGGTGTACGCCTGTTTGACAATGATCGTTTGCACGCTCCTGCAAACCAGTTCAAACAATCGGACCCTCAACTTTGCGCAATCCGCAATTCCGATCGATCTATTACGATCGATCGGAATCGTCTTTCAATTTTTTCGCGGAAAATTCTGCCCATTCAGAGTAGAGAATATTTAATCGATCTTGAACGAAGTGCCGCGACTCTGTGGCATTTTCGCTTTTCAAATTCTCTTTGTTTCCCATTTGCTATCCAGACGAATTCAGATCGTCGTTCGATTAATGTCACGTGAAATTAACGCGTGTGAACAAACCGACTGTTAAATTCTTAATAAACGACAATTAACATCCCCGTTTCGCACGAAAAGGAGCAACGAAGCTCGTGTCCCGCGGTCAATTATGCAGCTGTCACCGTTTTCTTTTTTTTTTTCATTTTTTTTTCTTTTAATTCAATCGATATTAGCTGGAATGAAGCGTAAAACGCGTTAACGTTTTTAACATGTCGTTCTGATGAACAATTGCCATTATTAAAACAGGTGAATTCGTGTATCTAGCAATGGTAACTGGTAATTACATGCATAATAGGTTTTGCCTGACCTACTTCCACCTCAGCGGATGGACGCATTGTGCCGACTATTGTGCAGGAAATTGCAGAAAGTTACATAGAAACACCGAAAAGGCCGTAGACGAGGCGTAGATCTCAAGTAGGCAGAAACTAATTTGTAACAAATCTTAACTGGCGGACAGACTCGTTTGAGGCAAATCTTTAACAGATATCAACGCGAGGCTCCCGTTTCGCCCGTTTGAAATAAATAGCGATCAAAAT
The DNA here is from genome assembly GCA_032399595.1 of Tetragonula carbonaria. Taxonomy (NCBI): domain Eukaryota; kingdom Metazoa; phylum Arthropoda; class Insecta; order Hymenoptera; family Apidae; genus Tetragonula; species Tetragonula carbonaria. The sequence continues at coordinate 2,308,350 of JAUCRC010000018.1, read as the reverse complement.
CGAGTTGCTCAATTGCAAATTTATTGAATTCGATCTTTCAGAGTTTTTTAGCTTTCAAATCGTTCAACTTTTTAAACCGACTTCTAATTCGACTCAAATTGTCGAACGTTCGAACGTTTCGATATATTTGGAGCTTCGAGCCTTCAAACTTTCGAACCTTTGAATCTCTTTGGGACTTTTTAAGGCCTTGAAGCTTGAAACCCTCCAATTATTCAAATTTTCGAACGCTCGACTCTGTATGATACGCGATCCTTCGAATCGTCGAATCTTTCAATTCTCGAACCAGCGAATCAACCAGCCCTGTAATCTTTGAATATTCCATCGAATTTTCGAGTGATTGAACATTTAAAGCTTCGCATCTTCGAGCGTTTTGACTCCAAGCTCTCGGATCTCTAAAAACATTTCAATCTTCAACCTTTCGAATTTCCAAGTCTCTCGAACAGACTTTTGCGCGCTACGTGTAAGTTGCATTAAAATCACTCCACAAATATATAAATCTCCGTGAAAGAGATTCATTTGTCGCGAATAGAATGCACGTACCCCTTTCTTAAAAAAAAAAAAAAAAATTCCAATTTTCACATTACAAAGGCAAACACTCGCTGCGCAGCGAATCATCGTGCGTTAGAAGTGATTTCCCGGGAAAAATGATTGGTGCCTTTATTGCGGCCACGGAATCGCCGCAGCCCGTAGAACAAACAGAAGTCAGGTGATTTTACATTTTCAATTAGACTGACGTTCGAATCGATATAGCAAGAATTTATAATTGCAATAACTCTCGGCTACATCGGCTGCAATTCTCTCTCTCTCTCTCTCTGTCTCTTCATCTCTGTCCCTCTCCAGTTGTAGGTATGCTTTTGAAGTTGTCTCTTTGATCGCCAACCACCGTAACGAAATTGCTTTACATTATTAATTCTAATTTGCTTCTAATTATCGTTAATTAATTCAAATTACAAACGTAGTGTGGCAAATTGCTGATAAATATCGACGATATCGTTTAATTTCGCATTATTCTTAATCCGACAAGGAGGGCGGGGGCGGTTATAAAGGGCCACGCGCGCGTTATAAAGGCCCGTGAATCCGATTGAAGCGCGCTCAACTTTGATACTTCGTTCACGTCGCTCATCTACGATGCAAATTCAATCTGTAATTGCTTGGCTTAATTAACCGTACGTACGTACGTACGTACGTGATAATTTCACGATGGCAGGTTCCACTGTTTGACTCCCCGAGTGATACCGTTGCATTTCGTAATTAAAATTTAATCACGCCATTGATAGTTTCGAGTAATCGTCGGACACATTGTGGAACATGCAGACGACAATGCAAAATTTTAATTGGCCTGTTCGACTCGAAACGAGTGAGAAGATTGCGCGAGCTCGTCTGAGACCCGTTCCCTGAAACCGTTTATTACACAAATTGCGCCCATCGCCGAGATATTTTTCGAATAATACAAATATTTGAAGATCCGGACATTTAAAGAAAGGAAAAAAGAAGAAAGGAAACTCACTCGAAGAAGGTTAAAAGATCTTCCAAGTTCATCTGAGTTCCACAGAATTTCTTAATGGCGCTTCATCTGAAGGAGGACTGGTGTATCGATTCCGAGAATCCGAGAAGGAGATGAGTCACTCGAGGTGAATTAAGAAACAAATGGCCCTCGCTCTATGAAGCTATCGGACTTGCGAACTATCTTAATTCCTCGTCTACCAATTAAGGTTTCTTCGAAGGCGACGCTTAGGTCGAACCTCGCCGAATTATATGGACCATTGCTGATCTTTATGGCGGGGAAGAAAGTTCCAGTAACGGTCCAAGGGACCATTCTCCGTGGTATGTGTCTTTATTAGTCCGTCTCAGCAATTTATTTAATCCTCCACACGTGTGTGTGTGTGTGTCTGGCCGGCTAGATAGTCTCGTCGACTAATCATTTAACGCCGGGTTATTGTCTTTCGGAGGATCGAATAGAAATAATCTATCATTTACGAATTAACAGGTAAATAATTATTACTTTTCAACGACATGTACTGTCTTCGACCATCAGAAATGAAACGGAGAATGAAATTTTATACAGAAAACGAGGATTCAATAAAACAACGAGGATTTCGCACAGCTGTAATACTCAGGTGTTTGATAAACGTTCATTTACATTCCAAAAAAAACTCAAACTACTATATTGAAAAGTATTAAATAATATTAAATAATATTTAAAAAAAAAGAAGAACGATAAGAAAAGAAAAAAAAATGAAAAATATTTCCACATTCGCAAATCTTGAAAGAATTAGTTTAACAAATAAAAAAAACCTTGTCTATTTGAATTCCATATGTTTTCTTTTTTTTAATCCCTGTTATAATAAAAGTCACCGAGCAGGCGCTACATTCGATTCAACAAGCAAACAAACAAAAAAAAAATCCTCCGTCAAAATTTCACGTAACTCGACGAAACTTTGGATATCACGAGGCTGACGAGAACAAACGGGGGCAGTTCGTCGCCGGAGAGAATGCGGCCTCGTATACAAGCAAGCAGGGTGCAGACCTCGGGGCAATAATTAGCTTCTTCATGCACGTTAAGTATAAATCAAGACAATGAACCGAGCATCGATTCGCCGGTTGCCTCGCGTGCCTCCGGAATTAGCTTCGGCAACTACCTTTCCGTGCCGCGAAATCACCAGGCATTCCCCTGGTGGTATAAAACCCCCCAGCTTTGCGAGCTGCGTGCATGCGCGCACCACCATCAACGCGTGTAATCGTATTCATAAATATGAACAGTTGTATCATATCGGGACTTCTTAAGTACTCTGCACGCCATTGTAGTTATAATTAAAGGGACAAGGGTGTCTCGAGGTCTGGCCTCGTATGAGGCACTACGCTGGCAATTTCCATTCATAGTTGTATCGATAAGTGTGAACAGTTGTTTCGTCGAGGCTTCTCAATCTCCTTTCAACGACGACCAAAAGTCCTACTTAAGCGAGTAGTCAAGTTGATGCGGATCTGGTCAAGGTTTAGAGAGAAGAAGAAATATACAAATGACAATTGCAAAATTCAAGGAGGAATTTCATCAAGACATAAAGAGAGAATAAATTGATTTTCTGAAGTAATTTGCACACAAGAGTGGCGTGCCTCGAGGTTTGGTCTAGTTTGAGACAGTATCATATCGATAATTTTAATAATCTTTCACACCTATCAACAGTTGAGAGAAGAAGCATTTTATTTCGTAATTGTATATAAACTAAAAGTTAACAGTAACCTGACTATTCAGTATGATAAACACCATATAATATCTACTGATGAAATGTTTATTAGCATCGTACAAATATTCATTCACGATACCAAAGATATCTTTAGACTGAAAAGAAAAATCTCTAGATTTCACTAGTCTGTAGTCTTTCCTTTAACTGATAAATCGTCGTTAATTAATTAACGACAATGCTGGAAACAGTCGGTTAAAACATCAGTCGTCTCAGTAACTCTTTCGCTTAATTTACTATCCGTAGAATACAGACGAGCCCTTTTGTTCGGCGACAGAAGAGAGGGAGGAAGATACACCTCGACGAGATCGACAGCACGGCTCGTAAATTTTGTCGATAGGATCGTCGGTTTGTTGGAACCGGAGGCCGAATTCCGAAGTTCCATCGAAGCTCGCATATCGAGCCCCGTCACGCGAAAACCACGAAAGATCACGAGAGACAAAGGCGCGCCTAACAATAAGCAAATTGTTTTTTTCTTGCTGTAGAAATTTCTTTCTTAATCCTTTTTATTTATTTAATTTTTTTAACGAATGACTTGAACAAAATACATATAGGAATAGAATTTCTCTTCTGAAATGAAGATTTTTGAAATAGGGAAATTTTAAAATCGCAGTAATTCCAAATTTTGAAAAATTATTTTTCTTCTTAATAAAACTTTCGCGTTTGAAACTGAAGTGTATAACGCAAGATTACTACCTAACAGATTCGTGTACAAATTTTCTTTTAATTTCCCGCCGCTTAGAATCGATTTTTAACGAGAACTCGAAACAAGCAAATAATCCATAAGCGTGCGCCGGTGGCACGCAATATCGATAATCGTGGGCAAATATGTTGCGCGTTGGTACGAAGGCCACTGCCAATGTTTGCGAGGAAAGTCACGCGTATCCGGTCCCGCCTGGTTTTCCATCAATATGAACGATCGTTGTACCGGTATGGCAGCGGTCACGCCTCACCTTTCGCGTTGCTTATTGAATTAATTTAAGAACGAATTAGCGATCGTGAGTTGGTCAATAAAATTCATTAATTTTCTTATTAAGTATTTAATCTCTACTCGATGGATTATCAAGAATCGTATGAAAAAACTCTAGGACTTGGAAAGATCAATTATTCCTTCTCGAAAACCGATCAAGCCTTCGTCCTTCTCGAGAAGAAAAAATTTTCCAAAACTAATCGATAAAAAGTCAGATCACTCTCTCTCTCTCTCTCTTTTCTCTCTCTATCGCGAACCGAGGATGGCTCACTGTCGTCAAAGTGAGAAACAAATAAAAAGGAAAAAAGAGGAAATCCAAAGAAGATCGTCCGAGTCGATTCGATATTCCGCGCATCGCGTTAGTTAATTCCCGCGGCACGCAGGGAAACGAGCTTCGATCTGGCCTGTAAAGTGCGTCATGAAGCGTGACTGATCAAACGAAGCAGCGAATGTATCGCGCGCCAGCAATTAATTTCCTCCATTTATTATCCACCCTTCGCCTCACCTCCCCCTCTATCCCCCGTCTCCCGGTAAAAAAGGACCGAACGGAACTAGCAACCCACCGTGCCGTTTGTAGAAGAAAGGAGAAGGCGAATCGGCCGATCGGTTCGACGGTTGTACAACGTACGCGCGCGCCAGAGATGGGAAACGCGCTCGTAAAGGGTGGCTCGCGCGTTCCGCAGGGTTGCCCGTGTCGACTAACCTGTGTGCAGGGCGGTGCGTGACGTCACTGATGACTTATGGCCGTCATAAATCAACCCATTGAATTTCACAGTGTCGATATTTCGTTGCCACCCTGCTCTGCCTCGATTCTCTTTCTCCTCTCTCTCTCTTTCTGTGTACCGATCAGCGCGAGGGAGCCAAGCTTCACCAACACGCGCTCGGAGGGGAGAGGGAAAAAAGTCTGCTCGACTCGCGTAGAAATTCTGTACAAGCGTTTCCTAGATTCGCGTTCACCGGATGGCCGCGAAGATACGGATAATTGGTCGGAAGGTGGAAGAGTACGAGAAAGAGGGTTCGTGATACACGTTGGAAGTTATTGAGTGTCCGAGAACCGAGTTAAATGTGCTATCGGGTTCGGGAAATCTGCAGAATGACTAAAGTTTTTAATGTTCTTTGTTCAATTGCGATAAACTAGAGTTAAATCGAATTAATAAATGAACAATTTTAATGCAATATATGACACAGTGTCATATATTGCATACCTATGTCAGAGTAACCTCGAGAGGTGTAATATTCAACAAAATAGAAAATGCTATCGAGCCAAAAATTTAGCTCATCGTTGTAGTGCAAAAATTGTATCAGAGAAGTTAGAGTTTCTTTGTATATTTTGTAAAAATCATTTGGATCTATAAAAATGCAACGTTCTACTGACTAAAGTAAAGAATTACATTTCATTGGTCATTTTGACCAATAGAAACAATAAATTGATCTCATTGCTAGTTAGGTAGGTAGATTTTACCGAATGATTTACTGTATACGTAATTCCTCTCACTGAGAGAGAACGTGAAACGAGGATGGAAATTTGACTGACGGAAGTCGCCTGTATCGGAGAGTGCGGGGAAAAGTTTTTGGGACTTTCTAGGATATCTTTAAACACGGGCAGGAAACAGGCTACTCAACAGGAGCAGTGGGCTATCGGGTTTGCGGTGTAACCGGACCTGGAAGCTACACGAGCCAGAGTCTCACCCTCTCTCTCTCTCTCTCTCTCTTTCTCGATCTAAGCTCTCTCGTTTTCTCTCTGACCCTGCCTCCTCTTATTTCGCAAGATTTCCCCAGATGCTCATTGCCCTCTTCCCTAACGCCAACTCGTTCCTAACTTCCGAGAGGCGAGTTTATCCTGCTTTTTTCCACCCGATTCTTTCCTCTTTCTTTTTTCGTCGTCGTCGTCGTCGTCGTCGTCGTCGTCTTCTTCTTCTTCTTCTTCTTCTCCTCCTTTCCCTCGTTTTCTCACTTGCGATACTTCCGGCCGCGGAAGTATCTATTCTCCATCTCCATGGAGAACGAGATTGCCCAGAGAATCTGGCTTTGTGAATCGTAATTGAAACGCTGGAACGTCGATACGTTCTGCTTTTTTCCTTCTTCTTCTTCTTCTTCTTTTCTTTCCTTTTCCTTTCTCGTATCTTCTGCTTCGTACCAGTCACGTTTGGGATAATTAAATGCGCCTCGATTCTTACACTTCTCCGCTGTTTTAAATCATCGTACTCGCGGAAACGAATAGACCTTTTTTTTCAAATTAAAAATCCTCCTGCGGGGAACACGATATTCCACCAGTAGATTTGTCAAACGTATATTAAATCATTGAAGAAACACCACCAATTAAAAATCATTGACCAACGGTCGAACTTGTTTCAGAGAATCTGATGGTAGAAGTCGTACACTTGTAATGAGGCATCGTTCCCTAAATTCACCAAGCTTCCGGAATTTAGGACCGCAGGGATCTCGTGCTGCACAAAAATTCCATCCAGTCTCGAAGTGAGAGAAGTTCCGTGTAAGATTTAATAGACCGAAAGATATCGGGCGGCGTACACGTCTAAGCGGTGCTTAGAAATTTTCAGATTCCAGCAATCTGCGAATCGCGATGATTGGGTCGGAATTTCGAGAATGTTCGACGTCGTGGCGTACGAAGAAGATCCACGGAGAATCCCGAAGGACGTCCAAGGTTTCGGTGATTCGGAGCCGAGTTATTGCAGTCTCGTTGGTTCCAAGCGGTTCTGCCATCGTCGAAGGTTACAACTCCCTAACACTGACAAGGTTCCAGCGGTTCCGAGGGTTCAACCACTTCGAAGGGGATCAAACTCTTCGGCCGGTTGTAACTCTCCGATTCTATCTCTTCCGTTCCTATATTTTTCAAATTCCTGGTCTGCCGGATTTGCAAGACGCTTTAAATACTTCGAAATATTGGCACTGTGCGAGTTGTTGTCCGTCGAATTTGCAAATAATTTTGTAATATGCGAATATTCGGTGAAACTTATACTTACGTAAACAATGGTGTAAAACGAACAACCACGAGCCAGCGACGTATAACCAGACCACGAGGAACGCAGTTGGAGTTCGTTAATGGTGCCATACTTCGAATTACAAACGACGGAAAATTGGTCGTAATCGGGGCCATAGGAAATCTCACTAATGACACTATAAAATTACTTATGGCGCATTGATCCCTGTGACGGGTACTAATTTCAACGGCGGGATAATGAGGCGCAATGGCCACGCGTAAATAATGCTTTAAACACGGCTAATCGGCACGTGCGTCCCGTTCTACATCCCAGTTGTAACAAGAGAAACTTTCGTCCGTCGTGTAATTGTCGGCCAGCTGAAATTTTATATGTTTGATACGGTGGGCTCTCGGGCGTCGGCCGATTAAAATTTTACGCTCGCTTCGCTGGATCGTCGAATTTATCGCTGATAAAAATAAACTCGCTCGAAACTACAACTTTAATATTGCAGCACCTGTTTGTGCCTCTGTATCCGGGTGAATATATTTCAGGAAAATACAGTTTCGATAAATAAGTTGGCTTCGTTGTTCGATATTCGAGCGTCGAAGTATGTAGTTAGCTGGACGCTAGTATCGCGTCCACCGTGAAAGGTTATGTTGCTCTCATTGTCAATTCTTCCAACAATTTTCTAAACAGAATTGCGATATTTAAAAGGAACTTGTCGTTTGACCAAGGCAACGTCGCCGCAATTAAAGCAGTGAAATAAACTTCAATCACTATCGAAGATAAGCAAATATTCCAGACACTTTCTAGAGGAACGGAGAACTAGATGCGGCGCTCCGTAACTGGATGCCAGGTTTGCACGTCGAGCTGATTCATCGGCACGATTATACATATAGGAAGACGCTGGAAGACGTTTACGTCGGCAAGCCGAGGAAACAGCCGACGAATCGCTGTTTCCCCAGAATTTACGTCACCCTTCTCTTTCATATTAAGCGACTAACTAGGGCGCACAGTCGAACGACTTATCGAGGGATTAGCCCTGCACGTGTATGTATCCCCGTCATGTATCCTCCCCGTTGATGCGTTCCCGATGTACCCTAGCCCCGACACTCCTAGAAACTTTGCTAATTCTATCACGACGTTACCTCCACGTTAGCGGATGAATGCGAGCTGCAAATTGGTCGGCCGTTAATCTGTTACGAAGATGCGTTTGTACCACGCTCGCGTGTTACGTTTGCTAATTGCGTTTGGTGAGAGTGGGAAATTTATTGCAAATTTCGACCGTTGCTTGACAATTTTGGTTTGTGGTAGTTAATTAACCATCTGTCAACGATCTCTTATTTGCAAGTATCGCAACGTTCTTTTCTCCGCGGTGTTATGTTTAGTTTCGAATAAAAAGAGAAGGAATAGGTTCGTGATATCGTGATAAATGATTACTATTTACGGAGCAAAGTGAAATCGGATTCTAAAGGTGAAAATTTGACGTGATATACGCGGAAATATATGAAATATCCAGACCACAGTGTCGTTCCATCCAATTTCTATTTTTCAAATCACTTTGATTGAAAAGTGTGCATCGACATAAATATCCACAGTCTGCTTGCAACATTGGCCAACCATGGAACTAACAGGCACTTCATTCGCAATAATAAAATGAAACAAAACCAATAACGGGAGCATAAAGTGTGCAAAATACTCTGGCAAAATTCGAAACACAGTTCTCGGTATCATCGGTGAATCCTGCCAAATTGACAACAGCTCTACTAGCCATCGCGTCGCTCGACGAGCTCAACGCCGGAAGTGTCATTAGCCCGGGATAATTCGCGCGGCGTACGACGTTTCCTGAACATTCTCTCCCCGATTCGGCGACTGGCCTAAATGCAGTTTGCGTGCTGGAATTTTCACACGCTCGAGAAGCCGGAAACAAAGACAGAGAGCAAGAGAGAGACAGAGAGAGAGAGAGAGAGAAGGGAGGAGAGAGTCTCCAGGATTTCGGGTAGCTTCGGATGAAGAGGACGGGATACAAAAGAGAGGCAAGAAGGGGGTGACAATGTCTCGCGAGCCTCGTGCGCATTGTGCCGTCTCCTCTGCCTCCCTCCCCCCTTTCCTCCTCATCCTCTTTCCCACCCACGACACACTTCTGCAGACAGTGCTGAGAAGAGATCTTGGAGAGATCCTGAAGGGATTCCCAGAGAGTAGAGAGTATGGATGCCAAGGACTCTCTACCAGAGAACATTCTCTCTCTCTCCCTCTCTCTCTCTTCCTTTCTTTGTCTATGCGCTGTCTCTTTCCTCGTCGTAATCGCGCGCGGTCTTCGCCTTTATCTTTGACTATCTCGCGCGTTACCCCACTCCACCTCCTCGCCTCCGCCGCCGCTGTTCCCTCTTTTTCTCTCATTTAACTTAAGATTGGATTGCAGATTACACATCGTACCGTCTCCCCCTTTTAACATCTTAACCCCCTTTTAACAACGGTCTCTTCTTAACATCGGTTCACTGCCTCACTGCCACCTTCCCCCCCGCCTCCATTCTTTCCTCTCGCTTTCGAAGGTTTTAGACATCCTCCTCCACGGTCAGAAGGACTCCGCAGGCGTTGCCCTTTATTTTTCTTTTTTTTTAAATCTCGCGCTATATTGCCGCACCACGGAGGATCCACGGAGGAGTGAAGTAGCACCGGAAATGAGAATCTGCCGGACGCGGCGGGATTGGTTCGAGAATCAGTCGCTCGTCTCCGGGTTCGCGCGTATTGTTAAGCGTCCCTCGGGAACATTTAGTAGAAGATATTTTCCTTTTTTTCAAAATTTCAAACTCGGGCGGAACAATACGAGATCTCCGTTATCCAGAGTGAGACACTTTTTATATACGAACGTGTAGAACGTATAAAAGAATGCATTTTCAAAAGTCGTTAATCCAACCACACATACGAATTCATCTTCTAAAAAATGATTTTGAAAGCTCCCGCCACTGGGAGAATGAATATTAATCCAAAACTGTTGCTCTCTCTCTCTCCTAATATTGTTTCACGTCCGAACGGAGACACGGTGATACACGCTTAATTAAATCAAACTTTCCCTCCCTCCCCCCTCCCCACACGCGGAGAACGAACGAAACTCCCGTTCCATTTTCAACCGTCAAACTTGTCGCCAAACTAAGTTGACGCTTTTTAGTAAATATTTTACAACCCTGGTGATCCCGGTGATTTTGACGAATGACTTTAATTCCGGTTCGATGTCGGCTGGTTTTTCCAATGAAACGCGGAAATTCGCGTTCCATTTCGCGCTCGAAACGTATCCCAATTCCGTTCTTCCCGCTCTGTCCGTGAATCGCCATTTTTCTACATTCCGTTGCAACGCAGGCAACTTTCTTTGTTGTTTTCTCAAGCTGTTTTCCGGAAACGGTTGCGGTTACGATAATGACGCCAGTTGCCCTCCGCTGTTTGCTCCTCCTTTTAAAGCGTTTCCGTTCCCCGCCCCCGTTTCACTTCCCGTAGCAACTATAATTTCACTCGGTCAAACTGCAATTCATCCGTGACGCGTTACCGTGCTTGGAAAACACGCCCGACAGATATTATTCCGTAGCACGCCGACAAATTGATCACCTCGAAAACTAGTCGAACGTACCGTGAATTAGTGGTGGTTTGGTGTTCGAACCCGAAAATGGAATTACTTTGGGCCAACTTGCTGAACGTTTCGCGTTTCCCGCTCACGATCTCGCAACTTCCCTCCCTTTGGAAACATTTGAAAACGAAATTCGAAAACATTTACGAATCAAACGCGATATACGTCGCACGAAGTTTGACAAAAAGTACTATAGATAGATTTTTATCTATCTTCTCCGTCCGAGTCTAAAAAATTCTCCCCCGTAGATTCCACTTTCCCTTCGATCTTTCTCCAAAGATTGTAATCTCTTCGGAAATTTCGATTTCTCGAAAAGACGATAAACAAAAGACGCGCGCCTTAATTCCAACGCAACCCCCCTCCGCCCACGATAATTCCCACGAAATTACCACGGCGACGCCAGCCTGGCTTCGGTATCTCTTTAACGGCGCGCCGTCTTAACGCGCTCGCTCGCGGTAATCGCGTTCTCCCCCCCTTTTTGACGGAAAATTTAATAAAACCCCGAGCGACTTTCGAGCTGACTGTTACTGTCACGTCAGCGGACGGGCGGCCCGTCCCGCGCCGTTGCCCGGTTAATACGCGTCCCCGAAAATTACAATTCAATTAATACGAGGCAACGTGTATGTGTGTGTGTATGTGTGTGCGTCTATGCGAGCACACCGCCCCCGAACAATATATCCTCTCCACCCCTCGCCGCCGTCGCCTGTGTTTTTCGTGCCGATGCACATGTCAAGAGCGGTCGCGTTATATTGCCTTTAATTGTGCGCCGTATTTGTCGATATGATTGCGGGGGTAAACAGGGTGAAACCGGGACGTCGAAAGGAAGAGGAGAGCCTTTTCGCAGCTGGCGTGGACCTGGTCCTGGTCACGTGCCTTGCTCAAACACAGTCGTCCTCCTCTGCCCACTGCTCGGTTCTGCTCGGCTTACTGCTTTTCATTTACCCAGCCGCGCGCGTCTCGCCCCTCTTTTGCTCCGCTGTCGCCCTTCTTTCTTCTCGCGTCGCGTGCACCCCGAATCCGACAGATGTCACGGAAGGGCGAGCACGCCTCGACGAACCTGTCAACGCGACCAACGATGTCCAACGCTAATCGTAATTAGAATCCTAATCCCGGGCACACGACGACGTTGGTGGCCTTAGTCAAGCGGGCGGATAAGGTAATGGCGTCGTAAGGAGGATTGCCGGAGCGATACTAGCGCCAAGAGAGCGTTAACGAGACTGTTAGTCCAGGGAACAAGCTGTTAGCCCGAGCGGAAACAAACTTTGTCTCTCTTTTGTTTTTCTCTTCTTTGTTACTATGAATTTTATTACTTTCATTGCTATAAATTACTATTTGCAATCTTTGACGAGCGAATCTCCGAACGAAGGTAATGGCTCGTAAGTAAGCGAATAGAATCTATCTTCGAACCGAAATCCCCGTATTTTGATCAGAGTTAATTCCATGTTTACGTGTGCGTGGCTTCAAAGTGCTAAAAAATGATGTATTTGTAATTAGCGGACAAGTGAATAAATTGTATGTTAATACTGTAATTATCAGTCGATGAATAATGTATTAATGCGATAATTACTGGCGATTGAAATAAATGAAAATTTGATGGTGCAGAGTTTTAGAGGCTGTTTAATAAAATTGACAGCGTCGTCCAAGTTTATCCAAAGTCAGTCGAAGCCCGAACGACGAATGATACGTTTTCTAATGCCGTCGAATGATTTTACGAGAGAGGGAAAAGTTCCGGCCTATCGAAGTATTAACACATGGCGTGGGCCACTTGAAAACGCATTATACGAATCGGTGATCCGTTCGTTGTGTGCGCGCGATAACGACAATAATTACGTAGATATCGTATCAACGATGGTATACAACGATGCCGATGGGATATTTAATTATTGTATGTATATCGTTTAACTGAAAAGAGGATAATATCCATAAATCGTTCATCCGCAAACATCAGATAGGGGCCATAAAGGTGAGTGTATCATTATACAATCATTAATTCGCACGCACGTACTCGGTGCTCAGTAATTATTTCACGTGACTTTTGTTAGTGGAAATATTTGCGTGAAACGTTTCGGTGAGCAGGATATTAATGCAAGATAAACAGCCGGCAAGGGGGAGAGAAAACAGAGCCTGTAAAATTGGAACGGATTGACATGTCACAGCCGTACGTAGAACGTCACCTGCTCGTTTCAGTTTCTACGCGAACAATAATAGGGAAAATGGAAGAATGGGAGCAACTGTTTGTTGTTCGAAGGGATGAAGATTTCATTGCAAGTGGCGAAGATGAATTTATCAGAGATTCTATCGGTAGAATATTCCTAGTTACCATTAATAAAATTCCCAAAAATCATTTGTGCAGTGTATGCTAACAAGTAAACTAATTATTGATCGTCTATACTAATTCGCATGAATGAAAAATTACAAGTCAAGGCTCGAGTTGATCTCGAAGAGGAGAAATAAATTTCAACATGCGAACACAAGTTCACTTACTTTTTGAAAGGTAAATTAAAAACAAGCAGAAGTTGAACTATCGTCGAATATTTTGTTTCGTATCCTTAAATTTCCCGCAAGTGCGAAAATAGTCTGTAGTTCAGAAAGAAACGAAAAAAAAAGGAGAAGAAGAAGAAGAAAAAAAAAATCCACTACGATCCAATCCAGCTACGTCAGCGTTCGAAATTGTCAAAGAGAGATGAAACCTTGATACGGACAAACGTGGCCACGTTCGAAGGTGCACGACCGGGTAGGTAGTAAACTAATGCAAATAAAATTGAATCACCGGTGGAATTAATCCATGTTCTATGGCATAAAAGCCCGGGCACTTGAAGCGATCCCCGTATTTTCTGTCGGTAGCGGATGAATTAAGGTAGGACAGCAGCCGGAAATTTCCTCTGACGAACCGTGCCAACACGAGGGAGGGGGGTGGGAAGGGGTTTGGGGTTTGCTCCCGCCGAGCAAAGTAAAAATTTGCATATGTAGCCACGTTTCAAACGCCAGCCAGATCTAATTCGCCATTCAGCCTACGGCGGAGGTCCGCATGTCAATGACATGCGACATGCTGACAACCGGGAACTGTGAAAAGGGTGAAAGCAAGACGCGAGGAATTCATCTGTGTTGGTCGATCGTCTTAGTTGCAGTACCAACTACAGCAGTATCAATATAGGATTATGCAGTTTCGATTTAGTTCGATATTAGTCTCATTCGTTGCGGCCTCTTTCTCAATTTTTGTTAGTTTTCAGATTAGAAGACAGAAGGATCAATCGACCTTTGTCAAACCCAAAACCTAACCCTAAACCAACTGAAATAAAAGAGAAACTTTTCGTGGAGAATTAAATCTGTTCGAACCTCGGTTGGTAGAACTCTAACAATCACCAAACGACAAAAATACCCGATTTTTCGTTGTATTGGAAATTTCTGTGAACAAAAATGATCGAACGAAACAGATGGTCACTTTGTGGAGTTGAAGTTTGAAGTCACAGGAGACGTCGTTCTAAACAGCGAAAAGTCTCGCGACGCATAACGACATAGACTACAATCCCCTGTGTATGTAGATCACACACGATGCCTGCAATTAAGCGAGATCAAATAAAACAAAATACACGTGCACGCGGCCGCGTATAGATCGTCGTATGCAAATAAATATGAACACACACACAAGTGTATATATATATATATATATATATATATATATATATATGGAGAGATTCGGCGCATCGTGTAACCGCTTTACACCCGGCTTAACAGTCGATGGTTATAAGTCGCGGGTAAATATTGTGCCGGTAAACAGCACCGGATCCGAAAGGCCTGAGGGTTCGGTAGCAACGAGCCGAAAGGGGTTGCACGGTGGTTTGCACGTGCCACTATTTACGTTGCGAAATACGAAAAGTAAGGAGAGGAGGGAGAAAGCCAGATTATGTATATTCTCGAAGGATTCTGGCGCGCCTTCTTTTTCCTCTACCACTTCGCTCTCAGAGCCCTATTTACGAGCACCAGAGTGCGCAAAAACTGTTCCCAGCAGCATGCAGAAACGACTGACGATGTTCTTCAGATGAGAATATATTTTAATATCGCTTTCGAGCGATTTATTGAAATCTGCCTAATTTGATCATATTATAATTTCTAGCATTTCTCTTTCGACGAACATCTTTCGACTTGACAGTAAATTTCAACGATGTGATCTCCAATCACTGTTTTCGCAATATCGGTCCCAATATGGCCGCGTGAAACAAAAATTGCGTACCTTTATCCTCCATTAACGGTATTGCGCGTAACGGCGAAGGTGGCGAACGATAAAGTAACTTGCGACCGCGTTGCTAAACGCGACAAGCGTGATTCGGATCGTTAGCCCGTGAATTGCTGTGTACCGAAACCACTCTCCACCGCCGCCGCTTGCAAAATTAACGTTTATTACTTCGTAGGAAACTTCTTACAACTCGCAGGACCAGCTTCGAACTTTTTCATCAGTGGGACAACGGGGGATGAAAGTGCCTCTGTTTCTTAGTAATTAACACGCTTAGCTTAGTTTCGTACACGGCGTGACAATTAATAATTTATTAAAAGCGCCCCGGTGCTCTCTGATGTTTGAACCTTTTAGTTGCGATTCGAGGAGATCCTCGGTCGAAACGTTTCGTCGACTTTGACAGACAGTTGCTCCAGACGAGCACGTGTTGAATTGAATTTCTCACTTGTACGCGAACCAAGTTACCAGCAAAGTGTGAAACAGAAGGGATATCGAGAGTCAGATGGGCACCGCAGAGAAATCACAGTGAGACTCTATGAGATTTCTTTCGAGGCGATTGCACAGGCGATCCAGCTGGCCTGTAATTAAACAACGGATCAGGGCTTAAGAGATAGCAAGCAAATTCAGCCGGTGTAAGTAGTTATAACAAGGATTGGGATTCCTTCGATATACCCTCGACGAGTACTCAAACAGTTTGGCAAGCATGACATAGTTCCGTTGAAGCAGAGATGGAGTGGCAGCCGCAGCAAGTGCCTCTTCGTCTGGCCAACTTGGACTGCATATAACCTGGGATCTGCACGGCAAATATGCTCTCCTAGTTAGTGTCGCCACAAACATTGATACGTGGACCTAACTGGAGAACCGACGGGAATAAGGAGTTTGGTTGCCAAGTGGAGAGAGAGAGAGAGAGAGCATTCATCGGGAGACCAGTCATTGTTGAGAACTCCGAGTCGCTGACATTGTCAGCTTGTCTATGATTAAATATCACAAACTGCGGCCTCTTACGTGTATCTTGCATTAAAGCAAACGTTAGAGCAAAGATTCTTCATCGTTTTCTTTTTCTTTTTCTTTCTTTTTTTTGCAGATGACCAATATACAGTATACTTCGAACAGCTACTTGTACAGTTTACACACGACGTCAGGAATCACACGACGTGGTTCGGACAACGGAACAGAAAGATTCAAGTTTTTTAGAAATCTTCTCAACGTTAAACATTCGCGATCTAGGATAGAGCGAAAAAATAGACAACGTGGATTTAAACGTCAAGAGATCAAAGTAGATGATTAATGTTGGCCGAAACGAGCTCAATTATCTAAGCAAATGTGGCTTTCGGTTGTTGCTGTATCTTCGACAAACGTATAATTATTACAGGCAGGATCATTACGGTTCGCGCGCGTACGAAACATAAATACTGAGAAACATTGGCTGAGTAATTATTATTACCGTTAACGTCGAGTTTAGAATAAACAGCAATCTCTAATTAAATAGTTTCTGGCTACACTCGAGACGTAATGTACTGGCGAAAATTTGATATCCGTTGTTCTGCGTGCAACGTTCTTGAAGGGGCAAGGAGGGAAATAATTACATTTCAATTCCGATCGCGATACGAGAATATTCCAATTCAACTGATTGTTACGTATGTGTTACAATTTAGAAGGAGAAAAATAGCAGAAATTCTTAGAAATTCTTCTAAATTTAGAAGGAGAAAAATGGCACAATTGAGAGAAATGAAAACTTCTTGATAGTTCCGAGATACGTTTAATCGTTCTTCTCTCTCGTTTGCGGAATAACGAGCGAGAGACAGCGCGAGCTTTGGCAGAGATAGGGGAAATTACCGATAGATGCGGTTTACCTTTACAATCCTCGAGAGGATATATCCTCGTGAAGCATACCTCCGGAAGAGTTTCTTACATTCCGAGTGAAAGGTCACACACGCTCTGGCGCATGCTAAAAGGAAAGAACCGCAAAATCAGGAATGTCGTATCAAACGCGCATTCCAGCCAGCGGTATGTAAAATCCTTTATCCGCGACTATGAATTTCCTTTGCGCAGGCGAGCGAAAACATCGGGGCAACAAAATCCTAACCTCGACGCGTATCGAGTAATACCTGTCAATCGTTGAATCGTCTGATCGTCAATCGTTGAAAAAAAAAAGAAGAAAATACGATTATAGTTAATTGTATCACCGGTTTGGATATGATCAGTCGACGGCAGAATTTCAACGTACTTCGTCAAATAACACGTGCCCGTCAACCTTGATCGTATTAAAAGTGCCAATGAAAATTGGCTTCGACTCAACAGTTTTCTGGATTAAATTTCCATTAAAAGCATTATGACACAAATTGATTGATCAATCAATTAATCGGAAAGAGTCGTGTCCAAAGTTTTGTAATTGAAGAAAATCACACGTGAATGTTAGAAAGTTCACATTTAGTGACCTTAAAAAGAAGTCTCACGTCGACTAACATTAACTCCGTTTGTAGCGAAACAAACGCTCCGAAATCACGAAAATATCGAGAGATCCAACAATCACGCGACAACATAGAAAATCCTATCGATAATAGCGGCGTCAGGCGAAAAGCGAGCGGGCTCCCCTCGCATACACACAGAAAGAGAGAAAGAGAGAGATAGAGAGAGGGAGAGAGGAGGAGGAGACGTTGCAGGTCTATAAATCTACTCACGCTCACGCCGCTACCAGCATAGCGGCGTACATATTCGCGTAGATAGGTACGATAAGATCGTAGCAGCTTCGCGAGACGTTTCGAAAAATAAATGACGGGGAAAAATATTCCCGACGATATAGGAACCGATCAAATTCCTTCAGGAAATTGCCTGTGATATTACGAAGGTCTCGCCACCACTCGTCTCCTCACCACCCCTTGTCCTATCCTCCCCTGTTTCTATCCACCTCTCTCTCTCTCTCTCTCTCTTTCTCTATTCCCTACCGAGTCTCTTCGTCCCTCGAAGACGATCTTACCCGTTCCCGAGAGAGTCCGTAGCAGCCTTAAGCTGGAGTTAGCTCCTCAGCTTCCGACCAATCCGTGAACTGCGTTATTGTCGACGTCCTGTTAGCTCTTGTCCCTGTCGTCATCATCGTCGTCGTCGTCGTCGTCGTCGTCGTCGTAGATGTAATCGTCGTCTTTCAACGCTTTTCTTTTCTGTTACCTTACTGTCGGGTCTGGCCGTCAACGAGAACACCGTGGTTTGAACGTTGCAGCCTCGTTTACGAGCATAAAGACACTTTATCGGGAGACTGATGCTACGAGATTTATTTAATTATAGAACAAGCGCTCAACTTTTAGTTCTCTCTCTCTCTCTTTTTTTTCTATATGAAATTAGTCGTTTTCTTTCTTTCAAATTCAAGCCGTAAATTTTGTTCCTGTCACCCTGAGCACGTGGAATACTCTTGAGAATGATATGAGTAAATAAGAGAGAAAGATACGCACTTTGTAAAGGAAATTTAATGGAGATTATGTTTTACTGGTTTACGGAAATACCGCGAGAAGAATTTAGCCTTTCAATTTTTTTTTTTTTTCAAAGAAACTCGTATCAATTTCCCGGAAAAAAATATTGAAGAAACCTCGTTCGGAATAATTTAGAATCGGAGAGCGAGTATCCGGTGGCGGAGAGCTATTACGCGAGTTTACTATGTATTTTTGGCCGCTGGGTTTGCAAACGCGCGAACTTACCCACGAAGTTTACTATAAGTCGGTGAAGTACGAAGTTGACGTAGCAGAGTCTCAAAAGTACCATAGTCTCAAAGTTACTTCAGAGTTACAAGCCCCCCCTCTCCCCCCGCTCCAAAACTAACACCGAGCGACTCTAACTGATTCTAGCTGCGAGTAACTGTTGTATTCATGAGTGACGATGATTATGAGCAGCTGAAACGTCCTGTGTGTCGCAGTTCACGCGCCCCGACCCACGCGAAACGTGAATATTTAAAACCACCCGAAAAATTAATTAGAAATTCTCGCGCGTGTCCTTCGAAGCATTTAAAATGATTATAGAGACGTATCATCTGTGGTGCGATTAATTCGAAACGATGTTTGCCCGGCACATTATTTAAGAAACGTGCAATTAATTTCGAACCGCTGGAGTCTGCAACGCGCGATATTTAATCATGTTTCTTCGAACGAGCCACGAATGTTTCAAAGTTCACGAAACGCTTTTAGATAGAATCTACAAGTAGAAACACACAATGTGGAGGGAAACCTAGAGCGTCATTCGTGTTTCATAAATCATAAACCATAACGCAAGTTCAACATCTCCGAACCCTTGGCTCCCTCGTAAAATCAAACTTGAATCAATAAACAATACCTCGCGCGATATCCTTGGCAAACTTCGGACTTACCCTCCCCCACCCATTCACCCCCTCTTTCGTATCTCCGGTGAAATATCGGGCAAATAATTGTACCGTAACTCAAGCGCGTTGACAATGTTTGTTAGTAGCGAAGCAAGAAATTTTCTTCGCACGTACGATGTTCAGGGATATTCTCAGAGTTTCAA
Organism: Tetragonula carbonaria; assembly: GCA_032399595.1. Lineage (NCBI taxonomy): Eukaryota > Metazoa > Arthropoda > Insecta > Hymenoptera > Apidae > Tetragonula > Tetragonula carbonaria. The sequence goes on along the minus strand of JAUCRC010000018.1, from coordinate 2,288,846 downwards.
CGAAGCGCGAATATATTCTCAGAAACTGCTATTCTTATTCGTAGAAAGAAATTTCACAGATGTGCCCGCGGATGACCAGAAATCTATTACTTCCCTGCACACAATCCCCGAACAATTTAAATCTTCGTTGCAACAACATGCTTCGATACACTCCATTAAACCCAGCGTACATGCATAAACCAATTTCAAAGAGAGAGAAAGAGAGAGAGAGGGAGAGAGAGAGAAAGAATTAATCAGAATGATAATACCGGCGTAAAATCGAAAGGATACAAAAGGTGGACGAGCGATTTCCACGGGCGGTGGTCTCGAGGAGGGTGCAATTTATCGCGTTGGCCGGGGCATTGTGCGCCCCGTGGACGAGGAAACGCATTGAGAGCAGCGTGGACGATTCGTTTGGCACCGGCGGTGGGGTTACGCGAATAATTGGCAGGCTCGCGAGGGTGCTCCCTTACATTCAACATCGCATTACGTAATAACCAGCCCTCTGTGTTAAAGCGGGGAATGGAGCAGAGCATGGGTAATTTGCAGAGAGGCAACCTACGTGCAACTAGGTAGAAAGCCTTTTCGCCAGTTGATACCGGGGGTTGGTGAAACGCCCCTGCTGCCAGCCGGCAGAAGATTTAAAACTGGCGCGACTCGCTAATGACCATTAACTGCTTGTCCTCCGCTCCACCTACCGGCTGGCACACGTTTGTCGTGTCGTTCGCCGGTGCGTGCCGCGCTGTCACGCTCTCGGCTTCTCCCCCTCGTCGTCGTCGTCCTACATACAGGGAACCGCCGCCCGTTAACCCCCTCTTCGAGAGATTTATGCACCGGATGTGACTCGGCTACGCCGTGCTTTATGGCCCTCGAGCCGCGCGTCGCCGCTTCGGTTTTCTTAATTTTCGAGACAGCACGCTGTTACTACAGCCCTGTTTGATCGATGCGTCGTTTCGATCTGTCGCCGATCGAAATACTACGAAGCTTGTGTCGTTAGTTCGTCGTTGCATTCCGCGGACTGAACGAAAGCCGAAAGTATATATTATCAGGAACATCTAAGCGTAGAAGTATGAAAATTGAAGTTCGAGGAGCTTCGTTAATTAAATTGCAGGAAGTACATTGGAGAAGGCGAAAATTTCGCGAGTTCCAATCTAGAAAAAGGCTAATCGTACAACCGTTAAAATAGCAATTTAGACAAAAAAAAAAAAAAAATACGCGTGAAGAATGTCTGACAACCCGTTGCTTCGATTAAAATTCGCAGTACACCCTACCGTATCAAATGGTTTAACAAAGTTCACCAATCGCCGCGAAATTTCGAATTTATAAACTTGTATAATAAGTTAATAGAGAATTTACAAATTTATAATTGAACAAAACTTGCGATTTTGCGATACCGAGAGAACCAGAGAGAAGAACGCACGAGAAACGCAAAAGATTAGACCGCAAAAGTGCCGCGAGCAGGGGGACGATTTGCTCTCGGGGGCGAAAAATGTTTCCTCGCCGAAACTACGACTGTTGGACGTAATAACGCGCGGGGTGGACGAGTGGCTAATAACTATTGGGCCGCGGGCAATGATACGCGATGTTGCGTAATGTATCAACCGGTAGTAATTAAAAGCTGTTTCGCAGTGTCGTAATGGCTGGGTCTGTTACGATCATCGCTGTGTCGGCTATAAATTCCACCGTAGGCTAGATAGGCTGCACCATCGTCGACGCTCTCTTTTTTTTCCTTTCTTTTTTTTTTTTTTTTTTTTTTTTTGGTTTTTGCGTGCGTTGCTGCTGGTCGTGCGGCTGCGAACGAGCCACATCCCTTCGCGGTCTACGCGCGCTCATAAATAAAAATGAAATATGCGGCTGATCGCTTGGTTAATGATCGTCACCGCTCTGATCTTGAAACGAGGGTTTGCCAGTGTTTGCTCGTCTCATTCCTCTCTCAAGCAAACTTTCGTTCTCAGTGTTTTCAATTTTTGCCAATAAAAGTGCTGGCAAGGTTTTTTCTTCCATACTTCTGATTTTCAATGTTCCTTTCTTTCATTGGTAGAGAGTTTTGAAAAATTTGTTTCGCCTGGCGTACAATTTCGTTTTACTTTCCCCACGAGCAGATTAACAAAAAGATAGATTTTATGTTTATGAGCTAGCCTTACACTTCACGTGTTTCTCCGCGATAAGTTCTACAGGCCAATTCGTGTACGAAATTTTTTCGAATTTTCAGCGCTTTGTCCTCGTTTCCTCGCCGAATTAATCTCGAAGGCTAATCTGGTAAACCTACAGACACGAAGAAACGGTGGCCACACGACCCCTCGACTCCGCCAGGGAAACGTTTCTTAACAATTAAGATGTAAAGCCGGCTCATCAGGCGGGCCGCCTTTCATTCATCCCGAAAGTTTCGCCTGCCAAGGCAATTACGCAGTCGAAGCGTCGCTGCGGTTACCGAATTAACCCTTGGCTACATCCGGAACCCGCGATCCTACTTGCCGCGCGCGGTCCTATTTATTTTGGCCTGGTTTGGCAATTAGTTGGTTTCAGCAGGACAGCGCGAGGGTCGCGGGATTCCTAAAGCTCGGCGCGGTCTACGCTCGGTGCGCCCTCTCGCTCGTATTGCGGACGCGTTCCTAACTAGGATGCTCGTTGCTGCTCGTTGGAGGCGCGGGTTTTACGAAGTCGACGCGTTAATTGCCCCCGGTGGGTACCCCCCCCCCTACGCAGTAGCCTAGGTAATTCAAGCATAAATACGCGAAATTACTTTCCCTTATTTAGGGGCTCGTTAAGCGGATCTACTGTTATTGCCGGCAAACCGAAAGTTTTCTGCGCGCTGCGTTCCGATGCGTTAATCAACTGTACTCGGAGGCTAGCCAATGTTGCCTTTTCGCTGATGGCGAAAGTCACCACCGTTTTTGGTCTTCTTAGAATTGAATTTCCAATAAAATTCTACGTTCTTGGAACTTTATTTCCGTAGGTGGAAATAATAATCTCTGTGCCTCGGGATGAAGATGAATTTTAATCCATTTAGATATCTTGATATCTTGCACTTTGCGGATGATTGGATGAACTGCGACACTGATCCAACATGTCACTTTCAATTCAAAGTTCTCAAGATGAGTGTAATAATTCGCTCTCTCGACAGAAATACTTGCAAATTGCCACTCTAAAATTGTCCAAATTTGACAGCTCAGGCTCATAATAACGCGTTTTGCTTGTCACGCGTTATCGTCTCGTGTGCTTAATTAAACGTTAAAGAGTTAAATATATACAGCGGCTCACGAAACTTTCGACGTCGAAAATTATACACTTGTATAAAGTATCTCTGATCGTCGTACACACTGGCAGCTACGAATGAAATGTGTGAATCGCACACGTGAACTTGACTGACGCGAAATGAACACGTTGACATAACGAAACGAAACGGAACGGAACGGAACTCAGATACCGAACTGGACTGTCGCCCGGGTTCGTAAGTGCATATTGGAGGTGATCCCCATCCCCAGGCAGTGGACAGGACCGGCAGCGAGAGTCGAGTGCAACCGGGACAAGAGTTACAACTAGCTGGAAACAATTGCAGCGACTTTTGATGGTGTTGGATATTAAATTTCGTTTGCGTCTCGCAGTTTTATTGGATTACGGGTAACCAGCCGGGACACGGCACGAGCACGAGCACGAGCACGGCACTCGAGCGTGCGCTGCCTGGTTCGTCGTTCCCTCTCGCTCTAAGTACTCTGTGCAGGCAGCACGTCTGCATCGGCACGTAACGCTCGAGTACCGGCTGCGCCGGGATGGGCCGCCTGCTCCGTCCAACCAACCCCTCCCTCCTCGCCGGCAAGGGGCTGTTTGTACGAAAATTAAATTCATAACGATAAAATCCTTTTGCGGGATGCAGGCGAACGAGCGCCAGCCACCGCCATCGACATTCATACCCGGGGAACGCAATCAGCCAAACTCGCGAAAAGCCCGCGCACCGTTTGTTGCCGAGCGACTGCCAAAGTCAAGCACTGACTGAGTAGCCATTAAATGCGCCATTGAATTTCCTACCCCTTCCCTCCCCCTCCCCCACTTCTGGTCCTTCGAACCGCCGCATGTAAAACACAACCGAGCGAATAGAAGAAAAAAAAAGAAAGAAAAAGAAGAGAGAAGAACGAGAGTGGAAAGAGCCTCGTTCGAGCTTCGGGGAGTCTTTCGCTCGTCGGCGTTGTTTCGCCGAAATTTTTTCTGAACGGAGAAATGGCGTGCATCAACGGTGACATTTTTTCTTTCCTTCTTTGACAATTGTCAATTGCCAAGAGACATTAAATTTCTGTCGTCGATGGTTAGTAGCGAAGAGGATCAAAATTCTTTTTTAGAAACATCGAGTCTGGTTAACAGTTGCTTCAAATGTGTTTGCATGTCACGGTAACACCAGCCTGAAGAATAAATAATTTGAGTCAGTCGACAAATTGCAAGCTCGATCCCCTTGGATTGGATTGCACGCAGTTATAAAATTCGAAGCTAAAAAGATTCGGTGCAGCTGCGAACGTAATTAAAGAGGAAAAATACATTCCGCATCCGGATGGAGCGCGCGTTTTTAAGTAGAAAAACGGTTTTAGTAGAAGATCGATTCGGGAATAGGGAAACGAAACATCTGGCCTTCTTGTCAGCGCGGTGTTTCCACAGTCGCCGTTGTCTGATCTCCGCCGTTGTATGTTCAAGTGTTTAATCTCACTCTGTGTGGGAGGACACACCGGGGCTCCTGCAGAGTCGCCCGAAAAAACACACACGACCCCTCTACTTGGAAAAAGTAATAATAACACGTGTGTGTTTCTTTTATGACCGCGGTACGCGACTTCTTAATTCCCTTGTATTTCCTAGGAAAGAACTTCTGTGGCCGAGGAATTATTGTACGGCAGAGAGTCGTCGTATTAATTATGAAAAAAAGGAAGAAGAAAAGAAGAAAAAGTAGAGAACAAAAATTCCTCGAATTTTTTTTTTTGAAAATTTTGGGAATTTCTTGTCAATGTCTTTATTAACAATCAGAAATAAATTCATCGATATTGTTTGAAATAAAAGACCGTCATATTTATTGAATGTTAAATTTTATATTAGCGACACTCCAAATTTTCGCTCCAAGCATTTCAAAATCAATAGTCTCGATTGCTCGAGAGACAATTGGATTATTAGGAGATTATTACGCAGATATGACGGCAAAGTTCGCGAATTCTCGTCGATGAAAATCGCGACGACGATTTTACTATCGACGAGAAACTGGATAAACACAATCGCGTGTTTGTTCGTACTACGAATTGAACTCGGGGAAAATCGGATTTGTTGCGGCGGTAATTCGACCCTTCGTCCCACCTTACAGGACACGTTCAACCGGTTCGACTAATTAATAACGATAAGTACGAATGCGTCTACACCGCAGAGGATAAACTGCTGGACCAGCAGATTACCAAAGGGAGAAGTACGCACCGCCGGATTTAATTTCGTAATGCGGAAATATGCGTTGCCAACTTCTTGGTAGAACTTACATCGCGTGGCCTTCCCTTTAACTTTCATCCAGATCCTCATTCTTTAGGATATTTTTTAACGATGTTATTATCAGAATGGAAAGTTAATTTGTTCTGTTAATTGAAATTAAAGGGGAATTGATATGACATTTTTGAATCAACCCTTAACTCAAAGACGTTCAAGACCATTGGTTAATTCGTTAAACCTCGAGATTGTTTAATCTTAAATTGTAACAGATTTATATAACTACAAAAATCTCGACTTTATATTTCGCATCAATTCGTTAGCTGATGTATAATATAAAATAAAACTGGATGTTCGAGATTTTCGTGTTCCGATATATATTGTTACAGACGTCTGTCACAATTTAAGATTAAACGTAAATTGGTTGAAGTTCGAAATGTGAATATCAGTGATTCTTTGAAACAAATACTTGTACCAAGGCAATAATTTCAACATACTTCCATCGCAAAATCATTCCACAATATTTTTACTAGCATCAAGATAACATACCAAAGATGAAGGTATAATGTACATAAAAAATACATGAAAAAAACCTAATGTTATTCCTATATTATAGATTCTACTATAAATCATTGCATCATTGAATTACCAGAGAACGAAACACACTCTTTCGGGTAGAAATTCTCGGCGTACGCGCAAAGACGAGTATAGCAGTATATCCCGTCTGGACACCTAATCTATATTCGCCCCTTTAATATAGAAGATTACCAGTCCACGGTCCACACGGTGGAAACTTCGACGTTGACTGGTGATTTTCCGAGTGGAGGACGCCCGTTAAACGGTACAACGGTTTCGCAGAGTGTCTCGAGGAATGCATTGAACGGCTAACACGCCGCCCCGGTTCCGACGATTAATCCTTTCATCGTCCAACGAAGCTGCGAAGCAAGTCTCTTGCGCTCTCGCTGCGAACAGCCGGCTGCCGGCTTAATCCGACAGACTTTCGAGATCCTGGATTTCATGGGTCCTATGGGCTTCGCTCGCCTCAACTCAGTCACTGCAACGGATACGGATTTCTGCCGAATTATCGAGACCGTGCCCCCTCGCCCTCCTCCACCCACCCCAGCCGTGTCGCTATGGCATTATGAAGGAAACACGCGAGGCGAAGGTAGTTCAACGAGGCGAAGAAACGAGAGTCTATAGCAATCAGTCACACAGGACGGTATACGATAAATGTGAAAACGCTGTCACGATCCACATTGCGAAATAATATTGTGATAAGATCCTATTGAAGACTCGAATATCGATGTAGACTTTCAATTCGCGCCACTTTGATCGTCACCGGTTTGTTCGCGTTATTTTTGTACTTCAAGCTAGGAGAATGAAAGAAATCAGCAGTTTACTTAATGAGTAATTTCGATTATTTTTTTTTTTTTTTTAAGAAAAGGTAACTACGTATATACAAGTATCAATAAATGTACGTGCAGACGAACTTCTACAGAAAGTGTCGTGGCTTTTTCTTTTTAGAAAAAAAAAGAAAGAAACAAGAAAAATAGCTCAGAAGTTCCCTTGAACGAACGAACGATCTGATCTCATCTGTGAGTTGAATTTACGAAATTGAATTTACGAAAATAAAAAATAAGAGAAGAAAAAAGAAGGGGAAAATGCACGTCGGCCATAGATTACCCAGCTCATAACGTTATCGATCACGGATAGGGCAACGTTAATGCCATAAAAGGACGGTCATTGAGAGTAGCGAGACCGGCTACCGAACGAGATTTATCTCTCCCCGTTGGAATTTTTCGCGCAGCCGTGTAAATCAGTGGCTCGGTAGATTGCGAGCTACACCGAGAGAAAGAGAGAGAGAGAGAGAGAAATACGGACTCCAATGATGAAGTAACAAGTAAATAGAGGCGAGTTCGTTTATTGACGAGAGAGTCGATTGCACAGCTATTACACACTCGTACCCTCTCTCACGCACATGACGCGAGTTCCCCGATGGTTGTGTCCAAAGGGACGAGTGGAAGAAAGGTTAGGTTTGTCTGTACACTGATGCACGATCGGATGATCCAGCGACACAACGATCCGATGGTTCAAATAGAATCGAACGAGAGAGAGAGAGGAACGAACGCTCCTTATTCAAATGGACTTCAATAGGAAAACTCGTCACTCAGAATATCGATCCATCGGGGTACATAAACAGATCGTTAGCTAGGGGGAGAGAGTTGCATTTCGCGAATTCATGCCCGACATCAATGCGTCGTGCACGCGAAAAAGCTTGTGACGCCAGAAGTTCCCCCGAAGTCATATCGCAGATGGGTTTCTGATCAATCCGCGAGCATCCAAGCTAGACCGGCATTCAGCCTCAAAGCAAAGTTTCCTTATTCAAAGTGCCCGCTAGGACTGGGCTAGGATTGAATCCAGGTGTCGATGAATTACGCCACTGCGTGCCGACGGGAGGTTCGAAGGGAGGGAACGAGGTCTTGCATGCATCGATTTTTCTATCGATCCGCTCGGGATCCAACCTGTTCGTTCTCAGGCTCTGCGACTTCATCACCACGATCTGTGTGATTTCTTTCTCTTTTTTTTTTTTTTACAAACTGTTTCCAGCTTGAATCGAACGCGAGCGAAGTTACTCACTTTTTTTTAAAATTATGTCCTCAAAAATATGAATTCGAATAAACCAATATAGTTTGATGGTTGATGGTTAAATCATACTTTCGTTAAATTAAAGTATTTACAGCTCCGTACCGGGCAGTTCAATTTCAAATTGAAGCTTCAAAGTGTGTCTTTGTTAATGTAGATACGAAAATTTTTTAACTAACCACAATCTAAGATTGTATATGTTTTAAAGGGAACTTTGAAGTGTAGAAGTGTATATCTGTAAAATTTACTGTGCAAGACAATTTTTCACAAAGGTTCTATTTAAATATACATATATGTGTGTGTGTGTGTGTGTGTGTGTGTAATAATTATGCAAATATCATAACAATATCATTCTGCTCATCGTTGTCCGAACCAACGCATTTACGAGTCGATTTGTTTTCATGTAACACCCTTCCACGTGGTTTCAGCCAATGTTCAAGTGCATGCAGCGCGGTGGGACGTCATATTAATCAATTAGTCGAACGATGGGCGTACAAAGGATACCGAATGGTTCAGTCCATTATGCAAGTGGAACCCTGGAAACCCTGTGGACACGGTCCCGCATAGAAGTCGCTCGTACAGAGGGAGAGACAGAGAGACAGACAGAGAGAGAGAGAGAGATAGGGCAGGAGAGAAAGCCTAGGACGTAATAGACGGGGTGTATGCAAATTAGTCGACCAGGTTAACGTACAGGGGTTAATACTTGACACAACGAAACTAGAACGACGGCTAGTAAAATGACCGCGTTTAACTCAACGCCGGAATAAACCTTGCCCACACTACTGTGCTCGTATTAAATTTTACACCCCTTGTTCATAAACATTAAGACGCAGAGAAACGAGGTGAATTGTTAGAAAATTGTCAAACTTCAAGCGAGAATGAATCGTTAGTCATGCGATAAATTGGCTACAATTGAAAAAAATGAAAAATGAGAATCTATTTTTTTTTTTACTTTGGATATATATATATATATATATATATATATATATATATATCCAATATATACCCACGTGATTTCGAGCGTCATGTGCATTCCAGTCTTTTGAATTGTTAGTAGTGTTTATTACGCGAGTTTTCATTCGAATTAAAATTTAATAAAATAAAATTAAAAAACGAGGCAACTTATTAGAAGGTCATCAAATTTCAATTGAAATCGAAATTAATTTTAGAATCAACTTTGCTTCCCAGAAAAATTATTTTCTCATTCTAGTTTCTGAATTGCAGCATATTCATTGCACGATTAGTTTCTAACAAAATACACGAGTTATTCCAATAAAATACAATCGAGGATTCGAATCGATCGATTTGAAGACGAAGTCTCCTTGAGAAAAAAAGAAGCTGTTTTCACATAAAATGAATTTCATTTTTTTTCAAATTGTCAGTTCAATCGCTGTTGCGATTAATCTCTTCTTCACATGTGAATCGTTTAATGTTAAAGCTCGACTGATTCAATGGCCAAATTCAGAGGGCGCGAAGGAACACCCTGAAACAAAACAAACCAAAATACAAAAAAAAAAGAGAAAAAAACAAAGGAAAAGAAAGAAATCACGTGAAACGGTAACAACGACAAGATTTCCACCAGTTGACAATAGTAACACAAAGAATAGAACGGTAACGAAATTGCAACAACGTTTTATTATGACCGGGAAGGGGGTGGGTGATTCCGTCTCGGTTTTCGTAGCCGTAAACACCGTGCAATCAAGTTCAAAGCGAAAACGGACAAAATAGAAGCATTCAATTTTCGCAAAGCACCCTCGCTGGCAAAGCCGAGGTATCCTCTTACCGGTTGACAATGGAAGATCATTCGATGCCTCAGAGAGCCCGAGCGACAATGATATTGTAATAGAATGACGCGAATCAATCGGAACTCGCGAGTTCATCCCTCCCCCTCCCCCCAGCGTTACCCCACCCCGTTCACAGTTAGTCGATGAAATAGGATTTTCAACGCGGACGAGACCCGGAAACAGGAGCAATAAAAATATTTGCCATTTCAATCGGCCGGCTATCGTTTTTCATCGATATACGAATTGCAACTGCGATACGATTTCCCAACCAAGTCCTGCGGTTCCAAAAGTCAGACGCGTTCCCGTTGTTATTTATGAACATCTTTTTTTCTCCATTTCTCCTTTCCTTTTTTTTTCTTTGTTTTTGCTTATTTCCCTTTCTTTTTCTTTCTCCTTTTTTTTTTTTTTAATATTCCCGTGACGATTTTTATATCGCGAGACTTTGAGAGAATATTTTTTACCGCTTTCCGATCGTTGCTGTTCAATTTCTGTGCTTTTCACCTGAGTGAGACTCGAAGGAAAGGTTCGCGGACACTCGAAGAAAATCGTTTACGAGCAATTACGAATTTGAGGGAGCAGATGATTTCATTGTTCGACAATCATCTTGTTTCGCACTTTGTATATATTCGTTTTTTAGAATTTTTGCCAACAGTTTTCACGAAACTTCAATGAATTTACGTTACGTTTGAGATTCATAAGAAGTAGGTGTTTCTGATTTAACACACACTCTGACAGATCAAGCAACTTTGAAACTACCTTGGTACCTCTAACGTACTCTAAAAACCATTTCAGCAGACAACATGATTTGCTTATCCATCGATAAAACAAATCGTTACGTTGTAAGGGAGAGCTTCCTGACCGCGTGCAAGCTTCTTTTCGCGCGTATCAGAACAGATCCTCCCGGTTCCACCCGGTTTGGACGAAAAAACCATCGTGCCAGCACCTCGGTAGCGGGTAATTAGCGGATGTTGGGATTCTTTTTGACCCATCGTTACAATCGTAGTCCAACGTAGAGGTGGGACTGGAAATTCGCCCGTGAAACGCGACGCGCTGTTGCCGATCAATCGATAAACCAGCATCCGATTTATGAAACAATGGAGGGGGGTGGAGGAGGGGAGGGGAGGAGGGAAAAAAAGCATCATCAATCACGGTTCTTCTTTCGGCCACTGTTGCTCGTTGGCTGGCTGGCTGGCAGCGCGCGAAACCGTGGGTGAAAAATGACCCGGCCGCAATTATGACCCGAGCGGTGGCCAGCCTGGCGAACAAAGAGATACAGACGCGATTGAAACTCGTAGCAAACGAGTAGTCGACCGGTGTGTTCGACTGGCCAAGCTTTGGAAATTCAGGCAACGGTGGATCAAATAAAAATTAATCGGCCGTATCGTTCACACCGCCAAGTGTGAGCTCTCGATTGACGCTCTCTCTCTCTCTTTCTCTGTCATATGTTGTCGTTGGGGGAATCTCTTCGATGGAATCTCCTCGCGAAAGGGCGAAAGCCTTTGGAATTTCCACGAAGAAATTCAGGGATTTCCAGGAATTTGGTAATTTTGAATTTGAATTTCAAAGTTCGAGAAAGTTTCGGGAATTTAGAAATGACACACGGGTTTGGGATTCGGCTGTGTAAGGCCGATTTTCACATTTCGGTGCGAGAAAGTTGCAAGATTCATATATTGTGGAAACGTGCTGTTTCGAAATAACGCTGCCAGATTCTTTGAACTTTTCGTTTCGTTTGGTCATCAGAGAATAAATAAGAGAAATCTGTTGCCAGATTTACTTTAACGTATCGAGTTACGGGCAATCGAGCCCGACATTTTCTTATCGAATTTAATTCAATTCCTTGAACTCCCGCGATCCTGCTACAATTTCCTACAGAATTTCGCTCGCCGCGCCATTTCGCTCGGCGAAACTCCGAGCGCCGGGAAGTCCAATATTTGAACTTTTTTTTTTTTTCGTCTAAAATATCCCTTCAAATCCATTCGACGAGCGCTAATTTATATTTTCCACGGTCCAGCCACCGGAGAATTATTTGTCGAAACCAATAACGATATTCGATTAGCGGTTGCAACGTAAAAGGATGAAACGAGGGAGGGGAGAAGGGGAAAAAATCAGAGGAGAAAGAATGAAATAAAAAAAAAAAAACAAAAAAAAAAGGAATAAATGAAAATATTGTCAGCTTTATAATGAAACGAATGAAAAATTGCCTGTCAATTTATCCGGCCAGGTACAATGGAAGTAATTAGTGGCGGAATACAATGGTATTAAATTAAATGGTAACAGCGGACCGTTCAATGGGACCGCCTGTAATTCGTTCATTCGCTGTAACGTATTCAAATGACAACCGGCGGAATTTGTATTCGTTGAACAATTTCCTCGAATTCTCGCGGAGCACGACTCTCGCAGCAGCACGCGAAAGAAACGCGAGGGTTAACGTTTTAATCAAACAACGCTCTTCAATATTCACGGCACGGAGTGAATCCGCGCGGAGCGTGCGTTATTAAAACAAGTATCTGCCAACTTCGTGTTTCAACCAACCTAAAACTGTCGACGTCGTTGTACGCTCGACGAAGTTGCGCGACATATAGCTCTTGCGAATAAACAACCTCTTACTGAAATCTGCTGTTCGAACAAGGAGCATTGCGTTGTGCATGGAATTCGAGTGAGAGAATTTCGATGATATTTTTTTACTTGCGAGACATTCAAAGTTATACGAAATTTGCTGAATAGTAACATAATAAGTATAGAGTTTCTTGGTTGAATTTCTAAGGTTTTAAATTATTCCAAGTTGTTAAATTTCTAAGTTTCCAAACGTCTGAATTGTCAAATTTCCGAATCTTTGAATCGTCGTATCTCCAAATTCTCCAGTTTTTAGATTCCTAGATTTTTCAATTTCCGAATTACCGAGCTTCCAAATATCTAAGTTTCTAAATTTCCAAATTCTTAGATCGCCAAGTTTTCAAGTTTCCCGAATTTTTGGATCCGTTGATTATCGTAGATTATCAAATTTTCAAACTATCCAAGTTTCCAAATATCTAAGGTCCCTGAGTGCCTGAACTTTCGAATCTCTGAATCATCAAATGTCCAAGTTGCAAAATCTCCGAAATTCCCAAATTTCAAGTATAATATTTTACTGTAGACCGATCGGTGTCGCGAAACACGCGAGAAACCCGAATTTGTCTCGCCGTCCCAAAGAGACTGGAAATTCTCCATTTAAAAAATTATTCACACCCAGTTTAAAACAGATCAGTTAAAAAATTCCACGAAACCGTGAATTCCCTCTGTGACAATCAGTTTCATTCTTCCGACTCTTCAAACATATTCCTTTCTCTCCCTCTCTCTTTTTTTTTCATTACGATAAAGCTTTCAGATATTTCGTGTATATTTAGCGACTATTATTATAAAACAATATGTATACATCCGTGTCGATTCGCGTCTCGGATCGCTTTTTATTATGAAATAAATTTCCATCGATTACACAAATTGCTTCTTTGTATCGTGGACTGGAATCGTTTTGAAAAAGCAAATCGATGAAAGCGTACGCCAGGCCAAACGCTTTCATCGATTTGATAAAAAAAAAAAGGAAAAAAAAAGAAAAAAAAGAAAAGAGAAAAAAGTGTCACGCGTTCGAGAATTGTTAGCCATGTGTTTTGGCACATCCTGTAGAGGATTGGTCGAGTTCCGAGGGAAGTAGCGGTAGTTTCCGCTATTTATACAAATTGCGTAATTTATATTCCGCCGCTGGGCGCTACATCGTCCACTATCTCCGCGAAATTTCTTTTTCTTTTTTCTTTTTCATCGCCATCTGGGTGGCACGCTGTGTCCGCGGGCCGAGGAAAAGGAGGGAAAAATCAGCCTAAAAATTCCTAATCGTCGCGACAGCTCGCATCTTAATAATCCGTAGACCCAGTTTTCCGCGCGAAATCCAGGAGCGAAATTGCTGCGCGCAGTCTGCAGTCGCACAGCGTTGCGGAGGGATTAAGAGTTCCTTGTTTTTACAGAATGAGGCACGCATGCTAATTTGCCGGTCGGAGTAATTGGAATCTCTCAGACGGTGTGCAGATTATTACATATTATTCTTTACACTGTATTTCTTTATTCAAACATTGGAATTTTCTTTCTTTTATACTCCAGCATTGGAATTTTTGCGAGAAAGTTCCCGTATTAAGTTCTCGAACCTGTGCGAGTGCGTCTAAATTATTTGAAGCTTAACTCTGCAACCCTTTGCAATTTCGAATTTTCTGAATCTTCATAGACTCGCACATTGAACTCCGAATCTAGCATTAAGTTCTAATTTTGAAGATCACAAGGTTTCGATATACTTACTCCAAAAAACAAAGAAGATATTGAAACGCAGTTTACTCCGAATTATTCGCGACTAGAACGCTCGGAGCCTCTCAACGCGAATCTTCCTCTCGAATGCCTATATATTTCAACACTCCGCCCGCTAGACTGCCAACGAGGATCAAAGTACCAAGAGCAAACCAATAAACGAAACTACCGAGATAAAGGAAAAAGGCAGGATACTTTGTATCCTATCGAGCATCGGCGCTCGAATAAAAATTCGCCGGGAACGTGCGACGATATTCACCACGTTACGGCGAGTAAAAGGTGAAGAGAGAGAGAGAGAGAGAGAGAGAGAGAGAAAGAAGAAAATCAGTGGGCGAATCATTGGTGCCTTGGCTTTCACGCGCTCGTAAAATAGATATGCGTCGATGCAACCAATGTTGCCACCAAATTCAGAAGGATTGCAACAGGAGTCGCGAATCGAGACACGCTGTCTTGCAAAGCGGAAACTTTCTACAGATCGAGCCTCGCGCGTTCTCGATCTTTCTGCCGGCAGGGTCAGAGCCTTTCCAGATCTTCCTCACTCTACGCTCGAGTTGCTCGAGCCAGAGCCAGATCTCTCGATTCGCGCGAATCGAAACGAATCGACCGATTTTGGCGAGGTGAAAAATTTCGGGACTTTGTTTCATCAGAACGTTGATGTATAAACTGATATTAAAATACATCGAGAGAACTGAATTTAATTTGATCTGCAATATAAACTTGTAAATTATGATATTAATAGATAGGGGCATATTTTCTTTCTTTTTTTTTCGATAAAGAGGTTGTCATTATTCTCAATATTTTCTTATATTTCTTTACATCTCTGGTTTGCAATAAAAATATAAAATTAATTTGTCAACATGTAAAATTCACGTTGGACTAACAGCTATACTTACTTCTTGGAGCGTTCATTGATATCAACGAATTGTTTCACGCATACCTGAAACAGAGAAAGAAACGAGAAAATAACAAACCATTTTCTTTTACGGAATATTCATAATACCTTTGGTGAAAAATTGTTGACGATGAAGCTTCACGAATTTAACGAGAACCAAACTTAAACAAAGACGTACGTATATACGAGACGTACGTATATAATTCCACGATATATACAAACTTAAACAAAGACGTAAGTAAAACGAGACGTATATAATTCCACGATACATTAGACGATCGTATTTCAGAAATATTCAACAAAATCCCCGCCCTTGCTCCGTTTATAAAACAGAAATCGTGAAATGTAAATTACAGGAAAGTAGTTCCAGCAACTATCTGCTAGTCGCGATGCCTGCCTCTATTTCATTATACTCGCTTAATATCTCCGGCTCACGGAGATTCCATTTCTCTCTGTCTCTTTGTCTCTCTCTCTCTTTTCTTTCCCTCGCGTCGTCGTCGTTTGTTGTCTCGAAAATTATTAATGAAAGCATTATTCGAGCGGCGAGGCCGTCTGAAAACTAGAGTCGTCCTTCTTACCGCGGCCGTAATAATCCAATTTACGTCACGAGAAAGCAAATCGAGTGTAAGATAAGAAATTTATAGAGAGGGGGAAATTTTTTAATTAGCGGCGTTGCTTCATCACCCCATAAAATTTCGCCGCCATCCCATTCCCGCCAGGCGAAGACGCTGCGACGCGCTGAAAAGCGGCTAGAAAACAAGAAAACCACCACCGGGCCGCTCCAAATTTTCTCCTGAAAATTTCTTCGTTCGTTGATTATTTATTATACATATTCTACTTGCTAGAGACTTGCATTAGATATATATTGCACAGAGAGAATATTATCAGATGGGATTATCACATTATGAGAGAAATTAACTTTAGCGCAGATAGATTCTTGAAATTTAGAACAAGTGCTACCAGGTATTTCGGTACATATGAACATAAATTATTGCCAAATTCACTCTAACTATTTCGCTATTCAAATGGTCAGTGGCTGATCAGTCGTGGAAAATTTCTCCGCCGAGAAATGAGAAAAGGAAACGAAAGGGGCAACGCAAGAGAGAACGTTATATTATTAACGTGCGCAGAGCACACGCGTGAACTCGATCTAAACCTTCTAACGAACATCCTATTAAAACCTAACCCGAACTTAACTTAACTCGGAATCGAGTGATCGCTGTTTGCATATTAATTGTTCATTATGACCCCCGTAGCCTCTGGTGTAGAAACGCGGGCAAGGAGACTCTTGACTACCAAGATGAAACTTCGTTGACTACCTTGAACGCTTTTCCATCCCCCCCACCCCGCCCCTCTCGGATCGAAGTATTAACCCTCGTCGACGGAAACGATCATTTTCTGCCAGAGGGACGCGAGCATTAGCGACGAGAAAAGGAAAGAAGAAGAAGAAGAAGAAGAAGAAGAAGAAGAAGAAGAAGAAGAAGAAAGAAATGTACGATCGTCGTGGGAGCGATGTATGCAGATTTTTTTCGTTCACGTCCCCCTCGTGGACGTGAAAGAAACGCGCGAGGAAACGCGCGTAGGCTCGATTATCCATTGTCGTCCCTCGTTTGAAGGGACGACCGACGTCACGCCGACGAATGATCCTCGTGTAAATGGAAACACGAGAGAGAGCTGGCTTCATATCTCGTGTAACATTCATTCGCGAACGAACCCGCTGGGAACGATTCGGGCACCGAGCGTCCCGAGTTCGGCTTCCTCGGCGGAATTTCTTCGAGGATAAATATGATATATCGCTGGCTCCAATACTGGAGACTATTACTTTCCAAGTGTTTCAAGCGTTTTATGAACAGTATTGTCAGCGCAGAGTAATTAGAAAATCATCGAGTGGGCTGTTCGAGAAAATTTTGAATGTTACTTGAAAAGTGGGCAAATATTCATTTTCATCATTCGCTTTAGTTTTTCGAGAAATGCCAACGAGATGCTGTTATATACTACGGCGTTTTTATTCCGGTCCACCCTGATCTAAGGAAAAACTTCTCGTCCTCCCCTTTCAAGGGGAGGATGAAACGATCTGAACTTGTTTTTAATATAATGTCAGCTCGTTAATAAAGCCGATCGATAAATCGATGATGAACCGTACCGTCACTGTGCAGCTCGCTTTCTATTACCTTCGAGAAATTAATAAAGAAGCAGCGGCGAATACAGATTCTCGGTAAACGCAGCCTACACTGACAATATTTCTCATTAAAAGCCAGCGACGGCGGTCGGTTGGCTCGTTGCTCGAAAGGCATAGTGCTATTATTGTATTCATGAGAAGCCACCGTCTTATCGTGCCGCCTCTCTTCTCTCATCGAATGTCCAACATCAAGATTCGACCGTCCCTTTACTCCTGGCCGCCCTCCAGACTCTATTCTTTGCGTCTCCTCTCCGGGGCCTGTACAAAAACGCAATTAGACGTACCTACCCAGAAGAAGATGGCTATCGATTAACTATGCGAGAGGGTCACCGAAGGAATCGACCGTGAAATTGGCTCGATTGTTTCGAATTACACGGAAGGGAACAACGTCCACGGGATCCAAAATAATCTAGATGGTAATGCCTGCTTTCGCTTTAATGACGGATTTAATATTCGAACAACGTTTAGAATAATTCGAATGAGAGAAGTAAACGAAAAAGTAAGTTTCTCTCTTCTTGTTTTTTTTTTAATATAAAATAGGATTGTGAAAATACAGGACTATAGAAATTCGAAAACGTATAGGATCGTGGAAATATAGAAATATGTAGAAATGTAATTTTTTTTTTTTAAGAGATAGTGGGGCTACAGAAATTTAGAAATTTAGGAAATTATGGAAATGTTGTGGTTTACGAAAAAATACAGAACTACAGAACGATAGAAATTTAAAATTGGAATATAGAACTGTAGAACCACGTATTTGAAAGTATCAAACATATCAGTATCTATATCTGTATAAAAATATAAAAATGTAGAACTATAGAACCAGAATCGTCGAAACGTATACGTGGAAGTTACAATAGAAACGAAAATCTTTCTGGGTCCAGTGGGTTGGATTTCTAGCCTAAACAGACGAACGTCAGAAAAATACAAAGTACGTACTACAAATTACATTAATTCGCATTAATCGTAAGAACACGATCAAACGCAGACCAATTTCTCGAAAACAAAGTGCGTCTCCAGTATCGAAATTTCCGCGAGATTGGTAAGAGGGACAGGGGGACGAGGAGGAGTAGGAGAGTAACCTCGCAGGCATAAATGACGCTATTTAACCGCTCGCGCGCCAGAGAGTAACAACGATATTAACCGATCCATTCGAGAGAGAGAGAGAGAGAGAGAGAGACAGAGAGGGGATTGAGAACGAATTTTATCAACTATACGCATCGTCGTGGCGGGGCGTAATTCAGGAAAATTGGAAACAACCCTTCTCGCCCGGCAGTGAAGTTAGGGGATTTCGTAGGAGTGAACGCGCGCGGGCTCTTGAGGCACTTCGTATGGAAGGTTTTAATAGCCAATCTGCGGGGCGCTGAAACGATCTTTTATAGCTCAACACATCGTCGCCGGTGGCCCAGCATCTCCGTCTGTGTCCGCCTCTACGTGCAGTTTAATTCGAGGGTACTCGCCGAGCGAACGTCGAACGTCGAACGTCGAACGTCTCTCTCTCTCTCTCTCTCCACGCTGCTTTTGTACATACATATATACACACGTGCATGTACACGCGAATGTCAACGCGCACGCCACGCGCGTGCAAAACACGGTGTCTCATCGAGATCGACTCTCGCGATCCACGCGATTGACTCGGCTCGTTTTGAATATTTTTTAATTCTATATATATATATATATATTTTGTAGGTAATAAAATACTTCACATTTTTATTTCGTATATTTTTTACCTTCCTTTTTCACTATTTTGATCGGTATTTCTTTTTTTAATTATTCTCGCATTCTTTATTTCATCCGTGTAATTCAATAAGATTGTATTCTCATTTTAGATTCTACATTGCGAGGTTATTATCTTAAATAGAGTCGAATATTTCTAGCTTATATTATTGTAATTAGTTTCATGAACTTGGAATTTTAAGTACGTAATATCTCTCATGTTCGTACAAATGTGTTACGTGTAATAAGGTTAGGGTAATTTTCATATCATTTAATAAATAGATTTGGGAAGATCCTTGAGGACACGGTTTCAATGCTATGTCAGACGGCTACGGTACGGTTTTATTCGAAGTCCGCTGCACCGTGGATCACACGACGGAAGAAATCAACCGGCAAAAAGTGGAAGTCTAACGCGCGCGATAGAGAGGCGGTTTTAAATAATTTCCGTGATTCCGTGCGCCCGGCGATACACGGTTCAGTGCTGTGCAAACTGGTTTGCCGGCCGCGATGAATTTTTCAGTCTGTAAACAACTTGATGAGCATTATAGCTACGCGGCCGGAAAGTATGCTATGTAAATTTGCGAAACTTTTGATACGTGCACGCGATTTTTCGTGCGCCTGCGAGCGCCGCGGCAACAAGCACAACTCCGGCGGAATTTCCCTCCGATATTCTCAATTAAACGCGTCTTGCAGCAGAGGCAATCGGGTGAATTATAGAAAACACTTGTTGGCAACTTTTGCAGAACAAGCGTGAATGTAGGTTATCGGTACGGTTGAATTATTTTGGAAAAATCGATCGAGAGTTACTAAAATTGAACCACCTCTCTCGCGATGCGCAACTTCTCTCACGTACAAACGTATATTTCCAGCAGTTGAACGCTGGAAGTAGCAGAACGATTAAAATTTAAAATTAACGACTCGTAACGCTTCGCGAGAACGATTTGGAGATTACGAAACAGGGTAGTTTTCTAGATGGACGAAAGTTTTCGTCCTCCTTTGAGCTGTATAACTTTGAAACGATCTGAATGATACAATCGCATAAGTGAGTATAACGGCACCCAATCGAAAATATAATTTTTCAAGATTCGAGAAAAACGCAAGTACAATGAATCGTCCTCCGTTCGCAGTGTGTCAACTGTGTGTTCACTGAAGGGGAAAAAAAAAATTGGAAAAAACTATCATTTATGAGAAAAGAGAAGAAAATAGAACAAGGACCGGGGGAGGGGCACCGATTACCGGTGTTTTCCACTTAATTTTCCCGAATAATATGTCGGCCCGATCGAGCGTGTATCCATCGAGGAACGGATGACGGGAAAAATGTAACGACTGAGCGACGTGAAAGCTGATTTCATCCCCTCAATTTCACCGAATTGCAGTCGTCATGCCCTATACACCCCCGCCACTGTACGCAAGATTCTGCCGCCCGGAGGCAAGATAACTGAACGGGTGCGAGAGTGAAGGCACTCAACTAAGCCCTGGTACACTGGCCTGGTACCTTCTGGTGATCGCTGCGTCGACCTACCGGCGCGTGAAATGGCGCGAAGGGTGCCACCATCCGTCTGACAGAATTTTCGAGGGTGGTAATTATTAGCCGTGCCGATTTCCATGGGGCACAGATATTGCGCGCGTGGCCCGGAGCGATCTGACGAGGGTACCCGCCCGTGGCGTCGAAAGGCATGAACATCCGACTGGGGAGATCTCCTCAGAGTCCGTGTTAAATAGATTTTCATGTTCGATCATTCTGGGACGATGGTTTCCGTACGAGGATGCATCCGTGTATTTTCGCATATTTCGCGAAGTCTGAGGAGACTCGAGCTCAGTTTGCAAAACTGTGACCTGTTTGAACAATTGTGCCGGCTTCGAATATCAGTCGCGATTTCAAAAGAATTTGCGTTCGTACGTTGATTGAATTTCGAAAGTGCATGAAAGCAAAATTCACTTATTATAGGATCGGAAGAGAAAGAAGAACTGACGTTGAGGAGTGTTGTTGAAAGTGGTGACGTCTCGAAAGTGAAAGTACGTGACACGCGTTACCTGGATTTCTTTAAATATTTCACGAAACTGTGAAATGTCATGGAGCATTAAAAGTATACAGACTAATTATTAAAAAAAAGAAAAAACGACGCCTGAAGAATAATTTTAGAAATTACTGCACAAATTATGGGATATCATGGAATGTTAAACGAATCCTTGGAATTCCCTGTATAATAATAAAACTAACAACATTTCAATTAATCGATTCAATTAGTGCAATTAATTGAATCAATCTCCTTCTACAAATAATCCGCTAACAAAATCTACATCGATTACATACATGCACAAGAGTCGTTCACGGGATGAAATTTTCATTAGGTTACTCGAGTAACGCGTTTCGAAAGTTAGAAATAAAAATCAAAAGTCTGCCAGTGTAACGTGAAAAAAAGATTTCACGAGAAGAATTTCATTAACGTGCAATCTCCATTGAAATAGAATTTCAATTTTGGCGGTGAACGTTTATTTGGGTACTTTTTACCCCTCCCGCACGTTAGAGATTGATATTGTCTCCCAGTGTTAAAAAACACGATCGTTTAAAATACCGTGTGCGCGAGCGTGGCGACAGGGAAATTTGGTTTAAACGTTCCATTCTATAACAATAAACGAAACCTTCAAATCCATATTAAACGTCCCTCGAAACGTAATTTCGCGTGTATGTGGATTCAATATAATACGTAGAAAAATCCGATGGAATATATAGAGCACTGATGGATAATACAGTGGCGGATCATTGCAATAGCAAATGGAACGGGAGCTGGAAGAAAGAAAGAAATTGGAGCACGTCGATTGTAATATGGTGCAATCGTTCGTGTCAATATTGGAGAATGTATCGCCGTTAGAAGCTCAATATCGAAAAGGAGTCTTCGAAATTGAACTATTTTCGCTCCCGGAAAATCCTCCTATGAATATTCATATTTCCACCTGCTTATGTAACCATTTTCCCTTTTTCCCCCCTTAAGCTTTTCCCTTATTTTTACGAGCGACGTCCGCAAAATAAGCTGTTTAACGTCAAAAAAGAAGTGATAAAATGTAAGGAGAATAATTTCTTCTATAGCTCTATAATTGGCATTACAAAATACTAGAGAGAACAAATTTCGAAATACAGTGACGTTGTAATTTTTTTTTTTCACTTCGACACGATTAGAAAAGAATAAAACTTGCATCCGAGAAATGAAAGTGAACGTACATACTTCTCTTCGCACATTTCACGAGGAATTAAATTAAATTCTAATCTCTAAAAATCCACCATTATGAAACTGAGAAGTTACAACAGCTAGATCCTATAACAATTCCAAAAATAACGATCAAATGAAAATTAAAAAGCCATTTTCGTCACTCTGCTGGTTTCAGGAGCGGACTTTACCTTAGATAGATTGTGGATAACAATTCGACAATCAAATTTGACGAAAATAGCGATCTAAAGAAATTGTGAAATTTGTCCGCTCTGCTGACTTATCAGATTCAAACAATTCGAAGGATCTGTGAATGTGACCAATGATTCCAGAATAACGATCCAAACAAAATGATTCTAAAATAATAAACTGCAATTGGTCCACTTTTCGACCACTATGCTAAATCGGACTAAATTCAAACGCGCGTCAATGAATTTAAATAAATATATTACGTTGTTCGCGCTTGTGCAACCCTTTTCTTTTTCAGTCCTCTCATTCTTTCCTCCGTCTTAGCGATCGAGACACGGATGATGGGAGCCGTTGAACCCTCGTCTTTCTGTTCGTCGGTCATGGCCTAATCCAGCGGACTTAACCGCTCGACTTTACGTATCCTACGGAATTAGAGGATAAAGATTATTAAGTGACGGGTCGAAGGGGTCTTTCGAAACGAAGGGACAGCCGGAAAATCCTGGCTGACGTCCCGTGAGATTTCTCTCCCCTCCCCCCCTGTCTCTGTCTCTGTCTCTTTCTCTACTTTTCCCGTCTCACCGACCAGCCACCGGAAACCTGTTTGAAATAAAATTTTTCCATTCAAGAAAAAGACAGAGGAGCTGCCACTATGAAATCAGAGCGAACGTCGAGGAGAGGAACCTATTTAAATATTCCGCGGAATCGCGGAACGAATATTCCCTATTTCGTGGCCTGGAAACGATCTGCCGAAAGATATCGGCTCCAAATGGTGGTTCAATGCTTGCGGATTTTTCTGCTTTTTCTTTCTTTTTTTTTTTTTATGTTTGGACATTTGATATTGGTATTTCGCGGAATCACGAAAGCATTCATTCCGAGAGAGAGAGAGACATTTATTCGACACGCTGCGAAAATTCAGGAAAACAAACTTTTTGAAGAGCAACAACGTGCGAGAATACCTGCAATTCTAATCCCGGCACGCGTGTAATTCAGTTTTCTGTAAAATTTCATTCGCACGGATGAAAATAAATAATTCGTTTCAGGACGAATTCATGCGTATTCTTATCTCAGAGACGCGAGAGCTTCGAGTTTAATCACACGCAGGACGTAGTTTCCGCTTGACTTTGCAACTGGAATGCGGATTTTACGAGAAGTTTGAAAGCGCAGGAATGCACAGTATCTTGTCTATTAAAATTCTTTACTGGACGAAGCAACTTTCTTCGTTCCAAAAAAAAAAAAAAAAAAAAAAAAAGGGAAAGAAAATCCTAAGTTTCCTCGTAACAAATTCACAACGCGAGAAACAGGTCGTTGGAGATCAGATTGACCGAGACCAGTGTCAGCCCATTTGTACGGCACGACAATAAAAGAGATCGTGAGAATGAAAAGTTCAAGCGTATATATATATATATATATATTCGTCCTGATTTAATGGCGACCGCGATTAGCGAGTCGTCGCTCTCGGCTTCTATTCCATCCCGGTGAAACGCGAAAGCAGACCCGTGAGCGAGAGTTTCTCGGGCAAAATTTCCGGGCGCTGCGAATTAACCGGACGTTAAACGAAGAGGGGCTGGTGGGAACCGAGAGGTCTTTCGTTTGACGAAATCCGTAAACGCGTTAGTAACTTTCGGCGAATTACACGGTCCAGGAGAAAGTTGCCGGGCAACTCCGAGTCCCCTGTATCACCCTTTTGGGGAAAGTTGGCCGCGCGACACGTAAGTCCCACCATGTCACGTAATCGCGCAGTGATCATGTTAATCGGGCAACCGATAAACCAACCCGAACTTCGTTTACCGCGTTCTGGGTCTCGATCGCGCGTCCTCGGTTAACCAGCAACTTCCAATTTGTTTCTCCTTTCGCGAGAAACGCGAGGCATTTCGCGTCCGGACAGCCGTCGCGATCCCATTTTGTGAATTTTTTTTGGAATTTTCGCGACGCTTTGCTTTACCCCTTCAGCTTAGCGGCATTGAACGATAGAAATTTTTCTTCAGCTTCGTGCTGAAGTGTGAAACGTATCGTGAAACGTTTCTTTGATGACTGAAATGAGTTGAAAGTTCTATCTTTGCTAACTATTTTAGAGGAAAAGAAATTCCAGGTGAAAACAGAAAGATGACGGACGATCTTAAATTTGGAGTAACGTGTTTTTCAACGCGTGATTACGACGAGAGTTCGTCGAGAAATCGTGCGGGTTCTTCGATTGAACGCACGACATTTTGAAGAAACTATGTGCAATATGTACATAGGATGATCGAATTGACGCAGCGACAGTAGAACTGGACATTTTAGTCAGACACACAGACACACACTCAACTCTACTAGCTCTCGATTTTCACGCATTCGAATCACTTTACGCACAAATGCTTTCCACCAAAATATATTTTCACGTCTTGCAAAATCTACTTCATAGATAAAAGGATAGAAATTGTACCTGCAACGATTCCAGCCAAGAGAATTGGAAATTGCCGGTGAATGCCGCACGCGTATCGCGGGAATCGTGCTTGGTTATTAAAAAATAAAACGGAATATCCGTTCGTGAAGGCGAGCGAACTGCAGCTCGTCGAGAAAATTGTTGCGAAGCGCGGATGAACGTACGAATTTACCTATACGCGAAAGTGGAAACGCTACTTCGTCATTGCTTTACGGTAACGGTTATGCTTCTTGAAAGTTTACCAGTTTGCTGGCATCCTCTCTTTCTCTCTCTCTCTCTTCGGGTTCCCAACCGATCCACAGACTCGTCGCCGTATCTTTCTCTCTCGTTCGCTTCACGCGTTACGCTACTACTTTCAACCCCTCTTTTCGAAGCGCCACATCTACTCCGCTAAGAGCTAAGTTGTACATATAACGCTACGACGTAGTAAAAAAGTAGAAAAAGTGCGGGAAAAGGGGAAAATGGAGTAATGTATGCGCGTGTACGGTGTCGTGCAACTTGTGTCGTACAAGGGGTTGATGTGCATCAGGGAAACAGGAGAGACCGGTGCAAGAAATAAAATTGACAAAGTATTCCACCGTTGCTTCTCTGTTTTTCCTTTCCTTAAACTTAAATTAACATTGAAAACGTGTCATTGTGGGTGCAACAGTTCCCTGAATATTGTCTTTTGAAATTGATTATTTCTCAGATCGCTCAGGTGGAATGTCGTTTCGTTGAAACATGAACATCACTCACAAAGTACATTTTCTCCTATTGTCAACAGCTCCTATCGTTCTCTAATATTTTACAATTTTTCACAAAAAAAAGAAAATTTATTCATTTATGTATATATAACAGAGTTTGAATGAATTTTTCTAAAATTCCTACTAAAATTCGTCGCAAGCCTAAATCGTGCTCGCAGACTATTCGGAGAGTCGAAGCAGCCTCATCCACGCGGCATTGTTTTTCATTGCAAGAAAATGGCGCACGTGATGGCGAAGTCGCATCAGTCTTGGCCGATCGAAAGAAGAAAAGCGAGTTCGTGTCACGGGCAGGCAGCTGCAAGGGTAATCTGTCAATTTATCCGTCAACGGAACTCTCACTGGGTTAGCAAGAGCTCGAGAGCGATTCGCGGAGGATATATTCTTCGTTTCTCGAGGTTGTGCGCGTGTCGTCGCGTCGTGAGGTCACGTATACCCTCTGATCCTGTTCCACGGCTATCTCTTTCTCTCTCTCTCTCTTTCTCTCTGCTTTAAAACGACTACGACTACGACGACGACGACGACGACGACGACAGCCCTCAGGAACAAGCGAGCATTTTGAGCGAGGTGACGTGAGAGAGGAGCTCGTTATCGAGGTAGTTCGATGAGATTCGCTCGATCACCTCGCTTTCCCGTCGCTCAAAGAGCCTTGAAATTGAAAAGGATCCCTTTCTACGTGTCACACAGGCTGCCCCTTTAGTCCGACACCGGAAAAATCAAGGGGACTCGAGGCGTTTTCACGGGGAAGCGGTTTTGCATTACGGAATCGCATGTGCACGCGTGCGACTTCACTCCGTTTAGAAAACGTTTCGTCGCTTATTTACTTACGCAGCACAATAAGATTACTTTCAACAAAATTTATACAGTCAAGATCACAAGTATCGAATTCGAACGATTCCGTGGAAACGTTGAAACAATTCTTCTCGCGGCTAGGTTTGTCACGATCTTTGAAAATCGAAGTATCCCATTTGCAACGATCCTTCGATGTTTCGAGAGACTCACAAGAAATCCTAACGTTCCGTTGTATAATAAAAAAATCATGATCTTTGATCTTCAAGACCGTGATAAATCTAGTCACGAGAAGAGTTGTTCGATCTTTCTGGAGACGTTTCAATTATTTCTTTAAACAATCTTTCACCTTTAGCGAACCGATGGAATTTGGTAATTTTCACCCCGAACGTTGATTCTACACTTTTGCAGTCTTCGACGATGGCTCGCGCGTCGTAGATCGTGATTAAACGGGTAGGATCGGCAACTAAACGCAAGGGGAGGTTTGTAATAAAGCGGGAGAACGGCGGCGGTGCACTTGTTTTCGCGGTGACAATAGCCGAACGAGCCGAGCACGGATCAATTAACTGAAGTTGACGCGGCGAAAACCAAAGTGTCATTATCAGCGCAGGCGAAATGCGTAATTTTGGGGCGTTTTCAACATCGTACGTCAACGGGGTTGCCATTTGTCTTTTGACAATTTCAGCCGGAGGACAAGAGAGTTCGGTCAAAGTCGATCGAGTGTTCTCGTGCTCCTTGGGGGATTGGTCAATAAGTAAATTCGACGGACGGCGAGACCATTTTCAAAATTCAATTCTCGTCCAGTGATTTCGCGGAGATGTTTCTTCGACTTCGCGTTTCTTAAGCACAGCGCTTTGCGCCCGCTTTATTAAATTCTGGCGGCTGAAATCAAACGGCGCTGCTCGCGCCGATAAACAGCATGTACAATGCTGTCGCGAGCGTTCATAAATTACCCGCGCGAAAAGGATAGACGGCAATGTTGCTGGCAATCCCGTGCCCGAGCCTTCTCGACGAGAGGAAACAAAGACAGAGGATCCTCTTCATCCCAAGCGCGAGCTTGGTGAAAATAAAACGGGTAGAAAAAGGAGAAAAAACGGGAGAGTGTCTTGAGCGATTGTTGCACGAACGGGTTATGCGTTGTGAATGCGCTTTATTATAAGCATCATTTATTATCTGTTTAAAAATGACAATGCTATGGGTTTAGCACGGGGCACCGAGGCACGGATGAAAGCAGGCACGAAGTGCGATTTATCAGCCCGGCACGAGACGACAGGATCAGTCATCTCCTTCTCGTTCGTCTTCTTCCACCGTCTCCTCAGTTGCTTTGTCTCCCGAATCTTTTCTCGCCGAAGGAGATATTCATCATTAACATAGATCCCGATAGTAGAACGACAAGTGTCAGGGAAATCGACGAACGAATTTATTAAAACGCCGCATCTGCAACGCGAAGGACATTTGCAATAGGATATCAAAATCTCATTATTGGTTATCAGGAAACCAACCTGTTATTAAAGTTTGAAACTTAATAATATTAATTATTCGAAGATCAATTGTAATTAAACACATGGAGAGAAAGTAAGAGAACATTAACGAACGATTGAATCAATACGCTTTAAACATTTCACATGAATTTTATGGTTCGACTGAACGCGTGTAAATCGATCGATATACCAAACCTATCAAGCACAGGGCTCTATCTGTAATTTTTGGTCGGTTTTTGACACTGTACGAAATTTTATTTTATTCAAATTATTTTCTTTTTCTTTAAGTTACCGTCACTAGATGGTTCATTAAATTTGACCCCTATTATCATACTTCATTCAAAAGATTTACTAACAATCTTACAGCACGAAGTGTTGCAATTCAAACGAGGGTGGAACAACAATCTCTTGAGGTCGTACCTGGATAAAAACTGGATCAGAATTTCAACCGGATGAGACTCGCGCCCTGGCAGCGGCGCGCCACTATCGCGCCAGATATATATATATATATATATATATATATATATATATATGTTTAACATTCTTCGCTGACCCGAGCTCGCCTCCCGCGAATAACCGAGCGGCAAACCCCATCGTTTCGCACCACGGTGCAAGCAACTCACGTCCTACCCACCGACAGGCGATTTGATGTTACGGCGAATTTTTCTGGCGGCGGATTTACGGCGCGATTCGGCCGGAATTGAGAATTTTGAAAAATTTATTAGTTCCCGGGCCAGCAGCTTCCAGCCGCGTAATCGTCCAGCCCGCCCCTGTGTTCTGTTGCCCGCTCGCTACGATTACTTCTGATTTCGTATCTGCGCCACGAAGGTTGGCGTTAACCCCTCGACGTGCGGACACCCT
Source organism: Tetragonula carbonaria (assembly GCA_032399595.1). NCBI lineage: Eukaryota > Metazoa > Arthropoda > Insecta > Hymenoptera > Apidae > Tetragonula > Tetragonula carbonaria. The sequence continues at coordinate 2,260,197 of JAUCRC010000018.1, read as the reverse complement.
TTCTCGTTTTAAAAAATGAAACAGACAAGAAATACGCGACGCACCGCGACGCGTAACGTGTTTCAAGTTTTATCATCTGAATTGGCGATGACGGATGACTACGTAGTTGATACGTTTTGATATAATAAAAAAAACTTTCGTTTCGGTAAAAATTCTACGAGTATCTCTAACGCAAATCTGTGTGTCCCTTTTTTTTCAATTATCAATCCATTTCAATTACTCTGCTGGTTAGTTTATCGACGAAATCAATAATAAACTGTTGATATCGTGGAAAATATTTGAAAAATGTGAAATAGAATTTGCAGCGGTGCAATCTAGCTGAGAACGAATCTCACGGAAACAATACGTTACAATTATTCTCGACTTGAACGTTAGCGTAGGTCACTGACAAACTGTGAACAATCTGAAGCAATTCGCGGCCAACTCGAGCGCGGCGAGAAATCAATTAATCAATCCTGCGAACCATCGTGAAAGCGCATCACGTGAAATTCAACGACCAAAGTGCAGAGATAACATCGGGCGTGGTTCGCGAAGCGTGATTAAACGCGCGAAACTTTTTTTCTTCTTCCCCCTTCCCAAAGCTCGTGCCACCGTTTGCTCTGCGCGCATTAATTCAAGGAACGTTGAAAACGCACGTGACGATGAGTAGCCAGAAAGTACGGACATTGTACGTACCAGCGTGGTTTAGGAGCAAGTGTGCACGACACTCGTTCGATAAGGAGTCTCATAACGTGACCTGTCGTGGCCGACGTGGCTGCAATTGCTGTCGCCGTTGCGACTTGGCTGCCATTTAAATTTCATTACGTACCTAAAGTACTAGTACTAGTTGTGCGGCCTACCTCAACGGCGCATAACTCGCAAGAAGAGGGTGCCCGGTTATATAAAGGAAGAAAAAAAGAAAAGAAAAGAAGAGAAAAGAAACAGAAACTGCCGCGCGAACTGATAAAGTGGCCGCGTTTCGAGCCGCAGCAATGACTTAATAGAAATCCACCGAACTCGTTACTTCGACCTTCCGCGAATCGGATAATTCGTCGCGTTTTCACGGTGACGATGACTGAAAGGAAACCGGGAAACGAGTCGAAAGTCGCGTGTGGTTGATTCAATTTCGACAATATCTTGCGCTTGGAGTATTGTTTTCAGATTAGGTTTAGATTAAATTTAGGTCAGGGGATATCTGATACGTGAAACAAATTTTCTTCGAATTAAAGCGAATGGATGAATTATCGCGAGAAACTAACATCTGGCACGTTGAAATTTAACTTTGCTGAGAAATTATAGATTTATTCCACGGTATTAATATTCCGTTGATTCGATAATTCTCGCAACGCAAGTTCGAGATAAATCTTATTCCTGATTATCTGCAGTTTCTTCTTCGAAGTGTTCGTTGAACTAAATATATATCACCGTACAAGAAAATATGACAGACATCCTCCTGTCCTTAGTTGAGAAATTCCCTAGAAAGTCCCTAGTGACGACTCTATCGAATCGCCATTGAAGAATGCAAGTGAGGAGTCTAAAAATAAAACTGAGGATGAAAAATAAAACTTTGATCACCCAAGATGTGTTCAGCCTACATCGGTCAGCCTACATTTTCGCGAAAATATGAATTTACATCGTGAAGATCTACACTCTAATTGCTTTGCATGAGCGTTGTATGAGCGAGTGAAGGCGCGAGAGTGTGGCTGCACGTATCGACACGAGACAAGAAAACTCGGGCATTCACGCTGGAAAACGAAATCCGGTTTCCGTTATATTCCATTCTCTTTCTGTCCGTGTCTCTTTCTCGATCCTCCGGCAAGTTCCTCCGCTTTCGAATACGTTAATTACTCAAAGGAATTTGCCTGGCCGGCCCTCTTTAAGCGTTATCAAGTTTCATGGATTTAGTAGCTACGCGTCACGGAATCGTCGCTCTGAGAACGCTGATGGAAAAAAGGAACGTTAGCGCCCACGCGAGAGTAATTAAAACTTTAAGAGATTTCTGACTCCGGGGAGTGGAAAGGGGGAGAGGGAGGGCCCCGTCCGAGGGGATCAGTCTTATTATAAATCAGGAAAAGTGAAGAGCGCTGTAATCCGGAAAGATCTCGTTGCTTTTGAAACGTTAACGCTGTCTGCTCGACGAGTAACAATGATCATTAGAGGATTCGTTGTCCATCCGTGTGTCTCTTTGCGATGTAAACGTGGTTACCAGTTTGCATCGCAATCGCAGAGTGGACTCAGACTCGTGAGTTTCCTTTCCTCCGGAATGTTTTCCGTAATTAGCTTGATTTCTTTAAACAAACGAATTGTCTTCGATAGCCAGTTAGTCACTTTGAATTTCTTGCGCGACATTGTAAATTATAAAATCAAGGATCACACCAAATAATCGTGTCCGAATTTTTGTTGTTTCTTGCAAGATGTAGAATTTTCTATAAAATATACGTATATCGACCAGTGGATAAAACAAAATGGCGAAACACTGTTACTCGAGAGGATGTTACGTTGTTCTTCTGCTAACGACGGGCCGATCTTGTTGGAAATAGAAGCAACGACGACCGAGAAGATGGGCCGGTGTTCCTCAGAATCGATTTCTATAATTGAATTGCGAACGAGCGAAAAAAAAATGCCAGGCGAAACGAGCTCCATCGTCGCCGAATATCCCCATCGACGTGAAAATTTTAACTAGTTTCTCCGTATTTGCCCCTCCGCAATTTTTTCCTCCCCAATGGAAAACAAGTCTTTCCACCTTTTTCCCTCCCTCTCTCTCTCTCTCTCTCTATCATTGTTCTTTTTTTTATTATTTTTCTATCCCATCTCGTTTTTTTCCTTTTTCTTTTTCATTCGCTCATTACCCACCCGGTCGGTTTTTCGCCTTAATTTCTCTTTGCTGTTCGCCCCCTCTTTCGCAGTGTCCGACCTTTTCTGGCCGCTTGACCATTATTTACACCTACCCCTGGCTCACCCTTGGCCTGCCTTGTTCAAGCTCGATTGTATCCCAAGCGTAAATAAATGACCCCGTGATTTTTAATTGGACTCAGACCCGGGGCTCTCGAGTTCTTCAGAATAAACGAGCTGTCCGACGAATAAGATCGCGACAGAAGAGTTGAAGAGGGCGGGGCGGGCTTGGAGCGTCGATTTACCTCGCTCAGCTTCCACCCCTGCGAGCCGCTTGCCACCGCTTGAAAAATAATTCCACGATCGCATTATGCAAGTTGACGGGAATCTGTGTACGGGTAAATTCTCATTAACGTTCGAGAGCGTTATCGACGTGCAAGCATACACCGTGCGTGTGGTGTTAATTTTAATATTTTTAAAACCAAAGGAAGGGAAATTCTCTTTTCAAATGAAATTTACATGAATGCGCGTATTAATTTCAATGTTTTTAATATCTTTCAATTGCCTCCGTTGCTTGCTGCGAGCAATAGTTATTTTTGTTTGCAAATTCCCTCGTAAGAACGAGGCTTAATACGAAAGTACAACACGTTTTCGCTTGAAACTGGAAAATAAAAGATTATCATGAGACACGGGCGAAGGTTATTTTCGTTCGTGAATTTTTCTCAAAAGCGAGAATCGCTTACAAAGACGTTCTCGAGCTTCAATAAATAAAGGATTACTGCCTAGTTTTCTGGTGAATCGCAACGGTACAACCGAGACTCAGATTCACGCTCTACGGCCGTGTAACGCGTTCTTTTCTTGCCAATCACGACCTCTTTTCGTCTTTTTGCCACGATCGACAGGGGAGAAAAGAGAGACGTGCTTTCTACTGACCCAAATTCACGCGAGACGCGAAAGAGAAAGAGAGAGAGAGAAAGAAATACAGGGAGGAGCTTGTGTACGTAGATACAAGTTGGCAATCTGCATATCGATTTCCCAAGGAAATGCGTTATTCATGGAAGAGACGGGGAGTCGTACGTCGCGGAAACAGAAGCTGATACGCGCGATCGCGATACATACTCCGAGATCATTTTGAATCGAGACTCGACGACGACACGCTCTGACGCGAGCAGACGACTGCTTCGGACGGACAGGTAAACGAAAAGGCAGAATCTTTTCGCAGAGTGGACGAGAAAGCGCGAAGATATACGCGAAGAAGAGGTTTATGACATCGACGTTATGACTACGGATTCGTAGCTTGCCACTGATTGCTAAATCGGAATTTTTTTTTCATTCGTACGTAAGTATCGAAACTTTGTAGAAGAATTTCACGCGTGAAGATTCGAAGGAAGTGTACTTGTAAATATTAAAGTTTGGAAAATGAAGATTTACAGATTGGAGAAAATTAAAGGAACGATTCGTGCTATATCGGAATTTGAAAAAAAGATATATCTATAAATGAAAGAGTTTCGAATAAACAGATCTGTAAATAACAAAACGCATTCGTAGACGAAAAGTAGAGTTTCAGAGAAATATATTTGTTAACGTTCAGGCTTCGGACGAAGTAAATATCCAAATGAGATTGAAAAAAAAAAAGAATCGTTTCAATTACGACAAACTGCATTGGTAAATCGAAAACACTAGAAGGTCTAAATCTGCGAATATCAAGGTCTAGGAAATGAATTTGTATAAATTGACAATCGACGAAAATTAAATGAAAAAGAAAAGGAGTTCAAAAATATCAGGGATCGAAAGAGATGTATCAGAATTCAGTGGATTCCGAAATCGACACGAAGGTTATTACGGGATACCGATCTGTAGATAAGAATCTAAATTCTGAAGAGATTGCTGGCCAGGTTTTCTCGTGGTAAATTAAGGGTCGTGAGACCTGAGATACTTTTCTGGGCACCCCCAATGACGGTAATAACACTAACTTCTCGTCAACCTCACGTTTCTTTTTCCAACCGTGTTCCCTTTATGAAGAATTACCGTTCGACGCGAGAGAATCGCAAAAGAACTGAATTTCTTTTCATTACCGCCACGAAACTCGTCGCTTCGCCTCGATCATTCTGCAATGATTATTATTTCGCTTGACGTTTCCAACGGGACTATAATATTTAACTCCAATTTTGAATTTGCATCTAATGACTGGTCCAGCTTCGTCAAGTTTGAACAATTAAGAAATTTAATTCTTTCGTTTCGGCGTTGAATTAATTATTAATTTTCTAACGAGGCAAAGTGACGATCAAATTATCGAGATTCGAATGGCGTGTGCGAAGCCAGAGGCAAAAGATAATACGTCACCGTGTTAAGATTCCCGCGTTCGCCTCTTGTAATTTCACTCGCGGAGGAATACAACGTCGCCGGTGTGTTTTCGACCTGGATTTTCCACTCCCCTTCCCCCTCCGTTATGAAAGATTCTCTGCTCGCGATTGGCAACGTCGATGTTGAACGTTTTCGCCGCTACGCGGTTTTTTAATTAAAAAATCCTCGTCGCTCGTTACCAAGGAATTTCACGCCTTCTTTTTTAATCAAAGTGCCATGAGTAAATAGCAGAAACCCGGGGCGGGATTCGCGCGGCTCGCCTCGCTTTACCTGAAAGGGGGTTAAGAAAGAAACGGCAAACGGGGAAGAAATTGCGCAGGGCGAAAACCACTTGTAAAATGTGGGACGATGCAATTGTACACAACGTCGCAACAGGGTATGTGCACGCCCCTTTATCTGTATATGTGTGTGTGTGTGTGTGTGTGTGTGTGTGTGTGTGTGTGCAATCGATAATTAGGACTGACGTTACGATATAATGTATTCCGGAAAGAGGGTCAGCTCGGACGAGATACGGATCGCGAATTTCAGCCGACTGCCTGCTTGTGCATTGACACGAATCCCGATTGTTTCGAACAACAGACTCTGGTGAACTAAATATGCCTAAGTAATGTAAGAAAGCAAGAAGACACGTTCAGTTATACGTCGTGTCTTATTATTTTTGACGTGAAAATTTGCTTGTAGAGAGACTCGCGGATCTACGGTAAAACACAAAGTGACAAATAATTTTCGTACGAACAGTTTCGAGGAATAAATTAATTTTCAAAAATCGTGTCACAGTTAGTCATTATTGAATCTACAATGAATATGCTTTACACGTATACGAAACGCGTGAATGTTTTCCTTAATTTATTCATATTAATTTTCGCAACGATTCGATAACAAAATAACGGCGAAAATCTGGAAATTTAGTCTTAAGACGTTTTGTTATACTTTCCTCTCGTACGTTCTCGTATTTGCTCGCCGCGTGCAACATCCTGACCAGAAAAAAAGAATTACGACACGCGGACAGGGATAAAAATCTTGAACTCTCGTAGAATAAAAAAAAAGAAGAGAAGGAGAGAGAGAGAGAGAGAGGACATTCGCCAATTTCTTCCAAGGCTGGCGCACTACTGCAGCTGTGAGTAAACGAACGATAAATTTGCCCTGAAAAATAAAAATAAGAGGGGAAGATCGAGCAAGGAACCGAGGGAGAAACATCTCGCGCGATGCACAATACGATGCCTCCGACTTTTCTCTTCCCTTGCCTTCGCCGCCGTTTCTTCTTCCATTTCTCCCCCATTTCCTTCACTGTGGAACTGTTCGCCAATCGAGAATCGTGTCGACGATCAAATTCAATTTCCGTTATCGATTCACTTTCGCACTTCTTTATGGTATAAACAATCCAATAATGAAACGACGGTGAAATCGTGTAATCGCTCATTCGAGACGAGTTAACAATTATTTTACGTCAAAATTTCGACGGTTATTTGTGAATAATTCTTTTCTATCTCTCTCTCTCTCTCTCTCTCTCTCTTCGTCAAAGCAGCCTCGAGGCTTAATCTTTTTTCTAGAATCTGCTATACACCACTGCGTAACGTGAATGTCTAACTCGTTGAAAATTCATTATAAATTGCTCGCGATGCGAGCAGCACGAAGATTATGCAGTCAGTCTCGTTCCTATGTAGCGTATGCAGAATATAGGTTATAAACACATCCATTCAAGTTATGCCGTACGTTCTGCAACTTCGAGGTATTCTTCCCCTTCAAACTCTACTTCGAACACCGCCGCCGTGTATTTCCATATTGTTCCGCAAAGTTGAATTTACGCCGCCGCACTTTCTCCATTAAAGTTAAAAAATATACAAACATTGTTTCCAAAAAAAAGCAAAAGAAAGAAAGAAAACAGAAAAAATGCGTGTATCTCGGGAAACTGGAACTTCCCGATATTGAATTATCCTTTTCTCGAGAACTAGGAAACACTACTGAACTCCTAAACTATTAACGATACTACGATCGAACCGTGTAAAAAGAGATAAAACAATTCGACAATTAATAAGATTTGCTAATTAAATTTGAAATTGTCATTTTCTCTCTGTCGTTTCGTTTCCTAACCTAACTTAACCTATATTACGTGCTTTTGCTCGGGCTCGTTCGAACGAACCTAACCTAAATCCAAATCAGTCAAAGAGGCAGGCAGAATGGCTGTACAACGAGCACCGTTTCTCGTTTGAGATTAGACTCGCGAGACGCTCGTTTATTCCTTCCAATTACACCTGATTTAGGCAGCGTTACGCTTAACTAAGCCAGCAAAAAGCGAGATCCACGGGCGGCGGTGAATGGACGCGGTGCCGAAGAAGAAGCGTCAGTGGTATCCACCAGCGTAGGTTAACGTTCGCCAGAAGCTGGCCCCCGCCAAGAACCGGAGGCGTGCTCGAGGGCCTCTATTGAATTAACTCCATTCACCAAATTGCTCTCGCATTATGCCGGATCACGCCTGAGCTAAGTTCCACCCCCCTCTCGGGCCCCCGGCCGCTTCTCCCTGTCACAAACGGAGGACAAAGTCTTCGTACGATTGAAATTCGTGGCCCGTTTTCGGCCCTCTTTTTCTCCCTGGTCCTTCTTCTCTCTCTGTAATTCGTCAAAGATAGCCTAGAATACTTTGGCCGCGGCAATTTTCCCGCGCGTGTCGACAGAAATTTTACTCACAGATATATATATATGTATGTATATAGAGGAACGAGAGGTCTTTCGGACAAAGGATGGATCAAGTAGCTCGATGGATCTCGTTCAAATTTAGATTCGACCTCTTTTCCCTTCTTTTTCTCTTTCTTCTCGCCGACGGTTCTCCTTTGCGCGCGACGATTGTTTGATGACTCTGTTAATTCATTAGCGGTGATTTTAGGCTGATTGCCTGGTCCCTCGATTGGTTCGCTCCATTTTCTTAATGAAGAAGCACGTTTCGGGGCACGTTTGATTATAAGATCAGCCCGAGTTCGAGTTTGGACGAGGGTGGAAGGGGGGGGAGGAGGCTGAGTGTGGTTTTATCTGCTCGAAGAAATATGTAACCTTCGAGCGGAAGGTAAAAAGAGCGAATTGAGGTGATTAATACGCTCGTAATACCGCGGCGACGGTTCGTCCATTCTTTTTAATCCAGGAATTCGATCCCACCGTCTGAATCAGTGTTCCATCCAATATTGAATTTATAATTATTCCGTCGTTTGTTCGTCGATTTCAAGATCGCCGCTCTGCCTCGTTTGTTCGCAGCGAACTTCCACGGCGTTCAGATCCGCCTCGAGACGAAACACCTTGAGCCACAGACGCGCAGCATCTCGGACGATCAAACGCAAATCCTCGGTGATGACGAGCAATCGGGGAGAGAGAGAGAGAGAGAGAGGTGTCTTTGTTACGCGGATGCGAGCGGAGGCTCGTGCAGCAGGCGCACAAACGCGCGGGCCGCCGCGTCCTGTCTCCGCCATGACTGATGACCGGCATTACGATTTGTCAATAACAATTGTCCCGGGTATAGTCAGGACCCGCGCAAACTGCAACTGATGGCCAACATCGATTGTTCACGTCCGCGTAACTGTCCGCCGCTGGACTGACCCCCATAACGCATCCGCGCCAAAAATCTGCCGCCGACAGAGCTGAACGCGACGCGCGCCGGCATTTCACCGAAACTGCGCCACACGCTAATACGGCGCGGTGTTTTTCGCGTTTTCGCGTTGATTAGCAGCCGCAACGACGCGCCGATCGTTTCCAACGATCGTCGATCCCGTCCTTGGCTCCACGCTCTTTTTCTCTTTTTTAAAATTTTATTTCATTATTTTTTTATTTATTTATTTATTTGTTTTCGTTTCACGCCGGGCGAAGAGAGCAATCCTAGAGGGATTTTTTCGGTTGAAGTGCGATTATTAGATTACGTGGTCGTTTACGCGAGCATGCGGTTCAAGTTCGAAGCGATAGCATTCGTAAGGTCCTGTGTAAAGACGTAGAGAATGAGTATTTAATAATCGTTACCGGTCGAATTAAAGTATCAACAGTTGGTTTCGAACAAAATTACTCTTTGAAATTCCCTTTTGCGAATTAAACTTGGAATTTAATTTCGACAGCTTTTGTCGTGTGGGATTTTAAGAAGATCGTCGAAACAACAGGTTGACGTTAAAACGATTTTACCAGGAGGATACTGCATATATGTGAGAAAGAGACACGTTTCGAATGTATTCTTCGATCTCGAAGCGAATGGATGTAATGAATAAAACGTGAGCTGGGAAACGCTGGATTCAAGGAAAACTAGATCAGCTGAAACTATGTTGCCATGCATGGTACGTCAAGACGATGATTATTCAAATTGATGGTTTGCGGCAGTGCAATCGATAGCGTCTATAGCAGAGATGCATTTAACTTTGAGAAGGAACTTTGTTTCTTCTTTTCCACCGTACTTCAGTTCGGAGAAAGTGGTCGAAGACGCGGTTGAATTATTTACAAATATTCACATACGAATCGAGATTAATTGGAGAAGAAAATTAAAAAAAAATCGAAATATTTCCGTAATGCACGGAACGATACCACGGAGGAAGAAGGTAAGTTGCGAGATCTCGCTAAACAGGTTACAACATATGCATGCACGTGTAAGGAAGGAAAGAAAACACACAAGTCGGAAGTTCTACGCTGTACGCTCTAATCGATTTTCACTTTGCACCTCGAGAGTGTTAACTGCAATTAACACTGATCACCGAAGTAGGTGTAGTTCTAACAATCGAGACACGCTGAAATTCTTTGAAATCACGAAATCTATCACTTATTTCTTTATGTCTTCCAAGGATCTCCAAGGAATTTATCTTCGATCAAAGTCTGTGATTAAGGGGACTTGCTCTAATGTTCTAAATCACTAGACCGCGAATTTCCACGTGAATCTCTACTCTTCAAAATGTAATTAAAAACACAATCCATTGCGATCCGATCGATTAGACCAGCGGCGTCAGAGGGAAATACCCTCTCGTTCATTCCCATTCGCAAAAACCTGCATAAAATCGTGCGTGTACGAGAGAAAAAGAGAGACAGAGAGAGAGAGAGAGAGAGAGTTCGCTCTTAACCCAAACTCCCGTGTGCATCGGCCATTCACACTGATCCACGCGACGCGTTTTAATCAGGCAACACCAGAGCCAGCGAAGTCCTCGATTCCGCCTTATCAGATACAGACAGGCTCGTGTCTGCGTGCACGCACACACACACACGCACACGCAAGTACATCTACATAAAACGGCGCGGACTCGCGGTTCGTTTTCAAGATGGGAATCACGTGCGATTCCTGTCGGTCGGTCGGTGGAAAAGCGGCCGGGTGACACGAAGCGAACGGACATTTAGAGAGACCCGGAGACTCTGCACACGAGATCAGACCTAACCTTCCTTTTCCTCCTCCTCCTGCTCCCTCCCCCCTCCCGGGCTAAGATGACTCCGCTTTCGAAGTGAGGTTCGACGTCGCTTTTGGGGTTGGGATATCGCATTATTCCCGGCTGAATGGGGTAAATCAGGATCTCGTCGAGTTTCGACGTGGAATCGGCGGTGCTCTCGGATCGCTGATGCCGAGAGAGGATGAGGATTGGTTGCCAGCGGCTGCCTTGGGAATTCAATTATAGCAACGGAACAATGGTAACCGCGCCGGTAATGAAGGGACCGTCGCCGAGAGGTCATCGGATTACATGGTATTTACAATACATAAGTCGGATGGTTGTCGAGGATGGTTGTCGGATCCTGTGCCGTTTCTCCTCTCTCTGTTCCCTTCGATTTTACCCTCGTCTTGCTAAAAGTCAGGCTCTGAAGGCGCGCTGTTTCTCACCGTGTTTGTCGAGATAGTCGAGGACGTTGATGGTTAGCTGCGATGGTTCTTTCAGCGAAAATAATATTTTACCGAGCGTTTCAGTCGGTGCGCACGGTTCAGGAGAGTATTACTTTGTTAATTTCGGAAATTCCGCTAGGAATTTCAGATCGTAATAGTTCGTTGGCATGTTTTGGAGGTAGACGAGGTAGTAGTCCTGATCTTCGAAACGGACAGCCGGAAGCACCTTCAATGGGTGGGTGTTTGAATGGGCGTGGATGGGGAAATAAGAATTTGGTATATTAAAGTAAATGACAAAATAAACCGCGATTTGAATGGCAAAGGATATTGGATTTTAATATGCAATGAACTTGCTAAAAAAAAAAAAAAACGAGACTGCCGGTGAAAGCGATTTTCAAATATTTAACGACAGTTGTATCGGAATGTAGATAGAATTAGAATTACCTGCAAAATGTAAATGTATATTTAAGCTAGGCAACAAACATCAAATATTTATCTCTGCTCTATGAATATTGTTTATCCAACTAAATTATTATATTCTGTTGTCCGACGTAAATATTGCAGTAAGATAAATATTGCACGAGAGTCTGCGAAATTTACGATGCCACGCAATATTCATGGTAGAAAGTGAAACGACGAGAATCGAGCCACTTGTTGTTAGAAGTCACACTGAGCAGTCTAAATTTCTCAATCTACATCAATGATTTTTGATTTTTTACAGTCTCGCTGATATTTCAATGTTTCTCTGTCACGTTGGAAAAACGCAAACAACTGTACTGAATAACAGACGAAAGTATTCCAAAGATATTAGAAAATAAAGAATCTTTTTTACATTAAATTACGCTGCAACTATATGATATTGTCTACGTATCAAAGATACGGAGGATAAGTTAAATCATTGATGAGTTATTAAAATTCCGACGTCATTCAAATTCCACCATCTAACCTGAAACAACGAAAGAGCGACGAATTAACCTTCAGCTTCGATCATCGGCGTGAACTTTGCGATCGGGATTTGTGGCGAAAGTGGTCATCCGAGTAAACATCGGTTTCACAGAGTCTGACCGTAGGGAAGGGGAGAAAAAGAAAAAAAAGAATTTACAAAGAAACACGACCCCTTTGCCACGCTGGAGGACGAGTTTCGTAATTACGTTATGAGAGCAGAGGGGAGGAAGTGAATCACCGAGGGAGACTCTGGGCTTTCTCGCTCGATCAGCCATGCGTTTAGGAACAGCAATGGATTCCGTTAATAACCTCTTTAAAAGAGGCTAAATTCATTATTTGCCTTCTATTCGACGCGCTGGTCGTTGCCGGTTTTTCTGCGTTTCCTTTTTATACACTCCCGAAGGAAGTTTCGATCGCGCGAGGGGGCCTAGCTGTACGAGAAGGGTGGCGGCTCGATTCAACACTCTGAATCGCGATGTATTATTGATCACGTAACGTCGACACTAGGATCTCCTTCTCTCTTTTATCGAATAAGATGGCAATTCTTTCAGACAGCTATAATATTCTATGCTCTGCTGTAATTATTCCCTGATCCGGCTGAATTTTTGCCAACACAATGAAGAATACAAGAATATTTAAAATCTTCACACAGTGTAGACATAGAAAATTCGCAAATGATAACTGTGACTCTAGCTCTTCTAATTTTGATTAAAATTCTAATTCCACTTCTATAGTCAATCTCGTATGCGAGATTCAACAGCTACGTAAGTAAAAATTAAATCGCTAACTCTCCTAATGTTGATAAATTTCTGATTATCTCCACCTCGTTTTCCATGTGCCAATGTAACGCTCATGTAACGAAAAGAGGAACGTATGCGTAAACGTTGGGAAAGGCCAGGTAGTCGAGATAACGTCTCTAGCATCGAATATGCGAACAATTAGGGGACAGAAGAGGGTCAGGGGAAACATCTTGACGGGGAAACCGCACCGTGTCCTTCCAACCCTCGGAACGAAGTGACCTGGAAGTTGAAGCGCGTGGCTGCAGCCAGTACGTGATGCTTTTACAATTAAAAACTCGTTCGGTTTACATAGAAGCTTCCGAGTGACTTTTTTACTCGACGCACATAGCGGCAGGGGGGCTGAGGGCAGGGTGGCGGGGACAGGTCTTTTACATAATGGCTTTTCGAGCGAAATTAAATTCTTCGCCAACCATAAAGAGACCATTCGAATGATTATCGCGCGAATAACGCGCGAGAGATATTCCTCCGTTACTCTGTATATTAGTTGCGCCGGTGAATATTAAACCAGGTTTTCGCCTGGTAATTTGCGGAATTGTTTTTCTTTTCGTTGAATTTTGTCAACGTAGAGGAATTTCATTTCTGTTTTTAAGACACGAGAGAATTTATTTCATTAGTGTCATTCGTTTGTGATGTCAGTCTAGCCTTGTACATTTTTTGAAACACGAAGAAACATTCATTTTGTTTATGGCGACAAATGTTATTCTCATTTCTAATTTTCGTACTTCCGGAAACATAAATTCGCAACAACACCTTTATTTAAGCCCCGGCCTTTTTCTTCTGAAGACCTCTACGTCGAGCTCTACCTTTGTAGAGTTTAGGTTAGGTTTAGGTTAAGTTTTAAAACCCGAAAGCACAAAAACACTTTGCAGTGTCGATGTACCCTTAAAATTCCCAAATTTTCCAATTCCATTCCCAGAGACGTGACTCGACAATCGTCTCGCAACAACAAATAACGTCGTTTAACCTCGTTTAATCTTTGTAACGAAACCCCAACTCCAATCGCAAGTAACGCCATTAAAATTCAATTCTCATCTGAATCACCCCTCTGTAAGCTACCTCTGAGAGTCGTCAAACTCCCTGACTCGAAAGTCTGAGATCTTCAACCCATTGCCCATTCAACAACTGTCGATTAATGAAACCGCGAATAAAAGACGCGAAGCGAAGTCGAGACGCGACGCGGAAAGGAAAGAAGAAGAAGAAGAAGAAGAAGAAGAAAAAAAAGGGGTGGAAATAATTTCCTTAGACAGGCACATTGCGAATTGTTATCGGGGCCACGAAGGAATCGGACACGTCTGCGTCAAGTCGTTTCCCCTCGTTAAGGGATTCCTTCGCCGGTGGAAGGGTGGTAGGTTGGGTGCTGGCGTGCGGATTGCGGAAGCAGTCGCGAGCGTTTTCGCGCTTCGCAGCCGCAGAGCAGTTCGGAGTTGCCATTCGGAGCACGTAGATTGCTAACCTAACTTGTTTAGCGGTTTTAGCGGTATTTGATTAGTTGAGTGAATTTCCGAACTGTTTCAGACCGCTCGGGTGCTGGCTTCGAGCGAAGCTCTCGAGATCGGTCGACGACAAACCTTCGGCGAATTTTCCGCGTACACACACACACATACACACGTATATACACGTTGGTCTACAGTTCGTGTCTATATACGTAAGTACGTATCAACGTCGCGTTCCGCAAGATTGAATGGAAATTGTAAACTGGTTGAATCGCGATTCGAGAGACGGGGGATCGTCAGAGAGAGAGAGAAAGAGAGAGAGCTTACCTTGAGAGTAGTTCATGTCCTTCTTTCATGTACCCCGATGGTCACTCCTGGCCGGAGTCGCGATCGTACGGATACACCTGCGAAGCAATTTCGTTTCACTGTTAAGTCTCGAACGTGAAACGGACGATTGAATTGAAATTAGGCAAGTTGAGTTCGTTCAAGCGACAAAACGTTTGCTTTCGGATAATCACGAAGCAGCGAATGCATGGAAAAATGTGTTTCGTTGAAACGAAAACGCGATCTACCCGAGGGTAACGATTGTCAAGAATTAGAACGTGAACGTCAGTCTTCGAAACGAGAATTTAACCGTTCGCGAAACATAAAACGAATGAAACGTGTGAATAGATAGAATATGAACATGAAGTGACGACTTCGTCGCTGTCAAACGAATATCATCTGTGATACGCGATTGAAATTTACTTCGCGAGATCAATGAAAAATTCTGATGTTCAACAATGTAAACAGACAGTTTTAACGAATTTCAAATCGGTCAGAGTTTGCCAGACTATATTAACATTTTAGACATAAAATCTAGCTGTTGTATTTCGAATTTTGAGCTCTTAGGAACAGTCCAATTCTGGTCCACGGTCATAAACGCCGAGATCCCGCGAGACGTGCCCAATGACCATAAGGACATTGAGATTGATGTTCCTCAATTTCGAGGTTATCGGATGCGTGTTCATTGGGCCACATGGTCACTAGGCTGTAGTAACATCATTCACTTCCTTACACATTTTCGTATCATTTCGCAGATAGTGTTCGAAGAAGTTCAAGTACTTGCTTGCAGTTCTGAGTTTCCAATTTCCTAGCGAAATATTTTTTTCGTGGCACGTCAACACGCGTCTGCTTAGCGTGGGGATTTCGTCGATCGTCATCGGAGACGATCGTCATCGGAGACGATCGTCATCCGCTTCCTATACTTCCTAATCCATTTCGTAGCAATTTATCCGCAGCGTATCGTATCGCGTCCGTAAGTGTTTCTTCCCTGTCCCCATTTTTCCGTCAGTCGAACTTCCCCTCCCCCTGTTATATTCAGCCGCCACCACCTCCGAAGGGCAGACAGTTATCCGATTATTTCGTTCAACGTTCACGACGCGAATGCATTCTTCGGTTACCGCTCAGCTCCGATCGCATTCTGCTAAGTGGTATTTGCTGAGATAACTCGGTCCACTTTCTTCTAATTCCTCTCCCAACAGTCACTTTCTTTTGACGAACAATAAAACCGACGAAGCGAGTGGTTATTCGATCGAGCGTTTCGTGTAATTGCGACTGATTAGATCGATGGAAGAAATAATTGCTTGCTACATCAAGGAGAATTTATCGTATTGAATTATTAAACTTACGTAAAAGCTTAAATAGCTCAGTTAAACAAAGATTACCGCAACAAATATTATGAATGCGATATAATCGTTGAAAGACTGATATTCTCCACAATAGTTATTTTCCACAAGAAATATGTAGTTCCACTTAACCACTTAAATCGACGATGACTGAGGGCTGAATTTCAACGATAAATATCGATAACGAAGCTTAGCTTTTTGCCCAGCGCCTTTAATACCTCGCAGCGTTATCGATCAGCTGTTGCTCGAGTTATGTTTCCCTGCTCGTCTTCTCTTCGTCCATCTTGCTCTCCTTTGACCAACGCCAATGCCGATTGGAAAATCGAAGTACCCACGAGGGTAGTTACGCAGAGCCCCGCTAAACCCCCTTAGTGGTGGTAATATACGTGAAGGACTTATTGGCTAACTAAACCAATACCGCCGCAAACGACGTGTCCATCTGGCAAGCTAATTAGCAACTTATGAAACGAATTGCCGCGTTTCGCCCGATAATCGGCCGTATCTCTCTCCACCAGTTTTTTTATTTGTGTTTCACGTTTCTCCGCCGTGGGTGTGTGTTCGTTTATTCTCGCGATAAAGAAAAAAAAAAACACCCGCCGATTCACTAGTTAGTGAGTTAGCATTCAATTCGTGAAGATCGGCGAGACAAATCGAAGAAATTACGTTTTATTTCGTACTTTGTTTCGAAACAGGTTTACGCTAGAGTGTAAATTATAATCTGGAAACGGTGGATAGCACCTAGCACTGAAAATAGCCAAAATGGCCAAAATGATCAACTTTCATTTGATTGTTTGGAGCAGTTTTATAGATTCACGATTTAGACGATTTCTGTGAAATATACGAACAAATATATGAAAAACTTGTGTAGTACATTTTCTTATTTCCCTCACGCTCGTTGTAGTTTTTCTCGCGGAATTTTTATACTTTTAATTTTTATTTTTAATTCCAGTGTACGTCTAGCGATTTAAACTCGAAACTGTTTGACCTGTTCGTCGTGCTCAACGTGTATTTTCACATCTAGCCTTGGTGTCTGTTGAGAAATGTTGAACCATTGTGAATCTACCGTCTACCGATCCAATTTTGGCAAATCGCCAACGATACTACAACACGAGTTCCAACGTTCGTCCCATATTCGCGCTCTAACTTTCAAATTTCTTAAAAAAAAAGCAGCCACGACCGCTCCGATTAATCCGGAGCGAAGAAACACGTTACCGATTCAACTTCTGCAATATCTCAGACCGCCAACAACCACGCTGACCACGCCGTGAGCCTCGAAGAGGCCAAGTCGAAGAGGCCAGCTTACATTATACAATAAATTTTCTTACGCCCGGAGGCACGAATCGATCAATTTTCATGCAACACTCCGAGAGGGCGGCGAGAAAGAAAGAAAGAGAGAGAGGGAGAGAGGGAGAGAGAGAGGAGAGCCGCCTCTCGACCACCTAGCTCCAGCTATTCAAAATGAATTCACGAAAGAGCCGGTAGGATTCTTTGGCGAGTGGGAGGCTGTTGGCGGCAATATGGGCGAATAAGGTCCGGCCATTTGCAGGATAAAAGATCGGAGAAAGGATCGAGCGTACGGTACGTCAGGTATGTAGGCTGCTCGCGTTGGCCAAACTCTCTCTCTCTCTCTCTCTCTCTCTCTTTTTCTCTGTTGGAATCGCGGAGCCAACGATGGCCACCGCGCCAGATCGGGGGGGAGGAAGGGGAGGGAAAAATTGAATTATCATAAAGAAATTGCGTCCGAATATTCCGTCCGGTTTCTATTGAATGCCAACGAGTAGATGAGAAGGCATCGATAGGTTTTCCAATATCGCCCGCGGCTGAGACTTGCATCGGGAATTTTAAGAATCAAGACTATCTTAGATCCACGAAGAAGAAGAATATATATATATATATATATATACGTAGCTGCGTGCGTGTGTTCGTGTGTGTGTGTGCAGTGTGTTCGTACGTGCGTGAGCGTGCCGGAGGAGGAAATCGAAGAGAGAAAAGAAGAATTGGCCCGGGGATCTCGCTCTTTGAACCCTTTCGACGATGCGAGTCGCTCGCCCGGTTGAATCGCCCCGGTCCATAGGACGGGTAATAAGAGCGAGAAAGGTGAAAGGTGAAAGCTGAAAAGGCAACCTACGATCCAATTGTCGCGTGTCTTCGTTAAATTCTCCCTTCGACCCTTCTCTCTTTATTTTTTTTTCTTTTTTTTGCCACAATTTATCAGCTATTTGCTCGAGTGGTCAGCCCAACTTTCTACAAACGGCGTGTTGCTAGACGATTACCTTAAACTCTTCGTCGGTTTACGGTTGATCGAGGCTTTTGAGAATTTTTGTGGAACACGGTGTTGACTTTTCGGTTATTGTTGCAATCACGCTGTTCTTTCTCAAAAATATAGCATACCTGGTACAGCGTTTTAGTGATGTTGCGATGATTCACTGTGCCAGGCAACCCTTCGAATCTCGAGTTCACAACTTTCGAGATTGCAGTTGGACGTGTCAATCATCATTCAGAAATCAACGTTCGTTGCGCAAAAGTAGAGATAAACTCGATGCCAACATACACCGTCATCATGAAGCAGATTTGTTCTAGCAACATCCTGCTGGAATCAGTCGCGTTACTTCGCGTTACTTCGACGAAAGTTCCATCAACTTAGTCTAAACGTCAAACCCTCGATGGGAATTAGCCTGCTTCAAGAAAGAATTTAAATCTGAAATTTCTGCTCGCGTCGAAAGATGCTCGATGTCGGAAATTAGCGAACTTGAACTGAACTTTCCACTGTGCGGGAAGGAGAAGGCACTCTGAGAACGCACACGCGAAATATCGCGAAATATCGGCAAATTCAACGAAGGAACAACAGGGCCCGGCGCCATCTGTAAATTTTCTGGCCAATCGAACGACACCTATGAGCGCGCCCGTTCCGATGCGCATATCGATATATCGCTTAATTTTAACGACGCTGCGAGCGTATATAATGTAAACCCAATACCTTGGAGCATGCAGGTTGGTAAGCGCCATACGATCCCGATCCTGGATACTGGCATCAAATCCTCGACATGGCCATTATACGCTCATTTCAGGTTAATACTTGGGCCGATGCCGGTGCATTGACCTAACGACCGACACGCTCCGAACATTAAAGTTGAGCACCGCTGGGTTGCATCTCGCGCCGGGCCGCATTGTCTGCCCTTATTTGCCCAGTTGCCGAGCAAATTATCCTGAGGATTTCGCCGGGAATATTGACAATGTCGAGGATTCCCCTCTGCTTCCCAATCCCCCTTCCTGTAGAAAGCGAGAAGAAATGTTTGCGATCCGCGAGAATAATTTCGCGCGATTCCCATGTTCGGTTTCGGCTGGGAAATCCGGTGCTCGTCAGGATCGTGTGAATTTTTCGCGCGTTTCTCCTTTCACAGACTCCATGTCGGGATCGAATCGCTAGTTTCGAGTATCGCTGTAAATTTTCGAGTTGGTTATTATAACTCCAACGAGGGGGGCGAAAGTTTCGTCACTTTTGCTGAATTTCCTTCGCGACGTTTCGGAGAGGGAGAAATTTGGGAGAAGTTGCTTTGGGGGATGTTTGGAGGATTCGGGAATTCGGAAGTTCGGCAAATTTCGGCGAATCCAAATATCTCGGAAGCTGCGAATTTAGCATTTCGCTGCGATCTGAATATCTAGAAGTTTAGGAATTTAACGTTTCAACGATCCAGAAATGTGGAAATGCAAGAGTTTGAAAGAGTTCGGAAATTTAGAAATCTGGAAATTCAGAAATCCAGAAATTTTGGAGTTTAGGAATCTGAGAATCTACGAATTTAAGGATTCAGGAATTAAGAAACTCGAGAATTCAAGTATCTGGAAATTTGGGAATTCAGAGTTTAAGAATCTAGAAGATTACAAACCTCAGAATTTAGGAATCCAGGATTTTAGGAATCAAGGAACTCAGAAACCTAGGAATTCAGGAATCTAGAAATTTTTCATGATTTAAGAATCCAGAAATTTAGAAATCTCAGAATTTACGGACCTAGGAACTTAGAAACCTAGGAATTCAGGAATCCAGAAATTTGGAGATTCAGAATTTAAAAATCTAGAAATCTCAGATTTCGTAATCTAGAAGTTTAAAAATCACAAAATTTAGGAATCTAGGAACTCAGAAATCTAGGAATTCAGGAATCTAGAAATTCTGGAATTCAGAATTTAAGAATCCAGAAGTTTACAAATTCCAGAACTTAGGAGTCTAGGATTTTAGAAGTCTAAGAACCTAGGAACCTAGGAATATAAGAATCTGGAAACTTGGAAAATCAGAATTTAACGGTCTACAAGTTTAGAAATCTCCTTTAGGAATTTAAGAGCTTTCCTAGAAATTTAAAAAACTCTCAAAATTTGGAAATCTCTCGGAATTCACGAGTCTTATGGAATTAAAAATTAACCAGAACGTCAATTTTGATTTTCTCAAAAACAAAAATTAAGAAAGAAATTACAAAATTACGAAAAATTTAAAAAAAGAAATCACAAAATCCAACACCGCGCAGCCTAAACGACGATCGCGTCGCAAGTCGCTCGAATTCTACGCGGCATCGACCTGGGTGGGTGTTTTAGGGGGTGAAGAGTTCCGGACAGGGAGGCTCGAACCTTTAAACTCTCTCCCACTCGTTTCTTTCGCTCATGAGAAAGTCCCCGTCTGCGCTCTCCTCTTTCACCCCCTTCTCTCTTTCCTCTTTTTGCCGTGGGATACGACGCGTTTTCGGACTTGGGCGGAAAGTTGCCGCGAAACTTTCGACACTCTTTGCGTTTCTACGGAAGACACGTGGAAGGCCCGGCGAAAGGAAACGTACGTCGCTTTGACGAACGATCGGCGATAGCCGTGTAATTTTCGAAAAAAAAAAAAAAAATAAAGAACTTTTCCACCAGGGGTTCGCCGAAAGTTCTTTCTCGGGCTGCTGCCGACGAAACCGTTCGATCGGTGTAATTGGAAAGTTAATTAGCCCCCTCGGGACATGGAGTTCAAGGAGAAGTGGAATTAGTTGGAATACGATCGAACTGTATTGCGATTATGATGATTTTCGAGAAGGTTTAGCTAACTTCAGAACTTCTTCATCAGTGTTCCTCGTCAAAATTTTCATACCTGTAACGTAAGAATTTAATTTAATTTCTCGGATTGATGTTGGAAATGAGAGCATAAGGTTTTCAGTGATTTTTCTTTTTTTTTTGGTCTCTCGAACAAAACTATCGAGACTGAGTTGAAAGAGAAGTCGTAAATGTCAGACAGAATTGAAATTATATTTGACAATTTATTATCACGAAATCTCGATCGTTGATCCTAGGTCAGCGCATTGTTCTGCAAACATGCGCACCTCGACCTCATCCATCACGGAGAATTCTCCTTTCTTTTCCCCTTATAAAATCAGTCCTCTAATCAAGAAACAACTCTCTCAACAGATTAATTAATTCCCCGTTCCAATTCTGAGATCGGCTATGAATCTCCTTCCACGAGACAATGTCTGACTCATCGCGACACGCTCGACACAAAGTCCAAGTAACAATACACCGTTGCGAATTGCACGAAACGCAAGTATACATATTCGCAGACGAAGGTTTTCGCAGACATTGTTGCGCTTTTGCAACGTTCCCGCCTGCATGATCTCGCGTGACATTATTTAGTTGCCGTTTCTAAATTCTCGAGCTACCGAGTTTCTGTAACAAATTCCCAAATTTTGCGAATTTCTGTTCGTCGAGAGATTTTCTACCGCTCATGACCTTCGACTCTCCAACTCTTCGACTTTCCAAATCTCTAGATTCGCGAGTTTACAAATTCGCAGATCTTCAAGCATCCAAATCTCTGGAATGCCTAGTCCAAAGATTCTAAGTTTTCGAAATTTCGAAATTCACGAAGTTTTCCAATTTCCTACTATCCAATTTTCAACCCTCTGGATTTCTAAATCTTCCTAAATCATCGAATTTTCATCGCCGAAATTTTCGAACACCTAAATCCCGAGGAGTGCCACGGTGGTTCACTCAGTCAATTTTCACTCCCACGACGGGAGCTTTCCTCTCAAAGAAATCCATTAGCTGTCCCGAAATAAATCACCACGAACGGGAACGAATAATCCGGGAATCACCGAAAACTCGCTCGTTAAATTTCAATATGAACTTAATTAATCATACCCCGAGACAAAGACACGATACACGTTTCTATTTGACGAACGAACGTTTCTCGGATACGAGACGTTTAATTAATCAATGCCCCGGAAACCGGGTATCTCCATTATGTCTATATTATAACCATAGAAATAGAATTTATCTAACGTTCGCAGAGATGTGCTTACACGCGTTTCCCGGATGTAGACGGTGTCTCAGTCAAATGAGATGAGACGAGATCTAGAAATTGAAAGATTCGCACGGTTCCTAAAAATTTGGAAGCTCAAACAGATATAGAAATCTTGGAATTTTAGAAACTGGGTGTTGTGGAAATTGGGAACTCGGAGACTTTTAGGGCAATTCAGGGATTTCGGAATTTTGAAATTTAAAAATTCAAGAATTCCTCAGAATTTGAGGAGAATATTCTCTGAAAATCGGAAATCTCCGAATTTAGGAATCCAGAATTTTTTTCTTTTCTTCTTGAGGAGTCTAAAAATTTAGAAATTTACATATTTAGGGAAATGGGAAATTTAGAAATTGAGAAATCCAAGATTTTCAGGGATCTGGAAATTTAAGATTCTCAGAAATTAGAAATCTGGGAATTTACGAATCTAAGAATTTAGGAATTTTGGAACTTGGAAATCGAAAATCTCGAGAAATTAGAAATCTAGAAGTTCAAAAATCCAGAAACTTAAGGATTCGAGAAGAATTTAAGGATCTAGCAATTTAGAATAATTTAGTAATCCAGTAGTTTAGAAACCGCGAAAGCACAGAATTTTAAAGTCTAGAAATTTAAATTGAATTTCTGGTAAGAAGCATTTCGATCAGCACGGCGATAAATTAGACATTAAGAAGTACTATAAAATTCATTTAGCTGAGTACACTCGGTACAGTCTCGACGTATACATATACGTGCAATACGTGGTATTTCGTTTTCGGCGAGATAAGCGTTTTCGCCGGCGCGCATTCGTAGAAAAAAGGGATCCTCTAATCCGGAATATGAAACGAGAATTTCATTTTCCCTGGTACGTAGCCGGGGCGAAGGAGCTGACGTAAGCGGTCGGTCGTTCTTGACGACAGAAATTAAAAGCGCCCCGGTTGATCCCATTAATCTTGAGATGATAAAACGATTAGCGATCCTAATGGAAAGAGATATTGAGGAAAACGGAAAAGAGCCGCGAGAGGAAAGGAACCATTCGGGAGCCGAACGGATGAAAAATTCTCAAGAAGCAGGCACCGGAGCAGGATCCGTTGGAATACCGGTGAAATAATAGTATTCCATCGTAAATTAAAATGGCTTCACGAACAGAGAGAGAGAGAGAGAGTGAGAGAGGAACGAGAGAAAAAAGAAGAAGAAATCGGATATCCAATTGTCGTAATCCAGAAATAATATGCGACCTCGTTTAATTGTCGTAAGCGATCGGCATTCAAACGTAATATTCAAGAATATAATCATATTTTACTCCGTGTTTTCGACCTTCGAACGATGAATTTGACAGAGATTTTTCATCCTCGAGATGAAAATGATCAGAGTTACTCTTTCGTAGGTGTTTCAATTATTCGAGCTTTGAATCTTAAATCGGCAATTATTTTGCGCACTTGCGAAGAAGAAATTGGAAAGTTTTTGACGCGAACATTTGACGATCAGTTTTCAAGGTGTGAGAACTTATAGTTCCCCTTCGAAAACCGATCAAGTAGAATAGCGAAATGAAATAGCACGATGAAATGTTTATACAATCCAGCGTTTAGAATCCATGAGAATGTGAATTGCAGACGCGATACAGAAGCGCATCTTGTTGAAAATCAAATCTCTTATTCGAGCGAAGGTTTCACAGTTCTATGCGCTACAATAGTAAAATGGCTTTGTCTGAATCTATTTCCATACTAAATATAATTCTACTTGTAGAATCTTCAGAAATTCGGATCGCGCGACGGCTCGCAGCAGCAACAGTTCCATCGCGCACCACAACACAATACATCCGATTTTAATTTCAAATGAGCTCATTTAGCTGTTAACCGGTTAATCTCGTCAGAATGATCTTTCCCTCGAAAAATCATCCTACATTTCCACTGATTTTGGAATGTTACAATTGACTGACGAAAGGAAAAACGATGCTTTTAAAAAGAATTATTGCGATCTTTTACTGCACTCACAACGCAAAAGTGGACACTGTGTACTTCGTGTCGAAGAAAAAGCACGAATAGCCAGAAACTACTGAAAACCAGCGTTGAACTGAATTATCAGAGGTTCAGACGTTCAATGACATAATCAGTGCACTGTACGAGCCTCATTACGAGCACGAATCGTATGCATGAGTTCTTACCGAAGTATTCATAGCCTGATACATATTAAATTATTTAAATCAGCCGGCTTTCGATCACTCGTGCATTCGTTCTTCGCAATTTCCGCTCTGTAATCATTCAGTTTCACATTGTGATTTACTTACAGCGTATTATCGATACGCGACATTAATAAATTAAAGAATGTTCCACGTGAAACATCGACACTGCGATAAGATACGACCTTTTACGACTGTATCAGTCATAAATTTTTATGATTGCATTAGCAAAATACTGAAAATGCACATAGAAGTTGCAAGAATATTTATTTGAAATGATTTCATAAATTCACGAATTAGTGTGTAATATATAAATACTATGTACTAGGTACTATATTATACTATTTACTATAACATGTATATAGTATGCACTTCAAGATCAATGTGATATACTTGAATATATACTTTTAGATTTGTTTCACATATAATATAATTTCGTGCAGCAACCGTACGTGATACGTATTTGCTTGTGAGAAGAAAAGGAAGGGAAAGAAAGATTACATTTGTACGCTAGGCGGACGATGTGGTTAGGGGTGGAAAGCTAGCGACCTAGCGAGGATAGATTTTCGGAAATTATTGGGGCTTGCCGCGGATGCAGTTTTATTATCTGATCGCGTATATCAGGGGCGTACGGCTGTGTGCCGAAAGGCGCGGCTGATTAAGAATGCACCCCAGCCACGGATATCCATGACCCATGGTTAGGGTTGGTGACATTAATAGCGACTACCGTCCAAGATCCGACCCCTGAAGCCTCTTATATTTAATTCAACGCCGCCGCTAATTCACTGCCACGCGTATTCAATCATTTCGAGGTATAACGTCTTTATTCTTGCTCACGTCCACCTTTTTTCGAGGAACCAACAACCCCCTCCCCCGTTGTGGCGCGTGGAACTTTGTCAAAGTCTTGGATATCTTTTCGAATGTTCACCGAGCCGAAACCAGGCGTAGATACTTCCGTCAGGGTACTTTCTTTTTAAGAATTTTATTTCGAAGATTAGAATTCGTTGTTAACGATTCATAGATTTCATAAAATTATAGACTCTAAAAGAGCAAACAATTCCTGCAACAGTCCAATACGAAAAAGTAGGAAGGAATTTGATTTAATGTAAAATATTCTAAAAAAATTCACGAATAAAACGTTTGTTTTAAGAGTCGATTACACGTGACCACGTTTCAGCGCACGTCAAAAAAATCGAAAATTAGAGGGAAAAAATGCTCAAAGTGTCGTGTGCTCTTCTAGAGGAATTTTCTATCGTTGAACACGTTCTTCCATTGGACTTGTTGGCAAAAATTTTTACGACCTTCTCGACAAATTTTCGAATTTTTGTCAAGTCCAATTACAAGTACAAGGATCAGTATTAATGGAAAGGCGTTCTGAGGATTGTTGAACAGCAGACTTTAACGCGAGCTGACGTTGACGATATCAAATGATACGCCCTGGTACGAGGTAATAGGATACAGCTGATTATGCATCGCTTGTACCATTCGCTCGAGTGCGAAAGATATCAGGGGTTGGAAGTCTGTTCGTTATCTCCCGAGCAACGTAGATTTGTTTCCACTGCGTGTTCGGCGCGGTGGAATATTTATTGGACTTTATTAAATTTCGGATCCCGGGGGAATTGAAGATACGTTACAGTGAAAAGGAATCCGAAATTAAAGAAATCGTAATCGAATTCGAGTCGTATTTCCCGTTCTTTCGTCATTACACGGTTACTCGCGTTACTGGAAACTGGAGAAAAGACGAGGGAACTTCGGA
Source organism: Tetragonula carbonaria (assembly GCA_032399595.1). NCBI lineage: Eukaryota > Metazoa > Arthropoda > Insecta > Hymenoptera > Apidae > Tetragonula > Tetragonula carbonaria. The sequence goes on along the minus strand of JAUCRC010000018.1, from coordinate 2,234,147 downwards.
AATTTTTCTGGCCCAGCTCTCTGAAAGTTAAGCTCTCTAAAAGTTAAGAAAAAGCGGGAAATGAAATTAAATCTAAGACGCGAAATAATTTCCTTCGTCGACGCCGATTAATGTCGTGTCTAGTTAATCAGATGAGGTCACCGTTATCGGATTCCATTCGTTCTTGAAAACATATACTGAGACAAAATATCCGTGCATAATTCACCACAAATTTCATAAAATTATAGACTCTAAAAGAGCAAACAATTCTTGCAACAGTCCAATACGAAAAAGTAGGAAGGAATTTGATTTAATGTAAAATATTTTAAAAAAATTCACAAATTATTAATTAATAAACAAAACGTTTTGTTTTAAGAGTCGATTACACGTGACCACGTTCCAGCGCACGTCAAAAATATCGAAAATCAGAGGGAAAAAATGCTCAAAGTGTCGTGTGGTCGTATCTTAAATTTCTCTCTAAATTGATCTAAACTACGTACATGTACAAGCATACGTAGTAACAACAAATCCGGCGTGCCATATTCTTAACAAACGAAATTTCACAGACCGGGGAAATTAATGTTCAGTCATTTGATCAAATTGGAATTATCGTTCAATTAACTATCGGCAGGACACGTATCCGACAGGGGTACATTATTGGATCAATCGATTCGACATTGAAGTCAATAAATGGCGTAGTTTGTAATGCCAACAGCGTGCGATTAATAATTACGATTAATTAGGGAATCACGTTGCAACGCCGAGCCACGGCCCGATATAGAGCATTGTAGTAAAAGCAAAATGGACGGTAAATCCTTATTTGACGCACTGCAATGTTTGCGTTTCGTTAAGCTAATGTTCGTCCTTTCTAATTGATATTATCTGCGCGAACGATCGTTCTTCCTCTTTGAAATTCAACGTCAGTGAAGAACATTTGACAGAAATCAAGAGTATCGTTGTTTTCGGGCGGAGATTCACAGATAAATTTGGAGACATTTGAATATTGATCGAAGAGTGTTGATTCTCTTTTCTCGATCCAGTTTTACAAATTCCGAGGAGTCTTCAAGAGAGGAAACGAAGTTTCACCTCTTTGAATACAGATGCCCTTCTGTTTGCCTGATTGAAATTTGATCTCGCGGAATGAAACTGAATCGAGAAATCAGTATTTTTAGCATTTCATCTCTATTGATGAAAATCGAATATTTTTTGATCTAGTTGTCTTTCGTTAAAAGCCAAGAGGATTATTGAAACATTCTAGTAGATATCGTTCCACGTACTGGATCTCGAATTAATATTTCCGATAGATTGCCCTCTGAAGAGAGGAATTTTCGACTCTCTGCTAATGAACAAAAAAAAAAAAAAAAAAAAAAAAGAATCGTTCAGACGAGATTCGTCGAGTTGTTCACCGCCGTGAGACATTTCGAGTCCAACGAGTGGCAAACCATAAGCAAATACAGGACCGTGCATAAGAAAGGTCACGCGACACAGATCGCTCTACGAGGGACTTGTAACGAAGTTAAGCCATGATCTCGCGGCTCGTGGTAATTTTCATCGTCGATTTAATGGCACTTAAAAGCGCCGTTTGATTAAACGACAAATGAAATCTAATCAATAACGCGGTGTCGCTGACTGGCTAATGCCGTGCTTCGCGCCGAACCGACGAAGAAACCGAGAAATCGTAGAAATCGAAAATCGCGGCTAGAGAGGGAAATTTGAAAATATCCCCCTCGATGAAGACGAAATATACAATTAAACAAAATCACGGGGGGAGGGGGGAGAGCAGAAGAGAGCAGAACGCTCGAGATATTAAAATTCATCTAAAATATGGAAAATTAAGGTTACGAAGGCGCAGGGAACGAGTGGAAATCTCGTCACCGCTGAGAGAACTGCGATGTCAGTCAAAGGAACAGGCTTATTATTCGAGAAATAAGAAAAAAAAGAAAATGTAAACGAAAAGATGGCCGAGAAACGGCGGCTAGAACCAATTACTAAAGCAACCAATATCTTCAACACTTTGAGACAACATCCCCTCCTCCCGCCGAGCAATAAACCGTTTAAACCAATCCCAGGGAATTCCAAATAAGGACATATTAAAAAACCCCGAGCAGGAGTGGGTGGATAGGGGGGGGGAGACAAAAGGCAGAGCGAGATTTCAATTACATCGGAACACAAGAATTACAGATATGAAATCGCCGGAGGAGACGAAGAGAGAAAAAGGGGCAAAGAAAGAAGAAGAAAGGAGAGGAGAAAAAAAAGAGGAAAGGAGAGAAAGGAAAACAATAAAAGAGACAAATAGCTGACTCTGTGTGCCTCGGCTTGGCGAATCGTCGCTACAATTTTTATTAGTCCACTGCCGGTGTGTCATTAGTATTCCCGGGACTATGCGGGACAAGGTGTAGAACGAGGGAAAGGAGGAGGAGGAGAACTCCTCTCTGGGTCTCTGGTTGAACAAAGAGGCGAGACGAGAACTGCTGCTGGGAGAACTCGTTGCATTACGTTCAGCACGAGCAGCACGGGGGGGGGGGGGCGCCACGCCGTTTCAATTTATAAAGCTGCCTACGAAATTAAGAACCTGTAAATCCTGCGATCCTGAATTAGTATTCCGTCTGACGAGTCGGCCGCTCCGTCTGCGTGCTCCGCTGGAAATCGGCATTTCGAGGGCCGTTCCAAGGCGTCGGGAGACCCCGATGCCTGGATAAAGAGAGGCGTCAGCTCGCTGAGAGACGTCCTAGCTCGCACGCGACGTCCTCAGACTCAACAACGCTAGAAACCTTGTTCAACAATCGTTTCTAACTGTATCTGTCTTGCTGTACGATCTCCTCGGTGTCCACTGAAACGTTTGAAACGTTCCCTCCGTACGCCAGTGGCTCTCGATTCACTTTGCGACGCGACTGGGATTGTCGATGAATATTAATGGAATCGAATCGCGATGGTGAAGTTGAGAATCTACGAAACGATTCCCTTTGTCGATATGAGTTCCACGGGACTGAAGTTTCGTCGTTTGAAGTTTGGTCCTTCGTCGTGGATTGCTGCTCGAAAGAGAACAGAAGTGAGAATCTAAAAATATTTTGAAGATCGTAAAACGTAGTCTCTATAACAGCTCCGATCTATCATGTTTGTTATTGTAGAAGAAAGAGGTGGAAAAAATAAACGAACGATTCAAATGCGAAGGGAAGAACTGAAAGAGTCGAAGAACAACACGCAGAATGGCGACAGAAGAGAATGAATTGAATGATCGAGAAACGGAGAATGAAATTTCAAGTGACGAAACGTGAAACGTTCGATTTGTTCCGTTTCTTCTTCTTTCTCGAGCTGCTTTTACGTTAAGGCTGGGAGGATCAACGATTCAACGAGAGAAGAAAAAGTGTCGGCAATGAGGATAATCTTCGCGAAATATATCGACGATCGTGGAAGAACACGGTGACAGAGCGGCGGCGCTCCGTTCGCTGAGAGGTCGCGGTATATTTAATATATTATGGCGTTGGATGGAAGTGGAAGTACTGTGGAAAAAGGTTTTAGATCACGTTGATGGGACATAAATTTATCTCAGATTAAACGGTTGCGCCGTGCCGTGTGTTGATTTACAGGAACGATCGTTTCATTGGATGTAAGAGTGCTCGCGAACTAGAAAACCTCTTTCCCCGGGAAAATACTCTCTGTTCGTATTAATATTCTCGTTTTCATTAATCTTTCAGAGATGTGCCTGCTCGTAGCGAGTAATCACATTAATCGAACGAAAGTACATTTTTATAGTAACGTCAATATTTCAGAAAGGATTCTTCTCTGGTTCTTCGTATAATTACACGGATCGAGGAGGGAGGCATTTTTCCAGGGATATTTCCACATTGGTATTAACGTTGCATCGAATATTTCAGAAAGGATTTTCTTCATTTTTCTAGTAATGTAACAACACGCTTGCGATACTCCATTCGCCGATTGATTGGCAGAAAGAATTTTTCGTTCCCTTCGCGTAATTGCGCTAATTCGACAGAGAGAGAGAGAGAGAGAGAGAAAGAGAACATGTTTTTCACTTATCCTTTTAACAACACATATTAATAATAATATAACCGTGACTAATTGCAAGAGCAGTTCGAATTCCTCAATTTCTCAACTGCCCGTGTAAGGTAACACGAGGTTTCATTCTTCGCATATCTTACTCGTATGTTCTCGTTTCGCTTGTTTCCCGCGGCAAAGAAACGAAGCACATAGGAAACGGTGCAAAGTCACGGCCAAACGATTTATGCACAGACGTTACTTTCCATGAAAACTTTCGCAATCTCGTTCCGGCATGCGGTATGGGTTAGGTCGGGGATCGAGTAATATCAAGTTACCCTGTTAAATTGGAAGGGTTCGGTAGATTACTTCCTTCTACTCGGGAATTATCCCTTGGCTCGCGTTACCCAAAAATACTCTCGCGAGACAGCCGTCAACGCCTCGTCTATTACGTCGAATTAACATAATATTCAATTTTCTCTTCAATTGTGTCAATGTTCGAGCAATTGTACCACGAGCCAAATCTGTCGCGATTGCGGCTAATTTCCTTTCAGTTATATAAATTTCGAACTAGTTCTGCCACGAGTCGATCGATTGAAATTTAATTCAATTGGATTTCATAAATATTCAATTTTATTATCTGACAAAAACTTTTTCACCGCGTACATTTCATAATTCGGTAAAGTCGCGAAAGGGGATGAAACGAAGTGTCGTTGGTCGATTAATTATCGTGTCGGGCAACGACAAACGATTCTCTAATATTTCGAGAAAAGAATTCCAACAGAAACCCGCGAACGGTAGCGTGTCAAGAACAAAATTCGACAGTCGTACGTGAAATTCGAAACGCCGTCGAAAATTAATCATCCCCAAGCTGCACGCCAACGCGGTCCAACCTGTCGACTCTAAAACACCAGTCCCGCCCCTCATTCACGGATACCAAAAATTTCCGTGCAATTCACCCCCGTGTGCCGACGAGCGCGCAAGGAAAAAGAGAGAGGGGAACCGAGTCGGCGAAAAGTTGTATCTCAACGACGTCATTTATTATTTACGGGGCGGCTGCACAAATATCCAGAAAATCCTTGTTACCGAGCTTAACGGAGGAACGATTTCTCCGCCGCTTGCTCAATTATTTCAAGCCACTCGGTTTCGTACATGCGTACGTTGCTCGAGTGATGGATGACGCTCTGAGAAACCCTCTTTCTCTCCCTCTCTCTCTCTCTCTCTTCTTCTCTTTTACCCTCTAATGGGTTCCCACTTCTACCATCGTCCCTCGCCCGCTAGTTCGCGTGACTCTCCTCTCTCTACCTTGCCACGGGAGATGCCGCTTGAATAATTACCCCCACGGTGTACTAAACTCCAGTCTGGGATACGTGAAATCCGAGCAGTGAATTCGCCAGACCGCGGTGCGGTACTTTAAGGCTAGACCCGGTGCAGGTGCTTTAAGGGCGAGCTTCTAATTAATACGTCGGCAGCGGCGACGGGGAGGGGGTGGGAGGAAGGAGGGCGAATGGTCGGTCAGGTCTGCAAATTTTGCTGCGTTAATACAAAGCGGACGGACGCGCGCCACCCACTCCCCCGGCCAAAGGTTCAACAATCAAAGGATGAAGAATTCGCCCGGGCTGCCGGTGCACACGCTGAACGCTGCCTCCGCCTTCCACGCGGACGACATTGTCGAACGATATTAGAACGGGTCTGCGCGTTTCCCTCCGGAAATGTTTCGTCGCCAGCGAGTGGCGAGACGAAATTCCGCGGAAAATTTGGCAACTCACGCTCGGTGGATCTGCGAGTTTTTTCAGAAGGATCGTTTTCTTTCGAAGCTGTCGCGGGTATTTCGAGCTCGTATTCGTCAGGAGAGTCAGTGTCGATGGTAGTAGCCCTTTGGAACTGGAATTTACAATCTTTTTGGAAAACAGAGTTGAGTTAGCAGAAAAGCTACCTGGAATTTCACGACTCGCAGTTCGCGGGACTTTGAACGAAATCCGATTAACGTGCCAATGAAAATTGACCCTTGACCTGACCTGTGTTTAACCTTTCGTCGTCCTCCCTCAAAAACGCCTCGCAAATAATTCGAAAACCCCATCGGAGCTAGCCAAACGACCGTGAAACGTTGCTGTAGTCACGCAACACCGGTACACCGGTGCATCGGGGTCCTACGCGGACGATGCATCAGCAAACAGCGTAAGTCGCGCGTCCACCTCTGCGGACAAACATCGGAGGCCCGGGCTGGCAAAGATCAATAGCTGAAGGCCGAATTGCGTAGCGATCAGAACCAATCGGTACTCGTGACGGCCGCGGCCGTGTCCCGTTACCAGGGGAGCTGCAACTTGGAAATTCGATTTTACGTGCTGGCCTTTTTTCAATCAGCGTTATCGGCCAGTTGGCAACCCTATCGGGCAGGTTGAACGGAGTAACAAGGGAGAGCCAACCATCAACCCCATGGAGGGCGAAGAAGAAGAGACTCGTACACGCACACCTACACCAATGAGTACACACACACAGAGAGAGAGAGAGAGAGAGGATCACGGTATAAAACCGAATAAGCCTCGGTCGTTTCTATCCGTTGGTTTCTTTGAGGTTGGGAAACGGTTGTACGGGGGTGGGGCGAGCGCCTTCGAGACTTTAAGTCTCGGCACGTCGCCGATGAATGGCCTGACGAGACTCCGCGAGACTTTGTGAGACAATCGCTGGGGAAATCTGGGGACTCGTTGATCTACCCTTCGTCCTTCTGTCTCCTCGTTTCTCCATGTGTCTCGCTCTGTTACGCGTTGCGCCTCTCTCTTTCTCTCTCTCTCTGTCCTCGTGTCCCTTTGGTCTGTCGCGTGCGTCCGTGACGTTTAATCGTACGGAGGACGTCTGGCGATTAAATTTCTCGACCACTCGCAGGTGGGATCGTCTTGGGTCAGTGGTCCGTGAAACGGTGGCCCGAAAGCTTTCTCGAAAAATTACGGTCCTCGTTTGTCATCCGAAACGCGACGACGTCTCGGCGATGTTCGCGCGTTTCGAGGTACTAAGGTACGCGTGCGAAATGTACGGGATGGTATGTCGTTTGTTGTACGAAGCGTGAAACTTTAAAATGTACAGAAAGTATCGATCTCTTCTCACATTTTGTGCAATTTCGAGAAATCGTGATCACCTATTGTTGTTTGGTTTTTGTGACAGATGCTTGATGCTTCGCATGTCTTGGAAAAAGGGGTAAACGTGTGGCCGGTGACACGTGTCAACTTTGAATTTTCTGCGACTCGAGCGCGATAATTGTCGTCAGTTCGTGGAACTCCAGGTTCTGAGAAAGTATATCACCTCAAAGGCGTTGGAACAATCAACGGTAACAGTGAACGGAAGCTTTTGAAATCCACGTTTCACCTTATCCTTGATTTTATGGAAATTCCATGAATTCTTCCAGTTTGCAGCACGAGTTGCAAAAGTTAAAAACGGAGTGTTTGAAAATTTCGGACTAACTCTCGAACGAAAAGTAATTAAAGTAATTAAGGTAATTAACAAATAAGCAAACAGTTCGCGGCGCCATCCAGCTTGAGTAAGTAGCAAATGCAACTGGAAATCCTACAACAACCGACTATCTTGCTTTCATTTATCAAACATTACGCACACGTTAGAACACGGACTATCACCCACCGCAATTCTCCCTTCGTTTCTACAAACAGTATCCTACGCCACGCCATTTAATTTTAACGCACAGCAACATTATGCTTCAACAAATACGAAGTCAATTATCCCATTCACGCAACTTCGTACCTAAACAGAAGCTTAGCCGCTTGTTTTATTAAAGCCTGCTGTTTACTGATACACGTCGCAAGTTCTGCCGGTTAAAACAACATGAAATATAAAAATCTCAGTAATTTCGTAATTGCGACCATCTCACGGAAATACCTTCAAATTGAGAAATATATTACAACAATTTAAATCAGTGTAAAAAGAATTTTACAGCGAATATTCTATATATCTTTGCATCTGCAGTTCGCTACAGTTTTGAAAAATCCGCGCGAACACGTGAGAAACGAGTTCGAACGTTGACGTTTGAATAAAAGATACGATTTAGAGAATTGTACTAGCGTTGCAACGCAAATATTGCACGATCCGCTAGACCCAACTCGTGCAGTTAACGCTCTTGTGGCGCTAGTGTCACCTCGCCGGCCGCCATATTGTTAGGCGTCGTGCTCTTCCAATAGAAAACTGTACTGTCCGCGATACGAGAGAAAAAGTCGCGAAAAAGTTGCAACCGGATCGTCGCGACACGGCCGTTTACCCGCGCATAACTACTCGCTGGCCAACTTCTCCTCGGCATAAATAATTCCTCCGCCTGTATCCAGCGGCGTTAGCCCGTTATCTGCAGTATACATTAGCCGGACAATTGCCGATGCGTCAACTTTGCCCGATAATCGATCGGGGGGACATTTCATTATTCAGAAAGTTACGCAAACTAGTTCGGCGCTGACCCAGAAAGTGCTCGTTACACCGGAGAGATGGAGAGGATGGCCAACCCTCGGTGACTTTCGCTCGATGGAAACGTTTCCGCGAGACGTCGCGTCCACTCGCTTCCTTCGCGAATGGAGCGAGAGAAATCGAGGGGGGCGAGGCGAGCACAACGATTTCTAGCCAGAGGGAACAGCGCGAAAGCTTCCTCGAGGTGCGATAACAACAGCAATTAACGCGTCCACGGAGACGTGATTTTTTTTTAATGACGATTCGTTTTTTTCAAATCATCGCCAATTAACTGGGAGTTCTTTTGAAACAGTATACCCGTAAATATATCCGTGTAAATATAAAAAAGTGAAATGTAGAAGAAAAATATTCTTAACAAGAATTATTTCTTCTTAATCTAAGTCGAGGTCCTAGCTCTGTGAGACTCGTTGAAAATCAAGTAATATTATTTCTCGTGTCAATCATCAATGAACCAAAAACTATTTTCTTTTTTTTTATAAAAATAGCAGAGGAATGCAACGCAGGCAATGGAAATTGAAATAATTAAACGTTTTTTTTTAAATTATTGACTTTGAATTATACTTATTATACACATGTAATACGTACAAATAATCGTATCCATCAATTTCACGTTCCACGCGTGTAAACGAGAAATCTGGTTGGTGCAGAAGGGGGCACGCGAGAGGCGAGAAAGGATGAAGAGGTTTAATGTCTTGATCGATTTGCAGGATGATCTCGCGTATGCGTGTTTCATCTGGTTTCCGGTGGCTGCGTTGGCACATGCCACTTTGGCTGCCTGTCTGTCCGCCAAGAATTATAACGTGACGCTGTGGTTAACCTGCGTGGAAACTTAAGCAAGCAACCTTTGCTCCTCGCGCGAAGGTATCTTGTTTCGTCACTCCCCGAGCGTAGTGTCCTTTCTGACGTATTTCCTATGGAAAATGTTCCCACCGAGCAAGACATAACGGTGTAAACGCCTGGTTGCTTGAAGCTTACGAAAGCGGAAATTTTTTAAGAAATTTTTAAAAAAAATTCCCATCCAAATTTAAGGGATTTAAGCAAGTCAAATTGTGGCAATTTCTTAATCAGAGTAGATGGTTTAATGAAATTCGTCTATGAAATTAATCACGTTAATTTTTAGTTAAACAATATATACCACAGAGGGTATTTTCCTGCGACTCTATAACGTTCAATATAATTTTTAAGAAGTTTCTTTAAGAAACTTTGTAGAATTCAGTGGAATAACCAATAAAGTGTCAGACATACAACAATGTATAAAGGATAATTTTTCAAATTTTTATCTGAATCAAGTCCTACATCATTTTCTGAATTGACATTATTGACTATGTAAAGCTACGTGAAACTATATGAATGATGAAACGAGTAACCAAGCTCGCTCGAAATTCAGTAGAAAAACCAATAAAGTGCCAGACAAATCCTACAGTATATACGTGTAATACGATTCTTCAAATTTTCATTCCGTCAGATGTCTAGTTTCTATTTTTACATAAAGAATCTAAATGATCGTTGCACGAACAATCTAAGAAAGTAATCTAAGAAAACTCGCGGAACTCGGTAGAGTAACAAATAACAAAAGGCCAGGCAAAATCCAGCGGTAAAACACACGTATTCGATTAATTCAAACGAACTTAATGAAAATGCTTCTTTGCCAGCTGGAAAATGGATTAATGTTTAATCTGTTTAAACATCTCCCCTGTAACGTGATTTCTGGCGCTGTTTGAAATGTTCAACACCCTGGAATGGAATTATAAAGTCATTATTCACCGTGTAGAACAAAATCTTTTTATTCTATTAGCTTTGCACGGGCAAACGTGTTTTACACGCAATCTAGCCACACCGGGCCGAATTATTAAAGCGAATTCCTTGCAACACTTTTAGTCTCAATTGTAACGTGTTCACTTTTCTGCGAATTATTAAAACTCAACGTTCGTTTCATTCGAGATTTAGAGGGGAGGAACAAATTTATTATCATAAAATAACCAGCGCGTTTTAAGCGTGAATTTTAAATTCTTTTTGCATTGTAACGAAATCATTGCGATTACTCGAGTTGTTATTATTCATTCTCCGTATAAAAGTTTAACTTTATGTAATTCCGTTTAGTTTAATCAACGTAATTTCCCGTCGATTAAACGCACTTTTCATTCATTATCGAAAGAATGATTAATTTCAGAATTAAAAAGGTTCCGGCGCGATTTCTACGCTTGAAATAAATTCGCGTAATAACAGTATGAAACAAATTGAGAACGTGCGTGTTCTTTTCGATATGTAAAATAATTCTTACGCTGAATTATCATTGAAATTCATCGAGTTTCGTTAAACTGAAATAATTAACGAACCCAGTTTCAAATAATAGACGAATTTATTACAATATCCGAGAGCACTGTAAATATAATTCTTGAAAACTTCAATAACTTTCATTTGCGAATTCAAAACTCAATTACAACGCGTGTCACACTGAGCTTGAGCGACTCTGTTCGATTAAATGTTTAAAAAGAACAAAAAAAAAAAGAAAAAAAAAGAAGGAAAGAAGGAAAGAAAGGAAAAAAACTAATACAAGTGGAAAGTCTCCAATAGCTATTTAAATTTCCTCCTCTCGCCTCGCGCACGATATATGTACAACTTGCAGAGGAAAAAGTTAAGTACCGCGCAGTTAGATTCTTTAAGGTAAAACTTAAATTAAAGCGAACTCGCCGCGTTTCATGAATATTCCAAGTAGTCGCTTATACTTGTTCTCGTTCCAGGGAAAACCGCCTTCGATGCTATTGTCGCTAGAAGATTTTTGAACAAAAAAAAAAAAAAGAAAAAAGAAAGAAAGAAAGAAAAAAACGAAAGAAAGAAAGAAAGAAAGAAAGAAAGAAGAAGAAGGAGAAACGAAATAAGTTGGTGGAGAAATTACGACGCGGTATTAAAAAATTTTTTTATATGGAGAGGCGCGAAAATGGTAAGAAGAATAAAGGGAGAAGAAGAAGAAGAAAAAAGGAAGAAGAACAGATAATAATCAAGGGAAAGAAGCAAGAAAGCGTGATGGTACATTGTTTCTGTAACGCCGTTTTCGCCCCGCGAAACTTTGAATGCGTTCGCGATGTAATAAAAGTTTGTTATCAAACTTTTTAAACAACGAAAGCGGAAGGGGAAGCAGTTACGTTTCTCGCGTATCAAATGCAGCAACGCGGGAAGGAGGGGGGAGGGTATATTACGAGATTACAGTTTGGAATTATACGATCGATCGTTCGTTATCTTTCGCCGAGGTTTCTCGAGTCGACTTATATTTGTCACGTTTCGAAATCAACGTGTCGACGTTTTTCCACTCGTAGAAAATTTAAGCGGAGATTACTTAATCTCATTTCGTCATTTCGTGAAATTTTGCAACAAATTATTCCTCTACTTTTAATGGATCGAAGATCATCTCTCGCCGAGCAAATCTCCCATACTCACAGTGAAAATCGGAATTTTACACGGCGTTGGCGCATCTCTCGTGTCTATTCGTGTCTCGTGTTTCACAAATTTTTTTTCTTTCTTTTCCTGTTTGTATTTACAAATTTTTCGCGAACGCTCGCACTTGACGGATCGATATCGAAGAGAGTGGGGGGATTGTTTTAATTTCATATGCATTCGAACGGGGGGCGTTCAGGCGTTAAATACATCAGGATTTCCTTCGCTCGGCTAGTCAAGGAAGCGGTTCGAGTTGATCGTAAAATAGACCCGTCCCGATAACAGACGTTTCAACGGTATCGGGTCTGCCGCGCCTGGGGAATACCCCCAGAGATTTGCATGGAATTGAACTATTGCAGCTTCTTTGAGACGGTGATAAGTATATTCTATCCGAGTCAAACGATTTCCTCTCCTCTCGCGAACAATATTTCTTTCCGCCGTCTCTGTCGGCACCTCTACACGGCTCGAGAGGAAATTCGTAGCCAGTTTAACGTGCGAAAATTTGATATTTTATCTGGCTTCAGCCACGACGACTTTGAACGATCGAATCCTTTCGGCTGGTAAATGTCAAATGTTCGATTATGCTCGAGCTGAAATATTTCCCTCGTCAATTAAAGTAAATTGAAATGTACGTGGAGCGTGCGCAGATCCCTTATTCTTAATACGATTGAATTCTCTGCCCATGGAAGCTCACGGAAAATCTTCCGTCCGCAGCATTCTTCCATTCAGCTTGTCGTCCAAGCAAAACGTGCCGCGTCGAAACACACACAAACAGAAACGTCCAACGATACCAGCGGTATTTCAATCACATCCCCAACAGTATCGAGCATCGATTACGCGATAAGAAAACGTCTCCCTGGACTCTCTCCCTGAACTCTCGTCATTTAGATCTGGCGGATAACGTCAATGTCGCTGCCCGGCGAAACGGGCAGCGTTATCGGTTGGAAACGGAGGAACGAATCGGTAACCAGGTTGACCATGAATTTTGAAACTACGCGGCATGCAAACCACGGTGGCGAAGCGGTCGCTGGTCCACTGAATTCGTCAGCCGGCGAGAGAGAAAGAGAGAGGTAGAGAGAGAGAGAGAGAGAGAGAGAGAGACGACAGAAACTCGTGTCGGCGACGGTGTAGACAGGAGCGGAGGCACACGAAACGAGCGAATTTGCATTCTTGACCGCAAATAGCGGCGAGAGGGCGCCAGAGATGGCGAGGCAAGGAGACGAAGCTAAACTGGCACAAACGAGCTAATTTGCTCTCGTTAGTGTGACTGCGTACATCGTGCTCGTTATGAGCGGCGGCGTGTTAATTACACTTACACGTTGTCCGAACAGCGGGATAATGCATCCGGTCATCCAAGGCACCATACCGGTATGTATACCCTGCGAGAGCAAGAGCAATGGAAACGCTCCGGTGACCGTTCGCTTCGCTGAAATGCGAGCCAACCTTCGCCAACGGTAGTTCACTACTGAGCCCTTCCTACCGAGTTACCGTTTTCCACTTCGTTTTCTTTCTTTCTTTTTTTTTTTTTTTTTTGGCAGAGGTTAAAACGAACGATCCTTTGGAGAAGAGAGCGGTGAACAGAGCAGTTTGCTTGTCTGAGTAGAACTTGCTTCGGCGAGAGGAGAAGGTGGATAGTGGATCGAGGATATTCGGGGAAATTTGGGTTTCTTTGAGGGTGATTGAGAAATGGGTATCCGGGTGAGAAAATGTCTCGGATGAGAAAATGATTTGTTCTTCGCCGTGCGACTCGAATATCGGACAGGGAACTTTCCGACGTTTGCGTCAGAATTCGAATATTGCTGGTATACTCGACGTACCGTAATTTGTGGATCCGTGTCTCTCTTTATTTTCGATATGGAAATGATAGAGACGCGAATGTTTATTTCATATTTGAAGAGAGATTAAAAAAAAAAAATAATATACATTGAAAGGGAATATATCTGGCAACTTTTCAAAAAGGGAATTTTCGAACGAAATATACCCTGTTTCATACGATTGCACTTTGCAAATTAGTTTTTTCTTTTTTTTTCTTTTTTTTTTTGCAAATGTTCGATATTACGCTTCGCGTTTCACGCTTGTGTTTTCATCGTGATGCTAAATGAGTTGATCGAAAAGTATCCCGCGTCTCTCTATCTTTAAAAAAAGCTAAAAATAAAAGCTGAAATTACAAAGCGATAAAAACGATGCTTAAAGAAGTTTAGAAAGTTCGTCAATTTTCATTTTCCTTTTTCTCGCTTAAAAACTGGCACAGCTCACGGAAGCGAGCTGTAGCGAATGAACGAATTCAAGAAATCCTGCCGCGTGTCTTCGATATTAAAACGTGATGAACCTGTTCGATTTCGGACACGAAAGATGCTCGAAGAAACAGGCGCGAGTCGAACGATGTTCGAAGACTGTTGAACACCGAGTCTCGCTGTCAGGAGACTGAGTGAGAGAGACCTAAATTGGATCACTCTGGAACCAAGGGACTCGAACTGAACCGGATTTTGGGATTACGACACCCGGCTCGTGCTATATACTATATATTGGATCATAAATTATTGTAGCATAAACTCGATGCTAATGTGCTTTCGGTGTTAATAAACCTGATAACCTATGTTGCTGTCGTCGTTCGATGCATAATACCGCGACTAAGTATAATACCCACCCTCTACCAATTATGCGTCAGAAATTTGAATTTTTCACGCAAACGGAAATACGTAAGTCTCCGTGTGTTAAGAATTTCAATTATCGTCCTGACAAATCGTCACACAAAACGGCATCGTTTTAACAACGAAACATTGTAACAATAAATTGTAAATTAACCGTAAAAAAGAAAATTAATAAAACCATAAATCTGTACGGTAAGTGGTAAACCAACGTGAGAGAACGGTCGTTCTGTGCTATTCAAAAAAATTCTGAACTCGGTATCTAGCGAGCAAGCGGACGTTTCGCGATATCTCGATCGTTATTAAACCCTTAATCACTGGATAGACGGTTCGGTAGAAACGGAGCACCATGGAACGTAACCCAAATATGCTGATTGTCGCGTTTCTGGTCCCCGTGGAATGTATCGCGTCTGATATTCTGAATTTCTCGATTGTTAAAGCATTGTTCCCCGCCAGTGTTCCCGGAGTCTACAGTTCCCGGTGATTGTCACCCTTTGAATCTTTAGAGCCTGTATATGTGTGTGTGTGTGTATATATATATACACACTCGGTGTGTCGTTAGTTTGACTCTTCAATAGTTCACTATCTCTTCAATGTATTTGGAACTTGTGTGAATTGCAGATTTCCGATTTGCGTAGCTCATGGAGCTTTGTTTCTTCGAGCTCTCCCCCGATTGCCAACATTCCCAGTTCTATTAACCGCTATGTACTCAGCCTCCTTCCTTCAGGAGAGATTGCAACCGGAGGAGATTGCCGATTACTCGCGCGCGATGACTATCGAAAAATTTCACCGCCTCGCGCGCGGCGAACTTGGACGTTCAAATTGTAATACGTTTGAACCTGTTCGATCTCATCCCTTATGTAGTTGAACAAGTTGATGACGACCGATTATTCTGCAAATTAGAAAATAATACGCGCGAAAATGATGCACGCCAAAAAATCGAGTTTCAAAATATAGCAACTTTGCTTGACTCTGTCCTTCTGCGGACCACGTTACAATCATGGTTCTGAAAATAAAACGAAACACGCGTTGAAGAAATAAAAAAAGAATAATATAATAAAATAATAAAAAAGAGTAAACTCTGTGGAAGAAATGTAAGCAGTATATAAACAAGTATATTTCGAAACTCGTAATTATTTCTAAAATTTTCTACCCTTGTATCTCGCATCGTTCTGCGAGGCCATAACCCTAAGAATCAGATCGTAATCGCTTGATGCAAGAAGCAAGAAGAGGCTGCCACGTATCTCGCGTAGCACGCGTGCCGCGAACTGGCTGAAGTATATCGACGAAGATGAGAGGAGTCTGATGGAAGGACGAAAACGGCGAACCATCTTACGTACGGCTGAGCCTTACATTCAGACTGACGTGGTAATGCTGATGAATCTATTTAGCAACCGCGTAATCCGAAGGCAAAGGAAGGAACACGCGCTGGGAGATGTAACGGGGATGAGATTCGCGAGGCTCGATATATAGAGTAGAGTAGAGTAAGTGGAAGGAAGAAGGAAATGTAACGTAACTCGCTCGTAACTCGCTCGCAACGAAATTCCATTCCACACCTCGCGATTTTACGCACGTCGTCGTTCGTTGATTTCGACTGACTCTGAAGATTCTTCTTTCTTCAACAAGTTCAGGGGAGGGGGCGGTTTCAGAATCGAAGAACCGTTGTTGGAAATTGTACAGACAACGACGTGTATTTTTTTCTTTTCTTTTTTTTTTAAATACACATGTAAGATTTAATTTTCTCGACATGAAACAATAGGAGGGTAGATTTGCAGACGTAGAATTTTGAAAAAATTCGAATGGAAGAAATAGGATTTCGCGACCGTGGAATTTTCGTTAGAGGCATTGAATTTAAATCTCGCAAAATCGAACTCTCCTCAAAATCTCGTTTCAATTTTGCAAGTTTCGTTGCAACGTTTCGTTAGCACGTTCCATGATATAAACAAAGAATGCTCGAATAAAGAGTATTTCGTATAACATGGACGAAAAGCGTGCTACCTGAAGGGGACAATGTATCCAAGTATCTAAAAGCGTCGTGCTTTTTTGCCATAACTCCATAGCTCGGTTAACTTCATTTTTAGCCCGATAAACGCCGCGCCACCGACACGTAGAAGCTACGCTAACTGGATCTTAATATACGGCCAACGGCTATCGGGTCGAAAACGTAAAACGGATGATAGAAAACGGCGCTCGTACGAAACGGTAGCACGCTGCACGCTGCACGCGCGTAAATTTACAGGCATAAAGGAGAAATACCAAATACGATACGTAACAGAGTAAGAAAATAAAACATTAGGGGCCCCCCCGTTTTATTTTATGCCACGATCTTCGCGTTGAATTTCGCGGGGCAAACGGGACAACGGAGAGAAACGGCACCGAATAGAGTACAAAGTGCAAAACTATCGCTGCACGAAAATATTAAAACAGCACGTGCAACGTTCTTTCCTTCGGCGTGAAAATAAAATGCCGCCGGTGTAAATAATACGAGAAGATGATCTTTTTCACGAAGAGGAACGTAGCTTGAGACTCAACAGCCGCCATGTTCGAATTATATTTTCTTCGTGCGGACATACGTAACTCGATCGAATCGTTTTTCTTCGCAACTTTTCACCGTCGTCCTCTTTAAAATCCCGCGCCCGTGAAAATTTCATACAGCGCCCTCTGCCCTCTTCGATGCTGTTGCACACGGACTGGAAATGGCAAAACTACTCGAACCTTGGAAATCGATGATTCCAGCAAATTTGAAATAATGGAACAAAGGGTACGTGGGTGTTACTGCGACCGAATAATTAAATCTATCTGCACATTTCGCGATACACCGATCGATACCAATGTTCCTCGACTTTGTTCGGAAATCCAAAGGATTCTCGATTCGATTTACTCAATACGTTCAATACGCCACTCAAAGTAGAGTGTTCGTCGATCTTGAGATCAGTTTCGGATGCGTAAAAGTCCGCATCTCAGACTCAGAGAATTCGAAGAAGGAGCACTCGCGAAAATGGCGAGTTTCAGCGAGCGATGCTTAGCTGGCCGCGAGTATCGAGAGCGATATAGCGCACGTGGCCGGATGGCGTGTCACCATCGTCATTCGTTACTGTTTCAACGACCGACGTGTTTCGCGCGGCCGGATCGTCACTTTTCCGTTTGAGAAGCTCGCAAAAGAGATAAACGGTCGGGGCTGTCGGCGCGGACGCACGCCTGTGCACAATGCGCGCACACACACGCACGCATACATACGTATACATACACACGCGGGCATACAATTAAACGGGCCTCGTTAACCCGTGGCAGCCACCGTTACGAGAGAGACTTTGTCCCCCCGTCGAATAATGTCATTCGGATCTGGTGTTGCGTGGGCTCTGTCGCGCGAAACGCTTCAAAGATGCTGGAATAATAAAGCGTAACGCGAGAGGTTTCGCTCGGGGCGCGAGCCAGCCAGCGCCGCGCGTCCACGCCGACATTCTACGTGTTGTTCCATGCAAATTATACGCTATGTGCCAGTAACAAGATTTCCTTCAGCCTCGAGAACTGCGTTCGCCCGCGCGCCGAGTTGAATCTCTTCTTTTAGGTTCAGTCTCTTCAGGAGCTCTGCCAATTGTTCAAATGGATCTTTGATCATTCCGACCGTCGAGGAAGTCGGTTCAGTACCGAAATTTCGTCTTACGGAGAGAACTTTAGTAACATTTCCTAGGAGTATCCGAAATTGGTCGTTGACGGTACACTTATCGAAATATATTCTGCAATTGAGATTCCTTAACTTTTTGAACGTCTCTTTGAAGAGGATTTCAAATTTCTGTTTGCACTCCGTTTCCTTCAAATACTATGTATTCAAATGATCCACGATGCACGTGCACGTGACAAACGAAACGATGAAAAATAAAAACTGGACGAGGGAGAGAACTTTCTATTCGATTTCAGGTTCGCAAAATTGTTCAACATCAGCAATTTACATGCACGCATTTCGACGAGGCAGTTTTCTTACTCTGCCGAGTTTAACGAACGTTCTCGCGCAGACATGTGTGTGCGTGCGTGCGTGCGTGCGTGTGTGTGTGTGTAGAAGCTCGCGCAATATCGCGAAGCCCGGCAAGGCAATTTCAAATGCGGCGCGCTTTACTTAACACTTAAGACACTGGCTTTCAACGGGTCCAATTTCCATCAGTACACGAATCCGCCGGCCGTTCCGGTCTTTCTCGCGGCCATTTACGGTGCGTGCAGAAGAGGAGAACCGTGGCCGTGGTGTGCTTTGCGGTAACACGGCAGCGCGTGCCAGTCCTTGCGAGCTTACTCACACTCGCGGCTCTCTTTGTTTCAGCTTGTTCTGTTCGAGATCACTCCATTATACCGTGTCGGGCCCGTGTATCGCCAGAGAGAAACCCCATTAACTAGCGATGGCCCGGAGTTCCTCGCAAGTACGTTCGAACTCGGAATTCCTAGCTCGTTTTTCGATTCTCTCCCGTGGAACACAACTCTCGGCGATACGTTTTGTCAAATGGCACTTGAACTGGTTCACCAGTGTATTTGATTGTTCGAGCTGTACATTGAAATATGTATTTGCAGCTTCTCCCTCTCTTGCTCGTCCTTCTAGTAATAATTAACTCAATTTCTTCGAAATGTTCGTTTACTCGAATATCGTATCGTAGAGAAGTTGAATCGCAACAAAAATATCTTCCGATTCAAAGAAATTCAAAGAATCGATCGAATCTTCTGATTCTAACTTTTTCGAGCAAGGCATCTGTTAAAATGAAGTAAACTGAAGGAATTTGAAGAATGAACCTTTCAATAAAATGTCCCTTGGAATAATTTTTAAAACTCTCCATCTCTCCGAAGGGACTTGCTGATTTCAGAATGTACCAGAATTTGTTACGAGCACTTATTTTATATACATCTACGAGATTAATTTTAAATCTTTTCACTGTAGAAACGAGCGCGCGAGCTCGATCCCATCGCTACCATTAACATGTAGTCGAACGCATTGACGTGAAACAAGAGAAGCTTGCTCATTCTTTGCAGAATCCATTAGATGGCCAAGATAAACGGTAAATCTATGTTATCCAGCCGCGGTCGAATGCATGCGATTCTGTGTATGGTTGCACCACACGCCGACACACCAGGAACAACTCCTATTGTACGCGACGGTAAATCAAGACGCGGCGCGGTGTTATATCGATTCAAAAACTTCGCGATCGTTTTCCGCCACGATCGTGCGCGCAACTCGCCCCGCGTATAATTTACGTGAAAACTGATTCCGCCCGTGAGAGCTTGTACCTGAAGGTTTATAGTAATTGCGGTCTCTAACAGCATCGCGTTCCGCGCTCCCTAGAAATATCGCGCTCGAAAAGCTCGCCCGGATGAAAGACTCTGAAAAACACGACTCCAGGTTGCCCCCACCCTTTCACCCCCGGTCTAATTAATTTGATAATCTTCCTCTATATTTACGAAAACGAGTGGTTGCTAATTGTACGTGTTTTCTCGTTATCCTGCAATTGACGTTAACGAGAACGATGGATTAGTTTGCAGTTGCTCGTTAACAACGTGTCTTTTCGTCTTCGGTTGACATAGTATTTACATAGCTTAATCTCCTTTCAGCTGTGTGCAATCGATTCGTGAAATTCGTGATTTATGTCATAGAAAAGTCGCAGAATCGTGGAATCCTTTCCAGTCGTTTGCTGCAAACAGTAACGTTGTAAATGTGGATTTTCATGCATTTGCAAGACACTCGAAGAGATGCAGAAAAGTTCGCAGAATGCGCACAGAATATGCAAAAGGATATAATGTATCCAAAGTGCAATACCCCGTATGATAATTTTTCCTTTCCCTGCATTTTATTCACAAAAATATGAATTTACTGAATAAAAACCTTCAGTTCGTCTCAAATATGAATTTACATAGTTTTCGTTCCTTTCAGATGTGTGAAATCGATTCGTGCAATTCGTGAATTTGTACCGTAATCTGTATTTACAAAAAATATGAATTTACCGAATAAAAATCTTCAGTCTGGTTACAACATCAAATACGGAAAAATGAGAATTTTTACACGCTTGCAGAAAAGCTGTCGAATAATACACAAAGTATCGACAATCGTCAAGATACTCGAGGCACCAATTACATCCCTACTAAACGTACATTTGCATCTTACTGAAAATCAGCTCGAACCTGTCCCAAACTTCGCGTTCAATCCGCGCTTGAATCGCGAATCGCGAGAGGCGCGCGGTGAAAAACAAGCTTCGCGAATCAACTATCAAACCTGCTAGTCCGTCCATCGATGTCTCGGAGAGGGAGAGAGAGAGAGAGCGTCGGCTGAACAAGCGAGTTCCAGGCGTGGAGGCCGAACGGAGGCGATCGAACGATTGGTCGATCGAGCATCGTTAATTCCTCAATTATCCGAGACCCGGGCCAAATCGAATCGCCATTTATTAATTAACGCCGCCATAGGCGCATCCAGCGCCGCCTGGCCACCACCTACGCTACCAACGACACGTATTTCCCCGACGAAATTCGGCTGACGTGGCGTGCGCAACGCGCGCATTGGGAATCGGCCGGTCACTCGATTCCGACCGTCACCAGTCGGACGCGAACAGGGTGGGTTGCCCTTCCTCCCACGGTGTATACGTAATACCGGCGGTACGTGTAACAGGACTAGAGCCTGGCCATCGTCATGGGACTGGATCGGCGTTCCACGGGGTCGCAGTGTCGCGCCACGATGCCTATTATGTCAGCCAGCCAGGGACCGAACCGAGGGAACCACCGGCGTAAACGAGTTACATCGTTACCGAACAGGGCTAATTGTAATATTTACTGGAGCTGGGCTTGCGGGGGTTACGGGAGGGGGGAGGGGGACACCTCGCGCGTGGGTGTAATCCGATTGGCCAGCGGAGACTGCCGAAACATTTCATAATTAGGAGCTGCCGGGGGAAAAATTCTGCGACGGGGATTTCCGGGGGCAGGGGCGATTTGCGCAAGTTGCAAATGGACTATTCGTGTTCCTTTTTTTCTTCTTGCGCCCTGGTTAGATTTCCTACAGAGAGGGGGGGATTTTGAGGATTTTTCTCTGTTCTTTCGATTAGTGTTCCTCGTCTTTCGAGATAGCTCGTTGCAATTTCAAGAGAAATTGCGACAATGCAGTTCACTGCGATTCGTCTATCGGTCGCTCCACTTTGATCGCACAATTTTTGATCAGTTGTAGATATATTGCAAATCGTTTGGAACCTTAAACTGTTGTTTTTCGAACAACGTCCGAGCGCAGCTGTTTCGCTATTTACGGTTAGCGGAATCATTGATCACGAGGCTTTCGATCGGAATAAATCTAGAACAGCGCTGATCAAACATTAAAATCGCTCTGTAACACGAACGCGCAACCAAAGTGATTTAATACATTTCCCCACTGACACGATATTCGACTATTTACCTATCGTGGCCGATAATTGAATGAGGCCGAAACGCAGCTCAATTAAAATCCAAATATCATACAACAAACATTAATTTACATCAAAGAAATTCCATTGTATCGTGATACATCATAACCGTGGTGCCCGATAGGAAACCAGAGGTTAGGCGAAGCTGGGAGATTAATTCGGACTGGTTACGTTCCGACCAACCACGTACGTGATAGCAACCAATTTGCCAAAGCAGCCTGGCCAAAGAACAGAGAAAAGAATAGTCGTGCAAATGTTCCCGGAGCTAATTATAATTATTTATCGTGTGTACGTTTAACCGTCGAGCATCTTCCTAATTATACACGTAGGGACATCAGAGCTTGGCTAATATGCTGGTATATGCTGGTCCGGTAAAATAGTAGATCGGTATACCGAGCGACCCGTGTACACTCACTTTCACAAGTATTTAGACGTCCGCCATTTTCGCGTAACGAGAGATAACTAATTCGAATTGCCGAATATGAAACGGCTAATTAATCGGGACGCTCGCCTGGAAAAATTCGAATTAAAAGTTGAATTAAAAGTCCCTTTTAATTTCTGGAATTCAGAATTTAGGAAACTTGTAGGGGATTGGAAGATCCAGGGAATTCGCAGCTCAGTAGATTTCAAGTTTTAGAGACGTTCGGGGAATTTTAGAACTTGGAATTTTGAAGTGTCAGAATTTGGAGAGCGTGAAGAATTTTTGGAATGTATGGCTTTCGAAATTTAGGAACTTCGTAATTTTAGCACACGTAATTTTGGAAATTAGGGATTCCTAGAATTTGGTAAGTTTAGAAATTTTTAGAATTTAGGAAATTCTTAACTAAAAAACTGGGAAAATAGGAAATTAGGAATTTCTAGAATTCGGGAAATTTCTAAAATTTGGAAGATTTGGGGGACTTCAAAATTTAGAAGTTTCTAGAATTCAGGAAATTAGGATATTACGAAGTTAGAAATTTCTACCTAATGTTTAAAATATTAGGAATTCAGGGAATTTTCTAATTAGGAAATCAGGAAATTACAAAACGAAGAACTCCTAGAGTTTAGAAAGTTCAGGAAACTCAGAATTCCGTAGAAACAAGAAACTCTCAAACAATTTTACGAACTTTCAATAAAAAAAATTCCCTAGCGTTCGCGGGAATTACAAATTCCGGGTCGCCAGAAGATGCCCCCGTTTGAAGAATTTGCCTAAAGGTGTCGCCGATCGACGCAAGTGCGCGCCGATACTTCTGTGCAGGAGTGTACTGTCGCGCGCGAGATACGTGCAGCAATGTGTACGCGTAGACGCGGGCGTGCGCGAGAATGCGCGTGTACCTGCAGTCGGCGGTGAATCGTTTAATATTTCAGGTCCGCTGCCAGCACCACCAGCCGGTTTTGGCGACACACAACCTATCGCGTGCGCGTTGTCGATTCCCATGAGTTTATCGAAACACCGACAGACGTAGCCTCGGAAAGCAGCCGGTTTCTCTCTTCCCTTGCGATATATCCACGAATAATGCATCCTCCAACACCGCACACACGCCGTCGCCAACGTTCACGCCAGCTTCCTTCCACGAATTGCCCCCCGTGAAAAATGTAGGAGGGAATTGTCGTTGCTCCGCGCGCTGCTCGCGCGATGACCCACGACGTGAAATCATGACGATCCCGGGATTTTCATGCGCGATAAATTCGTATTGTGGCATTTTGCAACTCGCTCGAGTTTGCTTCTCGTTGATTTGCTTCGAGTCTGTAGCTTTCAGATTGATAGAAATCTGTTGGCCGGGCTTGCAAGAATCTTAGCGCAAGAATCTTCAAAGGAAGAAACTTAAAATGAAGAACGAACGTTGCGAAACGAGAATTAGAATCTTTCCAGGAATAAAAATTGATAAGTAGAATTTTCTGTACGATGAACTGCAGAAGACAGACGAAAATGAGTAGATGGGAATTATTCGGGGAAGTTCGCGGGCTGTTCCAAATTTCGTGATTTGAAAATATGTGCGTGCGATGTATCACCACGGCTGCATCAGAACGAGAGTTAGAACATTCGTTATCGTCACGGAAGTCGGCGATACGGTGGCACCATTTTTCAACCCTGCATTTACTTTATACGTAGCGCTCCATTTTTTATCAGATGTTACACTTTATACTTTAGTTTTTTCACGGTAATTAAATGTCACGCTGCAGCGTTACATTCTTACAATTAATCTTCGGAAATTCTTCGAAATTTCACGTCTTTCGATGTCTTTTCATAATTTTAATGTAGTGCAACAATATAGTATGAAATTTTCTGGAGCGAAAATTCTCCGTAAAGCAAAGTGAAATGAACAAGGGTGAAAATGTTTGAAATCCTTTACGTAATATTGAATATGTTTTTTATACTATGTTGGAATATCTCTATGTTCACGAAAAGATTTATTGAAACACTTCACGCGAGAGGGAGAGAATTCCGAAAAACTCTCCTCAATGCAAATGAACATAATCGGAACACGTGTTTCTCACGAATACAGGCACGATTCGTTCTCGGTGTGCAGAGAGTCGCGTTAGCAAGTTTGGCGTGCATGAACAGGGGAAAATAGATTGTTATATTCGCGTTAAATCGTAGCGTTCACGTTAATTGCACAGCGAGCACGCGGCACTATCAGCGGCGCGCAATATTTTAACCTCATCTTTTGCGGTATCTACACAACATGTACATATACATATACATATACATACATACATATATATATATATATATATATATATATACACGCGATGCACTTAACAACATGCTAATGCAACGTGTTAGTGGCGTTTTAGATTGTACACAGCCAGAGCATAAATTCTCCAACGCGTGGTTAATCCTCTGCTTTTGTGTACGATAAAGAAAACAAGGACGTGTCGAGTTCAAGAAACCCACGTGCGCGAATGAAGCGAGCTTTTGGAATCGTTACGTGCAATGTACACCCTCGTTCAGAAGTTTTTTTTTTTGATGCTTTGCTTTCAATGTCTTAATCAAATCTTTTAGTGAAAATCTATGTAGTACAGTTTTTGATATATAGAGTGGGCCAGAAATCACTTTCTACCAAGATAAATCCGTAATCTTTTTGCTACATATTTTAAAAAAGTTTTTCTTTTACTGCGTTTGTACCAATTGTAATTTGTCGTTTGTGTTTGAAATTAAATTTAATTAATGAACATTAGTTTTCTTCTTATATCTTGATGTTTTATAAAAGGAAAAGAAGAAACAAAATAGGTGGGAAGAAACCACCCTATACTAATACTTGATCGTAAACACTCCAAGTTTTCAACAGTCATACAGACCATTCAGTGATGAATTGTCAGTTTCGTTAGTACAATTTTGCACGTTCATATTTTTCATCCAACGCTAGCGATGGCTATTCACCATTTACGAAGTACTCGCGTCATCCTGTAGCACACACACTTCAATCACCGTCGACGTCGTCTAATGCAGAGAATGCAGAAAGGTTACGTGGTGAAAGTCGCGAGGCACAAAGAGGCGAGCCACAGACGAGAAAGAACACCCCCCCCCCCATTTCCATCGTGCTTAGGGAAACTCCGACGCTGCCTTTTATCACGATGATGATCTCACCGCGCGCGGACCCGCGAACTCCGGAGTCTCCGCCGCCGATGGCTGTCAACTCCGCGAGGAGCGTTTTCAACAGCTCCTCGTGGTGTCTCGGCCGCGCCTCGTGTGTCTTTCGAGACGAAATTCGCAGAACGCGTGCAAGATTAATCGCGACGACGCGTTTGCGAAACAGTCTGCCGCTCGCGACTGCAAGCGAACACGTGTTGCCCATTCGGGCCGGGCGGACAACTTGGGTGGTTCGCGACCGGCGAAACGCTCGATTAACGCTCGAAATCCGCGGTCTCCCGTTCTATCCTCTGGAATCACTCTTTTTTCTTTTATCCATTTCAAAAGGAGGGCGTCTTCTCCTTCGACAAATCTGCGTGAGTCACCAAGTTGCAGATCAAGCCTGTCGAGAGGCCGTTTCGTATCGCGAGATGACTTGGCGCCACGTTCGTCTCACATTCTTTCTCTTTCCAAATAATAATTTCGAGCTTCTCGACGAGAAGCAACTTCAACTGCAATCCGGTTCATTTAAATCGTTCAATTTTGGAATTTCGAGTTCTCTCTCCTCGAAATTTCAGAGGGGAATTTCTGATCTCGCTGGAACACGTTGCGATAAATTCTAAAGGCTTCTAAAAGTAATCTCCATTCGTTCTTAAAAATAGCGCGATGAATTTCCATTTCGTGTCGATCCGATAAGAAACCGAGGGGGATAAGAGAGAAAGAGAGAGAGAGAGAGAGAGAGAAAAGGAAAAAAGAAAAAAGACGATGAAAGGAGGAAGGAAAAACGAGCGTTTCGTTACTCTTAGAAACTGGCGCGATCTAGTTTTAAAGCTCGTGTTATCAGCTTTTCAATTTATCTACATTAACTCGCGTCGGGAGGCTCGCTAACGATGTTCCCTCGGATTTAGACTAATTTACACAACGAAAGGATTATGGAGATTGTGCATTAATCGAGGTCAGAATAAAGCTTCGAGATTTCAAGCACGACCATCCATCAATGCTACGCCCGGACGATTAATCAAACTCATTCGATCCACCTCGACGCTCCGTCTATTTTTATTCTTATTAATTAGCAGCCGACCTAGGCGAGTCGTTCGAGTCGAACAACCGCCGTGTTCGGTGTACACTCGCGTTCAGAAGCGTTCAGACACAGGGCAGGAACCGAGGTTAATCGCAATTAAAATTTACTAAAAAGTTTTCGACTGTTATCATTGTTCTAGATAAAAAGTGAAACATTCCAAAATTTAAGAATTTGACTCGAAATTGTTACACATGTTTAATAGTTACTCTATACGCCGGGATTTACTACTATTTATTATTTAATTTCAGAAATACGTTCGATAACGCAATGTACGAAATTATTACCAGTGTCTAGTAAAATCAGTACAGTTCGTATTGCGCCGATATAAAATTGTGATCTTTCGATTGCTTATTCCAAGTCTTATATTTTATATGTAACGAGCAGGTGTCTGAATATTTCTGAACGAGAATGTACGAGAGTGTGTGCATACTTGGATGCTTGGAAGGGCGTGTTAAATGCGAGTATACGAGAAAGAGGAAGCGGTTGTTGCTGCTTCTGAATATGGAGATCGTCGCCATCGGTGAAAGAGAAGGAAGAGCATAATTTGTCAAGCGTTAACGCCAACTTGCTAACTTTCTTGTGTAACGTCGTAGGTTTCACCTAGTCATAGCGCCGTAGGCTAGCTTTACCTCGAATATCCGGCAACGAAGCTCACGACGTTCCTCCGAACGGTTAATCTTCATTTTTGAATCGATCATCTTCTCGTCCTTCCCTGTCATTTAATCAATTTCCAATGAGAGCTCGAAGCTTGGTCTATCAATTGCAACAGCAGTGTTTATTAGGGATATTGGGAGAATAAAAATCGGCTGATAGATTTCTCTTGTACGTAACTAAACCAAGGGGTTTTGGTCAAAATTATAGAAAGAGCGACAGATGCAGTACGGAGAGGAAACTTTCATAAAAATTCCCCTTTCAAACCGCCTATCGAACAGAAGCACCCTTAGACACACTTGTCCTTCGTAATTTTACGGAGGAATTTAATTCGAAACTCAGGCAGAAAGGTCGGGGTCGTAGTAAATAATCGTGCGTTCTTAATCCCACGATCAGCAGGTGCGTGTAAGTACTTAAGAAAAGCGTGAGAGTTCAGGGAGCACAAAGATAAAGAGATCTCCGATGAAATTCAGACGTTTAAGGACCAATTAACGAATTAATTGACGAATATCTTTAATAGCTTTAGTTGATCTGAACGTTAACTAACGTTCGATTATTTACTCGGCAAATAATGTAATAACTTCTTTTCCAAATTATTCGATCTTTTACTTCTAATTTCGTTTCTCACTCTACACGAATATTTCGCTACGAGTAATTTTCTTCGAAGAAAGAAAAAAAAAAGAAAGATTTCCATTGCTTCCCGTCTTCATTGCGAATAAAATTTCCGATCGAAGCCAGTCGCCGATTACCTGACAGACCGGCACGTCACCAGCACCGTCGAGAACGAGAGCGGACGCTGTGTTTATACGCTTCCAATAACCGCAGAACAGTTCGCCAGAACTGTCGCAGACCGTCGATTTCCACGCTCCTTCGCGAAAACTTACTTTCACCCATCGCTTGCCAATCTCGCTGGCGCCCGATTGTTCCAATGTAATCCCAATTTCCGAATTCTTCGTTGCATTCCGCGGAGTTCTCCCTTTCTCTCTCTCTCTCTCTCTCTCGTACATCTGACTCTCCTTAATAAGGAGGAAGCAGAGAGGGAACGGCGGAGGACACGAAGATGAGAAAAAAACCAAGGGAGAGAAAGGGGTCGATTAACTTTTTCACGGTCCGCAGGGTTCATTTGAAACAGGGTGCTTTATAGTTGCGATCGCTGCAGGAATTTAATCGGGTGAAAGAAGGGGGACGGTGTCTGGCGCTGGTGCTGGTAATTCGCTATTATTTTCGAATAATTGTCCTTCCGTTGAATTTTCGAAACGAACGGGCCAGAGAACTGTCGTTGGCAATTTACCTTTCTCTCCGACACTTCATGCTCGTGCAGCTCTCGTTAATAATAATGCAAAATGTATGAAAGTAAGACGAAATGAATCTTAATGTGCCACGAATTTTTTCAGTCGCATCGCGCAATTTAATTTAGATAGTAAATCTACGTTCACGAAAATATTCGAACAGAAAGTACGAATTAAATATCCTCGTGCTAAATGTCCCATAATTTCTACGCACATTTCTGGACAATACCAACTAATATCGATGAAATTTTGTATAAACACACGTGAAATGTGTTCACAAAGGCTTTCGAATGCTTTCGCGAGTAACGTGTGCTACTAACTTTTTCATCGAATGTTTCGCGGTCGGAATCGTTCGACCAACAAACCACCCTATTTCAACGTGCTGGAAGCCACGATTCCGCAGCCATGCTACTTAGATATCGGAACATTTACAATTACGCTTGGGATTCCGCTCTTAACCGTTATTGGTTAAACACGATTAACCGATTTGTTGTACGTAGCTTGTTGACTGACAGCGATATTATTAAGGGTTAGATTTCTAAGATGATGGTATATGAACCATTCTCCTACGGATACAATGGTAATTAGTCTTATCTCCAGCCAACGAGATTGAAAGGGGGAGAATTCGTAGTTCGAGAGAGAGGGAGAGAAAGAGAGGGAGATAATACAGCGAGAGGAGATTGTTTCCAAGCTGAATTCCTGCACGTTTCCAAGGAGCGTCCACCGACTCTCTGCTAATATCCTGTGTCCAAAATCTAACGTCGAATCTTGGCATTCAGATGTCGGTGAGAATGCCAATTTCACCCTCTCTTGGAAACTAATTTCGAATAAGTTCGGTTATCTTTCTAGATGGGACGGTTCCTAACGACTCGATTCGAAACGAGACCGTTAAAGTGACCC
This sequence comes from Tetragonula carbonaria, assembly GCA_032399595.1. Classification (NCBI taxonomy): domain Eukaryota; kingdom Metazoa; phylum Arthropoda; class Insecta; order Hymenoptera; family Apidae; genus Tetragonula; species Tetragonula carbonaria. Next base: position 2,204,751 of record JAUCRC010000018.1, on the reverse strand, counting down.
TAAACTTCAGTTTTTGGATGCTATCGAGTTTCACTCGCGCGAATACTTAGTTTCAGATTATTTAATTATTAGGAAAAACTGCGGAATGTCTCTCGGTTTTCAGAATATGCGCTGATACAAGCGACGAGTTAAACTGCTGTGACAAAATAAAATTTTTAGCGGTGAAAGTTTAATTGTTAGCCGAGTAGAGCAGAGACGACTTGCGAAACTTTGGTAGTAAAGTTACTTTTAATAGTTTTCAACGTACCTTCGAACTTCACCCTGCGAATTTCTTCGAGTTCGATATGTCTGTCGTAGATACGGGATCGTAAAATATTTTATTGACAATTTTACTGCGCGCCAATCTTAATAAAGCGTCCGCTCGGCTTTGAAGATCCAAAGTAGGATCGTCAAATTCGATTTATTGCCAAAAGTATTAGAGAAAACCTCGAGGAACTCTCTGAATCTTAAATTCGAATCTCCAAATTTCTCTTTCTCGTGGAATAAAATTCATTATCAGAGGAAAAAAAAACGTTAGAAACTTTTCCATTTATACATATATTAAATTCCCAACTTAACAACTAAATACGTTGAATTAAATCCAAAATTTCTCCAATTTCGCGATTGCGAGAGACATTCGTTAGAAGTGTCTCGAATTATTGAACCAGACCGCAATCTCACCGCGGCCATTACGAAATTTTTAAACGCGAGCGGGAAGATTTACTTTTTCTTTCTTTCTTCCTTTCTTTCTTTTTTTTTTTGTCTTACCTCGAGCGGGCGAAACTTTGTCCCTGTTATCTGGCTTCATGGTCGAGCGCCGTTGCGCGGAAAGTGGGCTAACGTGAGTATATCTTGAAGCAGACGCATCGATCTCCCGGGACGCTCATAAAGACGCAAACATACCGGCCCGAGGAGAGGAACGCGGAAAGAAACAAGAGAGAGACCAGCAAACTGGAATACAATTCAGGAAATTGTAGTGGACACACTGTCTACATGGGAGAAAAGTAGTTCATCCCTCAGGGGGCTAACTCCGGGCCCCTGTCACTGTGCCAGTAACGCACGTCCCTGATAACTTTCACAGAGAACCTCACAGGCAACAACCTCAATGAACAGTTACAATTTTCAATCGAACGAGAGACTCTCTCACCCCTAAATTCCAACAATCGTTCGCGCTAGAAATTTGCTTTATTCGATTCCTTTACACTGAGAATAGAGAATTTCGAAAGAAATCTGAAAGAGTGAAACGCAGCTTTTAGAATCTCGCGGAGGTCTCGCTCGGACGGACAGACAAACGAAGCAGGATTTCGCTCGTCTCGTTTGTAGCTGGATCTCGCCTCGAGGGTTTCGATATCGCCGAGTTGTGTCGGCCGAGTTAATTTATTTATGCAACGAGCCGGGACGACGAGGACAGCCTGTCTCGCGTCCTCGACAGCGAGTCTCGCTGATTCGAGAGACTAATCGAACGACAAAGAGAGCCAGGTGTCGCGAAACTTGCCAACTTTATGCCCCGTTTGTTTAGATTGGACGGGGGAGAGCCGAGTCCGCCGGGTTCTTAGCATTGTTGGTAATTTGGCGGCGAGTTCGTTACCAAAGCAGCCGGTGCCCCGTCAACCGATTTACCCGGTAATCACGAGTTCCCTCTCGGCTCTCCGAATCCCGAGAATGATCAAGCGCGGCTCTCTCTCTCTCTCTCTCTCTCTCGACCCGGTTTGTGTTAGTCGAGCCCTTGGATCGAATCCGCGGGCTCGACTAACTGAATATCAACGCCAGCTGACTGTGCTCGCTCGGCAGTTGACCTGGTTTCTACGTTTATCGCGTGGAAACGCCGCCACGACGTTGCAAAGCGCAAGATTAATCGTTCGTTACGTCCACCAGTTTGATGCTTCCGCGGACGATGGCTGGAGAGAAACGTTTGGTTACTTTTTAGGCAATTTCTTCTTTAGGCTTTGGCTTCTCGATTTCCTGTGACTCGTGGCTAACACGTCGCTCGAACGCTTGAATTATCCTTGATTTCTTTTGCACGAGATAAACCTAACCGTAGAACTGGAAACTATGTTGCCGGCAGATTGTTGTTAAAATATACGAATAACATTGTCTTCGAATTGAATATTTTTGTCTCCGGTCAAGACGACCGAAATGTAAATCTTCGCGGATGCAAGTATCAAAAATTTCTTTCGAAGTGACTGCGCGAAAAAGAGAAAGGAAGGAAGAAGACCAGATTCCCTCCTGGTTTTCGTGGAGAATCAATTCAGGACGACCGCGATGGTCGTAACGCGAGAGAGAGAAAATAGAATTCATCGAAGGGGAAACGAATGCGGTTGGATAAGCATTTTTTAACCGATTAAAGGCTTTAGGTCGCGAGCAGGAAGGCAAGAGCGGGGGAGAGAGGGGGAGAAAAAAAATTTCTTTTGGAACATTACCTGATTGAGAGGCGGCCCTTCTAGCCGGAGTGGGTTTACTCCGGAACTGATTCTTTCTTTACAACCCGGGGATCATCGACTCAAAGGGCAGAAAAGTCAAATTGCCTATATAGCGCCTCGACGTAGAGGGTAGTATGAAGTATCTTTTCTTGCGGCTCTCACTTCGCTCGAGTGAGGGAGAGACGATGCTTCCCTTTTTATTTCTTTTTTTTTCCCCGCTCGCCATCCGCGGCTTCTCTGTCAGGGAGAATCGTTTCAAAGGCCGGTCTGCTTTAAATAATTTCGTCCCGGGCGCGCCATTTTATCGAAAGCCTCCGACGTACCGAAAGCTGGCACCGGCAATTCTCTCTCCTTTTCATCGTCCTCCTCGCGGCTTTATTTCGTTAGATCGATCGTGACTCTCGCTCTCGTTCTGCGCTTCTCTTTCTTACCTGTCGTAAAAACGACATAGACGAAGGAATCTGGTCAAAGTCGTACCGCGAATACTATTTCTGCCGCTTCTGTCAAAGTCGTACCGCGAATACTATTTCTGCCGCTTCTGTCAAAGATCGAGATCATGAAAATGAAAGTTCATCGAGCGTTTATCTTTGTAAAGTGTGAAATTGTAATATTTCTATCGTTTGTCGAAGAACTTTGGTAATTGCTTGGTCGATGCTAGGACAAATTGTTGAAATTCAAGGAACGACACTCGCGCGAATAGACTCGCTCGAAGCTTGATCCTCGGCGTAACAAAACGGAGAGCCCGGTCCATTTTACCCAGGACGACGGATGAAGTGTAACCCAGTTTACAAGGCTGTGCGCCTTTGATTACGCCGTTAGGAAAAACACAACGGCGGCCGGAATCGCGCCTTAAGCACAGTTTCCGGCGAGGCTGGCTTAAGCCGAGGAAGATCGGCCTGGTGGATAGAAGACGCCGGAAGTGGGAGGGGGAGGGGGGGAACTCGCGTCGGTAAAGCGAAGTTGCCTCGGCGTTGCAAAATTCTCGACTCGAGGCGAACAATCTTATCCCCTCCGCCAGCCTTGTCTCTCGCCGAGAGAGAACTGAGGGCGAATATTTCTTAACTACCCTCGAAGCCCGCGTGTACGAGCTTGTTACGGCCCTACGGCTCGCTCTACGTGAAATTTCAGGTAAATGAGAACGGTATATCCGCCGAAGCTATCCGCAACGCCTTTGCCAACCGGCTCTCACTTTAAAATTCTTTGCCATCTCTTGCCTTCGGGAAAGCGCGCCGCCTGACTCGACCGACCACGCTGGCCAAGAGTTTAATTACGAAAGATACACGATATTTTGTACTAATGGAAATATAGAGAAAAAGAGAGAGAGAGAGAGAGAGAGAGAGTGGTGAAAGAGGGACGAGCTACCGGTTGACGAGCGCCAGTCTCTCGAAACTCGTTAGAATAAATATCACATGGAATTGAGCTACCTCGGAGAGAGGGAAATGTAAGGCTTCTCCCTTTTCTGCGGATTTTTACGCATTTACGAGGAAGATGGCGTAAATAAATTACAGAGAGAACAAGAGCGAAATAAATCTGAATCGACCAATGATACATTTAGAATTTACAGAAACAACAAGCGTCTATCGTTCGACTCTGTTGGTTGAAATAAAAATTCACAGTCAGTTTTTTTCCAATTTCTTCAATATACTAAATATTGCAGTGTCAACCTTCAATGCAGTGAAAATTCAAGTCATTTTTGGTTTCTGTTGTTAAATTGCAAAGAAATTACTCAGAATTATACAGTACGAAAAGCGGCAGTGTCGATCTTAGTTGTGGAGTTGTGAAGTAAAAATTTAAATCATTTTTTATTTTTAAATTCGCGCTGTTCATAAAAGATTCATCGATTTCTAAAGAAAAAAAAAAAAAAGAAAAGAAATTATTACCTATACTTTCCAAAAGATACGAAACACTGCACAAAGACCGAGACAAGAGACAACGTTGCTCACGCGAGTCAATCAATTTCGAATTCGGTACAGGTGCAACGCGATGGCGTCGTTAAAAGACCAGCGGCCCATTCGCCGGAAGTACGTCGTTTCCCGGCGAACCATAGGTCGCGGAGAACACAAGGGACAAGGGTGATGGCGGAGGGAACCGGATTAAAACCGCATCAAAAGCGGAATGGATATATAATTACATTAGTCCCGTGCTATCGGTTGAAAATAATAGGTTAGACGCGCTCTCTCGCGCATGGCGAGCGATAATTAGGTTGTATCAGGTTCGTAAGCCGCGCTCTAAGCGGATGCGCAAACGTAGCTTCCTTCAAACACGTTACGCTCTAATGGCACCCTATTATCTTCCGTTATAGCTACGTAAAGTTTGTAACCTCGTTTCTCCTTTTTTCCCCCTACCCCACTCTCTTGTTGTCTCTCTGTTTGGTTCATCACGGCAAGCGGAATTCGAGGCGGCGATTAAATAATTATAAAACAGATTACAGAGAATACAATCTCGTCGGTGTGTATCTTCGAGTTTCACACGGGGACGTGTCGCCTCGTTTTCTTGTAATTTAACGCGAATTGTTACGAAGATCACGTACACGTCGGTGTTTTTTTCGTACGTCTATACGCGTGAAAAGATAAACGTCGCGAAAGTCAGTTCGAACATCAACAAGTGGATTTCAGACTCCTGTTCTGTTTTTTCATCATTGTATCCCCATTTCAGACTTACACTTTACACAAAACACAGACTTGTCTACAGACATACAGAGAACCCATTCGCGACTTAAAATTTTCCATTCGCAAAGCAAGCGGATAGCAGAGAAACGAATCCACCTGTCGACCTAGTCTTCCTCTCTGTCGAGAAAGATTCCTTGTCAGAACACTCGTTAACCAGAGATTTGTGACCGTTCCTTCTCCCCTCCCCCCCTCCACCCCACTCCCATTAAGATGTAATAGCGACGCTTGTTTCCTTTCCCACTGTATTTTTCCAGTTCACGGTAATCACCGTGAAATTCCGCGCTGTCGAACCCAAACAAGCAGTTGGAACTTTCGTTTCCTGTAATAAAATCGATCTTGAACCTGTGTCTCGCCATCCCTCTCTCCGCCGCCATTTTCTCTACTAGCTGCTGCTCTTCTCCCTCCCCCTTCCAGGAAGGGCGAGAGGAGGCGAGTTTAAGCACCGGTCATTAAAAAAACGACGAAGAGGAAACGAATGAAGGGATAGGAAACGAAGCGAGGACGAGAGGCGAGAGCTTCCGAATCTTCCTTCGATAATTCTGGGTCTGAATTCAAAGGAGCCGATAATCATGAGCTGGAACAGGAGAAGGAGGAGAAGGAGGAGGTGGAGGAGGAGAGTCGTCCCTCGAGGAACGAGGTTAGGTGTTTTTTCTTTTCACTTTTTCTTTTTCTTTCCTTTCTTTTTTTTCTTCTTTTTTTAAGAACTCTTAATGAGAGGGCGCTACCGGCCGGCTTTAACATAAAACATCTATCCGGCGTCTTAACGAGAATCCAAGTATAATTGCGAACTCGTGCTTCGGCTGCTGGGTCTGCTTTGACATTTGAAAGACGTACACGCCTTTTCTATTATTGCATTCTTTCGCCCCCTCTCTTCGTTCCGTTTCCTTCCGCTTCTACGCGGTCTTTTCTCTCTCTCTTTCTCTTTCTATCCGCGTTTTCGTCTTTGTTTCTCTTTCTTTTTTTCGCCCTCTCTATCTCTCTCTGTCTCTATTTCTCGCGCGCGCCGTTTTCCACGTCAATTTGCAGAAACTTACGTCCGAGTACTTAGATAAACGATCATTACGAAGTCGCTCTTACATACCGCTCTTCGAGAGAAGACTCATTAGCACCGGGGTAAGTGTTAGGATTCGTGTTCGAGCGAGAGACAGGCCAAGGTGCCGGCAAACTTTAACGTTCGTTCGAATCAGAATGAAAGAGAGAGAGAGAGAATATTCGCTCGTGGCAACGTTTAATCGCGCAAATGAAGTGACACTGCGTGTCAAAGTTAGTTCTCCCTTTGGCCTTCTTTTTCTCAGTTGATCTCCATTTCTTTCGAACGAGAATTTATTTTGTTATCGACACTGGAGAAAATGACAAATTCGCAGCTATTCTACTTTCTTTCTTTTTTCTTTTCTTTTCTGATTGTGTGCTATAACATTCAATGAATTATTTAAAGATGTAAAAACGCGCAGAAACGCATGAAACATCACCCCCCCCCCAAAGTGGGGATGCTCGTTTCAATTTAATTAATAAAAACTTCTTCAAGTTTCATTGTCACGATAGTTATAATTCATCACTGTTCACGCGGTGTAGTGGTATCGGTTTCAATTCATTACGTCAGAGGACGTTTTCAATCTCTGTTTTTCCAAAGATTTCCCTCTTGTCTTTCACCCTTTAATCTTTAACTCTCACATGCAAAGTTGTTTGCAGTGCACGCTTTATATTTCATAACATGATGGAGGCAAATATTGTGCTAAGCACCACGTACACAGCTGCCTGCGCTGTTGTGTTGTTGCAACGCGTTCTGTTGTTTTATTAAAAGACGACGCGAATAGCGATGAAGTGGTTGTCTTTAGAAGCATCCTTCCAAGATTCTTACCTTTTCATAAAAGAAAAACAGATACTCGAGATGCCTCGAATATCCTTCGCTTGCACGCTCCCTTCAATTAATTTTCGAATCTCTGTATAACGAGATGTTTTTTTTTTTAATTTAAATTGGAAATTCGATTCCGGCAGTTCATAGTTTCAAATATAGGCTCGAATGTCTAGTCAAATCGACATTATTAATCACGGAGGATGATTTTAGATCACGACGACTGAAACACCTCGCCGTGCTTTTATTCGTAGTTAGCAAAGATCGTTGACAGGTTTACGTACCTGAAACAAAAACAAAAAGAGACGAAATTAATATCGAATATTGAAGACGGTTTTGCGAAGGAAATTCGTAGTTTCGTTTAAAAACGATTTCATCTCATTTTAATGCGAAGATTTTAGACAGTAATTAATTCAAAAGTCACCGTCAAAGTGGAAAGTCAGTTTACGTGGAATTTTGGGTAGTTAAACGTCGTTTGGTTAGAGCCCGCAATAATTTTCACGTAGACGATAATTAACGTTCCTATTCATCGACGGTTTACACACGCGTGTGTAATATTTATTTTCTACACGTCAGTCAAATCCCATAGACGTGAAGTATCGAACAGCAAATTAATATCAGTGAAATCGTAACCCAGGCCGCGCCACGTTATAACGATCTCTAACGACTTCGATGGAAAATTTGAGAATCGAAAATTTCTATTTGGCAAAGAGTACAATGAGAATATCAGTTTACGGGCGTTGATCAACGTCAACGGCTGTTTCGATTAATTAAGCTACCTAATGCCGTGCGTGTTCAATTAATTGGCGAGAATATTCGAAAGTCCGAGGACGTGGCAGCTGAAATTTCGTAAAAGCAAATATTTCAACATTTGAACTCGTCGAAATATTCCTTCGTCTTTGACTTTCACCAATGACTCTGTCAATCTGTCACCTCGCGTTTGAATTATGAAATTGTCATCAAAGTGAAATGGGAATTGAACAAAAACAGAAATACCTGTTCGCTGTAAATATATTGCTTGTTAAAAATATACAATTATGTATTACATTTGTACCGTAATTTCATTCAATTCCATTCAATCACGAATGTTTCCCAGAGATACCTAAATGAGGTACCAAAAATATAGCACTCCAAGTTCAGCGAGGTACTCTTCTTCAAATTACACTCTCTCCAAGACCGTGAATTTGCATAAACACCTACCGATCCTGTAATAAGCAATCTATCTTCCCATTTAAAACGGCTGTCGTTTGATCATCTAAACACTAAAGAGGGTTTCGATTACTCCCTCTCTCTCTCCCTCTCACCGTTCTCCAATTAGATCGTATAATCGAAGCGCATGCAGGTTCAAGAAAATAAGAAATTCACAGAGACGCCATAATCGAATAAAGAATTGCATCTACCGTCTGTGCGGAAAGGAGCGGGGCGGGCCCTTGAGCTAAGAACCTGACGCGACAGCTGCTGCCTTTGTGGGGGCCGATCTTGTTTAAGGACCGATTTACACAGGTATTAGCGTGTAATGGGAACTAACTAGGCCCTCGCCTTTCCTTTTATCAAGCCCAACGGCAATTTAACACGGTTCAAACTGCCTGAAATTGATGGCGGATCGCGGAACAGAAGAGAGAATCGCCTTTTCTTCTCTCCTTTTCTTTTCTTTTCTTTTCTTTTCTTTTCTTTTCTTTTCTTTTCCTCCGCCTCTGGTCTCTCTCTCTCTCTCTCTCTCTCTCCATGGGTTCAGCTCTCTTCTTTCTTACAGTTTCGATTTTAGTTGCGCATATTTTCTCTTTGTCCCCTGAGCGCGGGCCACTTCGGAAGATCGGAGGATACATTCTCGAAAGCGCCGCGTAGAATTTCTCCTTCGTCGATTCGATTCGATGAAACTGAACAAAAGAATTCGCGGCGAATGAAATGTGAAATCTTCACTGCTAAATCGAAACGATTCATCCGATTTCGCGAGCCTCACCATTGCCAGTCGAAGATCGAAAAATCAGGCAATTCCACGCGATGCCTCAAACACTAGAAATTTCGTCTAATAACACACTTCGCTTCAATCTACAAACGCATCTTCCATTCTCACGAACACTTTCACGAAGCGTGATTCACTATGCCAGTCCTTGTTTCTTCCTACGTGTACGTGTAAATCGCATCGTGTAAAGGATCGGCTGCGGTCTCCATCGTAGTCGACGGGGCTCTTCACGATCCCCCGGGCTAGTTTCTCATTACCTCTTGCCGATGCCTCACCCTCATCTTCCCCTCTCACGGCCAGGATGGGTCTCGCGATGGCAATGCCGGCGTTGGTAATCGTGGCTCGCGTCGCAACAAAGGGATCGTTATTAAATGGCGCGGCTCACCGGGAGAGACGGGGCACGGTGTTTCGCGTGGACAGTTCCCGCGAGGAAAGACGGATACGTTCAATCCAATCCACGGACGCCCGGCTCCAGGAGTCTGGGGGTTATTTTTATAGAAGCCGCGATTCACCGCGAGCCACCCTCCTTCTTCTCTTCTCCGGGTCGTCGTCTTCCCAGCCACAGTCATTTTTTTCCCCTCCCCGGGTGTATATATATATATATATTCTTTCTTCGAGAGAGAGTTTTCCTCTCCTTTCTTTCTCGCCTCCCGTTCGTCGTTGCGTGCAGGTTCCTCGCGGCGCCAAGATTTCAGATAAGACCGGGAGAAAAATGCCAGCGAGTATCTCTCCTCGCTTTGCTAGGTGTAGCACTCGGCTAGACGCGAGCGATTTCGTGGATTAAAGATGACGCGTCCGGGTGAACTCTGCTGTCTGCGACGATGTCACGTGGGTGGTCTGAAGTGGTTCGTCGAAGACGAACTCCTCTTTGTTAATTTAATTCTTCCTGTTTGCAGGAACCTCGAGTTGCGCGAGAGTGTATATACAAAACTGGAAAGCAGTTTGATTCCGAGGGAATGAGACAGGGACAGGGCGACTAAATCGTAAAAATCGAATCCTTCCGATCCTTCAACCACGGCTAACTACGACCACGTGGTTGTCCCATCTAGCGTGGAAATCGGTCTTTGATCGGTAATTTCCACCCCGCACGGCGTCGACGAGACCGTGCTATTCAATCTCGAATCAGGCCGATATTCGTGCCGATAAAATTTTCGAGGTCTAAAGAACGTCTGACGGAGCCACGCCTCCCTCTCACGCCACTCATTACTTACGTCTGGAGGAAGAAGAAGACGAAGGAAAAGAAAAAAAGAAGAAAAAAAGAAAGACGCCCCCCTTGGTCTCCTCCACGTCTCTCCTCCCTTCGTGTTAGATCATCTCTATGAATCTTATCCGAGCTGCGGGTTTCTCGTCGTTAAATCTCGCCAATCAGATCTATACACCGATCGTGGATGCGTATTCTGTGGTTCTACGAACGAGCCTCGTTCCAACAAAATGAAATAACCGGATCGGGCAGATGGTTCTGGTTTTGCTAAAGTGATGGTTACGAGACCCGTTCGATGGAACACGATGGCCAATTTTTCCATGCTGCGCGTACAGTTTATGCGAATTCATACTCTTGTGGATGTGATTGGAGAAACGAATTAACAAGTACTGTGATTCTATTAAATATCGTTAAAAAAAGACTCAAATTTTATTCCTTGTTGTTATTGTTGGCAGAATTTTACAGAACTACCGTCGATTGAAGTATAAAATTTCCATCAGAGACATTCGAGTCCAAAAAAAATAAAGGAATATAATTGAGAGTATATAAGCTTTTATTTATATATATTTTACGAAAAATTATTTAAATCTTTAACTGTTTTTTGCTTATGAAATTATAAATTGGTCATTTTGACCATTCTGATAGTTCCAATTCGTTAAACACCATGTGCATTTAATTTTTCGAAGATGCACGAATATCCACCAGAGAAGAATTTCAATTTCCTCCTTCGTTTTCGTTTCACGGTTATGGGAAAACGAGTGTTCGAATATCGTAGAGATTTGTATTACTACATTTGCATTACACTAGATACTGCATTACTAAATTTTTCAATTTCCAAACAAGTCGCAACTTTTCTTTCCTCGCGATGAATTCTTAATAAAACGGAGCCTGGATCGAGACATTTTTCACTCTCTAACAACCATCTTCAGATAGGACTTTCATAGAACAAAATAATATTCATAAAAATGTCCGCGAAATCCGCGGATATTCCGTAGATATTCCATATCCATGGATATTCAACGAGTTACCATTGGCTTTCTATCAAAAATAAATTACGTTTTAAAATTCAATCAGACACCGTGCTCGGGTATAATTTAATAATCTTTTCAACGCGTCGACCAAAGAATTAAGAGCACCTGTTGTCTTCGCGATCACTCTTCACTCCGCGTCGGCAGTATTGGAAGATGATCGACATTCGAATCCATTATCTTGCTGTCACGTCAAATCAAATCATGGATTTCCTGTCACGCGGCTGTATTTCACGAATCACCGATTCTGCTAAAAAAAAAAAATAATGACACGCGGAGAGTGTATGTGTGTGCGCGCGTGTGTGAGAGAGAGAGAGAGAGAAAAGAAGAAACTCAAGCGCAAGACGGACTGAATTTTCGAATTTTGCTTTCGCAAAATACTTGGAAAAATTCTCGCAAGCAACAAGAAATATTGTTGATCGGGTTTCAATTTTCGACAACGCCGTGGGTAGAACTGACTGTGACAATTCGATGAAATAAATTCACCCTTTGTCGACAAAATTTTCAAATAAATTTACCAAATCAAGTAGCAATTTTACGTCTGAATTCACCGCAAGCAAACAACTAGGAACTTCCATTCCAATAATCAGAAACGGAGAAATTCGATTTTCGTTCTTTTAAATTTACAGCGCACGATCTGTGACTCTGTTCCACGTTACTTTTAAATAACAACGGCAGAACCAAAGACGCGTGTAATAAATAATCGAGCCAGAGAGAAAGAGAAATACCATTTGTGAGAAGCTGTTGTGTGTTGGCGAAAGCCAACCGGTTCCCTCTCTATTTCACGGTTGCTCATATTTTATTCGATACGTTTCACAATATCGTAGCATTTTCAACAACTAGGGCGGAAGAAAAAACAATCCGTTCCAGGCACCAGCGCGAAATTACCAACCATTCGATTCATTTCACGCTAGGCTAAATCACTGACTGAACTTTTTTTTTTTTTTTCTCGTGGTATTTGCGAACGACGACAGCATGGCTGACTGTTGGCGATCGCATCAACGTTTACGTCGACGTCGGAAATTATCGGTAATTTAAACTGTCATAACTTCGTTAAAAAAAAAAAAAAAAAAAATGAAAGAACAATTCAAACTTGTTTTACAGCTCGAAGCTTCTGTTTTGACAACGCCTCGTTTTTCCCAAAGATATTTTTATACCAATCAGTGGGAAGTAAAGTGGGAAAATTGATCGAAAATTGACAAAATTGGAACGTCTCTAAAAACTTTAAAAAATTTTTCTCGCGACTAGGTCCACTATGATTTCGAAGACTGAAGCCTGTTCTTTACAACGAGTGCCTAAAAGTTGCCGTGCGACTTTCTTTCGCCATTTTATTGAACTTCGAACGTTCAGATTAAACGACGAAACGTTAGGGTTTCTTGAACACTCGAAATTCGATGAAAGGGCGAGGGGAAAAGAAATCGTGGAGCAAGTATCAAGGGCTCGTTGCAAAGGAGAGACTTTAGTCTTCAAGACCACCAGGTGGAAAAAATTGGAAAAAAAGAATTTTCAATCGCTTGAATTTCACGCGATTCCGTGATTAAATCGCATCGATCATGATCCGAGACACTTAGATAGCAATTGCTCGGCTGAATATATCTCTTTTCGGGCGAAAGTTCTACGCTTGATTTCGCAAGATCGCAGGAATTACGGCGTAGCTGACGATGAAGGATCAAGGATCTTCGTATAAATTATACCACGGTTCAACGAGAAAAATACGAAAAAAAAAGGAAAGAAAGAAAAGGAAGCAATCTGGGTTGAAGAAAAACAAGGAACGAGACAATGGGCAAGAAAGTATTGCCTCTGACCATATCGGTGAATCTCAGGTGAGTTCGAAATAACCTTTGCTATTCCCCTAGGTTATCGATCTTCGCTGACTCGTTCCACTTTATTTTATAAACCTTATTTAGGATTAATGACGCGGCAAGGAGATACCATTGGCGGATCGATCGTATCCAACCGAGCCGAGTTGGTTCGTTAGAGAGCCAGATATTTATTCCGCTGACGAACGAAGTTATCCCTCTCTATGATCGTTTCCGCGGATGTTTGTGTAATGACGGGCAAGCGATAATATCGAATAGAAGCCTTATTATTCTTTAATTCCTCTACCTCGTCTCGTCCTTTCGTTTCTGCACAGGGAGTTAAGCTCCCGCTTAAGGGGGGAGGAAAAACCGACTCGAAATCTCCTCTCGCTTCATCTCGCGCGAGACCCGCGAAATATAATTCCCGGTTGACGCGGTTTAATAATCGAATCGCGGAGGAGGATTGATCAATAAATGACGAAACGATTTGTCAAAATATCCAATTTGTAGCGAGATAAAAATCCTCGATTTCCAGTACCCTCTCACAATTGGTCTCTGAACAATTGCAAATAAAAGATCCACCAGTTGAATTAATTTCTCAACTTCTTTGGCCACATGTGTGGACCAATGTTAATTTACATCCTATCAAATGAAAAAGCTACTTCGAAGATAATTATTTTTCTTCTCTAAATTCTGAAACGCGAATAATTCTCAACTTTTTCGTGTGTAATTTTCTTCATTTACCAAAAACAAAGTGAAATTAAATTGAGTTTCTCTGTTTCTAAAACTGAAATTCAAAGTCTTCGTTCCCTGAACAGGTCGAGAGACACACGGTGTCAAAAATGTCGACAGCTCGAAAGATTTACGTGCCTGCAATCTATTCACAAAGGATCTTCTCGAGCCTTTCAACTTCCGCTAGGACGTTTGTTCGATCGTGACCGAGCATACGACCGAACGAGGACTCTGTTTCCCCGCACGCGCGTATCTGATGGCCGGCGATGGCAACGAAAATCAAAGACTCACGCGATACTCGCGCTTATATTCTTCAATCCGGGTCGTGAATCGCGGCGAGATAAGCAGCGGGAGAGGGTATAGGTGGCGGCCAGGTGGGAGAAGGGCGATCGTTATCGGACAAAGAGACAGAGAGAACCCCTTTGACTCCGGGAATGTTATCGCGGGAAACGAAGCTCCACAGCGAAGGCATAGTTCATTCGGTGTAAGGAAAGGGCAGAGCTGTGTGTCTCCCTGCGGGACGCCCAACAGCCTCTGATTGAGAAGATACCGGGGATATTAAAAGCGACATTTTCTTCGTCGCTGGCGATAACTTCGACCGATGCGAGTCGTCGAGATCGTCGATGGCGCGCGAGGATAAGACGCGCAATTTTCGAATGAAATCGTTGTACAATCGCGCGAATATTTGTCAACTTGTTCGTCTCGAAACACGCACATTTACATTAGCTCGCAATGAAAAACACATTTCACGGGTGAACTTTGCGTGACAAAGTGCAGAGAGTGCGTGAATTTCCCGGTGAAGGAGACCATTTCTTTTCTTTTTCTTTTTTTTTTTTTAATGAACAAATGCCGGTCCTCTGGAGGTTAATTAGCAACGGTTATAATCAGACTGCATGTACTTTACGCAAAATTATATCGCGCAATTTTCGTTATTCGTGAAAATGATTAATCACGCGTGCACATGCACACGCGTATAATTCTGCGATGTGTTGTAAAATTTATATTATAACGATATAGTTTGAAATTCTTTCGAATATATTAAATGTTATTTGTATTCTGATTAGACGGCGAATTTTGATGCTGATTTGTTCACACTTCTACTCTTTGAAATTTTGCAAGTTTATAGATATTAAATGTTGAGTATTAAACGTTATTTGTATACTGACTGCGAATTTTTGACACTTTTAATAAAAGTAACTGATGTCAAATGAGATCGTTCGAAATTTGTAGGAACTCGTCATTAAGATATAAGTACTTTTATTTTGCCCCGCGTGGTAATTTCATCGCGTCTACTTCTCGTATATTGCACTTTTTGCAAGAATTATTTCCACCTGGCGAGCAGTTTTATTTGTTCCACGTACTACATATATCCGGCATACACGGTGACTCGCTTTTCAAATTGATCCTTTGCAGTTTTTTTGATCTTGAGAGATCAGATTCAAAGGACGCGCATTCGTTCATGCTCTCACGAATAGCTCCGGAACGAAGTGAGTTGAATATTCAGCTCGCGATGTTTAAGTGTCCGAGTAAGTTTGCATCTCTTTGATACTATTGAATTTTCGAAAGTCTTTGAAATCCAGATCCAGCTGCGCGCAACTTATCAAAGTAAAAAGGAAAAGCGGGGGGGGGGGGGGGAAGAGAAAGAACACGTACTATAATTTCTAAATTTAACACTACCGAACACTGCTCAAAACGGACACTTTGTTACTTTGGCGAGAAGTTCCGCAGTTTGGCAACGATTCGGACGATTTTCGTAAAATATATGAATGAACAGCCCGTGTCTTTTTACTGTATCATAAACAATGTTGTCAATTAATTTATCGAAACAGTGAAAAGAAATTTGCAACGACGCAAATGGAAAAATAAAGAGAAAAAAGTACTGTTTGAAACAATCGGAAGAAACTTGATGATGTATGATAATGAAACGGAACAAGCAATGAAGCAAAGCAAATGGAGAGCACTGATGACTGTAACTGTCACCATTGTCTCGACGCGATGCATTATTTCTAGACAGTCGTGCTTTCGTGCATGATTTCGTTGTCAACATCAATCTAATGTACTTCTCGTGTCCCGTTAAAGTTCGTGACGAGGATTGCATTTGTCACACGATCGTTCCTCCCCGTTTGTCAGATTCATGTTTTCGCTCCTTCAGCGAGATAAGCCCGTAAAAATCGAATTTTTCGTTCATATATTTCTCAATTGAAAGTCACAGATTGCAGGAAACTTTCATTCCTTGGAAAAAATTGTCAGAAGATAGAATCTCTCTCAGTGAGTTGTTTCACGTGGTTAAATGTTAGATCATATTGCGTGGAGTTTCTACGTAGAGTCTCTCATATTACGCGCATTCTACTTGAAATTTTGCACTTTAGAATTTTCTGCCAACGCATACACGTCCGCAGCCGCGTAATAAATAACCAAAGAAACGCGCGAACAATTGTGGAAACGCGTAAATAGTTAGATACGAATCCGAGAGCGTAGTTAAGAGCCGTGGTGGCGCTAGTATCGCGAGAGGTTAGTTGAAGCCGTGGATTTTTCACGTGGCAAATTCACGGTTCTTTTAAGAATCCAATTGCGCGAGCAAAGAGTGGGAAATATGATTAAAAAAAAAAAGTAGTAGAGTACAATCAGCAAGTAGAAAAACTTCACGTGCCTTCCTTCTTCTGCATTTTTCAAATCTGCCCAAAATCTGCCCAAGCGCGGGCTTGAAATATCCCGGAATGTCAGAACTTGCTCCCTTTTGTCGCTTTCGAACGAAATCTCAGATACGAATATCCTCGTCGTTATTTCCGCAATTAAGAGACCCGAGCAGGGTACACGCGAATTCCGCGAACGAGCATCCAACGGCGTTTCAGAGGCGTTCAAGATCCTCCGAGCAAACGGAAGAAAGAGAGCGAGACCAAGACTCTCTAACGAGAGAGAGAGGACCTCCGTGCGCGCTCTTTTCGCGCGTCGCGCGCTTTTTGATCTCCTCTTTCTTACGTCTCATCAACGGAAACGCTTCGGAATTCACCGGGTCTGCACCGTCATCACGTCGTCGATCGCGATAATGAGGACATCTTGCGCCCGCTAACAAGACGAGTGTCACATCTCCCCGGCCCTTGTACATCGTCTTGCACAGTCTGGCGCGTCCTCGCGAGCACAGGAATATCATAATGCGGTCGCTTTGCGAATCTGCTTAGTCAGAGGAGCCGAGAGTCAGGAACATGGAGGGCTCGCACGATTTTCGGCGGAGAGAGAATGAAAACGCGTCGGATCAACTGTGACGCGACGCCATGATGTTTCGCCACGTTCGACCGAAGCGAATACTAATATTAACAAGAAGCGAAAATATCGAAGAGTCAGAGTTTAATGAAAGTATTGGAAAGTATTGGAGTGTGAATAAAACGCGTGTCGTGATCGACAGTTCGAGTTTCTGGTTACTCCGGGAAGAAAGAGAGAAAATTGTCGATATTCAGTCCGAAAGATTTGCGAAGAATACGTGAAGCTCGAAACAAATTGATGGTACGTGTACGACGGAGAAGAAACGAATCGATCTATCTCGCTCGCAGGCTATTCACGTTCGATCAAATTAGAATCAGTCGATTTAATTTCGTTTTAGTTTTGAATTCACGACTTCCGATTTATCGACGTTTCATTGCCAATCAATCTCGACTTTAAATCTCTAACATCGGCGAAATCATTTGCCGATGAAACGAGCGTACACACGTTTGCACACGGAGTGTCGAAACAGAAAGGGTTCGCCCGGGTCAAGTGTCTGTAAACCTGATCTTAAATCGGTTGCGAAGTATCATTGAGGGAAAGAAGAGCAGTTGCGCTCGATGGGACAATACGATGCTGAGAATTCGATCCCTTAAACACCCTAACGTGTAAGTAGTACTTCACCCTTCACTTTCCAGCTTCTCACCCTCGTAAGACACTGCGTTCGATGGTCTTCGAGAAATTCTTCCAAAACTAAACTGCTACTGGTATTTTAACGTTTTGATGAGATCAGACAAATGTAACCATATTAATAACCTAATCGTCAGATGGAGTACTTCGCGTGTTAACGGAACCTTCTGCAAAAGTTCGAACACTCTTATTATATAACACTCTTAATTATATAATTACGAGTTCAACACGACGAATAGTTCTCAAATTCGCTTCAAACTTCGCCAATACGATCGCAACGATCGAGTCTTCGAAACATAGAAATACATACAGTTTAATTATAAATATAGTTCTTTTATTGATTTTACGAAATTTCAGATGCATTGTAATGTCATTTCGAATTAAAGAAAAAAAAAAAAAGGAAAAAATTAAATTAACCACTTTAAATACAGCGAACGTCAAGTACGTTTCCATTAAATGTCAAAGTTCACTGTTACAACAACTGTGATTCTCGAACTTCGCCGATAATAGTCGCAAGACTCGAGTGTTCGACATGTAGGGGTACACACGTGCACACATCATCGAGCAAGTGTTCGAGCACTGATGTTGAGAATCGATCTCCGAAGAACGGTCGCCAGTATATAAATATGCGAGTATAGTTGTACAGTTCAGGGAGCATCAATATATGCATGTAAGCCGACGTTTGGCCGGGGCTTCGCTCGTCCGGCTTAAAGCCATCCGGCGTGGAGAGGGTAGCCTCTCTTCTTTCACGGCGATAAGAATTAGGGGCCAAGCAAGGGAATATCATAATACTCGTAAGCCGTGGGACATATTAAGAGGATCATATCGTTCCCGTTCCGTAAGACGTTTCAGTTTGATCCGAAAGGCGAGAAGGTTGCTCGCCTGCCCGTCTCCTTCAGAGGATCTTGACAGTGGGTGTAGGTGTAAGTGGAATGGCGATACGGCTGTCCAGCTGACGCTGCTAATGCGATAAAGGGTGTCGCGTCTATTTGTAGCCTATCTTCTTCGACTAGCAGTCGATTAAAATCCCTCGATTAAAATCTTTCGCGCGCGGTAGTCCACACTTATCTCACTCACATCGGTTGAAATTATTGTTCTTCGCTTCGAATTTTTATTTAGAATCGAATAAAAAAATCACCCAGGTTTTAATATCCTCCGTTTATACAGATTTTGTTCAGAACCCTTTTTTTTTTTTTGGTAGTGGTTTATTTGAAACTTTGTTTGTACAATTTATTTAGAATTTATGTATCCATAAAAATGTAATTGAAGTAGGTTCTAGGTTCAAACGAACGATTGAACAATATTATCTTTTTTTCAATTAAAAAGTGACATCTTTGTCCATCAGTTTTCATGTTACTAGAATATGTTCCACTCGTGTTCGAGAAACACGATTTCTAGTTTTACTTGACCGATCAGTTCCACCAGTTCCAGGTTCTGTTAATACGTGTATCTTAAATATGCGTACATTTCTATGCATATGTACACTGGACAATGAAGACGACAGGTACCATTGGACGAGCATAAAACGTTTGTTTGCTCGCCGGGTTTACACAGCTCTCGAAGTCAACGGCAACTTCCGCTCTGCTGACTGTCGTCCCAATGAAATGCTAACGATGATGGATGGCCAGCGATCTTTTTCTCCGTCTGCGTTCAAGTGGCGTTGAAGGAAAATAACGGAGCACCGCGGAACAGAAATTTTCAAACTATTTCTCGGAATCGTTTCTCCATTTCTCAGCTTGTTATTAACGCAGGAAGATGCCCGTTTCCATATTCAAATTATTTATCGAGAAGAGGGTCAGACACATTTCCAGGTGGAAACATTCCAGGTGATCTGGTTTCTCCTGGATCGTCCTAATTCATGCGTGGAAATTCTTTTCGTTCGTTTCGACGACCTTTTGGGTCCACGAACTTTTGAAACGCGTGAGACGATGGAAACTGGATGGCTGAAGCTTCCTTTGCTTGAGACGAAATTCAAGGATCACTGGCACACTTTTGCATCACAAGTGTAACGAAATCGCGATTTCGAAGGGTCGTTGAATGGTAGACATTGAAACAAACGTAGGAAAATCATCTTTTTACATTTCGTAGAGTTATTTGGATTTGTCAAGCATCGAAAGCAAACTTTTGTAATAATAATAATAATAATAATAATAATAATAATAATAATAATAATAATAATAATAATAATAATAATAATAATAATAATAATAATAATAAAAAAGAGAGAGAAAGGAAAGGAAAGGTGTGAAGGTAAAGATGCTATCTTTTTTTCACGCAGAGTGCAACAAAAGTGCAAAGTTACACGCGCGCACGCACAATTTTCAGGTAACGTTTCACGACCGGAAACCACGACGTGATAATCACTCTGTCGCGTCTCGTCAATTTCGAAACTTTCTCCGAATGAAACTGTCTCGCATAATAAAATCGTTGGGACTTCACTTTTACGCGATAGTCGGCAGCAGCCTCGTGCACATCCTGGGGAACGACCCATATTTCTGCACCGCAATGCGTCAACTTCCCCGCGATTCCCGTTTCGTGCCACCATTTTTCATTCCGCCGCCGTGATCTCGGTGTCCAAATTCACCCTCCGTGTCATCGAGAAAGAGAGAGAGAGAGAGAGAGAGCATATACCATTCCGGCAGCGTCATCCACATGCTCGTGAGAGCCATTGCGAGGAAATTCCTTCAGGAACTGGCGAGAGGTACGGGATCGACGGCGTTAGAATGACAAACAGTCCACCGATGCTTCTGTAATAGACCGAACGTGTGTCGTCCGTACGAAATTCAAGTGCGATTGCTCGGCCCGAGTGCGAGTGTATATCGTCAGATTGACGATCGAATTGACGGCATTCAAGTGTTATTCAATTCGTCAACTTTCAGCACCGGTCATCGCAGTCCCCATTGCGAGGATCGCAAGATTTCTCAAAAAGAGAATCATTGATTCCATCGCAATGCCAATTCGTATATTTTTTTTCGAGAATAATGCTAACTTCACGCTAAATTCACGGATTCTCTTTGCGTTAAATATACAGTGGCTGGAAGGGATGTTAGATCCAATTATGATTATAATAATGATTGCAATGTCGAAGCGCGTTTAGTTTCGTCTAGTGTCGTTTAATAA
The DNA here is from genome assembly GCA_032399595.1 of Tetragonula carbonaria. Lineage (NCBI taxonomy): Eukaryota > Metazoa > Arthropoda > Insecta > Hymenoptera > Apidae > Tetragonula > Tetragonula carbonaria. Next base: position 2,184,100 of record JAUCRC010000018.1, on the reverse strand, counting down.
TAATCCCGTGCGACCGCGAGAATATAATATTACGAAATGCTTCGCTTGGAAATAGGTGTAAACGTAGGATTCGGTGTAAAATGAATCGAGACTCAAACGATTCACCGGGCCAATTTCAACGACCACCGAGAGCGATCATCCCGGTCTGAGATTCTCTCGCAGTCAGAGTCCCGATTCAATGACCGACCACCTCCTCCTCGCTGCAGAAGTTGGCCGGCACGTACGCGTTCCATTAGAGGTGAACGCTCGCGCGTGTACGCGGAATATGCCAGAGAAACGTGAAATCCACTCGAGAGAGAGAGAGAGAGAGAGAGAGAACGTGGCGAGGCCTTGACACGTTAAAAATGAATGTGCCATCACGCCTCTGCGACAGAGGGAGGAAAAGGACGACGGTCTCTACTCTCCACTTCTGCTCTGTAGAACACGCGAGGCAAAGAAGAAAGAGCAAACGAAAGGAAGAAAAAAAGAAAGAAAGAAAGAAAGAAGAGAGTTAGATAGAAAGAAGCAACCCGTTTCACGACCGCCTCGGCTCATCTTTTTACATTTCTTCACCGAGGAGCTCGAAGAGCTCGGAAAGACGCGCCCGGTGACCGATTAGACTCGACTAGGAGAAACTCGGCTTGAAAAAAATCGGCCGCGGACCGGTTCTCCCTGCGAGGAGACCTCTCAAGGCCCTGAAGATGCCTTGTGGCACATTGTGTTCGGTCAACGATTTTGGTCAGCCGTCTCACGATTCCCTGCAGAATGTAAACACGCGGAGGGAACAGCTTGAAATGACCGCAACCTACTCGAAATAGAATCAGTCAAAGGCTGACACTTCTCAACCGGAGGAATACCAATTAGCTGCTGCTGGAGCCGTCCGCTCTGCTAACAAGCGTGATGCCCTCTCGACGATTCCTCTCGCCGACACTCGTCGGGGACCACCTACCGCGGAGAGTGCATATACGTTTCTTCTAATCGTTTCTTTTCTCTCTCTCTCTCTCTCTCTCGAAGGGAGCCTCTTGTCTTCTCCCGACTGAAATTAATTGTGACCAGTGTTTCATACTCGCAGGGGGATCCGGTCGAAATTCCGGAGCAGCTGATCGATCCATCACCGATCTTGAATCTGAGACTTCGTTTGAAATTCGAATAGCATTCAACGAGTAAGGATTCTCTAGAGCAAGTCTAATTATTACACGTGAGCGTGAGATTTTTTACACTCCGCAATTGTCATCGCGATCAACCCTTAAATGTCGTCGCGGGTTTGTACGCGATTTGTACGCGAATACATTTGCACATACAGGAACAATTGCTGCAAAATTAAATTTTTCTATCGATCAATACGCCTCAACTGGCATCGTGTTTATCAATTAAATCGTGCAAATTAATTCGTACACTCCCACCGATGAAATTTAAGTTTCTCAACGGCTCGCAACCATCCAATAATATTCAATTCAGAGGTTAATCAAATACAGACGACGTTTCCTTCTGCGCGCAAATCATTTTTCTCGTGGCGTCTACTCGCTTGCAGGAAGTTCCGCCCGCTCCATTCATGCATACCGCCTCGTCTGCTCGCTCGGGCTTGACACATGTTTGACAAACGTGCACCTGTAACGAGCAACAACGTCGGGGGCAGGATCGATACGCAGGAGACTTCCTTTAAACGTCGGCTCCTTTCACGTCGCGATGCAAACGACAGTCGTAACGTAATGTTTCGGAGGAATGGGAACAGGAAGGATAGGGGTGATTACGACGACAGCTTACCCAGATGGATGACTCACCCCGGATCGCGTAGTATACACATGTATTGTACTGTTTCCCTTCGCTGGTATTAAAACGCTCGAATAATATGTGATTAACTTCAGTGATTGAAGAATTATTGTCTGGCTTGAAGTTGTGCAAAGATACGTGCAGGAAATTGCATCACCGAATGCTGAAGCTCGGATTTTAGGGGTTAAGTTAAGGGGTGGGATGGGGAGGGGGGAAGATTCTGAGGAATTTTATTAATTCTGATTAATCCAAAGTGAGAATTCAGAAATAAATTAGATTAAAATGACACGCAAGTGTCGCTCAAATTTTATCAAACGTAGAAAATCCTGGCGAGAAATGACATTTACGTTTGAAAACAATGAAAATCCACCTGCGTGAAATTAATTTCTCTCTCGCTGTTGACTTTTTATTCTAGAAAATCCCCGCGATCGAGTTTGTCGAAATTACGCAAAAGCGGGGACAAACAGGGACATCAAACAATCAATCCACGTTCGTTGCATTATCATCAGCATATTGCTCGTGCATCACTTGGCTATGCACTAATTTATCAGCGCTTTGTGTCAATAGGCTTCTGTTCAAGAAACCAGTTATAGGAGACTCGTTAGATAGTGGAAATTACTCTGTTGCTATTGGTAGACGAAATTGCGCCAACGTGGAACGAAGTTAGCAAATATCGTATAGATAAAACAGGTGATAAACTATCGCGGGTATTACCGTGTACTTCACCGACGTGAATAGATTTTCCAGCGTGAATAAATGAAGATATTTTGGATTTCCAACGTACGAGAATATTCAATCAGTGTGTTAAAAAAGATGACTTTTCTCTAAGGAAAGAATTACAAGCTGCAAATAGCGAATGTTCATGAATCATCTATTGGAATATCTATGGAACTCGAGAATATAAAACGTTGTACTTTGGAACATTTGACTTTGACAATTTTTTCTTTTTTTTTGGAAAAAAATTGCACAATAATTTGTTGAAAAAACAAATCGCGAGTTATACATTAGGTGTAAATTTCTCTTTTGTTCTTATCTCTTTTTTAGAACATTGAAATTCAAAATATCCTTCAGAGATGAAGAATGGAGCTGCCCGAAGAAAATTCAGGATACTTTACTATTGATAATAGTAACAAATTTTAGGCAAAGTACAATGATTTATAATACGACGATTTGTAATTTACGAATATGTCTTCGTCAGATTTACCACTGTACAAGAAAACTCATCGTTATGGTTGCACGTGCAAATTTGTTAATGTATCTGTTAAATTATTGTCACACGCATAATTGGTAATTTGTAATTTTACATATCTCGTGATATGTAAAATTTACGCTAAAAATACCACGTAGTGTAGTCGTGGGACTTTCTAGCGGGCATGTCGTTTCTCTGTCTAAAACATGTATCCACCATTTTGAAAATATTTTCGCACGTTGATTTAAATGGAAATTTATATATCGTCGAAAGAATATTGGAATAACAAATTGAACGAGATCAGTATTACCGCGGGATGAAATTTTAATAATACAATTTTCCGATGAGGAGCTATTACAAAATGGCTGCTGTAACTCTTTGCGGAGTCAATGCGTTTCATTATTTAAATTATCGTCTGCGGATGGTTTAGGATTTCTCATATTTAAAAAAGAAAAAAAAACAGAAAAAAATCTGATAATTTTGTTAAACGTAATTTATTTTGAAGGCAAAGAGTTGCAATTTAATTAAATTTCATCGACAAACAAATACACTTCTTAACGAATTTAACGAACAATCCGAATGATGTAGAAAGTATATATATTTTTCGTAAATTTGATGAACTGCGAATTAGCGTTCTTGGGAAATACGAAGAAAAAAAGAAATCCTGCAAATTGCTATTGTCAACGTGACACGGCGGAACACGATTGCTCTTATTATGGAAGTTGAACGTGCAACGCGATCGAAATTTCCAATGACGAGGCACGCGCACGTTTTATCCGATATTTATGACGATTTATCCGCTGATACGGATCGCTAATGTCACTAGATTCATAGAGAACCGCGGTGAAAATGTAACGTATATAGCCGGGGCATTCAACAGGTTGACGTCGCACAATAAAAACTTTTAAGCGGTCGATACTTCTTTAAACATCGCTGCGAACATATTAGATAAGAACGTTACCATCAGCCGAAACAAGGTCAAACTAATTTCGAACTAGAATTTATTTAGTCACAATGAGACTTCGCTAGATGAATGTTTCATTCGTTAAATATTGCATATTGTCCGACTCATGGGAATTTTCTTCGGGACTGAAATCATAATTTAGTCGAGACTAAAGTCTCCCATTCTCAACGAGCCCTCAAAATGTGTTGTGCGATTTTATTTTTATTTGCCGTTTCATCGAACTTTGAATATTAGAGTCAAATGAAAGAAATTCGAGAAATCTCAAAGTTGAATGAACATTTTCTCTAGAAAAGTTGAAAAATTTTTTTTCACGATTTTCAAGAGTGAAGTCCGCTATTTACAACGAGTCCTTGAAACAGGCCCTACAATTTTGTTTTTCGATATCTTATCGAAGTTTGAATATTATGATTAAAAGGGAAAAAGACTCAAGAAATCCAAAAGTTTCATTGTTTGCAAACGTCTCTGAAAACGTTGAAAAATTTTTTTCACTCTCAAATCTGCTATAATCTTGAAGATTAAAAGTCTCTCCTTTTAAACGAGCTCTTAAAACATGCTGTACGATTTTTTCTCGCCACTTTATCAAAAGTTTGAACTAAACGAGAAAAATTCAAGGAAACCCAAACATTTGGTCGTCTAACCCTAACGTTCAAAGTTCAAATGGCTAAAGAAGATCGTAGAGCATGTTTTATGTGCTCGTTGTAAATGTGGGACTTCGATCTTCAAAATCGCGGCAGACTCAGTCGCGAGTAGAATTTTTCAGTGGCTCCAGAGACGGTTGAATCCTAACAATTCTCGACATGGAAAAAATCTTGCAAAAGAAATGAACTCAGATTAATTGCGAAAGTGAAAGCTTCTCTCTTTAAAACGAATCGTTACTTTTCGCGTAGTAGTAAAAGGTATCGACAATTCGTCGTTCGTTGTCAAAACTTGCCGATCGTCGTCGCATTACGAAAAAAACGCGGGGATAAAAACGATCGCGTGGTCGAGATTACAGTCGAGACTCGCATCGATTTTGGAAACAAACGAGCCGCGCGGGTCTCGCAAACGGCGTCACGTGTAATCTCGTCCCCGACGCGTCGTGTCGAAGAAGATATAACTTGGCAAACGGAGAGAAAGACAAAGAGAGAGAGAGAGAGAGAGAGAGAGAGATCCAGCGTACACTTCGACCGGGCTGCGTCGTTAACGATAATTCGATAGTCGTCGTCGGGCCGTTGAATGCAGAGAAGGAACGACTTTCGCGGATCGGATCGATGCGGAAAGAGACGAACGCAATATCGCACGAACGCGTACGTAAAATTGAAGCGTGATGCTCGTCAACGTGACGAGCCAAGAGCAGCCAGAGGATTGAAATCCCCCTACCTCCCCCACCGTACTTGAACAGACAGACAGAAATATGGGTGAGATATCAGTTTTATTGGATTCGGCAATTCTTCGTCATCGATTTCCTCCTCGTTAGACTTTTCGCTAGACGATTCGCTTGGATCTGAAATTCCAAGCGAACCGGATTTCGACGAGAATTTTCGAGGAAATTCGCGTCCGTCCGTAGTCGTCTGCGATCTGTTTGCTTTACGATTTTTATCTGTTTGTTTCGGCGATCAGCGGAGATCGTGAGGTTCCTGTTCGCCATGATGCTGTGCATCGCGAACATGATCATCTACGGGCTGAAGGTGAACATCGCGACGGCGATCGTTGGCATGGTGAAGGCTAGAAATGTCACGACGAACGGCGACAGTGTCCGCCCCGAGTGCGACTTCGAGGACGAGACGGTCGTGACGGTCGACATACACGGGCCTTTCGACTGGTCAACGACGGAGCAAGGCTTGGTCATCAGCATCTATTTCGCCGGCTACCTCGTGGGCATGTTTCCCGCGGGATACTTCGCCGATCGGTAAGCCAAGCTCACGTACGGAGATCGACTGATCTCGATTGAAAGAGAATCGAGAATCTTTTAAACCCCGAAGATTTAGAAATCTAGCTGTCAAGAGATTTAGAACGTGCAGAACGTCAAAAGAGACGGTGCTCGAACGATGAAATAAAAGAGGCCGTCGATCCTCTCCGATCGTTAAATCCTCCCGTTAAATATATCTTTCCCTGTTTATCACTCAGCTTCAACACGAAGAACGTGTTGCTAATCTGCGTGCTGGCCAACGCGATCCTCACGCTGTTGGTGCCGATATCGGCTCACGTGCTCGCATTGCTCCTGAGCGTGAGGTTCCTCACCGGCGTGCTGAGCGCCGCGAATCTACCAGTGGTGAACGTTCTCGTGGGCAAGTGGATCATCTTCGAGGAGAAGAGCATGTGGGGCGCCATCATCTACGCTGGGATATCGCTCGGCACCGTGGTCTCCATCCTGAGCTCCGGCCTGATACTCAACAGCCTTGGATGGGAGGCGGTCTTCTATATTCACGGCACCCTGCCGTTGATCTGGTGCGTCGTGTTCTACTGGTTCTTTGCCGACAATCCGGAAACGCAAAAGTACATCAGCGAGACTGAGAGGCAGAAGATCGTGACAAGTTACGGGCACCGAGGGCCCGAGTCCCTGAAGATGGCCGTCCCGTGGAAATCCATATTCACGTCGGTGCCGTTCTGGGCACTTATCTACACCAACACTTTCGGCAACTTTTGCTGGTACTTTCTATTGACGCAGCTACCTTTGTACATGAACAAGATACTGAGGTTCGACATCACGTCGGTAAGGAAGATCTCGATTTAGTCGGCAACTTGGAAGAACAACTTGTTTAGAACTTTCGACACTTGGAAATTTAGTATTTCGCGAATTTATTTGGTATATACCCGGGGATCCGGTAATTTAGGAATTCATTTAGAGACTTATGAGTTCAGGAGTTTGGGAATTTGAGAATTTTCGCATTTAGCTGTACGATTTTAGAACTCTGTAAATTTGGGGACTTGGAAATTTATCGACTTTGGAATTTCGTGGTATGGAAATTTAGTACTCCAGGAACGTAGAAATTTGGAATTTAAAAATTAAGAAACTTGGAAACTTGATTATTCTAAAATTTAGAAGTTTAAAACTTTGAAAACTTAGAAACCCAGAAATTAAGAAATATTTTAGAAAAAATTTACTGCTGAGGTGTATTAGAAAAGTTTGAGATTTTGAAATACCTTTTGGTAGAATATTAGATAATCACTGCTGCTACTGTAACTCTAAGATATTAATATATTTTCAATTTCGAACTGTTCAAATGTCGATTTATTTATTTAATTGCGCAGAATGCTTCCCTCAGCTGTACTCCATATCTGATAAATGCAATAGTAAACCCATTCCTTGGCAGACTACTGGATTGGGGCAGAGCAAACCAATACTGGACGCAGACTCGTGCTCGGAAAATCGCGGTATTTATAAGTAAGCTTCATTATGCAATTTACAATTAATTACCTAGAAACTTCGAAACTTCGAAACTTCGAAACTTAACAGTTTAGAAATTTGAAAGTTAAGAAACAAAGAAACTCAAGAAGTTCAATTTGAAAATTCAGAGAGTTAAAATTATAGACACTTGGAAGACAGTTAGAATTTGTAAAATTCAGAAATAGAACAATTTACAAGTTTTGACAGTTTAGGAATTCCGAAGCTCATAATTTCAGAAATCTAGAAATCAATGAGATTAATAATCTAGACGTTAAGAAATTTACAAGTTTGGACATTCAGGAGCTTCGAAGCTCAGAATTCCAGGAATCTAGAAATTCGCAAGTTTGGAAGTTCAGAAATTTCGAAGTTCGAAATTTCGAAAATCTGTGGGATTAACGAAATTTAAGAAACCTAGAAATTCGAAGAATTGTTTCATTCACGATTTTTACCATTTAATCTAATACAATTATTTTTTTGTTTTATTTTTTTTTGTTCTAATTTCACAGGCTGCATCCCACCGAGTATATGCCTCTTCATAATCGCTTATATCGGCTGCGAACGCACAATTTCCACGATATTGTTGATAATGAGCATAGTATTGTGCGGTGCAATTTTTGTTGGGCATCTCATCAATCACGTTGATCTGGCACCGAACTATGCCGGGATCTTAATGGGCATTACAAACACACCCGGCACAATTTCTGCATTTATTTTGCCTGCTCTGGTAGGCGCGCTCATGGAACAGGGGGTACGACATAAAACACTAATAATAAAAATATAACACTTATGTCTTGTAACATTTAACGTAACATTTGACACTTCCTCTGTATGACACTACCTCTTCTTATGCACGTATATTTACATCGTAGCACGTTATGGCAAGATGGAGAATAGTCTTCTGGATCACTATCGTCGCTCAATGCTCTGCGTTCGTTGTGTTCTCGATTTTCGGATCGGCAGACATCCAAAAATGGAATCAGATGCCAGAAGAATAGCAAGGGGCAAACGTCGAGTGATTGATGACAATTAATTCAGAAATTATAGAGGAACGTGTTTTTACCGAAATAAACGTAAATGAACATCTTATTAATAATCGTTTATGAACTACTACCTTCTCGCAGATTAGATGTTAAAGATTTTCTCTTAGAAAAATCGTCATTAACAAGTGCATGTCTCGAGTATTAGAAATGTATCATACGCGTAGACTCTGCGAATTGTCGCACGCTCGTGGCGAAACTGAAAAGACAACACGCACAAACTTCTGTTTCAAGTTCTCGAACTCCTTCGATCTACACGTCGGTGGAAATTTACAACTGCGTAGAGATTCGAGAAACGCGCGGGTGAAAATACTCGCGTAGTATTAAATATCGGAAACGGGAACGAGCGACGAGCGAGTTGCAACAGCTAGAACGTTCGTCGCTCGTGTCGCGAATGGACGAAGAATGAAATGGTAATTGGCAACAGGCTATAAGGCTACAAGCGGCCTGAAGCTGGCAAATAGAGCAATTCGTTCAATTTCCGCGAACTCGAAATCTTCGTGAAATTTCCGCGGCAAACGACGATAAAACGCGAGAGAGAGAGAGGGAGGGACACGGTTTCGAGCACTCTTTTTCTCGAGACGACGCGGTGGTCTTTGATATCTGGTCTCCGCTACAGGAAACGTTTCAAACGAGAGGGGAAATGACTTAGCTGTAATCTTCCGTTTTTCAACGGCGAAGCACGTCGAAACGACCGAGGCTATAGCACCGAAATAGATTACAAACGTAATATTTCAGCCGCCATAAATATTCCCCGTTAAAGTTGCCAAGAGCTTCTTCTCTTTCGTTGCATCTCTTTGGATGTTTCTTTTTCAAAGAGGGAGCGAGTGAGAGAGAGACAGACAGAGAGAGAGAGAGAGAGAGAGAAGCTTTTGCGGACTGCTGGTCGCCAACGCGGCGATCTAATTGGGATAAGACGGATTTTTGTACTAGGTGGCCCTTAATTGGTCGACCATCATTACGGGTGGTCTCGCGGTTCTAATTACTGCGCGCACACCTTTGCACGTCCCTGCAGCCAACTCTCTCTCTCTCTCTCTTTCTCTCTATCTATCTATCTATCTCTTTCCAAAGATTTTCGCCAATGTGGAATTATTTATAACGACCACCGCTTTGATAACTCACGTCGAGATCGCGTTTCGCGTTTTTGTTTGAACGTTCGGTGTTGGCCTCGGTTTTGCGCGATTCATAAGGAATTCGGTTGGACTCTTGACTTGGTGTTTAGGTTCTTCTCCAGCGAAGTTTTTCGGATTCTTCTTGCATTACAAGAACGAGCTTCTCGTTCTCCCTTGACGTTCAATGAATGTGAATGTGGCGTGTAATTATTACTAGATATACGAAGTTAAATATAATATTAAAACTAAGGATCTCGTAATTCTATGGAATATTTGGAAAATATATTTGTAATACGCAGAACGTACTATCTTGAAGTTCTAGTTGAAAAAATTAACGAAGCTCGATAGATTTCAACATGAGCGAGAATTAGTAAAACTTGTTTCTTTATATTATAATTATTTTCCCGAAACTTGATTGAAGGAAGCAAGTAAGCTTCTTCCGATGAAGCAGTCTTTCATTGTAGAAAATGTTTCCCACAAAAATACATTAAATATATTTCAAAGTATAATATATCTTACTATCGTAAGATGTATTGCACATAAAGTTCAATTTTTGTTTTATTTGCTAAAAAGAAAGTGACAAATGAAGCGTTATGTATAAAAAAGAATTTTTTTTTTTTTAATGAATTTAAAAGAAAACTTTAAACGACTGACAGTTTTCCCCTAATATTTCTGGCCATGACAGTTCTATAACATTTCAAAAAATTATATAATAAATAATTTACACGCACAATTGTCTTTGTGTTTATTTCTATCGATGCTCGATAAACAAAGAAAACAAAACATCCATCAATCGAACAGAGGAAGATCGACTCGGCTCGGTTTTGTTTCGAGCGGTGTTAGAGAGAGCGGGTCTCCTGGCGAAAAATTATGGTAGACCTCCGTTAAACAACCGTCAGCCGACAATCCGTCGAAGAAGCTATTAATCAAGCGTAATTAAGGCTCGGCTGATCCTTCGCCAGGGGATCGAGACGTCGACTCGTTTGCCCGGACTTGGCAGAAGTGGAGTTGCTTCACGCCACGGTTAATCAATCCTGAGGCTCGTTACAGTCGGGCCTTCGAGCTAACCTCCAAGTAGCGTCAACGCATCCGAAGCGACACCGAAACGCCAAGGATTGTTAATCTAGCGCAGCCACGGTGCGTAACACCGTTAAGGATTCGCAGCTGCGTTTGCTTTACTCTAGCTTTACGAAACGCTTTCCAATTATCTAGAATCTAGTCTTTTCTCCCTTTCAAACGTACGTAGTTCCCTGGAATTGCATGATTTCTTGACTCTACGTGTCCTCGAGAATTTTTAGAATTTCGAAAGAATCGAGGAATTCTAACAATTTTGGAAACATCAGAAACTTTCAGATTTTTACAAACTGAAATGTTCGACAGTTCGACATAAATCTTCTCGATCTTCGATCGGATCGAAATCAAAAAAAAAAAAAAAAACCGCAGGAACAAACTGTTCTCGTTGCATCGTTGAGACTTCGCGATCCTTCGGTCGCGTTTTCAGTCGACGCCGGCGCGTCGTCTCGTCGCTTCCGTCTGGAACGTCATGCGAACTCTTATTAAAGGAGGCGATTTATCGCTGGTAATAACGGTGCGGTCTGCTGCTGCGAATGTGTCTCCCGACGTAAGGTTCGCAAGAGACAAGGTTCAAAGGTTCAAGGTGTCGACAAGTATGGGTTCATTCACGCCCGATCTTGCCTCTATGACCGTGCATACGTAACACAGCGTGCTGAACCGTCGCAGCATCTTTCGAAACTTGTCTCGAAAATTATTTCATAACCGAGAGGACAGAGTAAAACCGTTCGTAGGAAATAAAATTTAACGCTATCAAATGTAACTGTTAAATCATTCACACTGACTCGACTTATTGCTAATAGTGACATAAAACACTGTCTTTGCGTGTTGCGTCTAACAGTATCATCAAACTCAATCTGTTTGGTAATTTTCTGTTTCGATGATGTTAATGTTACTCGAATGTTTCCAAAATTATTGAATAACGGAGTGAATGAAGAGTGGTCGGTTCGTAAGAATTTCTAATTAGACCTACCACATTTACATCCAACTATCGTCAAGAATATAAGAATTCTCAAACACACATAAATTCAAATTTACTGGGACTAAAACGGTCTGACGGTATTATCGACGAAATCATTCGACGAAATTAACAAAAATACATCACCAAAATCGACGTTACTGCCACGTGGCTGTACGTGCTACGAGGCACATTTGTTTGTAATTTTTCCGGAGTAAGGGGAGAGGGAGGAAGAGCGCCGGAAGCGCATTAGGAGTAGTTAATTGTGTAGAAAGAGGTTATCGATTGCTGTTCGACGTGGCTGCTCGGACGGGAATCTAGGTCAGTGCTATCAAAGAGCGGATGTGTGGAACAACTGAAAATGCAGCTGCTAACAGTCGGACCAGCATCACCGCCTTCGGTGCTTTCCTACCGCGAATCCCTTTTAGTCGCGAGACTGAGCTATTAAGGTCTCCGACATGCCACGTGTCTGCACTTGAGCACCCCATTCACGTGCGTGCCCCTATGTACGTGTACGATTCTCCAGTCTTGTATTCAGGCGCGAATGTGCCTACGTTAATTCCGCGTTTTCCACGATTTCCCCGAACCGGGAAATCGTTAATACACAGAACCGAAAATAATCGTGCCGTGTGAGTCGTGCTGATCTCGAACTGTTAACTGTGACGTTTGTGATCATCTCTGACGTGTTCTTGGAACTTCACGACTGAAATTTTCAACATTTAATACGGAAGAAGAATGGTTTTGATTAGATTTTAATCAAGTTCTTTGATTTAAAATATTGACGGTATTAACCTAAGTACAGTCGATTGTACAGTCACGGTGAAATCAAATTTTCAATACGTAGAACACGCGAATATGTAGAATTTATAATTGTCAAAGTTGCACGATACTCTAGGACAGACATAGAGTGGTTAACTGGCGGCCCTTACCCCTACTCCTCTGATCGATAGCGCTATCCCCTCCACTGCATCGATCTCTCCGCTACATTGAAATTTCCTCGCCGTGACATTAGCTCCACTCTCTCAATTTCTTGATTTCCCTACCAAACTCTATAGATCTCTATAGACAATGGTCTTAACCTTGAATCTATCCAAATTTTATAGTCACTTAACTTTTTAACCTGCCCATTTCTATTTTATCCAATACTCAATTAATCTCGATGAATCATTCTGAAGTTCTAATTCCAATTCTATTCGCAATGCTGATCAACGCTCCAAAATCTATACGCAGATCTACTCTTTTCAGAAACTACAACTTTCTTCTTCGCTCGCCAACTACCGGCATTAAACAGGTCGAGAGAGCTATAGCAGGTCGACCGGGGGATCACCTGGTAAAATATGAAACTCAACGACAACTAATCTGCCCCGGAAGTTCGGGGTGCGTGCAGCCCTCGGCGCATGGTCCGCGGAGAATCGAAAGAGAGGAGGTTTGCCGGCGGTTTGAAGCCGGTCAATTGGAAACGGGGTGACCGAGTTTCGAGATTCCTTGCCTCCGCTTCATCGCCGTCAACCGAGGCATATCGAATTCTTCGCTGGACTCCGTGGAATGCCTGAAGTCGACCTTCTCCCGCCACTCCCTTTCTCATTCCTTTCCGGCCGACCTCTGCCCCGCTTTTTCCTCACGCTAAGGAAATAATCCGCGAATACTTGGCCGATCCGCGCGGCTCTCCAGCATCCTCCTGGACTCGCTCGCAGTGACCTAGTTCACGCTTTTGGCTCAACCGTCGGCTAACGACCGGCCAACCGGCTGGCTAGCTGCATAGTGATCTCCGTGACGCGGGTCGAGAAGACAAAAATTTCAAAGAAATTTGACAGCGATTGGAAATAAAATACAGAGACCGAGAGACAAGAGATGATTAGGCTGGCATAGAGACAAGTAATTAGGTAATTAGGATACGTTTGAAAGTGTATTTGTGATTTGCCACGGTTTCACGAGACAGATTAAGTTCGCGACGAGTTTGAATTCGATGCGTCAGTATTGGACGATTATTGAGAACTCACAGCGTCGCGATAAACTTGTTAATTGTACAGCATATAATCCGAATTGAAGAACCCCCGATTTAATTAAATTACTAAATTACGTACTATTAAAAAATTATAATTCAGTCCGAAATTAAGATCGTAACGTTTAATTAAATCAGACTGAAGTTTGGATACTATTCAATGTTTAATTTCGTTCAGTTTTCAAGCGTATTAAAGTGGAAGATCATTCGTTAACACGACAAATTTCGTTCGAATCATGAAGCTAGAAAATTTCGATTCCTTTCTTTCTCGCGTTTCCCCTTAATTCTATTAGTATAGATTTTCGTTGGGCGCAATCGTTTCATCAATTCGCGTGAATTAACTATAGAGCGATTACCTCCGGCTGAAAAATGCGAAGGAAATGCAAGGTAAACGATAGTACGGCTGTTCATTTGTTATGTTCCGCGTTGCAATGCTGAAGATAGCGGTCTCAGATATACGGCCAGCAATATATTATCTCTTTATAAGCACATGCGTAATTTATTTCTTGCATTAATTTCGGACTTAAACGCGCTTTGTTATATGAAACTTTCAACGGTAACAAATCTGTTTTCTCATCATTAAACCTCCGCGCTAAAAATCGCCGCGGAATTTTTAACTCTTTGGGCAGATTTATCGCCAGGAACATAGTTGCATTAACATGGCGCTCCTGATAAAACGTGGCCAGCCGGGTCTCATTTTCTTAACTATCGCCGGTTTAATTAATTGAACTAATCTTTCGCTCAATGATGTCAGCCTACAGTCGAGGAGGTAATCTCGTTCATTTCATTTCGTTGAAAATCAGTTTGACGAGGAAAAAATCTTACTTGTGTTCTTTCTCTTGTCAATTACGCGATCTAGGCCTAATTTTCGCCAAAAATCGTGAGTCAGAGAAATAATTCCAGATAAATCTACAGAATCTTCCTCATTTTCGCGAGGAGAAACTCCGGAGATGCACCGGAATTGCAGAAAAATCCAAATTTTCGAAAGTAAAGAAAAAAGAAAATCTCTACCGCCTGGCAATCCAATCAAGAATTCCCGAAATTCACGCGAAAGCCGAGGAGAACCACGGCGTGTAGCGTCTCTCGCCGGATGTTTCGGCCGTCGAGACGTCTTTCTCTCGCTGTCTCTCGATCCATCTTCCGCTCGTACGCGTCCTCGTATCCCAGGGCTCGGTTCACGGCCGCGAGCAGCCGCGATCGATGGCGCGGGAACGTTCGAGGAGGAAACAGGAATCTCGGAGAAACAGGAACGAGGGGAGAGAGAGAGAGATAGAGAGAGATCTGTCCCCCGTGTGGCAAATGAAAATATATCAGTGGCAGTCGCGGTGGCAGCCGAAATCAGAATGCGGTAGCGTTCTCATCAGCATGCGAAAACTTTGTTATTTGTTTGAACACGTTCAATTATGCATGCGCAATATGCTGACGGTTTTCAAGGGTGCGGAGCGCGCGGTGAAACGCGGGGGTGGTCAAGGGTGGCGACTGCGGCAGGAAGGGGGGAGAGGGGGAGGGGTCGTGTGCCCGTATTACGTCGCACAGGAAGAGGAAACGGCAAACCTATTGAAAAGGCGCGCGCTCTCGTTCGCCCGTAATTGAAATAATAATAAAGCGTGAACGCGCAACAATGACTGCGATCCTTCCTTCCTTTCTGTCTTTTCCTCTCCTTTCTTTTCCTTTCTTCTCTCTTCTTCTCTCGGGACGGTGAAATGAAATTAGAGGAAACTTCTCTTGATTATATATATAGAGGGTGAAAGGGAGAGAGAGAGAGAGAGAGAGAGACCCTGTAGAAAAAGTAGGTTATTTTCAAATCGAAAGGAATCGAAATGTCTTTACTGGCGATTGCAAAGTTTTCACTTGCAAAAATTACCGCGATATATGGAGAAATATTTGCACTATTTACGGCATAAGTAGTATCAATTGCATACTATAATATACTATACTATGATATTTATACTGTTATATATCATAATATTTGTAGTAGCTGCGAAAGTTTTGAGACATTGAATTTTATATCTGACGAATGAATTACATTCAATATAATACAAGATATTGGAGTTACATTTTTATATTGAATTTTGTATAATAATTGAATTATTAGTCGTTGAGGTATTATCTTGAGAATGCGTATCCGATGAACAAAGTTGAGAGCAGAGCCTCGCACGACGTATAAATATCCGATCGATAAGCTAACGTGATGCTGAAAAATCGCAAAAAGTTAAGAGAAAATTACTGATAGCACGCGGCGAAAGGGTTATCCTCCTCCTCCCCCTCTCCCCCCCTCCCACTCGAAAAAGGGATTTAAATTTTACGTCTGGTCTCATCCCACGGAACGATCCAATCTGGCCCCGTACGGCACGCGAGAAAACTCCTGAATTTTACGAAGCATAATTACAGGGACCTGCTATTTTTTCCGGACGGCAGCGGTGAACTTCCGGTTGAGTGATGCGATAACCGTTTACGGTGCTCGCGTGATCGCTCAGGGGCCCTTCTGTTCTTTTTCTGGCCATCAACCAGAAGCTCTGAGAGAAAGAGAGTGTACGGTGCGTGGTAAAAAATGATCCGACAAACCGCCATTGCATTCCGTTGCATAATTCACAGTTTAATTGACACTCGTCCGATTACCCTTAATCCGGACGCTTGAAATTTATAGAACCGTGTTCGGGATCGTGAAATTAATTGCTGAATACTCTTCCGTTCGAATCGGTAGTCGAAGAGAAAAAGGAAGTTGGAGTCAAATTGCTGAATTTAAGGTAGAAACCGCAACGAAACTGAATCGCTTAGCTCTGCAATTTTTTATTCGACTCGATCTATCTTTCAATTTCTAAATATTACATGTACGTAAACTCGCCTAAATTTTTTGCCACCTGATACAAATTTCCGACGATAATTTCCATTGCACAAATTAAATCTGCGCACGTGAAGCTTCTTTGATAAAAAAAAGAAAAAAAAGAAAAAGAAAATAAACTTCTCGAACGGATTTAAAGAGAGGATGGACCAACAAGTTACCAACTTTGGAAGTAAACCAATTCTTTTCACGGGAATGGCACACTCTCTGCAGCGTTACGTAATGCTCGATGAAAAGCTAAACTCCTACGTTAGCCACGTATGGGAGTACAACGTGGTATTTGCCAAGGCTGGCTGGCAATTTGCCTCGGCATACCGTGGTCTCTCACTCGAAGTATGAATAATAATGACGCTGGATATGTGAATTATGAGACGATTATCTACAGCGCGGGGGTTGCGTTGGTTATTGCATCGTGGTTCACGGTTCACCCCGCGACAATCGATCCTACCACTTGATATTGCACTTTAGCTTCATACTACTTTCAACGACCTGGATTTAATCGGTCACTATAGACAGAACGTCTTGTAATTTGGAACGTTTTCTTCTTAAATTAAAAACGCTATTTAACGTTTGATACGAAGACTAGAATGAAAGTTCAATTATTGACGCTTAGGAGTTTCCAATTTTCTTCGTTTAAAGATAAAAAGAAAAAAAAGCAAACTTTACATTTGCATAATTTGTAAGAATCTGACGGCATAGATTAAAATTTTTACGTCTGTAGCGATAGATTTTCATTATTCGAAACTTTAGTTACTCGTATGGAGTATTAGTAAAATTTGGTTCAGAGGATTTTACAGCTATTTAAAGGTACGAACTCAAGTTTGTTGAAACGTTCAAAGATTTCCAGTCCGTGACGTTTCATTTCTATAATTTGAGAACCTTTCGTTTAAAGTCAATAATACAAATTTTAACTTCGCGTGGTATATGGAGCATTAATAAAGTTTGGGAAGAATTTTGCATCAATTCGTAAAACATGAATTCGAAATAAAATATTTGTGTTTCACTTCATTTGTCGTCGTCTGTTGTACTCGAATTCTTTTTATTTCAAACTTTTTATACAAATTTCAATATATAGCACGGAGCTTTAGTACGAAAGTTTCTCAACTGCGGCGCCAGCTGACGGAGCGCAGCCTTCGAAAATCTATCGAATCGTTCTGACGAAACGATAGTCCTTGTTCATCAAAAAAATAAATTTTCAAGTAGAAATGTTAAATTTAACTGTCTTCTTCTGCGAGGAACCATTTTGCGCCGAGAACCTTTCAAAAAATTAATTTCCATTAAAGCGTATGCACGATTCATTATTTTATATGAAAAGCGATCCGTACGTATGTTGGACGATCCGATATTTAAAAGATTAAAATAGAATATCGAAATGTTAAAATGAAATATTAAAATGGAAGATTATATAATATGAGATAATAATTCGATCGTTGTTACAAGATAGAATTATTCGATAATTTTTATCACTTTTTTTTAAATCGAAGATGAAAGTGAATTATTCCACCATTTCGCCCCTTCATTTCCGTTTCCCGTTTTTCAAATAAAACCAATTATCATGAAAATGATACGAAATTACTCCGTCATTTTTATCGCGTATTCGTATTTCAAATAAAATAAATTATTCCCCTTGATTATTTAATTTCCTCGTGTTCTTAATTATCGTGAAATAAAAATTTACTTTATCCTCGTGTTCAAACCATAATACGATCTCGGTCACCGTCTTCCTTTTTTATTCTCCGCACTCGTGGACGTCGAAATGAACGACGTTGTACACGTCCTATCCTCCCCAGACTTTTCAATTTTCTCGTTTCCCCCCGTCACGGGGAACACGCGCGCGACGAAATTTCCACAAATTATCATTCTATTTGACATCATGGTTGTCCTCCCTCTTCCTCGAGAGAAGCGCGCACCGCCGCGTTTTCACTTATTCCAAATTGGCTTTTTAATATTTTGCATATTAGTAGCTTATGCTACCCCCAGCAGAATCCTTGTTAGTTGTTTCAACGAGTTTAGTATGCAAATTGACATAAAGGGTATACGCGCGCGCGGGATGTAACTCAAGTGCGGAACACGGGGATAATGAGGGGTACGTTTTACCCTCGGGGGTAGTATGTTTTACACCCGGGCAGCTTACGCGTCCAGCCGATCCGAAAAATCATCGCTACGCGCCGACGTATTACCATTTTTATCGCCCCCTTCACTTTATATCCCCAAATATTTCTCGAAGAAATATATAACCCACTCGAATGTTTCGTCGTGGAAAAAAAGAAAATACAGAAATTCGGTAATTTCGAACTTTGGAAGTTTGCAGATTCGAAAATTCAGAAGTTCAATTTGATTGAAGAATCTCCAATGTGTGGCAATCTGGCGATACGAGAACGATGCTGGAAATCGTGCATATTTGAGAATTTAAAAATTCGCAATAGCAGAAAATTTCGGCAGCTTGTCAAATTTATTCTCGCAGAGGGAAGAGGAAAGGATTAAAGAATTCATTACTGTTATGGGTTCGCGTTTGTTACACCGTGTTTCCTCGAGGCTGTGCTGGAATCGCTCTATTTATTTTACAGCGTCATAGGTTCCTTTTTTATTGGGCAATTATGCAAACTGCAGCGGAGGCAGAGCCCGTACGAACGCGTCAGCCAGTATTTCTGGATTTTACGGTATAACCAGACGCAGTTCCTTACCAACGGACCGGGATAAATGTGATAAGACTCGTTGGCGGTGAAAAAAAGAAGCAGATCTTAAACGCGAGCTTGAATAATTACTCGATTGTTTATACCCGCGAATTTATTCGTTCGGTGTATCACGCTCGAATTATTTGACATTCGCGATTTTTAAAAGTCTTCGAAGGTGAGCAGATTTTCAATATTTCGCGGCAATCGTTGGCAATCTTCTGGAAAATCTACATGTAAAAAAGAAAAAGAGTAAAGAACAAGTAGGAGCTATCGCACGACCAATTGCAATTCAACATTGAACATAATTCTTGCTCGGAAATTCACAAAGAAACGAAGAGCACCTTACGTGGTCGATTTACTAAAAAGAAAAGAACTTCACGAAACTGTAGAGTCTTCGCGTCGTGTTTTGCGAATTTTTTCCACAGAGCGGAAAGGCGAGTTGATGCGTACAACGAGAGTTTGAAGCGTTTGAGAGGCATCTCGTAATTAATTACCATGCTCGAGATAGAACACTCGCTGAAACTGGAGAATTTTTGGCAGATGTCTCGATTTATAATGTTCCTTCGTACAGCCGAGAAGGAAAACGAAAAGAAAAAAAGTAAAAAAAAAAATATAGAATTTCATCAAGTTAGAATTTCTAATTTTGCCTCCACGCATGGAAAAGTAATTTTCAATCTAAGAAGAAATATAAAATTTCAAGATGCAATCCCGATTTAGGCTATTCCCAAGGAAAAGAAATATATCGAAATATTTCGAAAAAAAAAATATAATACCAATATATTTCTCTGTGACAATGTATTTCATGCCAGAGATATTTTTCGTACGCGCAGAAAGAGAAGACTTCGGATCACTCGTACGCGCATTGTGGCTGTCGAGAAAAGCCGAGGAATGCCTATATTAATGTTCTGTTTCGTCTCGGTAGGTCTTCGCCGGTATTCTCAGCTGTTTTCTTCAGATTCCCGGTCAGATTAATCGCGGTGAATTAATATCTGACCGCATCGGTACACCGCGTGGACAAAGACAGAGAGGGAATAGAGATTATTTGCTGGCAGCGGTAATTGTGACGAGAGACGACGCAGCTGAAGATCGCCAAGCCGCGAGGAATTCACCCCGCTCGACGATTGAGAAATAGTTGAAGAAATATCCTTGGCACTCGAATGCCTCCGTTGAAAGTAAGTTTGGTATTTTCTTCTTCGTTGGCCGGCGTGAGGCGACGCTTTCAGAAACGCGCGATACGCGCGAAAACCTGCTTTAATCGACGAATCTCGCGCGCAAGCAACGCACGCAGCAATTTCGCGTCTGCCATCTTTTTACCTGTGTGGTCCAAGTTCGAGTGAAACAACTCCGCGATGCAACAACTAGCGAAACAGCGTTTGCTAATTTGTTTATCTCATCCGATTTCATTTGTTCGCGCGCAATTTGGAAAAAACAAAAAAAAAAAAAGAAAAAAGAAAAAAAAAAGAAACGTCGATCCGGCGATTAAATATTCATAAGAATAAATTGACGTGTTGATTGGAAATCAATGGCAAACAAAATTTCGACGCTAAAAAGTAAATCAGGGAGCGCGGGACAATTTGTTTATTACACGTTCGCGTTGATTAATCGCCACGGATGAATAATTCAACGACGCTTGTTAACTCGTCCCTTGCACGTTACGCTTGATCGCGTGAAATTCTCCCGGTTTCCTCCAATTTTTCCCAGCCACTTTGAAATTCCTGAAATTCGCACGCGCGACTTTTACATCGCTGAATGTAAGTAACTCGACTCGTAGAGTGACGCGCAGTGTCAGTGTCGCCGTTTAATAAATGGAAACACGCTTTCTAATATCTCGCCGCAAAGCAGAAAAATGGGAATTCCATTTGAATGCGATTTGAGACGCAAGAACTGAATTCAGAGTGGGTAACGAGGAGGGAATTTATAAAGACACGGCTGGGTCGATTGGTCGATTAATCAAACAGAATTAGGACAGGAACTCGAACTGTCGTTTAATCGAGCAGAAATGCACGACGGTTCTCACACAGCTAGGAATGTCTCTGATCCGACCTAATGAGCAATTAGTAACGGAGTTGTTCGCCGTGTACGTGAAACAGCAACAAACATGGATGCCGTATGCATCGCGCGGCTCGTTTCCTTGCACTCGCAGATTTACCGTACCGTTTCACGTGAGTTACCTGCAAATTATCTGTTTCGCGAATGCTCGCACGTTCGTTTTCACACGTCTGCGACCAAAGAGTTCCACCACTTCTCTCTTCTCTTGTTCGAACGGGAATTTATTTGCATTTCTGCAGAGCATCTGTTGTCACTGCTGTGCAAAAATTACGACGAGTTATTTCACTTTTTGGCTTTCTGTATATCATCAGCGGTAGAAATTTCCACTTTGGGTGTTTGTACGTTATTGGGAGTAGAAGTGATGTTCGGCGACTCGGTATTGAATTTCAAAGTACAGATGTTCACGACATCGATTGTTGAAAGAAACAATGTACTCTTCTTGACTTTTGATAAAGAATTAATTTGAAACAGCAATTTAAATTAGAAACGTCTCGACTAAAAAAATTTTTGAAAAGAACTTGAACAATTATGAAAACATCCCTCAAAGAAGAACTTGAGCAAAACCCTGGGAAGAGCTCTGAATCTAATTTCTACGATACATGCGTTTGCTCAAATTCGACACGATTCCTTCCGGAAAAAAGTCACTGAAAAATCACCAAAAATCTCCGTGGAAAATTGCTACCCTTTCCACTCAGCCACTCTGACGACGCTTCCACGATTGAACACAGTTTGGACAGTCGAGCCAGCTTCTTTTTAATCAAGCTAATCGCGCGAGTTAGTAGAAGGCCGAAAGCCTTAAATAAGATTTTTACGATCGCCTTACGTGTCACGAACGCCTCGGGCGTTATTAGGTCAAACGCCAGTTAACTTATGCAACGATCCAGGATAACGAGCCTCGCGGTGATTAACATTATCGAATTTATCGCCGCGAGGCATGCCCTCGACGCGTTTTCTTCTCGAGAACGAAAATACAGTCCTCGCGTGACGTCTTCTTCCTCGAAAGACAGACAATTCGCCTTCCCGTTTGAAAACCCCGTGTCCTCATCGTCCTGGAACGTTTCACCAACGGGGGAGAACTCGCGTCGTTCCTAGCTACTCTCGCCTCGAACGAGTAATTTTTCCGCTAATTGCAGCAGAAAACACCAATGCTCGCCAAGTACTCGCGTAGCGTTCGAAACTAGATGGGTCGAGAAAGTAACAATTTCACCTTGTTTGTAAGCTCGTTATTCTTTGAACGCGGTGTGCTTGACGTTTTTCGAAACTCTATTCTATACACGAAATGTTAAATCAACGGCTTTAATAGATTTAATGGATTTGGAATTTCAACGAGGGTTCGCTGCAAGGTCGATCAGCAGTCTTCTCGGTTAATTATTTTAAAGAAACTTGCCAAACGAAGAGATTCTTAACAGAGTTCGTTCGAAGACTCAAAGATCGACAATTCTTAGACAAATTCGAGACGATCGAACGAAGCGGTCATTGTTAAACGATTATTTCCAAAAAACTTCCCAATTCTGACGAGTTCAATTTTCTTCTACGTAGAAAAGTTCGAACGTACGATTTTGCTTTCATTTTGCATCCATCGTCTAGGTATGCGTGAATCCGAGAAGATTTTCATAGAGAAAACTCTTGAGGAAGCAGAAACAATCTGAATTAATAGAGAGAGAGAGAGAGAGAGAGGGGAGGGGGAAGGAATTCAATATTTCAGCGATCTGGAAGCTACGTTACATAAAGGACGACCGACGTTTCACCTGGTAACCGAAAACTACATCCGTTCTTTGAAACGCGGCGACGACGACGCGCTTCGCAAAGTCAAGAGACGTCTTTTACCCGAAGCTTTATCTACACTCTGGATGGGTTGCTAGCCCCGGTTTTCTTTTCGCCGCATCGGCGGAAGAACCGAAGACGATGGATGTTTCGTGCTCAATAGCGCATGGAACAATATCACTCGAAGCAACTGGTAACCTTTCATAAACTGACAGCCGGTAATAGTCCCCTTTTTGTCTCTCTTTCTCTTTCTCTTTCTCTCTCGAGAGAAAGAGCCTCCGAGAACGTCGCATTCGCGGGCTATGCACAACGCGTATTTGTACACAACAACGCTTTCTTAACGATTCGATAATACATTCAAAGTGTTTCAAATATCGAACCGATAGAATTCAGCTCCAGCGACTTTCGTATCGTCCTCTTAAATCTCTTCCAGTTCTCCGCGAGCCAACGAAAATCCAATGCAAATCCAATTTATTTTCGGTTTGTTTCCGACGAGTGTGATAAACGCTAGTAACGTTTAGATCGTACCTTTGGCGAAATCACGTATCTGTTAGGAGTGATTCTTTTTCTTTTTTTTTTCTATTTTTTTTTTTTTTTAGATTATTCGAGCGCGGATTTAAATTTCAAAATTTACAGAATGCATGTAATATTTGAAACGAGATGTGAGAAATTTTCATTTAGTTTCCATTTTCCTAGTTACGTTCACGATGAATTTCGTGATTAATGTGGCATTATATTACGAAAATGTGCTTTCTTTTTATAAATATTCGATGGAAAATTCGCAATTTAACGTTATACGTGATTCGTTACCGCGCACGACACTTTGAGGAACAAAATTGCCAGGCAAACTAACTCTTGATTTCATACCGTTGCAACAACAACACATTTAATACCAAACTATTGATCTAGTGTTTCTATCCACTGATTCCGTGTTTGAACTCTTTTAATAAACGAGTCGATATACTTCTGTCGAACAATTATTTATTTATCTTCTGAAATAGTAGTAGCTCTTTATTTTTCAACGAGTCGATCTTGTCCTTTCATCCAACCTATACTAAACTACTTTGCTCTAAACTGAAAGGATCAAATGAGATCCGAAGGAAATTCGAGGAAAAATTTGAAGAAAAATTTAAAGAAATTATTCAATGGGATACAAAGGGGCGTGAGTTGCTTCTCGCGTTGTCGAATGACAAATGGAGACCACAAGATCGCGCCTGCGATCCAATTAGCCGTACCTTGCCCTCTTTTTTTCTCCCTCTTGCTGTTCGTTTCTTTTCGCTCCCTGCACTTTCGTTTCGTCGAACCCTTACCGACGTCAGGTGCAGAACACACCAGGCAACGGTTCATCCTGTGAACCCGGTGGCGGAAAAGCGGCTCGAGCGTCTGCCTTCTGTTGACATTTAATCAACAAAATCCAAACTATTGTTCCAGTCGGATTCACGCATCGCCTGTTATCGCGATCTGCCCCGCTTTGTCTTATTTTCGTACGCCAGCCGCTTTCATCCGTTTGCTCCCCTCCCGTTCCGACGAGTTATCTGTAGCTACGTTTCTCTCTCTCTCTCTCTCTCTCTCTTTCTTTATTTCGAGAGGACTCTCTTTTAATTTAGCAGAATTTCATTCGATTTCGAACGACTGGAACAATCCTTGGACTACGATCTTTCAATATTTAACGTTGAAAAACGTGAGAAGAGCATTATTTTTGCAAGCTTGCTCATTGGAATTTCGTGAACAGACATGGACAAAAAAATTCATTACAATTATCTCGATTCGAACCATTCATTCCAGCCTCGACGATCTAATAATCTAGAGAGGATTGTAAATCCCCCCCCCCCCCCAAAAAAAAACACTGACGTTCGCATCCATACGAGTCTTTCAGCATTGAAACTTCAGCATTTACACTCATGATCGAACAGCAAGAACTGACCGCGAGAAGAACGAACAACAAAAACGGAATAAAAGATACCTGCCCAGACCGTGCAATCGACGATTGGCAAAATGGCGAGGAGGGGCTTTCACCTGACGTTTCGCGCAGGTGGAAAAGCCGGCTCCGATGATAATGAGTCTGATAACAACCGAAGCGGGAACATCATTTCGGCAAAGTCCACTTGGCCAACTCTCCTCGTCGTACTAATTACAGTCAGTGTGTTGCGGGGGACACGAAACGCCAACGACCACCACCGGGCAATAACGAACGTCGGTTAATTTCGTTTTTGCCAAGTTAGCTTCGCTCTCGGCAATAAAGGACTCGAAGATCGGTTGATTAGTACGAACTTTGGTCACACACGAACGAATGAGATATCTCGCGTGGTGATTCGCTTCCCTTCTTTTTTCTCTTCTTCTTCTTCTTCTTCTTCTTTTCTTTCGAGAATTATGCGTCGTGATTTTGTATTTCGCGCTATTTGTTCAATTTCGAGACTTTGAAGAAAAGAATTAGGATTAGGACACGTGAGAAATAACATTGGAAACGTATAATTGAAAATGAAATACTCTCAGCGTACATATTAGAACGATAAAAGTACACGAGACCGAGATCCAATTATTTTAAAAAATTTAATCTTTTATAATGCCACGTGAAAAAACTAAGATCGACACTGTTCAGTGTAAGGAATTTGAAAGAGAATTCAGCGCGAATTGTTGCGCAGGCTTCTTAGAAAATTCTACTTTCTCTTGAGAAAGACTCGAGAAGACCTTTCTTGAAAAAAATTCGCAATTCGATCCTAAACGTAGATCAATTGTATTTATACAAACGACTACGACCAACGTGTCGTCTTTAGTATTACTCACTCAGGTGATCGAAACAGGACGAAGACGAATGGCTCTGCCATTGATCTCTCTCCACTTACCTGAAACAAACGAAGCAAAGAAACGAGGTCAGTTTTGATTTCTTCCGCGACTAAATCCCTCGATTACTATGCACGCAGTTTTGTTATTGATCGAGTTTCTCCCTCTCCCCCCTCTCCCTTCTTCACCCCGGAAGCAGAGATTCGAACTTTGCAGCAGACATCAAAGCTGAATACCTTTGCCAGGCGTATTAGAAATTTCATCAACTGTGAAGTTGAATCGAAACTGGGCTAATTCGCGGGGGCGAAGCGCGAATTCCCCCCAAGAAATTTGTATTCCCTCGCCACGAAGTAAAAACGGCTTCGTTCGATTGCTCGTTCGAAATTTTCTGAATTACTGAAAGTTGAGAACGCGGCCCGAGAGAGCTCCATTTATTTCCTTCTGCTGGCGCCAGTTTCCGTTTTTCGGTATCGCGTCGCTGATACCGATCGGCAATCGACGCGTTTCTAATCTCTCGCGAGAACGCGAGACGGATTTCGGCGATGTGGCGGCTCGTCGAACTCGTCCTCGGAAAACGCTCTGCTTTCTCGCGTTCTTCGCCGGAAGGAAGAACGTTCTTTCCGCCACCGAGAGAAATGACAGATGTCTGCGACGCGCCTGTGTCGGCTGTCGTCTCTGCCGCGTTTCTTTCTTTCTCTCTCTTTCTATCGCATCTGTGCTCCTAACCTGACTGTGCAGCATACACACACGCACACACACACACACACACACACACACACACACACACACACCGACTCGACTGTACCTCCCGCCAGTTTCTGCGATTCTTCTGTGTTTTTTTTTTTTTTTTTATTAAAAGAAAGTTTAGCACGACTCTCGCCTGTCTAACGTTAGAAAGCTGATCTCGCGCGTGATCTTGTAAAAATCGGCGCCCAAACGTTGTAGATTTATTCTAGATTCTTTCAAACAACATCCAAATATATTTCAAGACATACAAAATATGACGAGATTGTTAATATTATCGTATTTAGTGCAACACATTTGAAAACATCATCTACTATTTATTTATTTAATTAGACACAAAGCGAGATGTATGGATGGCAATGAGAGTGTCTGACCAACACGTCTACTTCTACTCGACGCACACGGCCGAGTGTCACGTAGTCATCCTAATTGTGCGTTAATACTTTTACTAAACCTAGATTCTACCAAATATATCTGTACATTTAATCAATTACAAATATTAACATCGATACGATCGCAATTCAAAAATTAAAAAAAGAAAACGAAAAAGAAAACGATATTCGAAACGCAGAAACTGTTTGCACGAGGAACGAAAATTAAAATTAAAACGACTGACGCGTGATGGATGTTTGATTAATCTCACGATACCTCTGGTAGTGCAATTTTTAGTGCACACACGCAGAGACAGACACGAAATTTCGTGTAATTCGCCTCGATAACCATAGCCCTTCCAACGTGTTGTTTAGTATTATAGCTAAAGCGAGGCATACACAGCTGTTTACACATTTTCGTGCTTCTATCTGCGCGTTACGAGTCCGCGAGTTGCAAAATTACGAAACTTGAGAGTTCCAGTTGTTTTCCACCTCCGCTTATGCACTCCGCACACGTAAACGAAACTGTTCATTATTTATGCAAGTTGTTTCCACTAGATCGTGACGTTTTGGTCCTGCGTTCTTTTCTCCAAAGATGTTTCAACGTTGTGGAAAAAGGCAAGGATACTTTTGTCGTCGAAAATAGTACAAATTTGAACGTTCCCAAAACTACTGAAAGCTTTTCTTCACCACTAGATATACCATGATCCTGAAGATTAAAGTCTTTTCTTTATAACAACCCCTCGAAAGGTGCAGTACGATTCTTTCCACCGTTTCATTGGACCAGAAATGTCAGAGTTAAATAAGAAAAATTCAAAATTTTCGGATTTGACTCTAATTCATAGTGAAAAAAATTCGCACAGCAAGTTTTCAGAGATCGTTGCAAAGAGAATTATTATTTTTTAAATCAGAATCGTTTCTGAGCTCAGTTTCAAAGGAAATTGTATACAGTTGCTAAATACAAACCACTCGACTGTTCGCTGATTAACAACAATCGTTCGAGGTAGGAATATCAAAGACCCTTGGAAATTGTTTCAATCGATTGAAAATTAGTCGAAATTAGTCCAAAAGAACTACGCAAAGTAGTGATTAATGAACTTTGGAGAGAACCGGTAACATTTCGAAAATTATATTACACTTTCCCACCATACACACACACACAAATTTAAGAACACAGAGCACCTCCACCTCTGTATATTTTCATTATTAACTTTACACTTAAGAAATTATGCTTTAATATCCTTAATGTCGTGCTAACGTTGATTAATATTCCTCGGTTGTTTCGCCAACAGTGCAAACAACAATTTTCTAGATGAAACACAAAGATTTATCCTCCCCCGTACTCTTTTTGTACGAGAGAAGAGAACACTTGGAATTTATTCCACCGAAATAGAAAAGAAAAAAAAAAAAAGAGGAAAGAAGAAGAAGAAAAGAGCTTTCGTTCAACGAAAATCCCCCGTTGGCACGATCAAACATTGAAACTAATCAAAGGAATATTTTCATTGACGCGATGAATATGGAAACCTATGGCTGCACCGAGTTGCAAAAGGTTCATTCACCGGAACATAATAGAAGACTAATCGGGCCGGTCCCTGTTATCAGCACTCGCCCATTGATCGATATTGATTCCATTTCTAGCGTATCAATCACTTTGAAAGCTTGTCATTACTTTGTATGCAGCGGCAGCCGACTCGATGATTGATAAAACTTAATTGAATGCGCGTTATTAATTACGTAATTAACGCTCCTAAGTTTCCCTGCTCGCGCACCCTGACGACGAAAACACACTGTCACCCGAGGGAATGAAATTATTTGTCGGGACAATCAGGAGCTTCTGCGCGGAGTAGAATAAAGTTAGATACGGGAATATAATAGACCAAGAGAGAAATGTAAATACTTCCTAATTGCAATTTTTGCCAAAGTTCTGCTTCATTGTTCTCTTGTTTGTTCCGTACTCGTATGAAAGTATGAGATCTGCATAAAATTTTGCTGCCTAATCAATCATATGAAATCGCTAGCAAAATAAATCCGTAATTCTATCGGGAAAATAAATAATTTTTCAAAACGCAATGGGAAAACCATGTTTGTAACTCAAGTTCAATTTAAAAATTTTTTCTCGGATTTTGATGCTTCATTTAAAAGAAAAAAGCGCATACGACTGATGAAGAGTAAAATGTGTCTGCATAGGAAAAGTTTGGAGCACACTCGCGAAGCGCGAAGAGTAATTTCAAACAAATAAACTAATTAACACGAATTCGGACTATTTCTCTTTCACAGTTGCTTAAAAAAACTAGAACATTTTTCTGTCAAAATTAACACTGATTTCCTGTTTGGACAGAAAAACAGAGATATTTATTCTAATTATACTTCCACGTCTATACGTAGAATATTTTTATATCTCGATCGTTCCAACGTTGAAAATGTACTTTCGTGACTTGACGTACCTTCGTAAAGCCTGTGTATACAATCCTAAATCTGGATCGGAGCGACGATCTCCTCTCCCTTATCTCTGCAAACTTAAGTAATCGACGTTTTCCCCTCCCCCCCTCTTCCCCAGGTGGCATGGACTCTTGATTCCCCCGCGTTGGACGTTGATCTAGTACCAATAATCCTCGCGGTTCCTTCGTTAAATCCCCGGAATTACTTTATCGAGGAACGCCCGGCGCGGATAATACCACGGCAATCGAGACCTGTTCGAGACCTGTTCGAGACCTGTTCGAGACCTGTTTCTGGCAGGAAGCCGAACGATCCTTTTTAAATTGATCGCGCTCCAGGTCCTTGCGCCCTCTCTGCATCCCTTCCAACGCCACCCGTGACAAACGTGGATTTCTTCGTCTCGAGACGCGAAAGTCAGTCCCCCAGTCCGTCACATAGTCCCAAGGTCGGTGAACATTTCTCTTTTTTTTCCCCCGAGAACGTGATGAACGTTCACGTCACTTTCGGCTCCCTTATTGTTAGACTATTGTCTAAGCCGGGAAAGGATCGCTCGGTGGTTTCCAAAACCGGGAGAACTGTGTTTTCAGTTCGCGGATCAGTTGCTACTTGGATCAGGGGTCGATCAGGGAGGAATCCACCGTCGACCGGAGAAAGGCAGCTCGTCCGTCGTTTCCGGGCGCGCGTGCTGCCGCGGTTGGTCTGCGTCTGCCGAGAATCGCGCGAGAGATTAAGCTGCCACTGATAAAGGGGAGCAGGTGCTGGGTCCCGAGGAGAGGTTCAACAGAATCCCCACCCTCCCCCCTAAGAAAAAAAAAGAAAAAGAAAAAGAGAGAACGAGGACAAAAAATCTAGAAATGTAGTGGGAGAAAGAAGAAGAAGAAGAAGAAGAAGAAGAGGAAGGAGAAGAAAAGGAATAAAAAAGAGTTTCCCCTACGGGTCTAAAATCCGGAATAAGAAGTTCCGGGCTGTTCGAGGCTGCGGGCTGTTGGTAGGTGATAGCGGCGCTGAACGTGAAAAGGGGCGAGCGAAAGCTGTTGAAGAGAGAGAGAGAGAGAATAGCGAGATAAATCGAGCACCCGGGGGCGACCAGATAAAAGTCACTAACAAGTAACAAAGGTTTTGCCTCTGGCTAAAGAACGAACAGCCTGAGAGACGAAAGAGCCCCGGCTACATATTGGTTCCAGCATCTTCTTTTCGTCCGTTAGACGTCCACCGAGGCTTTTGTTCTCTGCCAGTTCCCGGGCCGCGTACCTTTTTCTATAGAAAGCCCAACGTCCACAGCCCCGGAAGCGCCAACGAAGCTTCAATTGTTTCTCGTCGCACGCCCTTCACCTCTCCTCTTCCCCTCTACCTCTGGCGAACAACTCGAAAATCACCAAGGTTGCCCGATTGACCAACGAGTCCCTCGTGTCTCCACCGTTGCGAAGCGATCTTCCCTTTAAACTCGCCCTCGAAAACAGTTGCAACCGGGCTCGAGGTCGACGAAGTCGAGCCTCTCGCAAACATTCACCAAGCAGGAACGATCGACATTTACGGCTACACTTTTTTCACTCGTTCTGTTCGATTTCTTTCTTTTTTTTTCTTTTTTCGTATTAACTTTCTAAATAACTCGCACACGCTACAGAAACGTCGTTCGATCTCTGATTTTCGTACGCGAAACGATACACGAAGAGGCAACGACGCCTCGACGATGGGGGGAAAAAAAAAATTGGCGAAACGTTCGACGTCGCGACTTTCACTCTTAGAGAGATGAAATGCCGGTCGAAACGGCCCCGACGACGTTGCGAGAGAGAACGATATCTGTAACATAGAGGCAAGGTGGCCCGAGACCTTCTATGATCTACGAAAAGAGGGAGGATCTCCTATCATCTGAGTCGGGCCGATACCCGACCTTGATTGAAAACCAGATGACGTGGAATAAGGAGTTTCCCGGAAGGGGTGGAGTGGGGGGGGAGGTGGAGGAGTGGTCCAGAGAAAATGTCTTCTGCCCTTGGGGCTCTCCAATTTCTCAGAAACGCGGAATTTATTTCATTCCCCTGCTGGCTGAACCTGGATGGGCGGATGAGGGACGAAGGAACGAGGGAAGAAGGATACGAAAGGAGGAAGAGAGGGAGGAGACAGGCTTCGAAACGGTGAAACGTCTCTCGGCTCGTTCGATTTTGCCCGATTCGATCGCGATATGAAGCGGCGTCGCGATGTGAATTGTCGGTGGCATATTTCACTGGAATTCTGTTCTGTTTACTTTGAATTTTTGCCTCGTCGCTTCGTCACGGTTGGAAAGCGTTGAAATTTGGCGCAAAGATCTTGAAAAGCACCGTAAACTCGAAGAAATTATAACAGGAGCTTTGGAATTTTACACCGTCTCGAGATCTACGAGTTTCGAGAAAATTCCCTGAAAAATTTCATTCCCAACTCGCCGAACTTCGAAAGATTTGCCGAGGAAAGGACGGAGGAAGTCTTTAAATTTTTCCAAATCAAATTTCCGAATTCCTTTCAAACTCCATGACAGTCGAAGCTTATTCTCTTGCATAATGTCACACAAACACCCTGGTTTTCGAACAAACGTAAATACGTAGCAGTATGCACTTGCGCCGAGATTTTTCGAATAAAAGTTCCCGCGAATAAAACTACCTCGCGAAAATTTACGCGAATTCGACTCGTCAAGCTGGAATTCCATCGAATTTCCTCGGTCATGTTCGACAGTGTCCGCTTCATTCGTAATTCACTATACCGGCGCATTTACAGTTACGAGATCGAACGGAGAGCAACGAAAAGGTGGAAAAGTTCGAAGGAAAAAAATAGAAGAAAGAAAAGAACGAGAGAGAGAGAGAGAGAGAGAGAGAAAAGAAGAAGGCAGGACCGATCGAGGAAGAGAATCATTTGTTATGCGTGACTGGCGGCCAACTGAACTAAAATTGTGGTAGAAACAAGGGTTGTCTGCGGTAGTGAAAAGAAGGTGGAGAAAGTATAAACTTGGAAAAGAAACTCGGGCCTGGCGAGGAATAAAAAGGGAGAGAAACTTTAACTTATCGCGCCTCTGGCGAAATCGTGGAACTTGTATCTACGGGACGAACGCGACAAAACGTTACTCCGCTCGAATAATATTTTATTCTCTCCCTCTCTTCTTGCATCTCCTCCACCTCGTCCGACCGGTTACTGGAAATGCAGCTTGAATACGTAACTTCGTTTTGATTAGAATATCGAGCGTGCCCCTACGTGGAGCAGGTTGCGCGGAATAATATGTTCACGATTTTGTGTTTATAACGTGGAATGTTAGTGCAACGCGATTAATGACACTCGTGACAGAGATTTTCTGTCATTTGCAAAATATTATGATATTTATTTGAGCCTATTTTCTTTTCAATATTTTCTTCTCTTAGCCGATTTTCTCGAAATTTACTTTCCTATTGCTCTATTCTACCCTGTTCCCTTCTTGTCTCAATATTTATTTCAACATACGTTTTGTATGCTTTCCCTGAATATCTGGCTAATAATTTTACAATCCGTGATTCTTGAAACTTGCTCAATGCTCCATTAATCAAAGGATAATCGAAATTCAAAATTCAAACGTCAAAGATAGGAAATGGCAACGGTAATTTGAAGAACAATGGCACAGCACGTACATACATACGTACTTTGTGAAACGTTCTTTCCGAGAGGGATTATTACGTATTCCATTCGTGAACGCGGTAGTAACTCCTCGACGATCAATATCAAGATCTTTATCCAAATATATTTGTAAGCGTATTCACGACAGAGTGGCAGTGTTGTTCACAAACAACAGCAAGTTACGTGACAGGACGTCAAACAGACTCGTGACATCCTGTCTTTTGCACAAACTTTACGAGGTGTATAGGCCTCCGCATATAAGCGAATCTCTCTTCTCTTCTCGTTTCATTAGCACGTCGCCTGTAAATAATGCCAAAACCGTTTGACAGCTTCTCGAATCAAAGTATCTAACGTTAGTAGATTTTCGTTAAAAGCAAATTCATACTCTTGAGAGATCTAATCTGGAAAAAGAAAGAAAGAAAAATCTAGGAAATTCCCTTTTTCAACGACAAACGGCTAAGTTTATATCAGCGAAAACCAAACTGAAAGCAAATGACAGATAATTTAAGACACACACTGTGATAGATCCGATAACCGTGTAGTATCACAAATTGCAGTCAAGATACAAGTTAGGTTAAATAACGTACAATAACCGAATAATAACGAAAAATGAGATTTGACAACGCACGGATTTAATCGCGTTTGGGAAGCGCTCTCGCGCAAATCTGACGATAGACGTGAGATAAAGCGCGGAGTAAAAGGGATCCCGATGGCGAATCTGTAACATAAATTTTTCATAGAAATGGGGCACAGGCGCGGACATAACACGCGCGCCCGTTGTTAGACGCGAAGAATAATGCCCGGTTCGTGTGATGCGAGGGGAAATTCTGATCATGACCGCGCGTCGAAGAGTAAACCGAGCCGGGTCACGTACGGTCTTTATGCGAGCAGCCACTTACCGCTTCCTCCGGAATCACCGGACCTGTCAAAAGGCGAAACCTCGACACCGCGAGTTCCATCGACACAAAGAATAAGAAGAGAGAAAAAAAAAATAGAAAAGAAAAAGAAGAAGAAGAAGAAAAAAAGGCAAAAGATAGGTGGCAACGCGAATCTTTTCACGAAGCGACCGAAAGCATCCTCCGAGCGTGAAATCCCTGCTTAAACGTTTTTAAGAAGATCCATCGAGTTTGCCTCGTAATCCTCGATTCACGCATGAACCTAATCGTATCGTTTGCAGAGTATATTTTGTCGTTCGTTTCGTAGCGTAAAATAATCTAGTAAGCAAATCTTTTTTTCTTCTTTTTTTTTTTTTTTTTTTATCTTCGGCGGCAGATAGTCTCCGCATTTTCAAGCTTACTCTCAAAGGTTATTTCCAGGTTATGCAGCGCCCTATCCTTTAACTTGAGGAAATTTACAAAAGAAACGGGGGACAACTTTGCAGCGTCAAAGACTGCTCGACTTCAGTTCACGTGAAATTATTAACACGACGAAAAATAAAATTACCGACGCGACTGCTTAAAGCGAGCGGCTTTTTAGCAGCGACGTGCACGTCCGTTAATAGAAGGTGAATTTACAGTGGTAGGGAAAATGTACGATAAGTCTACATTCACTGAATGATACATATATATATATATATATATGTACACATAGATATACAAAGAATGCAATTTTCCGGCAATTTATCCGGTTGGCTTCTCGTCTTCTTTTTAACAACAGACCGGGCACAGTAGGTGGAAGAATTGCGGGGAGAAAGAGAAACGTCAGTCGTGACCGCTAAAACAGCAGTTGCGGCCCCGGCGCGAATGTAAAACAAAGATCATTTCCTCGCGATAGCGGACACATGCCTTGCACGGAATGAACCATAAAAACCTCGTAAAATCGTCTGCCCTGCCCGGTTACGCTCCTCCTGCCAGTTCAGCCACCAGGTTTTCAACCGCGGCATTCTCTTTCTCTCTCCCCTTGTTTCTCCATATTTCGGTCTCCGACCGAGGCTACACTTCTCTTTTTTCTGCGCTTGCTTGTTTTGCAAGTTATTTGCAAGCTGTGCCGCTCTCTCTCTCTCTTTTTCTCTCTCTCTCTCTCTCTCGGCGAGAAGAAAACGCGAAAACGTAATATCTATAACGTGATAACCGTTCTCTCCCCCTGCCCGGTGTATCGTCGTGCTACTAAATTAAAAATCTACCGGCAGGACGATTGCTTCGTTCGAAAGGCAAAATACCGATGCGCACGTGTATATGTGTGTGTGTGTGTGTGTGTGTGTGTGTGTGTGTTTGATCTTGTACGTGTAGCTGACTCGACGCGGGGAATTTGAAGACACAAAATTGCGCAGGAATTCTTGCAATTGGGCACTAATCCCACTCTGCATTATTACGCGGCCAAAACAAGCGATATAAATGATGCCGATATTATCAATTACAATTGATCCTCATTTCGGGAAAAATCGAACGACCACGTGTCTCTCGCAACCTACCGAATATAATGATTCATCGATTTTCATCGATTGTAGCAAATGAGTTTGAACGTGTCGGACTTGTCCATCCGGAGCTCGAGTGTTCGTCGGAGACGATCGTCGAAATAGGCAGCGAGTCACACGCAACGAAAGACCCGTGAGACTCACGCTGATTAACAGTTCCGGTGTTAGGCAAAGCGGTCCCGTCACGTCGACCGTATTCCCGGAGTTATCGTGGAGATTACCGCTGCTTCCGTCGCGACTCCTTCGTCAGGCGTCGCCTCGAGATGTCATTCCGCCTCGCCTCTGAATGATAGCCACCAAACAGCAGCAAACAAGCCCACGCCAACGCGAGAGAGAGAGAGAGAGAGAGAAAGAGAGAGAGACCGGATGTATCTCTTCGAGCGATCGCCATTAAAACACACTGTGACCATTGTGTTTCAGATTCTTTTCTTTTTTTCTTCAACCGATCGTTACGCACGACCGAAGTATTACACAGTTGGAAGACAGTAATTAAGGATCAGAATGCCGTGACAATTGATAGAGAGAGAGAGAGAGAAAGATAGGGAGAGAGGCTTGCGTGACTGGTGTGTTGCGTGACTCGAGCATTAAGCTGACCAAGTGGATACGAGGCCACGACCCCGTCATTATCGGTGAATCGTGTTAAACTGGTATAAACCACCCTGCAATGCCTCGAAACGTGCTAACTGGACGTGAAATCTCTTTCGTTTTTCCTTTGAACTCGCGGCGGCGAGTGATCTGTTATTGCGCGCTGGTGCGAGAATTCCTCCGGAGACGAGACCAGCGATTCCAACACGAGAAGGCGAAAATTTTCGTTTGTTAATCCAATAAAAAATGGCAACGAAATCTGAAAGAAGAACGTTGCAAGTTGAACTCCTGGTTCGTCTCGAGGATTCCCGAATCGTCAAACTGATCACTCAGCGATTGAGGCTCAATTAATTAGGACTCGCTTCCTAATAGTTGCACATTAATCGCACGCTCGTTTCCGAACGCGTGTTGTTCACCGTTTCACCGCGAACCATTCTAACAAATTACTCGACAGCTATCCAACTATATATACCCTAACGCGTTGGTCGGTCAAACCGCTGTGGCATACTTTTTTACCGTCTTAAAGACCGAATTTTATCGAACTTTGAACACTAGAGTCGAAAGAGACGAAACATCAAGAATTAAATGTTGAAGATTTGATAAAACGACGTTGGAAAGAGGATATTTGAAACTCGAAGACCGTGATAGCTTCTCTATTCGCGAGAAGTATTTTTCTCATGTTCTCTGTAAAGTAGAATTCCTTGAATTTCTAACATTTAGAGTTCAACGAAACATCGAGGAGAGATGGTCAGCAGATCAGGGACTTCGATCAAGCCCACAGCGGTGAAAAAGATCGTTTCCAATGTTTCCATCAGGGAAGAAATGTTAACGTAACGTGTATATATATATATATATATATATATATATATATATATATATATCGGACTTGGTCAGATCGTTAACTACCAATTTCTGGCGAGTGCTCGGAGGACAGAGAACGCGAAGGGGAGGAAGAGGCTCGGCCAGAGAATGCGAAGGACGCGTCGTTACTCTTCATCTGAGGGAATGGTCTTTAATAGCGATGACGGTAAAATATCGCGGCTGGATTTTGCACGGAAGAGCCAGAAAGAGCCAGAGAGAGAGAGAGAGAGAGAGTGAGAGAGTGGGAGGGTGAGCTACCGGCTATTATTTCGTCGGGCCGCTTGACAAACGATTACGCGAGCGCCACTTTCGCGCAAAACTAAGAAAACACTCTCGCTAAATCA
This sequence comes from Tetragonula carbonaria, assembly GCA_032399595.1. Classification (NCBI taxonomy): domain Eukaryota; kingdom Metazoa; phylum Arthropoda; class Insecta; order Hymenoptera; family Apidae; genus Tetragonula; species Tetragonula carbonaria. The sequence goes on along the minus strand of JAUCRC010000018.1, from coordinate 2,147,177 downwards.
TAAGGAGCCATTACCAGTGGCGAGAGCTTTCTCTCTCTCTCTCTCTCGCTGGCCCGTCTCTCGAATAATGCGCGCACACAGGGTTCAAGGACCAGCCAGGCGACTCTGGCCTCCTTCGTTTACCCTTTTCCCCGTGGCCTTTCGCCACCCGCGATTTGTCAAGTTCAAAGGATCCTGCCCTGATATTTATCTTCCACCCTTAATGTCCCTTCTTCCTTCTTGTCCCTGCGAGCGTCGCGTGACGCCTCGTCTCGATGAATTTTTCAGAAACAGGAGGACGAATGTTTCAGGGGCCAAACGCTCGGACTGGAAATCCCGGAACATCCTAACGCACTCACCCGAGACCAGCGCCGCGAGGTCGCATCTGTCGTGGGGGTGCGTTAACGAGGAACGTAAGTCCAGATAACAGTCTGAGAGGACAAAAATATATAGGTCCACCAGTCCAGGTTTCCTGGCTTCTTGGAATTTCTCGTTCAGATGGTTTCTCGTAAGAAATATAAATTTCTTTCAATTACGTTCGTCCAGCTATTTCCGGCCCGAAATGTTCAGACGCAAAAATCGAATTCAGACGTGAATTACGTTTGCACGGTCTAGGTTTCCTGGCTCTTGGAATTTCTCGATAGATATGAATTTCTTTAAGAGTTTCAATCGCGTTCGTCCAACTATTTTGGACCATTTTCGGAAAAAATGGAATTCACTATGGTGTATTCACATGTAAGAAGTATCGTCTAGAGAGTATAGTTAAGATTCTACAGCTCTTCTGGCCGTTGAGCTTCACATGTGTGAAATCGAGAATTTGGTCGCGAGAACTGATTTATTTACACTCCAAATAAATGACAAAGCACAGAATTCTTTGTTCACGCAGTTTGGCGCGTTTTCTATTCCGTTTGATCAAACTCCAAGATTCCACGTCACCGATGTGCAACTGCAACTTTATTCTTTATTCTTCGTCGTTCGCCGCGCAGTTTCTCTGAAAATATCTCTCGCCTAACTAACGTGTCCATTGCATTCGCAGAGAACATATTTTTCCTAGCGAGGACACACGGAACGTAAATTGACAGCCACGACGATCGAGCCCGCTTCCGTGGAACTTCCAAACGAAATCGACACTCGCCTCCCGCAATGAATAATAAATCGCGGTGTTTCCCTTTGTTCCGCGAATGATACGTTTGCTCGAAAATCCGTGTCGCGATTAAATGTCTCACCATATCCTCTCCTATCGAGAACAGCGAACGAAGAGCGTCTCTCTGTCAAAGAGAGGCGAAATACTTTCGCTCATACGCAAGCCGAATTCGGAGCACTTACCGAGGAAAAAGAAAATAAAAAAAAAGAAACGAGAAAAAGAGAGAGAGAGAGAGAGAGAGAAAACATTGGTTCGGAGCAACGGTGCTCGGATATTTTAGGAAAGTGAAAAAGTATGGCCACTGGGAAGCGGAAGTGGGTCGTCAATGGCCGAGGAAAATTGCCGGCCGGTGTTGCTGGAATTTAAGGTAGCTCATAGTCGTGGAAAGGGTCGTAGGTTTTCCCGCGAGCTAGCGTTATAAAACCTTGGCGAACCTAGCAGCGAGCTACGTTTGAAATTCATGACAAAGGCGCGAGCGAATACGTACGTATGTATGTATGTATGTATGTATGTGCGAAAACGCGTTGCTGGACACGAACGATAAAATACAAGAGGAATGCGAGAATAAGAGCGGGCTGCAGTTAAGGATCGGTGCTCGAGAGGAGAGGAATTTGGTGGATGATAACCGACCACGATTAACGACGTGTACCCTTGTTTCAAGCTCTCACTTGTGGAGAGAGTCGACGAGCAGAGACACGGCACGTTTAGAGAAAGTTTTTGTAAACGTTCAACGAACGAAGCTGCAAGTAATCCGGAAAAAGAAATTCGCGACCGGCAAGGGAACATATCAAAGCGTGAATCACCGATTTCGATGAAATTTGGTATAAATGTAGTTTTCAAAAGAAAATATATATATTTTTTTTTGTATCAGCAATAGTCAATGTCGAGGAGCTGGAAACTACCCTCAAAGTTGGGGCTGCGGAACATTTTAAATATCTCGGAAATTATTGAAGTGCAAATTGATGAAATTAGTGTCCTTTTTAACGATATATACCATTTTGCAAGAAGATCTTTCGTTTAAACAATATTTAAAGAACCATATTTTTCGTAAGTTTCTGAAAGTAAATGTTAAGAAATTGTCTCGAATATTTTTGAATCTATAAATATATATTCAAGCACAAATT